>OZ038489.1:7500-607500 GCA_964036315.1 Acanthosepion esculentum
AACCCTAACCCTAACCCTAACCCTAACCCTAACCCTACCCTAACCCTAACCCTAACCCTAACCCTAACCCTAACCCTAACCCTAACCCTAACCCTAACCCTAACCCTAACCCTAACCCTAACCCTAACCCTAACCCTAACCCTAACCCTAACCCTAACCCTAACCCTAACCCTAACCTAACCCTAACCCTAACCCTAACCCTAACCCTAACCCTACCCTAACCCTAACCCTAACCCTAACCCTAACCCTAACCCTAACCCTAACCCTAACCCTAACCCTAACCCTAACCCTAACCCTAACCCTAACCCTAACCCTAACCCTAACCCTAACCCTAACCCTAACCCTAACCCTAACCCTAACCCTAACCCTAACCCTAACCCTAACCCTAACCCTAACCCTAACCCTAACCCTAACCCTAACCCTAACCCTAACCCTAACCCTAACCCTAACCCTAACCCTAACCCTAACCCTAACCCTAACCCTAACCCTAACCCTAACCCTAACCCTAACCCTAACCCTAACCCTAACCCTAACCCTAACCCTAACCCTAACCCTAACCCTAACCCTAACCCTAACCCTAACCCTAACCCTAACCCTAACCCTAACCCTAACCCTAACCCCTAACCCTAACCCTAACCCTAACCCTAACCCTAACCCTAACCCTAACCCTAACCCTAACCCTAACCCTAACCCTAACCCTAACCCTAACCCTAACCCTAACCCTAACCCTAACCCTAACCCTAACCCTAACCCTAACCTAACCCTAACCCTAACCCTAACCCTAACCCTAACCCTAACCCTAACCTAACCCTAACCCTAACCCTAACCCTAACCCTAACCCTAACCCTAACCCTAACCCTAACCCTAACCCTAACCCTAACCCTAACCCTAACCCTAACCCTAACCCTAACCCTAACCCTAACCCTAACCCTAACCCTAACCCTAACCCTAACCCTAACCCTAACCCTAACCCTAACCCTAACCCTAACCCTAACCTAACCCTAACCCTAACCCTAACCCTAACCCTAACCCTAACCCTAACCCTAACCCTAACCCTAACCCTAACCCTAACCCTAACCCTAACCCTAACCCTAACCCTAACCCTAACCCTAACCCTAACCCTAACCCTAACCCTAACCCTAACCCTAACCCTAACCCTAACCCTAACCCTAACCCTAACCCTAACCCTAACCCTAACCCTAACCTAACCCTAACCCTAACCCTAACCCTAACCCTAACCCTAACCCTAACCCTAACCCTAACCCTAACCCTAACCCTAACCCTAACCCTAACCCTAACCCTAACCCTAACCCTAACCCTAACCCTAACCCTAACCCTAACCCTAACCTAACCCTAACCCTAACCCTAACCCTAACCCTAACCCTAACCCTAACCCTAACCCTAACCCTAACCCTAACCCTAACCCTAACCCTAACCCTAACCCTAACCCTAACCCTAACCCTAACCCTAACCCTAACCCTAACCCTAACCCTAACCCTAACCCTAACCCTAACCCTAACCCTAACCCTAACCCTAACCCTAACCCTAACCCTAACCTAACCCTAACCCTAACCCTAACCCTAACCCTAACCCTAACCCTAACCCTAACCCTAACCCTAACCTAACCCTAACCCTAACCCTAACCCTAACCCTAACCCTAACCCTAACCCTAACCCTAACCCTAACCCTAACCCTAACCCTAACCCTAACCCTAACCCTAACCCTAACCCTAACCCTAACCCTAACCCTAACCCTAACCCTAACCCTAACCCTAACCCTAACCCTAACCCTAACCCTAACCCTAACCCTAACCCTAACCCTAACCCTAACCCTAACCCTAACCCTAACCCTAACCCTAACCCTAACCCTAACCCTAACCCTAACCCTAACCCTAACCCTAACCCTAACCCTAACCCTAACCCTAACCCTAACCCTAACCCTAACCTAACCCTAACCCTAACCCTAACCCTAACCCTAACCCTAACCCTAACCCTAACCCTAACCCTAACCCTAACCCTAACCCTAACCCTAACCCTAACCCTAACCCTAACCCTAACCCTAACCCTAACCCTAACCCTAACCCTAACCCTAACCCTAACCTAACCCTAACCCTAACCCTAACCCTAACCCTAACCCTAACCCTAACCCTAACCCTAACCCTAACCCTAACCCTAACCCTAACCCTAACCCTAACCCTAACCCTAACCCTAACCCTAACCCTAACCCTAACCCTAACCTAACCCTAACCCTAACCCTAACCCTAACCCTAACCCTAACCCTAACCCTAACCCTAACCTAACCCTAACCCTAACCCTAACCCTAACCCTAACCCTAACCCTAACCCTAACCCTAACCCTAACCCTAACCCTAACCCTAACCCTAACCCTAACCCTAACCCTAACCCTAACCCTAACCCTAACCCTAACCTAACCCTAACCCTAACCCTAACCCTAACCCTAACCCTAACCCTAACCCTAACCCTAACCCTAACCCTAACCCTAACCCTAACCCTAACCCTAACCCTAACCCTAACCCTAACCCTAACCCTAACCCTAACCCTAACCCTAACCCTAACCCTAACCCTAACCCTAACCCTAACCCTAACCCTAACCCTAACCCTAACCCTAACCCTAACCCTAACCCTAACCCTAACCCTAACCTAACCCTAACCCTAACCCTAACCCTAACCCTAACCCTAACCCTAACCCTAACCCTAACCCTAACCCTAACCCTAACCCTAACCCTAACCCTAACCCTAACCCTAACCCTAACCCTAACCCTAACCCTAACCCTAACCCTAACCCTAACCCTAACCCTAACCCTAACCCTAACCCTAACCCTAACCCTAACCCTAACCCTAACCCTAACCCTAACCCTAACCCTAACCCTAACCCTAACCCTAACCCTAACCCTAACCCTAACCCTAACCCTAACCCTAACCCTAACCCTAACCCTAACCCTAACCCTAACCCTAACCCTAACCCTAACCCTAACCCTAACCCTAACCCTAACCCTAACCCTAACCCTAACCCTAACCCTAACCCTAACCCTAACCCTAACCCTAACCCTAACCCTAACCCTAACCCTAACCCTAACCCTAACCCTAACCCTAACCCTAACCCTAACCCTAACCCTAACCCTAACCCTAACCCTAACCCTAACCCTAACCCTAACCCTAACCCTAACCCTAACCCTAACCCTAACCCTAACCCTAACCCTAACCCTAACCCTAACCCTAACCCTAACCCTAACCCTAACCCTAACCCTAACCCTAACCCTAACCCTAACCCTAACCCTAACCCTAACCCTAACCCTAACCCTAACCCTAACCCTAACCCTAACCCTAACCCTAACCCTAACCCTAACCCTAACCCTAACCCTAACCCTAACCCTAACCCTAACCCTAACCCTAACCCTAACCCTAACCCTAACCCTAACCCTAACCCTAACCCTAACCCTAACCCTAACCCTAACCCTAACCCTAACCCTAACCCTAACCCTAACCCTAACCCTAACCCTAACCCTAACCCTAACCCTAACCCTAACCCTAACCCTAACCCTAACCCTAACCCTAACCCTAACCCTAACCCTAACCCTAACCCTAACCCTAACCCTAACCCTAACCCTAACCCCAACCCCAACCCTAACCCTAACCCCAACCCTAACCCTAACCCTAACCCTAACCCTAACCCTAACCCTAACCCTAACCCTAACCCTAACCCTAACCCTAACCCTAACCCTAACCCTAACCCTAACCCTAACCCTAACCCTAACCCTAACCCTAACCCTAACCCTGCCCTAACCCTAACCCTAACCCCTAACCCTAACCCTAACCCTAACCCTAACCCTAACCCTAACCCTAACCCTAACCCTAACCCTAACCCTAACCCTAACCCTAACCCTAACCCTAACCCTAACCCTAACCCTAACCCTAACCCTAACCCTAACCCTAACCCTAACCCTAACCCTAACCCTAACCCTAACCCTAACCCTAACCCTAACCCTAACCCTAACCCTAACCCTAACCCTAACCCTTGCTGCAGCCTGAGATGGCTTGTAAGGCAGTTTTCACAAACGAACCAAGAAAAGTCGGCTCGTAGCAGCCTGAAATTGCTTGTAAGGCAGTTGCCAAAAAAGAGCCAGTAGAAATCGGCTTGTAGCAGCCTGAGTTTGCTTGTAAGCCACTTGTCATAGAAGAGCCAGGTGTAGTCGGCCCGTAGCATCCTGAGATTGCTTGTAAGGCAGTTCTCACAAAAGAGCCAGGAGAATTCGTCTTGTAGAGGCCTGAGATTGCTTGTAAGGCATTTGCCACAAAAGAGCCAGGTGAAATACGCTCGTAGCAGCCTGGGATTACTTGTAAGGCAATTGGCAAAAAAAGCCAGGAGAATTGGTAAAGCATTTGTCATAAACGAGCCAGGCGTAGTCGGCTCGTAGCAGCCTGAGATTGCTTGGAAGTAAGTTGGCACAAAAGAGGCAGTTTGTAAGACAGTTTTCACAAATAGCCCGGAGATTGCTTGTAAGGCAGTAGTAAAAAAAGACTCTGCAGGTGTAGGCTTGTAGCGGACTCAGATTAATGTAAGGAAATTTCCACAAATGTCTCAGGAGAACCGGCTCGTAGAACCTGAGATTTCGTGTAAGGCAGTTTACACAAAAAGCCAGGAGAAGTGGGCTCGTAGCAGCTTGGGATTGCTTGTAAGGCAATTGGCACAAAAGAATCAGGCCTAGTCGGCAGTTGTCTCAAAAGAGACAGGCGTAGTAGTCCTAAGATTGCGTGTAAGGCACTTTCCACAAAAAGCCAGGAGAAATGGGCTCGTAGCAGCCTGAGATTGCTTGTAAGGCAGTGGTCACAAAAGAGACAGGCGTAGTCAGCTTGTAGCAGCCTGAGATTGATTTTAGCCAGTTTTCACAGAAGAGACAGCAGGTGTGGGCTTGTATCAGCCTGAGATTGCTTGTAAGGCAGTTTTCACAAAAGAGCCAGGATATGCCGTTTTGTAGCAGCCTGAGATTGCTTGTAAGGGATTTTTCATTTGGTCAGATAGTAAAAAGTACAGCTTTTACCATGTGCGCGGTATGTTGTCTCACAATTTACAGCGTCCGAATTCCAGTGTGCACAATAAGACTGCATTTCTAATTTTTCCTTTTTATCGAATCCACAAAATGTTGGTGTCCAATTGTCGGGAATTTCTTGCCTTATCCATAATTAGAAAAGTTTTCTCTACACATTGACTAGTGTCGAGGCGAAATTCAGCGATATGGGAACTTGTGTTAGCTCATTTGCGGAAATTTTCATGCGGCCCTCAACTGGGAAATCAGTCATATTTCAGTTGTTTATAACTTTTTTCCAGTAAAAGAAATATTTTCAAAATGAGTATAAAATTGTGTGCAATTATTTAATTTGTCTATGTTTACAGGGATTTTTAATTTGGTCAGATAGTAAAAAGGACTGCTTTCAGCAAGTGCGCGGTATGTCGTCTGACAATTTACAGCGTCCGAATTCCAGTTTGCACAATAAGACTGCATTTCTAATTATTCCTGTATATCGAATCTACAAAATATTTGTGTCCAATTGTGGGGAATTTCTTGCCTTATCCATAATTACAAAATTTTTCATACACCTTGACTAGAGTCGAGGCTAAATTCAACGATATGTGCACTTGTGTTAGCTCATTTGCGGAAATTTTCATGCGGCCCTAAACTGGGAAATCAGTCATATTTCACGTGTTTATAACATTTATCCTGTAAAAGAAATATTTTCAAAATGGGTATCAAATTGTGTGCAATTATTTGATTTTCTATGTTTACAGGAAGTTTTATTTTGGTCCGATAGTAAAAAGTACAGCTTTCACAATGTGAGCGGTATGTCGTCTGACAATTTACAGCGTTCGAATTCCAGTGTGCACAATAAGACTGCATTTCTAATTTTTCTTTTTTATCGAATCCACTAAATATTGGTGTCCAATTGTCGGAAACTTCTTGCCTTATCCATAATTACAAAAGATTTTTTTTACACCTTGATTTGAGTCGAGGCGAAATTCAAAGATATGGGGACTTGTGTTATCTCATTTGCGGATTTCAATGTGAGCGGTATGTCGTCTGACAATTTACGGCGTCCGAGCATGTGCACAATAAGACTGCATTCTAGGAACATCAGGCTAAGAAGATGCAATATATAATATAATCCGGATGAAAATCTGAATTCTAATGATGAATAGGATGCGATCATACCCGACATGTATCTTTTGTCGCTTTTCGCCGTATAACAGACTGCTACTTAGCAGACGCTTGATATTAATAAAAATGCATTCATTAATGTTATTTTCTGAAACTACTGTCATCATTCTATGAACATCAGGTTTAGATGATGCAATATGTAATATAATCCGGATGAAAATCTGAATTTTAATGATGAATAGGTTGCGATCATCCCCGACATGTATGTTTTGTCGCTTTTCGCGGTATAACAGACAGCTATTTGCAGACGATTGATATTAATAAAAATGCATTCATTAATGTAATTTTCTGAAACTAGTATCAGCATTCTATGAACATCAGGCATAGATGATGCAATATGTAATATAATCCGGATGAAAGTCGGAATTCTAATGATGAATAGGATGCGATCATACCCGACATGTATGTTTTGCCGCATTTCGCCGTATAACAGACAGTTACTTAGCAGACGCTTGATATTAATAAAAATGCATTCATTAATTTTATTTTCTGAAATAGTGTCACCATTCTATGAACATCAGGCATAGATGAAGTAATATGTAATATAATTTGTATGAAAATCTGAATTCTAATGATGAATAGGATGCGATCATACGCGAGATGTATGTTTTGTCGCTTTTCGCCGTATATCAATCAGTTATTTAGCAGACAATTGATATGAATAAAAAGGCATTCATTATTGTTATTTCCTGAAATTTTTTCAAATATACATGTCGGCTATGATCGCATCCTATTCATCATTAGAATTTAGATTTTCATCCGGATTATATTATATATTTCATCATCTAAGCCTGATGTTCATAGAATGCTGACACTACTTTCAGAAAATAACATTATTGAATGCATTTTTTTTAATATCAAGCGTCTGCAAATAATGTCTGTTATACGGCGAAAAGCGACAAAACATACATGTCGGATATGATCGCATCCTTTTCATCGTTATAATTTTGATTTTCACACGGAATATATTACATATTGCATCATCTAATACTGATGTTCATAGAATTGTGTCACTAGTTTCAGAAAATAACATTAATGAAGGCATTTTTATTAATTTCAAGAGTCTGCTAAGTAATTGTCTGTTATACGGCGAAAACCGACAAAACATACATGTCGGGTAATCATCGCATCCTATTCATCATTAGAATTCAGATTTTCATCCGGATTATATTACATATTGCATCATGTAAGACTGATGTTCATAGAATGATGACACAATTTCAGAATATATCATTAATGTATGCATTTTTATTCATATCAAGCGTCTGCTAAGTAACTGTCTGTTATACGCCGAAAAGCGACTAAACATACATATCGGGTAATCATCGCATCCTATTCATCATTAGAATTCAGACTTTCATCCGGATTATATTACATATTGCATCATTTCAGGAAATAACAATAATGAATGCCTTTTTATTCATATCAATTGTCTGCTAAATAACTGACTGATATACGGGGAAAAGCGGCAAAACATACATGTCGGGTAATGTTCGCATCCTATTCATCATAAGAATTCAGATTTTTAACCGGATTATATTACATATTGCATCATCTAAGCCTGATGTTCATAGAATGCTGACACTATTTCAGAAAATAACATTAATGAATGCATTTTTATTAATATCAAACGTCTGCTAAGTAACTGTCTATTATACGGCGAAAAGCGAGAAAACATACATGTCGGGAAATCATCGCATCCTATTCATCATTCGAATTCAGATTTTCACCCGGATTATATTACATATTGCATCATCTAAACCTGATGTTCATAGAATGTTGACACTATTTCAGAAAATAACATTAATGAATGCATTTTTATTAATATAAAGCGTCTGTTAAGTAACTGTCTGTTATACGGCGATAAGCGACAAAACATACATGTTTGGTAAAGATCACATCCTATTCATCATTACAATTCAGATTTTCATCCGGATTATATTACATATTGCATCATCTAAGCCTGATGTTTATAGAATGCTGACACTAATTCAGCAAATAACATTAATGAATGCATTTTTATTAATATGAAGCGTCTGCTAAGTAACTGTCTGTTATACGGCGCAAAGCGACAAAACATACATGTTGGGTAATTATCGCATCCTTTTCATCATTAGATTTCAGATTTTCGTCCGGATTATATTACATATTGCATCATCTAAGCCTGATGTTCATAGAATGTTGACACTAATACAGCAAATAACATTAATGAATGCATTTTTATTAATATCAAGCGTCTGCTAAGTACCTGTCTGTTATACGGCGAAAAGCGACAAAACATACATGTCGGGTAATGATCGCATCCTATTCATCATTAGAATTCAGATTTTCATCAAGACTATATTACATATTGCATCATCTAAGACTGATATTCATAGAATACTGACACTATTTCAGCAAATAACATTAATGAATGCATTTTTATTAATATCAAGCGTCTGCTAAGTAACGGTCTGTTATACGCCGAAAAGCGACAAAAATTACATGTCGGGTAATGCTCGCATCCTATTCAACATTAGAATTCAGTTTTTCATCCGGATTATATTACATATTGCATCATCTCAGCCTGATGTTCATAGAATGCTGACACTAGTTTCAGAAAATAACATTAATGAATGCATTTTTATTAATATCAAGCGTCTGCTAATTAACTGTCTATTATACGGCGAAAAGCGACAAAACATACATGTCGTGTATGATCGCATCGTATTCATCATTATAATTCAGATTGTCATCCGGTTTATATTACATAGTGCTTCATTTAAGCCTGGTCTTCCTAGAATGCTGACACTAGTTTCAGAAAATAACATTAATGAATGTATTTTTATTAATATCAAGCGTCTGCTAAATATTTGCCTGTTATACGGCGAAAAGCGACAAAACATACATATTGGGTAATGATCGCATCCTATTCATCATTAGAATTCAGACTTTCATCCGGATTATATTACATATCGCATCATCTATGCCTGATGTTCATAGAATGCGTACAGTATTTCAGCAAATAACATTAATGAATGCATTTCTATTAATATCAAGCGTGTGCTAAGTAACTGTCTGTTATACGGCGAAAAGCGACAAAATATCCATCTCGGGTATGATAGGATGCTATTCATCATTAGAATTCAGATTTTTATCTGAATTATATTACATATTGCATCAACTATGCCTGATGTTCATAGAATGCTGACACTAGTTTAGGAAAATGACATGAATGAATGCATTTTTATTAATATCAAGCGTCTGCTAAGTAGCTGTCTGTTATACGGTGAAAAGCGACAAAACATACCTGTCGGGTAATGATCGCATCCTATTCATCATTAGAATTAACATTTTCATCCGGATTATATTACATATTGCATCATCTTAGCCTGATGTTCATAGAATGCTGACACTAGTTTCAGAAAATAACATTAATGAATGCATTTTTATTAATATCAAGCATCTGCAAAGTAACTGTCTGTTATACTGCGAAAAGCGACAAAACATACATGTCGGGTTATCGCATCCTATTCATCATTATAATTCAGATTTTCATTCGGATTATATTACGTATTGAATCATCTAAACCTGATGTTCATAGAATGCTGACAGTATTTCAGAAAATAACATTAATGAATGCATTTTTATTAATATCAAGCGTCTGCTAAGTAACTGTCTATTATACGGCGAAAAGCGACAAAACATACATGTCGGGTATGATCGCATCCTATTCATCATTAGAATTCAGATTTTCACACGGATTATATTACATATTGCATCATCTAAGCCTTATGGTCATAGAATTGTGACACTACTTTCAGAAAATGACATTAATGAATGCATTTTTATTAATATCTAGCGTCTGCAAATAAGTGTCTGTTATACGGCGAAAAGCGACAAAACATACATGCCTGGTAATGATCGCATCCTATTCATCATTAGAATTCAGATTTTCATACAGATTATATTACCAATTGCATCATATAAGCCTGATGTTCATACAATGCTGACCATTGTTTCAGAAAATACCATTAATGAATGCATTTTTATTAATATCAAGCGTCTGCTAAATAACTATCTGTTATACGCCGAAAATCGACAAATCATACATGTCGGGTATGATCGCATCCTATTCATCATTAGAATTCACATTTTCATCCGGATTATATTACATATTGCATCATCTATGCCGGATGTTCATACAATTCTGACAGTTGTTTCAGAAAATTACATTAATGAATGCATTTTTATTAATATCAAGCGTCTGCTAAGTAACTGTCTGTTATATGGCGAAATGCGACAAAACATACATGTCGGGTATGATTTGATCCTATTCATCATTAGAATTCAGATTTTCATCCGGATTATATTACATATTCCATCTTCTAAGCCTGATGTTAATAGAATGCTGACACTAGTTTCAGAAAATAACATTAATGAATGCATTTTTATTAATATCAATCGTCTGCAAATAGCTGTCTGTTATACGGCGAAAAGCGACAAAACATACATGTCGGGGATGATCGCATCCTATTCATCATTAAAATTCAGATTTTCATCCGGATTATATTACATATTGCATCATCTAAACCTGATGTTCATAGAATTATGACAGTAGCTTCAGATAATAACATTAATGAATGCATTTTTATTAATATCAAGCGTCTGCTAAGTAGCAGTCTGTTATACGGCGAAAAGCGACAAAACATACATGTCGGGTATGATCGCATCTTATTCATCATTAGAATTCAGATTTTCATCCGGATTATATTATATATTGCATCTTCTTAGCCTGATGTTCCTAGAATGCAGTCTTATTGTACACATGCTCGGGCGCCGTAAATTGTCAGACGACATACCGCTCACATTGAAATCCGCAAATGAGATAACACAAGTCCCCATATCTTTGAATTTCGCCTCGACTCAAATCAAGGTGTAAAAAAAACATTTGTAATTATGGATAAGGCAAGAAGTTTCCGACAATTGGACACCAATATTTAGTGGATTCGATAAAAAGGAAAAATTAGAAATGCAGTCTTATTGTGCACACTGGAATTCGGACGCTGTAAATTGTCAGACGACATACCGCTCACATTGTGAAAGCTGTACTTTTTACTATCGGACCAAAATAAAACTCCCTGTAAACATAGACAAATCAAATAATTGCACACAATTTGATACCCATTTTGAAAATATTTCTTTTACAGGATAAGTGTTATAAACACGTGAAATATGACTGATTTCCCAGTTTAGGGCCGCATGAAAATTTCCGCAAATGAGCTAACAGAAGTGCACATATTGTTGAATTTAGCCTCGACTCTAGTCAAGGTGTATGAAAAATTTTGTAATTATGGATAAGGCAAGAAATTCCCCACAATTGGACACAAATATTTTGTGGATTTGATGAAAAGGAAAAATTAGAAATGCAGTCTTATTTTGCACACTGGAATTCGGACGCTGTAAATTGTCAGACGACATACCGCGCACATGGTGAAAGCTGTACTTTTTACTATCTGGTGAAATGAAAAATTCCTGTAAACATAGACAAATCAAATAATTGCACACAATTTGCTACCCATTTTGAAAATATTACTTTTACTGGAAAAAAGTTATAAACAAGTGAAATATGACAGTTTTCCCATTTTAATGCCGCATGAAAATTTCCGTAAATGAGCTAACACAAGTCCTCATATCGTTGAATTTCGCCTCGACTCTAATCAAGGTGTAGAAAAAACCTATGTAATTATGGATAAGCAAGAAATACCCGACAATTGGACACCAATATTTAGTGGATTCGGTAAAAATGAAAAATTAGAAAAGCATACTTATTGTGCAGACTGGAATTCCGACGCTGTAAAGTGTCAGACGACATACCGCGCACTTGGTGAAAGCTGTACTTTTTACTATCTGACCAAATGAAAAATCCTTGTAAACATAGATAAATCAAATAATTGCACACAATTTTATACTCATTTTGAAAATATTTCTTTTACTGGAAAAAAGTTATAAACAAGTGAAATATGACTGATTTCCCAATTTAGGGCCGCATGAAAATTTCCGCAAATGAGCTAACATAAGTCCCCATATCGTTGAATTTCGCATCGACTCTAGTCAAGGAGTAGGAAAAACTTTAGCAATTATGGATAAGGCAAGAAATTCTCGAAATTGGACACCAATGTTTTGTGGATTCGATAAAAAGGAAAAATTAGAAAAGCAGTCTTATTGTGCACACTGGAATTCGGACGCTGTAAATTGTCAGACGACATACCGCGCACTTGGTGAAAGCTATATATTTTACTATCTGACCAATTAAAAAATCCCTGTAGACAGAGACAAATCAAATAATTGCACACAATTTGATACCCATTTTGAAAATATTTCTTTTCCTACAAAAAAGTTATAAACAACTGAATTATGACTGATTTCCCTGTTTAGCGCCACATGGAAATTTCCGCAAATGAATTAACACAAGTCCCCATATCGTTGAATTTCGCCTCGGCTCTAGTAAAGGTGTAGGAAAAACTTTTGTAATTATTGATTAAGCAAGAAAAATATTTCTTTTACTGGTTATAAACAAGTGAAATATGACTGATTTCCCAGTTTAGTGCCGCATGAAAATTTCCGAAAATGAGCCAAACACAAGTCCCCATATCGTCGAATTTCGGCCTATACTCGAATCAACGTGTAGAAAAAACTTTTGTAATTTTGGATAAGGCAAGAGATACTCGACAATTGTACACCAATATTTAGTGGATTCGATAAAAAGGAAAAATTAGAAATGCAGTCTTATTGTGCACACTGGAATTCGGACATTGTAAATTGTCAGATGACATACCGTGCACATGGTGAAAGCTGTACTTTTTACTTTCTTACCAAATGAAAGATCCCTGTAAACATAGACACATCAAATAATTGCACACAATTTGATACCCATTTTGAAAATATTTCTTTTACTGGATAAAAGTTATAAACAAGTGAAATATAACTGATTTCCCAGTTTAGTGCCGCATGAAAATTTCCGCAAATGAGCCAAACACAAGTCCCCATATCGTTGAATTTCGTCCGCTACTCGAATCAACGTGTAGAAAAAACTTTTGTCATTATGGATAAGGCAAGAAATCCTCGACAATTTGACACCAATATTTTGTGGATTTGATAAAAATGAAAAATTAGAAATGCAGTCTTATTGTGCACACTGGAATTCGGACGCCTTAAATTGTCAGACGACTAACCGCGCACATGGTGAAAGCTGTACTTTTTACTATCTGACCAAACGAAAAATCCATGTAAACATAGACAAATCAAATAATTGCACACAATTTGATACCCATTTTGAAAATATTTCTTTTGCTGGAAAAATTTATAAACAAGCGAAATATGACTGATTTCCCAGTTTCGGGCCGAATGAAAATTTCCGTAAATGTTATAACACAACTCCCATATCTTTGAATTTCGCCTCAACTCTAATCAAGTTGTAGAAAAAACTTTTTTAATTATGGATAAGGCAAGAAATACCCGACAATTGGACACCAATATTTAGTGGATTCGTTGAAAATGAAAAATTAGAAATGCAGTCTTATTGTGCACACTGGAATTCGGACACTGTAAATTGTCAGACGACATATAGTGCACATGGTGAAAGCTGTACTTTTTACTATCTGACCAAATAAAAAATCCCTGTAAACATAGACAAATCAAATAATTGCACACAATTTGATACCCATTTTGAAAATATTTCTTTTACTGGAAAAAAGTTATAAACAAGTGAAATATGACTGATTTCCCAGTTTAGGGCCACATGAAGATTTCCGCAAATGAGCTAACACAAGTCCCCATATCGTTGAATTTCGCCGCGACTCTAGTCAAGGTGTATGAAAAATTGTGTAATTATGGATAAGGCAAGAAATACCTGACAATTGGACACCAATATTTTGTGGATTCGATAAAAGGAAAAATTAGAAATTCAGTCTTATTGTGCACACTGGAATTCGGACGCTGTATATTGTCAGACGACATACCGCGCATATGGTGAAATCTGTACTTTTTACAATCTGACCAAATGAAAAATCCCTGTAAACATAGACAAATAAAATACTTGCACACAATTTTATACTCATTTTGAAAATATTTCTATTACTGGAAAAAAGTTATAAACAAGTGAAATATGACTGATTTCCAAATTTAGGACCGCATGAAAATGTCCGCAAATGAGCTAACACAAGTCCCCATATCGTTGAATTTCGCCTCAACTCTAATCAAGGTGTAGAAAAAACTATTGTAATTATTGATTAAGCAAGAAATACCCGACAAATAGACACCAATATTTAATGGATTTGATGAAAAAGAAAAATTAGAAATGCAGTCTTATTGTGCTCACTGGAATTCGGACACTGTAAATTGTCAGACGACATACCGTGCACATAGTGAAAGCTGTACTTTTTACTATGTGACCAAATGAAAAATCCCTGTAAACATAGACAAATTAAATAATTGCACAAAATTTGGTACCCAATTTGAAAATATTTCTTTTACTGAAAAAAAGTTATAAACAAGTGAAATATGACTGATTTCCCAATTTAGAGCCGCACGAAAATTTCCGCAAATGAGCTAACACAAGTCCCCATATCGTTGAATTTCGCCTCTACCCTATTCAACGTGTAGAAAAAACTTTTCTAATTATGGATAAGGCCAGAAATTCCCGACAATTGCACACCAATATTTTGTAGATTCGATAAACAGGAATAATTAGAAATGCAGTCTTATTGTGCAAACTGGAATTCGGACGCTGTAAATTGTCAGACAAAATACCGCGCACTTGGTGAAAGCAGTACTTTTTACTATCTGACCAAATTAAAAATCCCTGTAAACATAGACAAATCAAATAATTGCACACAATTTTATACTCATTTTGAAAATATTTCTTTTACTGGAAAAAAGTTATAAACAACTGAAATATGACTGATTTCCCAGTTTAGGGCCGCATGAAAATATCCGCAAATGAGCTAACACAAGTCCCCATATCGCTGAATTTCGCCTCGACACTAGTCAAGGTGTAGAGAAAACTTTTCTAATTATGGATAAGGCAAGAAATTCTCGACAATTGGACACCAATATTTTGTGGATTCGATAAAAAGGAAAAATTACAAATGCAGTCTTATTGTGCACACTGGAATTCGGACGCTGTAAATTGTGAAACGACATACCGCGCACATGGTAAAAGCTGTACTTTTTACTATCTGACCAAATGAAAAATCCCTTACAAGCAATCTCAGGCTTCTACAAAACGGCATATCCTGGCTCTTTTGTGAAAACTGCCTTACAAGCAATCTCAGGCTGATAGAAGCCCACACCTGCTGGCTCTTCTGTCAAAACTGGCTAAAATCAATCTCAGGCTGCTACAAGCTGACTACGCCTGTCTCTTTTGTGACCACTGCCTTACAAGCAATCTCAGGTTGCTAAAAATTGACCTCTCCTGACTCTTTTGTGACAAATGCCTTACAATCAATCTCAGGCTGCAGCAAACCAATTCTCCTGGCTTTTTGTGCCAATTGCCTTACAAGCAATCCCACGCAGCTACGAGCCCATTTCTCCTGGCTTTTTGTGACAACTGCCTTACAACGAATCTCAGGCTGCAGCAAGCCCAATTCTCCTGGCTTTTTGTGACAATTGCCTTACAAGCAATCCCAGGCTGCTACGAGCTGAATTCTCCTGGCTCATTTGTGAAAACAGCCTTACAAGCAATCTTAGGCTGCTACACGCCGAATACGCCTGGCTTTTTTGTGACACCTGCCTTACAAGCAATCTCAGGCTGCTACGAGCCCATTTCTCCTGGCTTTTTGTGGAAAGTGCCTTACACGCAATCTTAGGATTCTACGAGCCGGTTCTCCTGAAAGATTTGTGAAAATTGCCTTACAAGCAATCTCATTCTTCTACAAGCCTACACCTGCTGGCACTTTTAAGACAACTGCATTACAAGCAATCTCAGGCTGCTAAAAAATCGATCTCCTGGCTCTTTCGTGACAACTGCCTTTCAAGCAATCTCAGGCATCAGCAAGCCCAATGTTCCTGGCTTTTTTGCCAATTGCCTTACAAGAAATCCCAGGCTGCTACGAGCCGACTTCTCTTGGCTCTTTTGTGAAAACTGCCTTACAAGCAGTCTCAGGCTGCTACAAATCGACATATCCTGGCTCTTTTGTGACAACTGCCTTACAAGCAATCTCAGGCTGCAGCTAGTACAATTCTGCTGACTTTTTGTGCCAATTGCCTTACAAGCAATCCCAGGCTGCTACGAACCGTTTTCTCCTGGCTCATACGTGGCATCTGTCTTACAAGCATTCTCAGGCTGCTATAAGCCCAATTCTCCTGGCTTTTTGTGCCAATTGCCTTACAAATAATCCCAGGCGGATACGAGCCGATTTCTTCTGGCTCTTTTGTGAAAACTACCTTACAACGAATCTCAGGCTGCAGCAAGCCCAATTCTCCTGGCTCTTCTACCAGCCGACTTTTCTTGGATCTTTTGTGAAAACTGCCTTACAAGCAATCTCAGCCTGCTACAAGATGAATACGCCTGGCTCTTTTGGGAAACTGCCTTGCAAGCAATCTCAGGCCGCTACAAATCGACATCTCCTGTCTCTTTTGTAACAACTGCCTCACAAGCAATATCACGCTGCCGCTAGCCCAATTCTCCTCACTTTTTGAGCCAATTGCCTTAAAAGCAATCCCAGGTGGTTACGTGCCGATTTCTCCTGGCTCTTTTGTTGTAAGTGCCTTACAAGCAATGTCAGGCTGCTTCGAGCCGACTTCTCTTGGCTCTTTTGTGAAAACTGCCTTACAAGCAATCACAGGGCGCTGCAAATCGACAGCGCCTGGCTCTTTTGTGACAACTGTCTTTCAAGCAATCTCAGTCTGCACCAAGCCCAATTCGCCACGATTTTGTGCCAATTGCCTTACAAGCAATCCCAGGCTGCTACGAGCCGATTTCTCCTAGCTCATTTGTAGGATCTGCCTTACAAGCATTCTCAGGCTGCTTAAAGCCCAATTCTCCTGGCTTTTTGTGCCAATTGCCTTACAAGCAATCCCATGCGGCTACGAGCCTATTTCTCCTGGCTCGTTTGTGGCAACTGCCTTACAAGCAATCTCAGTCAGCTACAAGACGAATTATTCTGGCTCTTTTTTGACAACTGCCTTACAAGCAATGTCAGACTGCTACGAGCTGACTTATCTTGGCTCTTTTGTGAAAACTGCCTTACAAGCAATCAGAGGCTGCTACAAAACGACATCTGTCTCTTATGTGAAAACTGCCTTACAAGCAATCTCAGATTGCTACAAGCCGAATACGACAGGCTCTTTTGTGAAACTGCCTTGCAAGCAAACTCAGGCCGCTACAAGCCGAATACGCCTGTCTCTTTTGTGAAACTGCCTTGCAAGCAATCTCAGGCCGCTACAAATCGACATCTCCTGTCTCTTTTGTGACAAGTGCCTTACAAGCAATCTCAGGCTGCCGCCAGGACAGTTCTGACTTTTTTGTGCCAATTGCCTTAAAAGCAATCCCAGGCGGCTACGTGCCGATTTCTCCTGCCTCTTTTCTGGTACCTGCCTTACAAGCAACCTCAGGCTGCTACATGCCGAATTCTCCTGTTTCTATTGTGACAACTGCCTTACAAGAAATCTCAGGCTGCAGCAATCCCAATTCTCCTAGTTTTTTTGCCAATTGCCTTACAAGCAATCCCCGGCGGCTACGAGCCGATTTCTCCTGGCTCATTTGTGGCAACTGCCTTACAAGCAATCTCAGGCTGCTGCAAGCCGAATTGTCCTGGCTCTTTTGTGCAAATTGCCTTACAAGCAATCTCAGGCGTCTACGAGCCGACTTCTCTTGTCTCTTTTATGAAAACTGGCTTAAAAGCAATCTCAGGCTGCTACAAAACGACATCTCCTGTCTGTATTTTTAAAACAGCCTTACAAGCAATCTCAGCCTGCTACAAGCCGAATACGCGTGGCTCTTTTGTGAAACTGCCTTACAAGCAATCTCAGGCCGTTACAAATCGACATATCCTTGCTCTTTTGTGACAATTGCCTTACAAGCAATTTCAGGCTTCCGCTAATCTAATTCTCCTAAATTTTTGTGCCAATTGCCTTACACGCAATCCCAGGCTGCTACGAAGCGATTTCTCTTGTTTCATTTGTGGCATCTGCCTTACAAGCATTCTCAGGCTGCAGCAATATGAATTCTCCTGCCTTTTTGTGCGAATTGCCTTACAAGCAATCCCAGGCGGCTACGAGCCGATTTCTCCTGGCCCTTTTGTGGCAACTGCGTTACAAGAAATCTCAGGCTGCTACAAGCCGAATTCTGTGGCGCTTTTGTAACAACTGCTTTACAAGCAATGGCAGGCTGCTACGAGCCGACTTCTCTTGGCTCTTTTTTTAAAAAACTGCCTTACAAGTAATCTCATGCTTCTACAAGCCGAATTCTCCAGGCACTTTTGTGAAAACTGCCTTACAAGCAATGTCAGGCTGCTACGAGCCGATTTCTCTTGGCTCTTTTGTGAAAACTGCCTTACAAGTAAAATCAGGCCGCTACAAATCGATATCTCCCGTCTCTTTTGTGACAACTGACTTACAAGCAATCTCAGTCTGCCGCCAGCAAAGTTCTCCTGACACTTTTTGCCAGTTGCATTAAAAGCAATCTCAGGCTGCTGCAAGCCGAATACTCCTGGCACTTTTGTGCAAATTGCCTTACAAGCAATCCCAGGCGTCTACGAGTCGACTTCTCTTGTCTCTTTTGTGAAAACTGCCTTAAAAGCAATCTCAGGCGACTACAAAACGACATATCCTCTCTCTTTTTTTTAAAACTGCCTTACAAGCAATCTCAGCCTGCTACAAGCTGAATACGTCTGGCTCTTTTGTGAAACTGCCTTACAAGCAATCTCAGGCCGCTACAAATCGACATATCCTGGCATTTTTGTGACAACTGCCTTACAAGCAATCTCAGGCTGCCACTAGTCCAATTCTCCTGACTTTTTGTGCCAATTGCCTTACATGCAATCCCAGTGTGCTACGAAGCGATTTCTTTTGGCTAATTTGTGGCATCTGCCTTACAAGCATTCTCAGGCTGCAGCAATATTTATTCTCCTGGTTTTTTTGTGCGAATTGCCTTACAAGCAATCCTAGGTGCCTACAAGCCGATTTCACATGGCTCTTTTGTGGCAACTGTCTTACAAGCAATCCCAGGCTGCTACAAGCCGAATTCTTTTGGCGCTTTTGTGAAAACTGCCTTACAAGCAATGCCAGGCTGCTCAGGGCCGACTTCTCTTGGCTCTTTTGTGAAAACTGCCTTACAAGTAATATCAGGCTGCTACAAAACGACATCTCCTGTCTCTTTTGTGAAACTGCCTTACGAGCAATCTCAGGCCGCTACAAGCAGAATACGCCTGGCTCTTTTGTGAAACTGCCTTACAAGAAATCTCTGGCCGCTACATATCGACATATCCTGGCTCTTTTGTGACAACTGCCTTACAAGCAATCTCAGGCTGCCGCTAGTCCAATTCTCCTGACTTTTTGTCATAATTTCCTTACAAGCAATCCCAGGCTGCTACGAAGCGTTTTCTCCTGGCTCATTTGTGGCATCTGCCTTACAAGCATTCTCAGGCTGCAGCAATATGAATTCTCCTGGCTTTTTGTGCGAATTGACTTACAAGCAATCCCAGTCGACTTCTCTTGGCTCTTTTGTGAAAACTGCCTTACAAGAAATCTCAGGCTGCTACAAGCCGAATTCTCCTGGGGCTTTTGTGACAACTGCTTTACAAGCAATGTCAGGCTGCTACGAGCCGATTTCTCTTGGCTCGTTTGTGAAAACTGCCTGACAAGTAATATCAAACTGTTCAAAACGACATCTCCTGTCTCTTTTGTGAAACTGCCTTACAAGCAATCTCAGGCTGCTACAAGCCAAATACGCCTGGCTCTTTTGTGAAACTGCCTTGCAAGCAATCTCAGGCCGCTAAGAATCGACATCTCCTGTCTCTTTTGTGACAAATGCCTTACAAGCAATCTCAGGCTGCCGCCAGGACAGTTCTCCTGACTTTTTGTGCCAATTGCCCCAGTCCCAGTCCCAGAAAGTCCGACACGGACGACACCCACCGAGGAGACAGTCCGAGAAAGTCCCACGGAGACGACCCCCAGTCCCAGAAAGTCCCACGCAGACGACCACTCACCCAGGAGTCAGTCCCAGAAAGTCCCACGCAGACGACCCCCAGTCCCAGAAAGACCCACGCAGACGAACCCCAACCAGGAGACAGTCCCAGAAAGTCCCACGGAGACGACCCCCAGTCCCAGAAAGTCCCACGCAGACGACCCACAGTCCAAGAATGTCCGACGGAGACGAACCCCCACCCAGGTAGCAGTCCCAGAAAGTCCCACGCAAACGACCTCCAGTCCCAGAAAGTCTCACGCAGACGACCCCCAACCAGGAGACAGTCCCAGAAAGTCCCACGCAGACGACCTCCAATCCCAGAAGGTCCCACGCAGACGACC
The DNA here is from genome assembly GCA_964036315.1 of Acanthosepion esculentum. NCBI lineage: Eukaryota > Metazoa > Mollusca > Cephalopoda > Sepiida > Sepiidae > Acanthosepion > Acanthosepion esculentum. The sequence goes on from OZ038489.1 coordinate 28,240, forward strand.
CCCAGTCCAAGAAAGTCCCACGCAGACGACCCCGAGTCCCAGAAAGTCCCACGCAGACGATCCCCCACCCTTGAGACAGTCCCAGAATGTCCCACGCTGACGACCCCCAGTCCCAGAAAGACCCACGCAGATGACCCCCAGTCCCAGAATGTCCCACGAAGACGACCCCCCACCCTGGAGACAGTCAGAGAAAGTCCCACGCAGACGACCCCCCACCCAGGAGACACTCCCAGAATGTCCCACGCAGATGACCCACAGTCCAAGAATGTCCCACGCAGACGACCACCCACCCAGGTGGCAGTACCAGAAAGACCCACGCAGACGACCTCCAGTCCCAAAAAGTCCCACGCAGACGACCCCCCACCAAGGAGACAGTCCCAGAAATTCCCACGCAGACGACCCCCCAGTCCCAGAAAGTCCCAGTCAGACGACCCCCAACCAGGAGACAGTCCCAGAAAGTCCCACGCAGACGACCTCCAATCCCAGAAGGTCCCACGCAGACGACCCCCAGTCCAAGAAAGTCCCACGCAGACGACCCCGAGTCCCAGAAAGTCCCACGCAGACGATCCCCCACCCTTGAGACAGTCCCAGAATGTCCCACGCTGACGACCCCCAGTCCCAGAAAGACCCACGCAGATGACCCCCAGTCCCAGAATGTCCCACGAAGACGACCCCCCACCCTGGAGACAGTCAGAGAAAGTCCCACGCAGACGACCCCCCACCCAGGAGACACTCCCAGAATGTCCCACGCAGATGACCCACAGTCCAAGAATGTCCCACGCAGACGACCACCCACCCAGGTGGCAGTACCAGAAAGACCCACGCAGACGACCTCCAGTCCCAAAAAGTCCAACGCAGACGACCCCCCACCAAGGAGACAGTCCCAGAAATTCCCACGCAGACGACCCCCCAGTCCCAGAAAGTCCCAGTCAGACGACCCCCACTCCCACAAAGTCCCACACAGACAACCCCCACCCAGGAGTCAGACCCAGAAAGTCCCACGCAGACGACCCCCCACCCAGGAGACAGTCCCAGAAAGTCCCACGCAGACGACCCCCAGTCCCAGAAAGTCCCACAAGGACGACCCCCACCAAGGAGGAAGTTCCAGAAAGTCCCACGCAGACGACCACCCACCCAGGAGACAGTCCCAGAAAGTCCCACGCAGACGACACCCAGTCCCAGAATGTCCCACGCAGACGACCTCCCACCCAGGAGACAGTCCCAGAAAGTCCCACGGAGACGACCCCCATTCCCAGAAAGTCCCACGCAGACGACCCCAAGTCCCACAAAGTCCCACGCAGACGACCCCCACCCAGGTGGCAGTCCCAGAAAATCCCACGCAGACGACCTCCAATCCCAGAAAGTCCCACGCAGACGACCCCTCACCCAGGAGACAGTCCCAGAAAGTCCCACGCAGACGACCCCCCAGTCCCAGAAATTCCCACGCAGACGACCCCCCACCCAGGAGACAGTCCCAGAAAGTGCCACGGAGACGACACCCAGTCCCAGAAAGTCCCACGCAGACGACCCCAAGTCCCAGAAAGTCACACGTAGACGACCCCCCCACACAGGAGAATGTCCCAGAATATCCCACGCAGACGACCCCCAGTCCCAAAAAGTCCCACGCAGACGACACCAGTCCCACAATATCCCACGCAGACGACCCCCCACCCAGGAGACAGACCCAGAAAGTCCCACGCAGACGACCCCCAGTCCCAGAAAGTCCCACGCAGACGACCCCTCACCCAGGAGACAGTCACAGAAAGTCCAACGCAGACGACCCCCAGTCCCAGAAATTCCCACGCAGACGAGCGCCCACCCAGGAGAGAGTCCCAGAAAGTCCCACGCAGACGAATGCCAGTCCCAGAATGTCCCACGCAGACGACCCCCACCCAGGAGACAGTCCCAGAAAGTCCCACGGAGACGAACCCCAGTCCCAGAAAGTCCCACGCAGACGACTCCAAGTCCCAGAAAGTCCCACGCAGACGACCCCCCACCCAGGAGACAGTCCCAGAATGTCCCACGCAGACGACCTCCAATCCCAGAAAGTCCCACGCAGACGACCCCCAGTCCATGAAAGTTCCACGAAGACGACCCCCAGTCCCAGAAAGTCCCACGCAGACGACCCCCCACCCAGGAGACAGTCGCAGAAAGTCCCACGCAGACGACCCCCAGTCCCAGAAAGTCCCACGCAGACGAACCCCACCCAGGAGACAGTCCCAGAAAGTACCACGCAGACGACCCGCCACACAGGAGACAGTCCCAGAAAGTCCCACGCAGACGAACCCCAGTCCCAGAAAGTCCCACACAGTCGACCCCCCCACCCAGGAGACAGTCCCAGAAAGTCCCACGGAGACGACCCCCAGTCCCAGAAAGTCCCAAGCAGACGACCCCAAGTCCCAGAAAGTTCCACGTAGACGACACCTCACACAGGAGACTGTCCCAGAATATCACACGCAGACGACCCCCAGTCCCAGAAAGTCCCACGCAGACGAACCCCACCCAGGAGACAGTCCCAGAAAGTACCACGCAGACGACCCGCCACACAGGAGACAGTCCCAGAAAGTCCCACGCAGACGAACCCCAGTCCCAGAAAGTCCCACACAGTCGACCCCCCCACCCAGGAGACAGTCCCAGAAAGTCCCACGGAGACGACCCCCAGTCCCAGAAAGTCCCAAGCAGACGACCCCAAGTCCCAGAAAGTTCCACGTAGACGACACCTCACACAGGAGACTGTCCCAGAATATCACACGCAGACGACCCCCAGTCCCAGAAAGTCCCACGATGACGACCCCAGTCCCACAATGTCCCACGCAGACGAACCCCCACCCAGGAGACAGACCCAGAAAGTCCCACGCAGAAGACCCCTCACCCAGGAGACAGTCACACAAAGTCCCACGCAGACGACCCCTCACCCAGGAGACAGTCACAGAAAGTCCCACGCAGACGACCACCCACCCAGGAGACAGTCCCAGAAAGTACCAAACAGACGACCCCCCACCCAGGAGACTGTCCCAGAAAGTCCCACGCAGACGACCCCCAGTCCTAGAAAGTCCCGCGAAGATGACCCCTCACCCAGGAGACAGTCCCAGAAAGACCCACGCAGACGACACCCAGTCCAAGAAAGTCACACGCAGACGACCCCCCACCCAGGAGACAGTCCCAGAAAGTCCCACGCAGACGACACCCAGTCCCAGAAAGTAACCAGGCAGACGACCCCCAGTCCCAGAGAGTCCCACGAAGACGACCCCCAGTGAAAGAAAGTCCCACGCAGTCGACCCCCAGTCCCAGAAAGTTTCAGGCAGATGATCCCCCACCCAGGAGACAGTCCCAGAACGTCCCACGCAGACGCCACCGAGTCCCAGAAAGTCCCAAGCAGAGGACACCCCACCCAGGAGACAGTGCCAGAATGTCCCACGCAGACGACCCCCAGTCCCAGAAAGTTCCACGCAGACGACCCCAAGTCCCACAAAGTCCCACGCAGACGACCCCCACCCAGGTGGCAGTCCCAGAAAATCCCACGCAGACGACCTCCAATCCCAGAAAGTCCCACGCAGACGACCCCTCACCCAGGAGACAGTCCCAGAAAGTCCCACGCAGACGACCCCCCAATCCCAGAAAGTCCCACGCAGACGACCCCCCACCCAGAAGACAGTCCCAGAAAGTCCCACGGAGACGACACCCAGTCCCAGAAAGTCCCACGCAGACGACCCCAAGTCCCAGAAAGTCCCACGTAGACGACCCCCCCACACAGGAGACTGTCCCAGAATATCCCACGCAGACGACCCCCAGTCCCAAAAAGTCCCACGCAGACGACACCAGTCCCACAATATCCCACGCAGACGACCCCCCACCCAGGAGACAGACCCAGAAAGTCCCACGCAGACGACCCCCAGTCCCAGAAAGTCCCACGCAGACGACCCCTCACCCAGGAGACAGTCACAGAAAGTCCAACGCAGACGACCCCCAGTCCCAGAAAGTCCCACGCAGACGACCCCCACCCAGGAGATAGTCACAGAAATTCCCACGCAGACGTGCGCCCACCCAGGAGAGAGTCCCAGAAAGTCCCACGCAGACGAATGCCAGTCCCAGAATGTCCCACGCAGACGACCCCCACCCAGGAGACAGTCCCAGAAAGTCCCACGGAGACGAACCCCAGTCCCAGAAAGTCCCACGCAGACGACTCCAAGTCCCAGAAAGTCCCACGCAGACGACCCCCCACCCAGGAGACAGTCCCAGAATGTCCCACGCAGACGACCTCCAATCCCAGAAAGTCCCACGCAGACGACCCCCAGTCCATGAAAGTTCCACGAAGACGACCCCCAGTCCCAGAAAGTCCCACGCAGACGACCCCCCACCCAGGAGACAGTCGCAGAAAGTCCCACGCAGACGACCCCCAGTCCCAGAAAGTCCCACGCAGACGAACCCCACCCAGGAGACAGTCCCAGAAAGTACCACGCAGATGACCCGCCACACAGGAGACAGTCCCAGAAAGTCCCACGCAGACGAACCCCAGTCACAGAAAGTCCCACACAGTCGACCCCCCCACCCAGGAGACAGTCCCAGAAAGTCCCACGGAGACGACCCCCAGTCCCAGAAAGTCCCACGCAGACGACCCCAAGTCCCAGAAAGTTCCACGTAGACGACACCTCACACAGGAGACTGTCCCAGAATATCACACGCAGACGACCCCCAGTCCCAGAAAGTCCCACGATGACGACCCCAGTCCCACAATGTCCCACGCAGACGAACCCCCACCCAGGAGACAGACCCAGAAAGTCCCACGCAGACGACCCCTCACCCAGGAGACAGTCACAGAAAGTCCCACGCAGACGACCACCCACCCAGGAGACAGTCCCAGAAAGTCCCAAACAGACGACCCCCCACCCAGGAGACTGTCCCAGAAAGTCCCACGCAGACGACCCCCAGTCCTAGAAAGTCCCGCGAAGACGACCCCTCACCCAGGAGACAGTCCCAGAAAGACCCACGCAGACGACACCCAGTCCAAGAAAGTCACACGCAGACGACCCCCCACCCAGGAGACAGTCCCAGAAAGTCCAACGCAGACGACACCCAGTCCCAGAAATTAACCAGGCAGACGACCCCCAGTCCCAGAGAGTCCCACGCAGACGACCCCCAGTGAAAGTAATCCCACGCAGTCGACCCCCAGTCCCAGAAAGTTTCAGGCAGATGATCCCCCACCCAGGAGACAGTCCCAGAACGTCCCACGCAGACGCCACCCAGTCCCAGAAAGTCCCAAGCAGAGGACACCCCACCCAGGAGACAGTGCCAGAATGTCCCACGCAGACGACCCCCAGTCCCAGAAAGTCCCACGCAGACGACCCCCAGTCCCAGAAACTCCCACGCAGACGATCCACTAGTCCCAGAAAGTCCCACGCAGAAAACCCCCCACCCAGGAGACGGTCGCTGATAGTCCCACGCAGACGACCCCCCATTCCCAGAAAGTCCAACGCAGACGACCCCCCACCCAGGAGAGAGACCCAGAACGTCCCACGCAGACGCCACCCAGTCCCAGAAAGTCCCAAGCAGAGGACACCCCACCCAGGAGACAGTGCCAGAATGTCCCACGCAGACGACCCCCAGTCCCAGAAAGTCCCACGCAGACGACCCCACATTCCCAGAAAGTCCCACGCAGACAACCCCCCCAGCCAGGAGACAGTCCCAGAAAGTCCCAAACAGACGACCCCCCACCCTGGAGACAGTCCCAGAAAGTCCCACGCAGACGACCCCCAGTCCCAGACAGTCGCACGCAGACGACCCCCCACCCAGGAGACAATCCCAGAAAGTTCCACGCAGACGACCCGCCACCCAGGAGACAGTCCCAGAAAGTCCCACGCAGACGACCCCCAGTCCCAGACAGTCCCACGCAGACGACCCCCAAACCAGGAGACAGTCCCAGAAAGTCCCACGGAGACGACCCCCAGTCCCAGAAAGTCCAACGTAGACGACCCCAAGTCCCAGAAAGTCCCAAGTAGACGACGCCCCACCCAGGAGACTGTCCCAGAATATCCCACGCAGACGACCCCCAGTCCCAGAAAGTCCCACGCAGACGACACCAGTCCCACAATGTCCCACGCAGACGACCCCCAGTCCCAGAAAGTCACACGCAGACGACCCCCATTCCCAGAAAGTCCCACGCAGACGACCCCAAGTCCCACAAAGTCCCACGCAGACGACCCCCACCCAGGTGGCAGGCCCAGAAAATCCCACGCAGACGACCTCCAATCCCAGAAAGTCCCACGCAGACGACCCCTCACCCAGGAGACAGTCCCAGAAAGTCCCACGCAGACGACCCCCCAGTCCCAGAAAGTCCCACGCAGACGACCCCCCACCCAGGAGACAGTCCCAGAAAGTCCCACGGAGACGACACCCAGTCCCAGAAAGTCCCACGCAGACGACCCCAAGTCCCAGAAAGTCCCACGTAGACGACCCCCCCACACAGGAGACTGTCCCGGAATATCCCACGCAGACGACCCCCAGTCCCAAAAAGTCCCACGCAGACGACACCAGTCCCACAATATCCCACGCAGACGACCCCCCACCCAGGAGACAGACCCAGAAAGTCCCACGCAGACGACCCCCAGTCCCAGAAAGTCCCACGCAGACGACCCCTCACCCAGGAGACAGTCACAGAAAGTCCAACGCAGACGACCCCCAGTCCCAGAAAGTCCCACGCAGACGACCCCCACCCAGGAGATAGTCCCAGAAATTCCCACGCAGACGAGCGCCCACCCAGGAGAGAGTCCCAGAAAGTCCCACGCAGACGAATGCCAGTCCCAGAATGTCCCACGCAGACGACCCCCACCCAGGAGACAGTCCCAGAAAGTCCCACGGAGACGAACCCCAGTCCCAGAAAGTCCCACGCAGACGACTCCAAGTCCCAGAAAGTCCCACGCAGACGACCCCCCACCCAGGAGACAGTCCCAGAATGTCCCACGCAGACGACCTCCAATCCCAGAAAGTCCCACGCAGAAGACCCCCAGTCCATGAAAGTCCCACGCAGACGAACCCCAGTCACAGAAAGTCCCACACAGTCGACCCCCCCACCCAGGAGACAGTCCCAGAAAGTCCCACGGAGACGACCCCCAGTCCCAGAAAGTCCCACGCAGACGACCCCAAGTCCCAGAAAGTTCCACGTAGACGACACCTCACACAGGAGACTGTCCCAGAATATCACACGCAGACGACCCCCAGTCCCAGAAAGTCCCACGATGACGACCCCAGTCCCACAATGTCCCACGCAGACGAACCCCCACCCAGGAGACAGACCCAGAAAGTCCCACGCAGACGACCCCTCACCCAGGAGACAGTCACAGAAAGTCCCACGCAGACGACCACCCACCCAGGAGACAGTCCCAGAAAGTCCCAAACAGACGACCCCCCACCCAGGAGACTGTCCCAGAAAGTCCCACGCAGACGACCCCCAGTCCTAGAAAGTCCCGCGAAGACGACCCCTCACCCAGGAGACAGTCCCAGAAAGACCCACGCAGACGACACCCAGTCCAAGAAAGTCACACGCAGACGACCCCCCACCCAGGAGACAGTCCCAGAAAGTCCAACGCAGACGACACCCAGTCCCAGAAATTAACCAGGCAGACGACCCCCAGTCCCAGAGAGTCCCACGCAGACGACCCCCAGTGAAAGTAATCCCACGCAGTCGACCCCCAGTCCCAGAAAGTTTCAGGCAGATGATCCCCCACCCAGGAGACAGTCCCAGAACGTCCCACGCAGACGCCACCCAGTCCCAGAAAGTCCCAAGCAGAGGACACCCCACCCAGGAGACAGTGCCAGAATGTCCCACGCAGACGACCCCCAGTCCCAGAAAGTCCCACGCAGACGACCCCCAGTCCCAGAAACTCCCACGCAGACGATCCACTAGTCCCAGAAAGTCCCACGCAGAAAACCCCCCACCCAGGAGACGGTCGCTGATAGTCCCACGCAGACGACCCCCCATTCCCAGAAAGTCCAACGCAGACGACCCCCCACCCAGGAGAGAGACCCAGAACGTCCCACGCAGACGCCACCCAGTCCCAGAAAGTCCCAAGCAGAGGACACCCCACCCAGGAGACAGTGCCAGAATGTCCCACGCAGACGACCCCCAGTCCCAGAAAGTCCCACGCAGACGACCCCACATTCCCAGAAAGTCCCACGCAGACAACCCCCCCAGCCAGGAGACAGTCCCAGAAAGTCCCAAACAGACGACCCCCCACCCTGGAGACAGTCCCAGAAAGTCCCACGCAGACGACCCCCAGTCCCAGACAGTCGCACGCAGACGACCCCCCACCCAGGAGACAATCCCAGAAAGTTCCACGCAGACGACCCGCCACCCAGGAGACAGTCCCAGAAAGTCCCACGCAGACGACCCCCAGTCCCAGACAGTCCCACGCAGACGACCCCCAAACCAGGAGACAGTCCCAGAAAGTCCCACGGAGACGACCCCCAGTCCCAGAAAGTCCAACGTAGACGACCCCAAGTCCCAGAAAGTCCCAAGTAGACGACGCCCCACCCAGGAGACTGTCCCAGAATATCCCACGCAGACGACCCCCAGTCCCAGAAAGTCCCACGCAGACGACACCAGTCCCACAATGTCCCACGCAGACGACCCCCAGTCCCAGAAAGTCACACGCAGACGACCCCCATTCCCAGAAAGTCCCACGCAGACGACCCCAAGTCCCACAAAGTCCCACGCAGACGACCCCCACCCAGGTGGCAGGCCCAGAAAATCCCACGCAGACGACCTCCAATCCCAGAAAGTCCCACGCAGACGACCCCTCACCCAGGAGACAGTCCCAGAAAGTCCCACGCAGACGACCCCCCAGTCCCAGAAAGTCCCACGCAGACGACCCCCCACCCAGGAGACAGTCCCAGAAAGTCCCACGGAGACGACACCCAGTCCCAGAAAGTCCCACGCAGACGACCCCAAGTCCCAGAAAGTCCCACGTAGACGACCCCCCCACACAGGAGACTGTCCCAGAATATCCCACGCAGACGACCCCCAGTCCCAAAAAGTCCCACGCAGACGACACCAGTCCCACAATATCCCACGCAGACGACCCCCCACCCAGGAGACAGACCCAGAAAGTCCCACGCAGACGACCCCCAGTCCCAGAAAGTCCCACGCAGACGACCCCTCACCCAGGAGACAGTCACAGAAAGTCCAACGCAGACGACCCCCAGTCCCAGAAAGTCCCACGCAGACGACCCCCACCCAGGAGATAGTCCCAGAAATTCCCACGCAGACGAGCGCCCACCCAGGAGAGAGTCCCAGAAAGTCCCACGCAGACGAATGCCAGTCCCAGAATGTCCCACGCAGACGACCCCCACCCAGGAGACAGTCCCAGAAAGTCCCACGGAGACGAACCCCAGTCCCAGAAAGTCCCACGCAGACGACTCCAAGTCCCAGAAAGTCCCACGCAGACGACCCCCCACCCAGGAGACAGTCCCAGAATGTCCCACGCAGACGACCTCCAATCCCAGAAAGTCCCACGCAGAAGACCCCCAGTCCATGAAAGTTCCACGAAGACGACCCCCAGTCCCAGAAAGTCCCACGCAGACGACCCCCCACCCAGGAGACAGTCGCAGAAAGTCCCACGCAGACGACCCCCAGTCCCAGAAAGTCCCACGCAGACGAACCCCACCCAGGAGACAGTCCCAGAAAGTCCCACGGAGACGACCCCCAGTCCCAGAAAGTCCCAAGCAGACGACCCCAAGTCCCAGAAAGTTCCACGTAGACGACACCTCACACAGGAGACTGTCCCAGAATATCACACGCAGACGACCCCCAGTCCCAGAAAGTCCCACGATGACGACCTCAGTCCCACAATGTCCCACGCAGACGAACCCCCACCCAGGAGACAGACCCAGAAAGTCCCACGCAGAAGACCCCTCACCCAGGAGACAGTCACACAAAGTCCCACGCAGACGACCCCTAAACCCAGGAGACAGTCACAGAAAGTCCCACGCAGACGACCACCCACCCAGGAGACAGTCCCAGAAAGTACCAAACAGACGACCCCCCACCCAGGAGACTGTCCCAGAAAGTCCCACGCAGACGACCCCCAGTCCTAGAAAGTCCCGCGAAGATGACCCCTCACCCAGGAGACAGTCCCAGAAAGACCCACGCAGACGACACCCAGTCCAAGAAAGTCACACGCAGACGACCCCCCACCCAGGAGACAGTCCCAGAAAGTCCCACGCAGACGACACCCAGTCCCAGAAAGTAACCAGGCAGACGACCCCCAGTCCCAGAGAGTCCCACGAAGACGACCCCCAGTGAAAGAAAGTCCCACGCAGTCGACCCCCAGTCCCAGAAAGTTTCAGGCAGATGATCCCCCACCCAGGAGACAGTCCCAGAACGTCCCACGCAGACGCCACCCAGTCCCAGAAAGTCCCAAGCAGAGGACACCCCACCCAGGAGACAGTGCCAGAATGTCCCACGCAGACGACCCCCAGTCCCAGAAAGTTCCACGCAGACGACCCCAAGTCCCACAAAGTCCCACGCAGACGACCCCCACCCAGGTGGCAGTCCCAGAAAATCCCACGCAGACGACCTCCAATCCCAGAAAGTCCCACGCAGACGACCCCTCACCCAGGTGACAGTCCCAGAAAGTCCCACGCAGACGACCCCCCAATCCCAGAAAGTCCCACGCAGACGACCCCCCACCCAGAAGACAGTCCCAGAAAGTCCCACGGAGACGACACCCAGTCCCAGAAAGTCCCACGCAGACGACCCCAAGTCCCAGAAAGTCCCACGTAGACGACCCCCCCACACAGGAGACTGTCCCAGAATATCCCACGCAGACGACCCCCAGTCCCAAAAAGTCCCACGCAGACGACACCAGTCCCACAATATCCCACGCAGACGACCCCCCACCCAGGAGACAGACCCAGAAAGTCCCACGCAGACGACCCCCAGTCCCAGAAAGTCCCACGCAGACGACCCCTCACCCAGGAGACAGTCACAGAAAGTCCAACGCAGACGACCCCCAGTCCCAGAAAGTCCCACGCAGACGACCCCCACCCAGGAGATAGTCCCAGAAATTCCCACGCAGACGTGCGCCCACCCAGGAGAGAGTCCCAGAAAGTCCCACGCAGACGAATGCCAGTCCCAGAATGTCCCACGCAGACGACCCCCACCCAGGAGACAGTCCCAGAAAGTCCCACGGAGACGAACACCAGTCCCAGAAAGTCCCACGCAGACGACTCCAAGTCCCAGAAAGTCCCACGCAGACGACCCCCCACCCAGGAGACAGTCCCAGAATGTCCCACGCAGACGACCTCCAATCCCAGAAAGTTCCACGCAGTTCGACCCCCAGTCCATGAAAGTTCCACGAAGACGACCCCCAGTCCCAGAAAGTCCCACGCAGACGACCCCCCACCCAGGAGACAGTCGCAGAAAGTCCCACGCAGACGACCCCCAGTCCCAGAAAGTCCCACGCAGACGAACCCCACCCAGGAGACAGTCCCAGAAAGTACCACGCAGATGACCCGCCACACAGGAGACAGTCCCAGAAAGTCCCACGCAGACGAACCCCAGTCCCAGAAAGTCCCACACAGTCGACCCCCCCACCCAGGAGACAGTCCCAGAAAGTCCCACGGAGACGACCCCCAGTCCCAGAAAGTCCCACGCAGACGACCCCAAGTCCCAGAAAGTTCCACGTAGACGACACCTCACACAGGAGACTGTCCCAGAATATCACACGCAGACGACCCCCAGTCCCAGAAAGTCCCACGATGACGACCCCAGTCCCACAATGTCCCACGCAGACGAACCCCCACCCAGGAGACAGACCTAGAAAGTCCCACGCAGACGACCCCTCACCCAGGAGACAGTCACAGAAAGTCCCACGCAGACGACCCCTCACCCAGGAGACAGTCACAGAAAGTCCCACGCAGACGACCACCCACCCAGGAGACAGTCCCAGAAAGTCCCAAACAGACGACCCCCCACCCAGGAGACTGTCCCAGAAAGTCCCACGCAGACGACCCCCAGTCCTAGAAAGTCCCGCGAAGACGACCCCTCACCCAGGAGACAGTCACAGAAAGTCCCACGCAGACGACCCCTCACCCAGGAGACAGTCACAGTAAGTCCCACGCAGACGACCACCCACCCAGGAGACAGTCCCAGAAAGTCCCACGCAGACGACCACCCACCCAGGAGACAGTCCCAGAAAGTCCCAAACAGACGACCCCCCACCCAGGAGACTGTCCCAGAAAGTCCCACGCAGACGACCCCCAGTCCTAGAAAGTCCCGCGAAGACGACCCCTCACCCAGGAGACAGTCCCAGAAAGACCCACGCAGACGACACCCAGTCCAAGAAAGTCACACGCAGACGACCCCCCACCCAGGAGACAGTCCCAGAAAGTCCAACGCAGACGACACCCAGTCCCAGAAATTAACCAGGCAGACGACCCCCAGTCCCAGAGAGTCCCACGCAGACGACACCCAGTGAAAGAAATCCCACGCAGTCGACCCCCAGTCCCAGAAAGTTTCAGGCAGATGATCCCCCACCCAGGAGACAGTCCCAGAACGTCCCACGCAGACGCCACCCAGTCCCAGAAAGTCCCAAGCAGAGGACACCCCACCCAGGAGACAGTGCCAGAATGTCCCACGCAGACGACCCCCAGTCCCAGAAAGTCCCACGCAGACGACCCCACATTCCCAGAAAGTCCCACGCAGACAACCCCCCCAGCCAGGAGACAGTCCCAGAAAGTCCCAAACAGACGACCCCCCACCCTGGAGACAGTCCCAGAAAGTCCCACGCAGACGACCCCCAGTCCCAGACAGTCGCACGCAGACGACCCCCCACCCAGGAGACAATCCCAGAAAGTTCCACGCAGACGACCCGCCACCCAGGAGACAGTCCCAGAAAGTCCCACGCAGACGACCCCCAGTCCCAGAAAGTCCCACGCAGACGACCCCCAGTCCCAGACAGTCCCACGGAGACGACCCCCAGTCCCAGAAAGTCCAACGTAGACGACCCCAAGTCCCAGAAAGTCCCAAGTAGACGACGCCCCACCCAGGAGACTGTCCCAGAATATCCCACGCAGACGACCACCAGTCCCAGAAAGTTCCACGCAGTTCGACCCCCAGTCCATGAAAGTTCCACGAAGACGACCCCCAGTCCCAGAAAGTCCCACGCAGACGACCCCCCACCCAGGAGACAGTCGCAGAAAGTCCCACGCAGACGACCCCCAGTCCCAGAAAGTCCCACGCAGACGAACCCCACCCAGGAGACAGTCCCAGAAAGTACCACGCAGATGACCCGCCACACAGGAGACAGTCCCAGAAAGTCCCACGCAGACGAACCCCAGTCCCAGAAAGTCCCACACAGTCGACCCCCCCACCCAGGAGACAGTCCCAGAAAGTCCCACGGAGACGACCCCCAGTCCCAGAAAGTCCCACGCAGACGACCCCAAGTCCCAGAAAGTTCCACGTAGACGACACCTCACACAGGAGACTGTCCCAGAATATCACACGCAGACGACCCCCAGTCCCAGAAAGTCCCACGATGACGACCCCAGTCCCACAATGTCCCACGCAGACGAACCCCCACCCAGGAGACAGACCCAGAAAGTCCCACGCAGACGACCCCTCACCCAGGAGACAGTCACAGAAAGTCCCACGCAGACGACCCCTCACCCAGGAGACAGTCACAGAAAGTCCCACGCAGACGACCACCCACCCAGGAGACAGTCCCAGAAAGTCCCAAACAGACGACCCCCCACCCAGGAGACTGTCCCAGAAAGTCCCACGCAGACGACCCCCAGTCCTAGAAAGTCCCGCGAAGACGACCCCTCACCCAGGAGACAGTCACAGAAAGTCCCACGCAGACGACCCCTCACCCAGGAGACAGTCACAGAAAGTCCCACGCAGACGACCACCCACCCAGGAGACAGTCCCAGAAAGTCCCACGCAGACGACCACCCACCCAGGAGACAGTCCCAGAAAGTCCCAAACAGACGACCCCCCACCCAGGAGACTGTCCCAGAAAGTCCCACGCAGACGACCCCCAGTCCTAGAAAGTCCCGCGAAGACGACCCCTCACCCAGGAGACAGTCCCAGAAAGACCCACGCAGACGACACCCAGTCCAAGAAAGTCACACGCAGACGACCCCCCACCCAGGAGACAGTCCCAGAAAGTCCAACGCAGACGACACCCAGTCCCAGAAATTAACCAGGCAGACGACCCCCAGTCCCAGAGAGTCCCACGCAGACGACACCCAGTGAAAGAAATCCCACGCAGTCGACCCCCAGTCCCAGAAAGTTTCAGGCAGATGATCCCCCACCCAGGAGACAGTCCCAGAACGTCCCACGCAGACGCCACCCAGTCCCAGAAAGTCCCAAGCAGAGGACACCCCACCCAGGAGACAGTGCCAGAATGTCCCACGCAGACGACCCCCAGTCCCAGAAAGTCCCACGCAGACGACCCCACATTCCCAGAAAGTCCCACGCAGACAACCCCCCCAGCCAGGAGACAGTCCCAGAAAGTCCCAAACAGACGACCCCCCACCCTGGAGACAGTCCCAGAAAGTCCCACGCAGACGACCCCCAGTCCCAGACAGTCGCACGCAGACGACCCCCCACCCAGGAGACAATCCCAGAAAGTTCCACGCAGACGACCCGCCACCCAGGAGACAGTCCCAGAAAGTCCCACGCAGACGACCCCCAGTCCCAGAAAGTCCCACGCAGACGACCCCCAGTCCCAGACAGTCCCACGGAGACGACCCCCAGTCCCAGAAAGTCCAACGTAGACGACCCCAAGTCCCAGAAAGTCCCAAGTAGACGACGCCCCACCCAGGAGACTGTCCCAGAATATCCCACGCAGACGACCACCAGTCCCAGAAAGTCCCACGCAGACGACACCAGTCCCACAATGTCCCACGCAGACGACCCCCAGTCCCAGAAAGTCACACGCAGACGACCCCCCACCCAGGAGACAGACCCAGAAAGTCCCACGCAGACGATCCCCAGTCCGACACAGTCCCACGCAGACGATCCCCACCCAGGAGACACACACAGAATGTCCCACGCGGACGACCCCCAGTCCTAGAAAGTCCCGCGCAGACGACCCCTCACCCAGGAGACAGTCCCAGAAAGACCCAGGCAGACGACCCCCAGTCCCAGAAAGTCCCACGCAGATGATCCCCCACCCAGGAGACAGTCCCAGAACGTCCCACGCAGACGCCACCCAGTCCCAGAAAGTCCCAAGCAGAGGACACCCCACCCAGGAGACAGTGCCAGAATGTGCCTCGCAGACGAACCCCAGTCCCAGAAAGTCCCACGCAGACGACCCCACATTCCCAGAAAATCCCACGCAGACAACCCCCCCAGGCAGGAGACAGTCCCAGAAAGTCCCACGCAGACGAACCTCCAGTCCCAGAAAGTCCCACGCAGACGACCCCCATTCCCACAACGTCCCAGGAAGACGACCCCCCACCCAGGAGACAGACCCAGAAAGACCCACGCAGACGACCCCCAGTCCCAGAAAGTCACACGCAGACGACCCCCCACCCAGGAGACAGTCCCAGAAAGTCCCACACAGACGACACCCAGTCCCAGAAAGTACCCAGGCAGACGACCCCACAGTCCCAGAAAGTCCCACGCAGACGACCCCCCACTCAGGAGACAGTCCCAGAAAGTCCCACGCAGACGAACCCCAGTCCCAGAAAGTCCCACGCAGACGAACCCCACCCAGGAGACAATCCCAGAAAGTTCCACGCAGACGACCCGCCACCCAGGAGACAGTCCCAGAAAGTCCCAAAAAGACGACACCCCACCCAGGAGACAGTCCTAGAAAGTCCCTCGCAGACGACACCCAGTCCCAGAAAGTACCCAGGCAGACGACACCCAGTCCCAGAAAGTCCCACGGAGACGACCCCAGTCCCAGAAAGTCCCACGCAGACGACCCCTCACCCAGGAGACAGACCCAGAAAATCCCACGCAGACGATCCCCAGTCCCAGAACGTCCCACGCAGACGACCCCAACCAAGGAGACAGTCCCAGAAAGTCCCACGCAGACGACCCCCCAGTCCGTGAAAATCCCACACAGACGACCACCCACGAAGGAGACAGTCCCAGAAAGTCCCACGCAGACCACCCCCCAGTCCCAGAAAGTCCCACGCAGACGACCCCCCACTAAGGAGACAGTCCCAGAACGTCCCACGCAGACGCCACCCAGTCCCAGAAAGTCCCAAGCAGAGGACACCCCACCCAGGAGACAGTGCCAGAATGTGCCTCGCAGACGAACCCCAGTCCCAGAAAGTCCCACGCAGACGACCCCACATTCCCAGAAAATCCCACGCAGACAACCCCCCCAGGCAGGAGACAGTCCCAGAAAGTCCCACGCAGACGAACCTCCAGTCCCAGAAAGTCCCACGCAGACGACCCCCATTCCCACAACGTCCCAGGAAGACGACCCCCCACCCAGGAGACAGACCCAGAAAGACCCACGCAGACGACCCCCAGTCCCAGAAAGTCACACGCAGACGACCCCCCACCCAGGAGACAGTCCCAGAAAGTCCCACACAGACGACACCCAGTCCCAGAAAGTACCCAGGCAGACGACCCCACAGTCCCAGAAAGTCCCACGCAGACGACCCCCCACCCAGGAGACAGTCCCAGAAAGTCCCACGCAGACGAACCCCAGTCCCAGAAAGTCCCACGCAGACGAACCCCACCCAGGAGACAATCCCAGAAAGTTCCACGCAGACGACCCGCCACCCAGGAGACAGTCCCAGAAAGTCCCAAAAAGACGACACCCCACCCAGGAGACAGTCCTAGAAAGTCCCTCGCAGACGACACCCAGTCCCAGAAAGTACCCAGGCAGACGACACCCAGTCCCAGAAAGTCCCACGCAGACGACCCCAACCCAGGAGACAGTCCCAGAAAGTCCCACGCAGACGACCCCCCAGTCCCAGAAAGTCCCACGCAGACGACCCCCCACCCTGGAGACAGTCCCAGAAAGTCCCACGCAGACGACCCCCAGTCCCAGAAAGTCCCACGCAGACGACTCCAAGTCCCAGAAAGTCCCACGCAGACGACCCCCCACACAGGAGACTGTCCTAGAATGTCCCACGCAGATTACCCCCAGTCCCAGAACGTCCCACGCAGACGACCCCCAGTCCCAGAAAGTCCCACGCAGACGACCTTCCAACCAGGAGACAGTTCCAGAATGTCGCACGCAGACGAAACCCAGTCCCAGAAAGTCCCACGGAGACGACCCCCCACACAGTAGTCAGTCCCAGAAAGTCACAAACAGACGACCCCCAACCCAGGAGACAGTCCCAGAAAGTCCCACGCAGACGACCCCCAGTCCTAGAAAGTCCCGCGGAGACGACCCGCCACCCAGGAGACAGTCCCAGAAAGTCCCACGCAGACGACCCTCAGTCCCAGAAAGTCCCACGCAGACGACCCCCCACCCAGGAGACAGTCCCAGAAAGTCCCACGGAGACGACCCCCAGTCCCAGAAAGTCCCACGTAGACGACCCCAAGTCCCAGAAAGTCCCAAGTAGACGACGCCCCACCCAGGAGACTGTCCCAGAATATCCCACGCAGACGACGCCCAGTCCCAGAAAGTCCCACGCAGACGACACCAGTCCCACAATGTCCCACGCAGACGACCCCCGACCCAGGAGGCAGACCCAGAAAGTCCCACGCAGACGACCCCCAGTCCCAGAAAGTCACACGCAGACGATCCCCGCCCAGGAGACAGTCCCAGAAAGTCCCACACAGACGACACCCAGTCCCAGAAAGTACCCAGGCAGACGACCCCCCAGTCCCAGAAAGTCCCACGCAGACGACCCCCACCCAGGAGACAGTCCCAGAAAGTCCCACGCAGACGAACCCCAGTCCCAGAAAGTCCCACGCAGACGAACCCCACCCAGGAGACAATCCCAGAAAGTTCCACGCAGACGACCCGCCACCCAGGAGACAGTCCCAGAAAGTCCCAAAAAGACGACACCCCACCCAGGAGACAGTCCTAGAAAGTCCCTCGCAGACGACACCCAGTCCCAGAAAGTACCCAGGCAGACGACACCCAGTCCCAGAAAGTCCCACGCAGACGACCCCAACCCAGGAGACAGTCCCAGAAAGTCCCACGCAGACGACCCCCCACCCAGGAGACAGTCCCAGAAAGACACACGCAGACGACCCCCAGTCCCATAAAGTCCCACGCAGACGACTCCAAGTCCCAGAAAGTCCCACGCAGACGACCCCCCACACAGGAGACAGTCCTAGAATGTCCCACGCAGATTACCCCCAGTCCCAGAACGTCCCACGCAGACGACCCCCAGTCCCAGAAAGTCCCACGCAGACGACCTTCCAACCAGGAGACAGTCCCAGAATGTCGCACGCAGACGAAACCCAGTCCCAGAAAGTCCCACGGAGACGACCCCCCACACAGGAGTCAGTCCCAGAAAGTCACAAACAGACGACCCCCAACCCAGGAGACAGTCCCAGAAAGCCCCACGTAGACGACCCCCAGTCCTAGAAAGTCCCGCGGAGACGACCCGCCACCCAGGAGACAGTCCCAGAAAGTCCCACGCAGACGACCCCCAGTCCCAGAAAGTCCCACGCAGACGACCCCCAACCCAGGAGACAGTCCCAGAAAGTCCCACGGAGACGACCCCCAGTCCCAGAAAGTCCCACGCAGACGACCCCCAGTCCCAGAACGTCCCACGCAGACGACACCAGTCCCACAATGTCCCACGCAGACGACCCCCGACCCAGGAGACAGACCCAGAAAGTCCCACGCAGACGACCCCCAGTCCCAGAAAGTCACACGCAGACGACCCCCCACCCAGGAGACAGACCCAGAAAGTCCCATGCAGACGATCCCCAGTCCGACAAAGTCCCACGCAGACGACCCCCCACCAAGGAGTCAGACCCAGAAAGTCCCACGCAGACGACCCCCAAACCCAGAAAGTCCCACGAAGACGACCCCTCACCCAGGAGCCAGTCCCAGAAAGTCCCACGAAGACGAAACCCAGTCCCAGAAAGTCCCACGAAGACGACCGCCATTCCCAGAAAGTCCCACGCAGACGACCACCAACCCGGGAGACAGTCCCAGAATATCCCACGCAGACGACCCCCAGTCCCAGAAAATCCCACGCAGACGACCCCAGTCCCACAATGTCACACGCCGACGACACCCCACCCAGGAGACAGACCCAGAAAGTCCTACGGAGACGATCCCCAGTCCCAGAAATTCCAACGCAGGCGACCCCTCACCCAGGAGACAGACCCAGAAAGTCCCACGCAGACGATCCCCAGTCCCAGAAACTCCCACGCAGACGACCCAAACCCAGGAGACAATCCCAGAAAGTCCCACGGAGACGACCCCCAGACCCAGAAAGTCCCACGCAGACGACACCAAGTCCCAGAACGTCCCACGTAGACGACCCCCCACCAAGGAGACTGTCCCAGAATATCACAGGCAGACGACCCCCAGTCCCAGAAATTCCCACGCAGATGACCCCAGTCCCACAATGTCCCACGCAGACGACCCCCCACCCAGGAGACAGACCCAGAAAGTCCCACGGAGACGACCCCAGTCCCAGAAAGTCCCACGCAGACGACCCCTCACCCAGGAGACAGACCCAGAAAATCCCACGCAGACGATCCCCAGTCCCAGAACGTCCCACGCAGACGACCCCAACCAAGGAGACAGTCCCAGAAAGTCCCACGCAGACGACCCCCCAGTCCGTGAAAATCCCACGCAGACGACCACCCACGAAGGAGACAGTCCCAGAAAGTCCCACGCAGACCACCCCCCAGTCCCAGAAAGTCCCACGCAGACGACCCCCCACTAAGGAGACAGTCCCAGAACGTCCCACGCAGACGCCACCCAGTCCCAGAAAGTCCCAAGCAGAGGACACCCCACCCAGGAGACAGTGCCAGAATGTGCCTCGCAGACGAACCCCAGTCCCAGAAAGTCCCACGCAGACGACCCCACATTCCCAGAAAATCCCACGCAGACAACCCCCCCAGGCAGGAGACAGTCCCAGAAAGTCCCACGCAGACGAACCTCCAGTCCCAGAAAGTCCCACGCAGACGACCCCCATTCCCACAACGTCCCAGGAAGACGACCCCCCACCCAGGAGACAGACCCAGAAAGACCCACGCAGACGACCCCCAGTCCCAGAAAGTCACACGCAGACGACCCCCCACCCAGGAGACAGTCCCAGAAAGTCCCACACAGACGACACCCAGTCCCAGAAAGTACCCAGGCAGACGACCCCACAGTCCCAGAAAGTCCCACGCAGACGACCCCCCACCCAGGAGACAGTCCCAGAAAGTCCCACGCAGACGAACCCCAGTCCCAGAAAGTCCCACGCAGACGAACCCCACCCAGGAGACAATCCCAGAAAGTTCCACGCAGACGACCCGCCACCCAGGAGACAGTCCCAGAAAGTCCCAAAAAGACGACACCCCACCCAGGAGACAGTCCTAGAAAGTCCCTCGCAGACGACACCCAGTCCCAGAAAGTACCCAGGCAGACGACACCCAGTCCCAGAAAGTCCCACGCAGACGACCCCAACCCAGGAGACAGTCCCAGAAAGTCCCACGCAGACGACCCCCCAGTCCCAGAAAGTCCCACGCAGACGACGCCCCACCCTGGAGACAGTCCCAGAAAGTCCCACGCAGACGACCCCCAGTCCCAGAAAGTCCCACGCAGACGACTCCAAGTCCCAGAAAGTCCCACGCAGACGACCCCCCACACAGGAGACTGTCCTAGAATGTCCCACGCAGATTACCCCCAGTCCCAGAACGTCCCACGCAGACGACCCCCAGTCCCAGAAAGTCCCACGCAGACGACCTTCCAACCAGGAGACAGTTCCAGAATGTCGCACGCAGACGAAACCCAGTCCCAGAAAGTCCCACGGAGACGACCCCCCACACAGTAGTCAGTCCCAGAAAGTCACAAACAGACGACCCCCAACCCAGGAGACAGTCCCAGAAAGTCCCACGCAGACGACCCCCAGTCCTAGAAAGTCCCGCGGAGACGACCCGCCACCCAGGAGACAGTCCCAGAAAGTCCCACGCAGACGACCCTCAGTCCCAGAAAGTCCCACGCAGACGACCCCCCACCCAGGAGACAGTCCCAGAAAGTCCCACGGAGACGACCCCCAGTCCCAGAAAGTCCCACGTAGACGACCCCAAGTCCCAGAAAGTCCCAAGTAGACGACGCCCCACCCAGGAGACTGTCCCAGAATATCCCACGCAGACGACGCCCAGTCCCAGAAAGTCCCACGCAGACGACACCAGTCCCACAATGTCCCACGCAGACGACCCCCGACCCAGGAGACAGACCCAGAAAGTCCCACGCTGACGACCCCCAGTCCCAGAAATTCACACGCAGACGATCCCCGCCCAGGAGACAGACCCAGAAAGTCCCACGCAGACGATCCCCAGTCCGACAAAGTCCCACGCAGACGACCCCCCACCCAGGAGACACACCAAGAATGTCCCACGCAGACGACCCCCATTCCAACAAAGTCCCAGGCAGACGACCCCCCACCAAGTAGTCAGACCCAGAAAGTCCCACGCAGACGACCCCCAAACCCAGAAAGTCCCACGAAGGCGACCCCTCACCCAGGAGCCAGTGTCAGAAAGTCCCACGAAGACGACCCCCAGTCCCAGAAAATCACACGCAGACGACCCCCCACCCAGGAGACAGTCCCAGAAAGTCCCACACAGACGACACCCAGTCCCAGAAAGTACCCAGGCAGACGACCCCCCAGTCCCAGAAAGTCCCACGCAGACGACCCCCACCCAGGAGACAGTCCCAGAAAGTCCCACGCAGACGAACCCCAGTCCCAGAAAGTCCCACGCAGACGAACCCCACCCAGGAGACAATCCCAGAAAGTTCCACGCAGACGACCCGCCACCCAGGAGACAGTCCCAGAAAGTCCCAAAAAGACGACACCCCACCCAGGAGACAGTCCTAGAAAGTCCCTCGCAGACGACACCCAGTCCCAGAAAGTACCCAGGCAGACGACACCCAGTCCCAGAAAGTCCCACGCAGACGACCCCAACCCAGGAGACAGTCCCAGAAAGTCCCACGCAGACGACCCCCCACCCAGGAGACAGTCCCAGAAAGACACACGCAGACGACCCCCAGTCCCATAAAGTCCCACGCAGACGACTCCAAGTCCCAGAAAGTCCCACGCAGACGACCCCCCACACAGGAGACAGTCCTAGAATGTCCCACGCAGATTACCCCCAGTCCCAGAACGTCCCACGCAGACGACCCCCAGTCCCAGAAAGTCCCACGCAGACGACCTTCCAACCAGGAGACAGTCCCAGAATGTCGCACGCAGACGAAACCCAGTCCCAGAAAGTCCCACGGAGACGACCCCCCACACAGGAGTCAGTCCCAGAAAGTCACAAACAGACGACCCCCAACCCAGGAGACAGTCCCAGAAAGCCCCACGCAGACGACCCCCAGTCCTAGAAAGTCCCGCGGAGACGACCCGCCACCCAGGAGACAGTCCCAGAAAGTCCCACGCAGACGACCCCCAGTCCCAGAAAGTCCCACGCAGACGACCCCCAACCCAGGAGACAGTCCCAGAAAGTCCCACGGAGACGACCCCCAGTCCCAGAAAGTCCCACGCAGACGACCCCCAGTCCCAGAACGTCCCACGCAGACGACACCAGTCCCACAATGTCCCACGCAGACGACCCCCGACCCAGGAGACAGACCCAGAAAGTCCCACGCAGACGACCCCCAGTCCCAGAAAGTCACACGCAGACGACCCCCCACCCAGGAGACAGACCCAGAAAGTCCCATGCAGACGATCCCCAGTCCGACAAAGTCCCACGCAGACGACCCCCCACCAAGGAGTCAGACCCAGAAAGTCCCACGCAGACGACCCCCAAACCCAGAAAGTCCCACGAAGACGACCCCTCACCCAGGAGCCAGTCCCAGAAAGTCCCACGAAGACGAAACCCAGTCCCAGAAAGTCCCACGAAGACGACCGCCATTCCCAGAAAGTCCCACGCAGACGACCACCAACCCGGGAGACAGTCCCAGAATATCCCACGCAGACGACCCCCAGTCCCAGAAAATCCCACGCAGACGACCCCAGTCCCACAATGTCACACGCCGACGACACCCCACCCAGGAGACAGACCCAGAAAGTCCTACGGAGACGATCCCCAGTCCCAGAAATTCCAACGCAGGCGACCCCTCACCCAGGAGACAGACCCAGAAAGTCCCACGCAGACGATCCCCAGTCCCAGAAACTCCCACGCAGACGACCCAAACCCAGGAGACAATCCCAGAAAGTCCCACGGAGACGACCCCCAGACCCAGAAAGTCCCACGCAGACGACACCAAGTCCCAGAACGTCCCACGTAGACGACCCCCCACCAAGGAGACTGTCCCAGAATATCACAGGCAGACGACCCCCAGTCCCAGAAATTCCCACGCAGATGACCCCAGTCCCACAATGTCCCACGCAGACGACCCCCCACCCAGGAGACAGACCCAGAAAGTCCCACGGAGACGACCCCAGTCCCAGAAAGTCCCACGCAGACGACCCCTCACCCAGGAGACAGACCCAGAAAATCCCACGCAGACGATCCCCAGTCCCAGAACGTCCCACGCAGACGACCCCAACCAAGGAGACAGTCCCAGAAAGTCCCACGCAGACGACCCCCCAGTCCGTGAAAATCCCACGCAGACGACCACCCACGAAGGAGACAGTCCCAGAAAGTCCCACGCAGACCACCCCCCAGTCCCAGAAAGTCCCACGCAGACGACCCCCCACTAAGGAGACAGTCCCAGAAAGTCGCACGCAGACGAAACCAAGACCCAGAAAGTCCCACGCAGACGACCCCTCACCCAGGAGACAGTCCCAGAAAGACCCACACAGACGACCCCCCACACAGTAGTCAGTCCCAGAACGTCCCAAACAGACGAACCCCCACCCAGGAGACAGTCCCAGAAAGTCCCACGCAGACGACCCCCAGTCCCAGAAAGTCCCACGCAGACGACCACCCCACCCATGAGACAGTCCCAGAAAGTCCCACGGAGACGACCCCCCGTCCCAGAAAGTCCCACGCAGACGACCCCCCAGTCCCAGAAAGTCCCACGCAGAAGACACCTCACCCAGGAGACAGTCACAGAAAGTCCCACGCCCACGACCCCCTGTCCCAGAATGTCCCACGCAGAAGACCCCCACCCAGGAAACAGTCCCAGAAGTCCCACGGAGACGAACCCCAGTCCCAGTAAGTCTCACGCAGACAACCCCAAGTCCCACAAAGTCCCACGCAAACGACCCACCACCCAGGTGGCAGTCCCAGAAAGTCCCACGCAGACGACCTCCAGTCCCAGAAAGTCCCACGCAGATGACCCAACCCAGGAGACAGTCCCAGAAAGTCCCACGCAGACGACCCCCCACCAAGGAGACAGTCCCAGAAAGTTCCACGTAGACGACCCCCAGTCCCAGAAAGTCCCACGCAGACGACTCCAAGTCCCAGAAAGTCCCACGCAGACGACCCCTCACCCAGGAGACAGTCCCAGAATGTCCCACGCAGGCGACCCCCAGTCCCAGAAAGTCCCACGCAGACGACCCCCAGTCCCAGAAAGTCCCACGCAGACGACCCCCCAACCAGGAGACACTCCCAGAAAGTCGCACGCAGACGAACACCAGTCCCAGAAAGTCCCACGCAGACGACCCCCAGTCCCAGAAAGTCCAACGTAGACGACCCCAAGTCCCAGAAAGTCCCAAGTAGACGACGCCCCACCCAGGAGACAGTCCCAGAATATCCCACGCAGACGACCCCCAGTCCCAGAAAATCCCACGCAGACGACCCCAGTCCCACAATGTCACACGCCGACGACACCCCACCCAGGAGACAGACCCAGAAAGTCCTACGGAGACGATCCCCAGTCCCAGAAATTCCAACGCAGGCGACCCCTCACCCAGGAGACAGACCAGGAAAGTCCCACGCAGACGATCCCCAGTCCCAGAAACTCCCACGCAGACGACCCAAACCCAGGAGACAATCCCAGAAAGTCCCACGCAGACGACCCCCAGTCCCAGAAAGTCCCACGCAGACGACCCACCACCAAGGCGACAGTCCCAGAAAGTCCCACGGAGACGACCCCCAGACCCAGAAAGTCCCACGCAGACGACACCAAGTCCCAGAACGTCCCACGTAGACGACCCCCCACCCAGGAGACTGTCCCAGAATATCACAGGCAGACGACCCCCAGTCCCAGAAAATCCCACGCAGACGACCACCCACGAAGGAGACAGTCCCAGAAAGTCCCACGCAGACGACCCCCAGTCCCAGAAAGTCCCACGCAGACGACCCCCCACTAAGGAGACAGTCCCAGAAAGTCGCACGCAGACGAAACCAAGTCCCAGAAAGTCCCACGCAGACGACCCCTCACCCAGGAGACAGTCCCAGAAAGACCCACACAGACGACCCCCCACACAGTAGTCAGTCCCAGAACGTCCCAAACAGACGAACCCCCACCCAGGAGACAGTCCCAGAAAGTCCCACGCAGACGACCCCCAGTCCTAAAAAGTCCCGCGCAGACGACCCCTCACCCAGGAGACAGTCCCAGAAAGTCCCACGCAGACGACCCCCAGTCCCAGAAAGTCCCACGCAGACGACCACCCCACCCATGAGACAGTCCCAGAAAGTCCCACGGAGACGACCCCCCGTCCCAGAAAGTCCCACGCAGACGACCCCAAGTCCCAGAAAGTCCCACGCAGAAGACACCTCACCCTGGAGACAGTCACAGAAAGTCCCACGCCCACGACCCCCTGTCCCAGAATGTCCCACGCAGAAGACCCCCACCCAGGAAACAGTCCCAGAAGTCCCACGGAGACGAACCCCAGTCCCAGTAAGTCTCACGCAGACAACCCCAAGTCCCACAAAGTCCCACGCAGACGACCCCCCACCAAGGAGAGAGTCCCAGAAAGTTCCACGTAGACGACCCCCAGTCCCAGAAAGTCCCACGCAGACGACCCCCCACCAAGGAGAGAGTCCCAGAAAGTTCCACGTAGACGACCCCCAGTCCCAGAAAGTCCCACGCAGACGACTCCAAGTCCCAGAAAGTCCCACGCAGACGACCTCCAGTCCCAGAAAGTCCCACGCAGATGACCCCAACCCAGGAGACAGTCCCAGAAAGTCCCACGCAGACGACCCCCCAGTCCCAGAAAGTCCCACGCAGACGACCCCCCACCAAGGAGAGAGTCCCAGAAAGTTCCACGTAGACGACCCCCAGTCCCAGAAAGTCCCACGCAGACGACTCCAAGTCCCAGAAAGTCCCACGCAGACGACCCCTCACCCAGGAGACAGTCCCAGAATGTCCCACGCAGACGACCCCCAGTCCCAGAAAGTCCCACGCAGACGACCCCCAGTCCCAGAAAGTCCCACGCAGACGACCCCCCAACCAGGAGACACTCCCAGAAAGTCGCACGCAGACGAACACCAGTCCCAGAAAGTCCCACGCAGACGACCCCCAGTCCCAGAAAGTCCAACGTAGACGACCCCAAGTCCCAGAAAGTCCCAAGTAGACGACGCCCCACCCAGGAGACTGTCCCAGAATATCCCACGCAGACGACACCAGTCCCACAATGTCCCACGCAGACGACCCCCGACCCAGGAGACAGACCCAGAAAGTCCAACGCAGACGACCCCCAGTCCCAGAAAGTCACACGCAGACGACCCCCCACCCAGGAGACAGACCCAGAAAGTCCCACGCAGACGATCCCCAGTCCGACACAGTCCCACGCAGACGACCCCCCACCCAGGAGACACACACAGAATGTCCCACGCAGACGACCCCCAGTCCTAGAAAGTCCCGCGCAGACGACCCCTCACCCAGGAGACAGTCCCAGAAAAACCCACGCAGACGACCCCCAGTCCCAGAAAGTCCCACGCAGACGATCCCCACCCAGGAGATAGTCCCAGAAATTTTCACGCAGACGACCCCCCACCCAGGAGACAGTCCCAGAAAGTCCCACGCAGACGACCCCCAGTCCCAGAATGTCCCACGCAGACGACCCCCAACCCAGGAGACAGTCCCAGAAAGTCCCACGCAGACGACTTCCAGTCCCAGAAAGTCCCACGCAGACGACCCCCCACCCAGGAGACAGTCCCAGAAAGTCCCACGGAGACGACCCCCAGTCCCAGAAAGTCCCACGCAGACGACCCCAAGTCCCAGAAAGTTCCATGTAGACGACATTTCACCCAGGAGACTGTCCAAGAATATCCCACGCAGACGACCCCCAGTCCCAGAAAGTCCCACGCAGACGACCCCCAGTCCCAGAAAGTCCCACGCAGACGACCCCCCAACCAGGAGACACTCCCAAAAAGTCGCACGCAGACGACCCCCAGTCCCAGAAAGTCCCACGTAGACGACCCCAAGTCCCAGAAAGTCCCAAGTAGACGACGCCCCAACCCAGGAGACAGTCCCAGAAAGTCCCACGCAGACGACCCCCCAGTCCCAGAAAGTCCCACGCAGACGACCCCCCACCAAGGAGACAGTCCCAGAAAGTTCCACGTAGACGACCCCCAGTCCCAGAAAGTCCCACGCAGACGACCCCTCACCCAGGAGACAGTCCCAGAATGTCCCACGCAGGCGACCCCCAGTCCCAGAAAGTCCCACGCAGACGACCCCCAGTCCCAGAAAGTCCCACGCAGACGACCCCCCAACCAGGAGACACTCCCAGAAAGTCGCACGCAGACGAACACCAGTCCCAGAAAGTCCCACGCATACGACCCCCAGTCCCAGAAAGTCCAACGTAGACGACCCCAAGTCCCAGAAAGTCCCAAGTAGACGACGCCCCACCCAGGAGACAGTCCCAGAATATCCCACGCAGACGACCCCCAGTCCCAGAAAATCCCACGCAGACGACCCCAGTCCCACAATGTCACACGCCGACGACACCCCACCCAGGAGACAGACCCAGAAAGTCCTACGGAGACGATCCCCAGTCCCAGAAATTCCAACGCAGGCGACCCCTCACCCAGGAGACAGACCCAGAAAGTCCCACGCAGACGATCCCCAGTCCCAGAAACTCCCACGCAGACGACCCAAACCCAGGAGACAATCCCAGAAAGTCCCACGCAGACGACCCCCAGTCCCAGAAAGTCCCACGCAGACGACCCACCACCAAGGAGACAGTCCCAGAAAGTCCCACGGAGACGACCCCCAGACCCAGAAAGTCCCACGCAGACGACACCAAGTCCCAGAACGTCCCACGTAGACGACCCCCCACCCAGGAGACTGTCCCAGAATATCACAGGCAGACGACCCCCAGTCCCAGAAATTCCCACGCAGACGACCCCAGTCCCACAATGTCCCACGCAGACGACCCCCCACCCAGGAGACAGACCCAGAAAGTCCCACGGAGACGACCCCAGTCCCAGAAAGTCCCACGCAGACGACCCCTCACCCAGGAGACAGACCCAGAAAATCCCACTCAGACGATCCCCAGTCCCAGAAAGTCCCACGCAGACGACCCACCAGTCCCAGAAAATCCCACGCAGACGACCACCCAGGAAGGAGACAGTCCCAGAAAGTCCCACGCAGACGACCCCCCAGTCCCAGAAAGTCCCACGCAGACGACCCCCCACTAAGGAGACAGTCCCAGAAAGTCGCACGCAGACGAAACCAAGTCCCAGAAAGTCCCACGCAGACGACCCCTCACCCAGGAGACAGTCCCAGAAAGACCCACACAGACGACCCCCCACACAGTAGTCAGTCCCAGAACGTCCCAAACAGACGAACCCCCACCCAGGAGACAGTCCCAGAAAGTCCCACGCAGACGACCCCCAGTCCTAGAAAGTCCCGCGCAGACGACCCCTCACCCAGGAGACAGTCCCAGAAAGTCCCACGCAGACGACCCCCAGTCCCAGAAAGTCCCACGCAGACGACCACCCCACCCATGAGACAGTCCCAGAAAGTCCCACGGAGACGACCCCCCGTCCCAGAAAGTCCCACGCAGACGACCCCAAGTCCCAGAAAGTCCCACGCAGAAGACACCTCACCCTGGAGACAGTCACAGAAAGTCCCACGCCCACGACCCCCTGTCCCAGAATGTCCCACGCAGAAGACCCCCACCCAGGAAACAGTCCCAGAAGTCCCACGGAGACGAAACCCAGTCCCAGTAAGTCTCACGCAGACAACCCCAAGTCCCACAAAGTCCCACGCAAACGACCCACCACCCAGGTGGCAGTCCCAGAAAGTCCCACGCAGACGACCTCCAGTCCCAGAAAGTCCCACGCAGATGACCCCAACCCAGGAGACAGTCCCAGAAAGTCCCACGCAGACGACTCCAAGTCCCAGAAAGTCCCACGCAGACGGCCCCTCACCCAGGAGACAGTCCCAGAATGTCCCACGCAGGCGACCCCCAGTCCCAGAAAGTCCCACGCAGACGACCCCCAGTCCCAGAAAGTCCCACGCAGACGACCCCCCAACCAGGAGACACTCCCAGAAAGTCGCACGCAGACGAACACCAGTCCCAGAAAGTCCCACG
Source organism: Acanthosepion esculentum (assembly GCA_964036315.1). NCBI lineage: Eukaryota > Metazoa > Mollusca > Cephalopoda > Sepiida > Sepiidae > Acanthosepion > Acanthosepion esculentum. Next base: position 57,769 of record OZ038489.1, read on the forward strand.
CAGACGACCCCCAGTCCCAGAAAGTCCAACGTAGACGACCCCAAGTCCCAGAAAGTCCCAAGTAGACGACGCCCCACCCAGGAGACAGTCCCAGAATATCCCACGCAGACGACCCCCAGTCCCAGAAAATCCCACGCAGACGACCCCAGTCCCACAATGTCACACGCCGACGACACCCCACCCAGGAGACAGACCCAGAAAGTCCTACGGAGACGATCCCCAGTCCCAGAAATTCCAACGCAGGCGACCCCTCACCCAGGAGACAGACCCAGAAAGTCCCACGCAGACGATCCCCAGTCCCAGAAACTCCCACGCAGACGACCCAAACCCAGGAGACAATCCCAGAAAGTCCCACGCAGACGACCCCCAGTCCCAGAAAGTCCTACGCAGACGACCCACCACCAAGGAGACAGTCCCAGAAAGTCCCACGGAGACGACCCCCAGACCCAGAAAGTCCCACGCAGACGACACCAAGTCCCAGAACGTCCCACGTAGACGACCCCCCACCCAGGAGACTGTCCCAGAATATCACAGGCAGACGACCCCCAGTCCCAGAAATTCCCACGCAGACGACCCCAGTCCCACAATGTCCCACGCAGACGACCCCCCACCCAGGAGACAGACCCAGAAAGTCCCACGGAGACGACCCCAGTCCCAGAAAGTCCCACGCAGACGACCCCTCACCCAGGAGACAGACCCAGAAAATCCCACTCAGACGATCCCCAGTCCCAGAAAGTCCCACGCAGACGACCCACCAGTCCCAGAAAATCCCACGCAGACGACCACCCACGAAGGAGACAGTCCCAGAAAGTCCCACGCAGACGACCCCCCAGTCCCAGAAAGTCCCACGCAGACGACCCCCCACTAAGGAGACAGTCCCAGAAAGTCGCACGCAGACGAAACCAAGTCCCAGAAAGTCCCACGCAGTCGACCCCTCACCCAGGAGACAGTCCCAGAAAGACCCACACAGACGACCCCCCACACAGTAGTCAGTCCCAGAACGTCCCAAACAGACGAGCCCCCACCCAGGAGACAGTCCCAGAAAGTCCCACGCAGACGACCCCCAGTCCTAGAAAGTCCCGCGCAGACGACCCCTCACCCAGGAGACAGTCCCAGAAAGTCCCACGCAGACGACCCCCAGTCCCAGAAAGTCCCACGCAGACGACCACCCCACCCATGAGACAGTCCCAGAAAGTCCCACGGAGACGACCCCCCGTCCCAGAAAGTCCCACGCAGACGACCCCAAGTCCCAGAAAGTCCCACGCAGAAGACACCTCACCCTGGAGACAGTCACAGAAAGTCCCACGCCCACGACCCCCTGTCCCAGAATGTCCCACGCAGAAGACCCCCACCCAGGAAACAGTCCCAGAAGTCCCACGGAGACGAACCCCAGTCCCAGTAAGTCTCACGCAGACAACCCCAAGTCCCACAAAGTCCCACGCAAACGACCCACCACCCAGGTGGCAGTCCCAGAAAGTCCCACGCAGACGACCTCCAGTCCCAGAAAGTCCCACGCAGATGACCCCAACCCAGGAGACAGTCCCAGAAAGTCCCACGCAGACGACCCCCCAGTCCCAGAAAGTCCCACGCAGACGACCCCCCACCAAGGAGAGAGTCCCAGAAAGTTCCACGTAGACGACCCCCAGTCCCAGAAAGTCCCACGCAGACGACTCCAAGTCCCAGAAAGTCCCACGCAGACGACCCCTCACCCAGGAGACAGTCCCAGAATGTCCCACGCAGACGACCCCCAGTCCCAGAAAGTCCCACGCAGACGACCCCCAGTCCCAGAAAGTCCCACGCAGACGACCCCCCAACCAGGAGACACTCCCAGAAAGTCGCACGCAGACGAACACCAGTCCCAGAAAGTCCCACGCAGACGACCCCCAGTCCCAGAAAGTCCAACGTAGACGACCCCAAGTCCCAGAAAGTCCCAAGTAGACGACGCCCCACCCAGGAGACTGTCCCAGAATATCCCACGCAGACGACCCCCAGTCCCAGAAAGTCCCACGCATACGACACCAGTCCCACAATGTCCCACGCAGACGACCCCCGACCCAGGAGACAGACCCAGAAAGTCCAACGCAGACGACCCCCAGTCCCAGAAAGTCACACGCAGACGACCCCCCACCCAGGAGACAGACCCAGAAAGTCCCACGCAGACGATCCCCAGTCCGACACAGTCCCACGCAGACGACCCCCCACCCAGGAGACACACAGAGAATGTCCCACGCAGACGACCCCCAGTCCTAGAAAGTCCCGCGCAGACGACCCCTCACCCAGGAGACAGTCCCAGAAAAACCCACGCAGACGACCCCCAGTCCCAGAAAGTCCCACGCAGACGATCCCCACCCAGGAGACAGTCCCAGAAAGTCCCACGCAGACGACCCCCCAGTCCCAGAAAGTCCCACGCAGACGACCCCCCACCAAGGAGAGAGTCCCAGAAAGTTCCACGTAGACGACCCCCAGTCCCAGAAAGTCCCACGCAGACGACTCCAAGTCCCAGAAAGTCCCACGCAGACGACCCCTCACCCAGGAGACAGTCCGTGAATGTCCCACGCAGACGACCCCCAGTCCCAGAAAGTCCCACGCAGACGACCCCCCAACCAGGAGACACTCCCAGAAAGTCGCACGCAGACGAACACCAGTCCCAGAAAGTCCCACGCAGACGACCCCCAGTCCCAGAAAGTCCAACGTAGACGACCCCAAGTCCCAGAAAGTCCCAAGTAGACGACGCCCCACCCAGGAGACTGTCCCAGAATATCCCACGCAGACGACCCCCAGTCCCAGAAAGTCCCACGCATACGACACCAGTCCCACAATGTCCCACGCAGACGACCCCCGACCCAGGAGACAGACCCAGAAAGTCCAACGCAGACGACCCCCAGTCCCAGAAAGTCACACGCAGACGACCCCCCACCCAGGAGACAGACCCAGAAAGTCCCACGCAGACGATCCCCAGTCCGACACAGTCCCACGCAGACGACCCCCCACCCAGGAGATACACACAGAATGTCCCACGCAGACGACCCCCAGTCCTAGAAAGTCCCGCGCAGACGACCCCTCACCCAGGAGACAGTCCCAGAAAAACCCACGCAGACGACCCCCAGTCCCAGAAAGTCCCACGCAGACGATCCCCACCCAGGAGTTAGTCCCAGAAATTCCCACGCAGACGACCCCCCACCCAGGAGACAGTCCCAGAAAGTCCCACGCAGACGACCCCCAGTCCCAGAATGTCCCACGCAGACGACCCCCAAACCAGGAGACAGTCCCAGAAAGTCCCACGCAGACGACTTCCAGTCCCAGAATGTCCCACGCAGACGACCCCCCACCCAGGAGACAGTCCCAGAAAGTCCCACGGAGACGACCCCCAGTCCCAGAAAGTCCCACGCAGACGACCCCAAGTCCCAGAAAGTTCCATGTAGACGACATTTCACCCAGGAGACTGTCCAAGAATATCCCACGCAGACGACCCCCAGTCCCAGAAAGTCCCACGCAGACGACCCCCAGTCCCAGAAAGTCCCACGCAGACGACCCCCCAACCAGGAGACACTCCCAAAAAGTCGCACGCAGACGACCCCCAGTCCCAGAAAGTCCCACGTAGACGACCCCAAGTCCCAGAAAGTCCCAAGTAGACGACGCCCCAACCCAGGAGACAGTCCCAGAAAGTCCCACGCAGACGACCCCCCAGTCCCAGAAAGTCCCACGCAGACGACCCCCCACCAAGGAGACAGTCCCAGAAAGTTCCACGTAGACGACCCCCAGTCCCAGAAAGTCCCACGCAGACGACCCCTCACCCAGGAGACAGTCCCAGAATGTCCCACGCAGGCGACCCCCAGTCCCAGAAAGTCCCACGCAGACGACCCCCAGTCCCAGAAAGTCCCACGCAGACGACCCCCCAACCAGGAGACACTCCCAGAAAGTCGCACGCAGACGAACACCAGTCCCAGAAAGTCCCACGCAGACGACCCCCAGTCCCAGAAAGTCCAACGTAGACGACCCCAAGTCCCAGAAAGTCCCAAGTAGACGACGCCCCACCCAGGAGACAGTCCCAGAATATCCCACGCAGACGACCCCCAGTCCCAGAAAATCCCACGCAGACGACCCCAGTCCCACAATGTCACACGCCGACGACACCCCACCCAGGAGACAGACCCAGAAAGTCCTACGGAGACGATCCCCAGTCCCAGAAATTCCAACGCAGGCGACCCCTCACCCAGGAGACAGACCCAGAAAGTCCCACGCAGACGATCCCCAGTCCCAGAAACTCCCACGCAGACGACCCAAACCCAGGAGACAATCCCAGAAAGTCCCACGCAGACGACCCCCAGTCCCAGAAAGTCCCACGCAGACGACCCACGACCAAGGAGACAGTCCCAGAAAGTCCCACGGAGACGACCCCCAGACCCAGAAAGTCCCACGCAGACGACACCAAGTCCCAGAACGTCCCACGTAGACGACCCCCCACCCAGGAGACTGTCCCAGAATATCACAGGCAGACGACCCCCAGTCCCAGAAATTCCCACGCAGACGACCCCAGTCCCACAATGTCCCACGCAGACGACCCCCCACCCAGGAGACAGACCCAGAAAGTCCCACGGAGACGACCCCAGTCCCAGAAAGTCCCACGCAGACGACCCCTCACCCAGGAGACAGACCCAGAAAATCCCACTCAGACGATCCCCAGTCCCAGAAAGTCCCACGCAGACGACCCCCCAGTCCCAGAAAATCCCACGCAGACGACCACCCACGAAGGAGACAGTCCCAGAAAGTCCCACGCAGACGACCCCCAGTCCCAGAAAGTCCCACGCAGACGACCCCCCACTAAGGAGACAGTCCCAGAAAGTCGCCCGCAGACGAAACCAAGTCACAGAAAGTCCCACGCAGACGACCCCTCACCCAGGAGACAGTCCCAGAAAGACCCACACAGACGACCCCCCACACAGTAGTCAGTCCCAGAACGTCCCAAACAGACGAACCCCCACCCAGGAGACAGTCCCAGAAAGTCCCACGCAGACGACCCCCAGTCCTAGAAAGTCCCGCGCAGACGACCCCTCACCCAGGAGACAGTCCCAGAAAGTCCCACGCAGACGACCCCCAGTCCCAGAAAGTCCCACGCAGACGACCACCCCACCCATGAGACAGTCCCAGAAAGTCCCACGGAGACGACCCCCCGTCCCAGAAAGTCCCACGCAGACGACCCCAAGTCCCAGAAAGTTCCATGTAGACGACATTTCACCCAGGAGACTGTCCAAGAATATCCCACGCAGACGACCCCCAGTCCCAGAAAGTCCCACGCAGACGACCCCCAGTCCCAGAAAGTCCCACGCAGACGACCCCCCAACCAGGAGACACTCCCAAAAAGTCGCACGCAGACGACCCCCAGTCCCAGAAAGTCCCACGTAGACGACCCCAAGTCCCAGAAAGTCCCAAGTAGACGACGCCCCAACCCAGGAGACAGTCCCAGAAAGTCCCACGCAGACGACCCCCCAGTCCCAGAAAGTCCCACGCAGACGACCCCCCACCAAGGAGACAGTCCCAGAAAGTTCCACGTAGACGACCCCCAGTCCCAGAAAGTCCCACGCAGACGACCCCTCACCCAGGAGACAGTCCCAGAATGTCCCACGCAGGCGACCCCCAGTCCCAGAAAGTCCCACGCAGACGACCCCCAGTCCCAGAAAGTCCCACGCAGACGACCCCCCAACCAGGAGACACTCCCAGAAAGTCGCACGCAGACGAACACCAGTCCCAGAAAGTCCCACGCAGACGACCCCCAGTCCCAGAAAGTCCAACGTAGACGACCCCAAGTCCCAGAAAGTCCCAAGTAGACGACGCCCCACCCAGGAGACAGTCCCAGAATATCCCACGCAGACGACCCCCAGTCCCAGAAAATCCCACGCAGACGACCCCAGTCCCACAATGTCACACGCCGACGACACCCCACCCAGGAGACAGACCCAGAAAGTCCTACGGAGACGATCCCCAGTCCCAGAAATTCCAACGCAGGCGACCCCTCACCCAGGAGACAGACCCAGAAAGTCCCACGCAGACGATCCCCAGTCCCAGAAACTCCCACGCAGACGACCCAAACCCAGGAGACAATCCCAGAAAGTCCCACGCAGACGACCCCCAGTCCCAGAAAGTCCCACGCAGACGACCCACCACCAAGGAGACAGTACCAGAAAGTCCCACGGAGACGACCCCCAGACCCAGAAAGTCCCACGCAGACGACACCAAGTCCCAGAACGTCCCACGTAGACGACCCCCCACCCAGGAGACTGTCCCAGAATATCACAGGCAGACGACCCCCAGTCCCAGAAATTCCCACGCAGACGACCCCAGTCCCACAATGTCCCACGCAGACGACCCCCCACCCAGGAGACAGACCCAGAAAGTCCCACGGAGACGACCCCAGTCCCAGAAAGTCCCACGCAGACGACCCCTCACCCAGGAGACAGACCCAGAAAATCCCACTCAGACGATCCCCAGTCCCAGAAAGTCCCACGCAGACGACCCCCCAGTCCCAGAAAATCCCACGCAGACGACCACCCACGAAGGAGACAGTCCCAGAAAGTCCCACGCAGACGACCCCCAGTCCCAGAAAGTCCCACGCAGACGACCCCCCACTAAGGAGACAGTCCCAGAAAGTCGCACGCAGACGAAACCAAGTCCCAGAAAGTCCCACGCAGACGACCCCTCACCCAGGAGACAGTCCCAGAAAGACCCACACAGACGACCCCCCACACAGTAGTCAGTCCCAGAACGTCCCAAACAGACGAACCCCCACCCAGGAGACAGTCCCAGAAAGTCCCACGCAGACGACCCCCAGTCCTAGAAAGTCCCGCGCAGACGACCCCTCACCCAGGAGACAGTCCCAGAAAGTCCCACGCAGACGACCCCCAGTCCCAGAAAGTCCCACGCAGACGACCACCCCACCCATGAGACAGTCCCAGAAAGTCCCACGGAGACGACCCCCCGTCCCAGAAAGTCCCACGCAGACGACCCCAAGTCCCAGAAAGTCCCACGCAGAAGACACCTCACCCTGGAGACAGTCACAGAAAGTCCCACGCCCACGACCCCCTGTCCCAGAATGTCCCACGCAGAAGACCCCCACCCAGGAAACAGTCCCAGAAGTCCCACGGAGACGAACCCCAGTCCCAGTAAGTCTCACGCAGACAACCCCAAGTCCCACAAAGTCCCACGCAAACGACCCACCACCCAGGTGGCAGTCCCAGAAAGTCCCACGCAGACGACCTCCAGTCCCAGAAAGTCCCACGCAGATGACCCCAACCCAGGAGACAGTCCCAGAAAGTCCCACGCAGACGACCCCCCAGTCCCAGAAAGTCCCACGCAGACGACCCCCCACCAAGGAGAGAGTCCCAGAAAGTTCCACGTAGACGACCCCCAGTCCCAGAAAGTCCCACGCAGACGACTCCAAGTCCCAGAAAGTCCCACGCAGACGACCCCTCACCCAGGAGACAGTCCCAGAATGTCCCACGCAGACGACCCCCAGTCCCAGAAAGTCCCACGCAGACGACCCCCAGTCCCAGAAAGTCCCACGCAGACGACCCCCCAACCAGGAGACACTCCCAGAAAGTCGCACGCAGACGAACACCAGTCCCAGAAAGTCCCACGCAGACGACCCCCAGTCCCAGAAAGTCCAACGTAGACGACCCCAAGTCCCAGAAAGTCCCAAGTAGACGACGCCCCACCCAGGAGACTGTCCCAGAATATCCCACGCAGACGACCCCCAGTCCCAGAAAGTCCCACGCATACGACACCAGTCCCACAATGTCCCACGCAGACGACCCCCGACCCAGGAGACAGACCCAGAAAGTCCAACGCAGACGACCCCCAGTCCCAGAAAGTCACACGCAGACGACCCCCCACCCAGGAGACAGACCCAGAAAGTCCCACGCAGACGATCCCCAGTCCGACACAGTCCCACGCAGACGACCCCCCACCCAGGAGACACACACAGAATGTCCCACGCAGACGACCCCCAGTCCTAGAAAGTCCCGCGCAGACGACCCCTCACCCAGGAGACAGTCCCAGAAAAACCCACGCAGACGACCCCCAGTCCCAGAAAGTCCCACGCAGACGATCCCCACCCAGGAGATAGTCCCAGAAATTCCCACGCAGACGACCCCCCACCCAGGAGACAGTCCCAGAAAGTCCCACGCAGACGACCCCCAGTCCCAGAATGTCCCACGCAGACGACCCCCAACCCAGGAGACAGTCCCAGAAAGTCCCACGCAGACGACTTCCAGTCCCAGAAAGTCCCACGCAGACGACCCCCCACCCAGGAGACAGTCCCAGAAAGTCCCACGGAGACGACCCCCAGTCCCAGAAAGTCCCACGCAGACGACCCCAAGTCCCAGAAAGTTCCATGTAGACGACATTTCACCCAGGAGACTGTCCAAGAATATCCCACGCAGACGACCCCCAGTCCCAGAAAGTCCCACGCAGACGACCCCCAGTCCCAGAAAGTCCCACGCAGACGACCCCCCAACCAGGAGACACTCCCAAAAAGTCGCACGCAGACGACCCCCAGTCCCAGAAAGTCCCACGTAGACGACCCCAAGTCCCAGAAAGTCCCAAGTAGACGACGCCCCAACCCAGGAGACAGTCCCAGAAAGTCCCACGCAGACGACCCCCCAGTCCCAGAAAGTCCCACGCAGACGACCCCCCACCAAGGAGACAGTCCCAGAAAGTTCCACGTAGACGACCCCCAGTCCCAGAAAGTCCCACGCAGACGACCCCTCACCCAGGAGACAGTCCCAGAATGTCCCACGCAGGCGACCCCCAGTCCCAGAAAGTCCCACGCAGACGACCCCCAGTCCCAGAAAGTCCCACGCAGACGACCCCCCAACCAGGAGACACTCCCAGAAAGTCGAACGCAGACGAACACCAGTCCCAGAAAGTCCCACGCAGACGACCCCCAGTCCCAGAAAGTCCAACGTAGACGACCCCAAGTCCCAGAAAGTCCCAAGTAGACGACGCCCCACCCATGAGACAGTCCCAGAATATCCCACGCAGACGACCCCCAGTCCCAGAAAATCCCACGCAGACGACCCCAGTCCCACAATGTCACACGCCGACGACACCCCACCCAGTAAACAGACCCAGAAAGTCCTACGGAGACGATCCCCAGTCCCAGAAATTCCAACGCAGGCGACCCCTCACCCAGGAGACAGACCCAGAAAGTCCCACGCAGACGATCCCCAGTCCCAGAAACTCCCACGCAGACGACCCAAACCCAGGAGACAATCCCAGAAAGTCCCACGCAGACGACCCCCAGTCCCAGAAAGTCCCACGCAGACGACCCACCACCAAGGAGACAGTCCCAGAAAGTCCCACGGAGACGACCCCCAGACCCAGAAAGTCCCACGCAGACGACACCAAGTCCCAGAACGTCCCACGTAGACGACCCCCCACCCAGGAGACTGTCCCAGAATATCACAGGCAGACGACCCCCAGTCCCAGAAATTCCCACGCAGACGACCCCAGTCCCACAATGTCCCACGCAGACGACCCCCCACCCAGGAGACAGACCCAGAAAGTCCCACAGAGACGACCCCAGTCCCAGAAAGTCCCACGCAGACGACCCCTCACCCAGGAGACAGACCCAGAAAATCCCACTCAGACGATCCCCAGTCCCAGAAAGTCCCACGCAGACGACCCACCAGTCCCAGAAAATCCCACGCAGACGACCACCCACGAAGGAGACAGTCCCAGAAAGTCCCACGCAGACGACCCCCCAGTCCCAGAAAGTCCCACGCAGACGACCCCCCACTAAGGAGACAGTCCCAGAAAGTCGCACGCAGACGAAACCAAGTCCCAGAAAGTCCCACGCAGACGACCCCTCACCCAGGAGACAGTCCCAGAAAGACCCACACAGACGACCCCCCACACAGTAGTCAGTCCCAGAACGTCCCAAACAGACGAACCCCCACCCAGGAGACAGTCCCAGAAAGTCCCACGCAGACGACCCCCAGTCCTAGAAAGTCCCGCGCAGACGACCCCTCACCCAGGAGACAGTCCCAGAAAGTCCCACGCAGACGACCCCCAGTCCCAGAAAGTCCCACGCAGACGACCACCCCACCCATGAGACAGTCCCAGAAAGTCCCACGGAGACGACCCCCCGTCCCAGAAAGTCCCACGCAGACGACCCCAAGTCCCAGAAAGTCCCACGCAGAAGACACCTCACCCTGGAGACAGTCACAGAAAGTCCCACGCCCACGACCCCCTGTCCCAGAATGTCCCACGCAGAAGACCCCCACCCAGGAAACAGTCCCAGAAGTCCCACGGAGACGAACCCCAGTCCCAGTAAGTCTCACGCAGACAACCCCAAGTCCCACAAAGTCCCACGCAAACGACCCACCACCCAGGTGGCAGTCCCAGAAAGTCCCACGCAGACGACCTCCAGTCCCAGAAAGTCCCACGCAGATGACCCCAACCCAGGAGACAGTCCCAGAAAGTCCCACGCAGACGACCCCCCAGTCCCAGAAAGTCCCACGCAGACGACCCCCCACCAAGGAGAGAGTCCCAGAAAGTTCCACGTAGACGACCCCCAGTCCCAGAAAGTCCCACGCAGACGACTCCAAGTCCCAGAAAGTCCCACGCAGACGACCCCTCACCCAGGAGACAGTCCCAGAAAGTCGCACGCAGACGAACACCAGTCCCAGAACGTCCCACGCAGACGACCCCCAGTCCCAGAAAGTCCAACGTAGACGACCCCAAGTCCCAGAAAGTCCCAAGTAGACGACGCCCCACCCAGGAGACAGTCCCAGAATATCCCACGCAGACGACCCCCAGTCCCAGAAAATCCCACGCAGACGACCCCAGTCCCACAATGTCACACGCCGACGACACCCCACCCAGGAGACAGACCCAGAAAGTCCTACGGAGACGATCCCCAGTCCCAGAAATTCCAACGCAGGCGACCCCTCACCCAGGAGACAGACCCAGAAAGTCCCACGCAGACGATCCCCAGTCCCAGAAACTCCCACGCAGACGACCCAAACCCAGGAGACAATCCCAGAAAGTCCCACGCAGACGACCCCCAGTCCCAGAAAGTCCCACGCAGACGACCCACCACCAAGGAGACAGTCCCAGAAAGTCCCACGGAGACGACCCCCAGACCCAGAAAGTCCCACGCAGACGACACCAAGTCCCAGAACGTCCCACTTAGACGACCCCCCACCCAGGAGACTGTCCCAGAATATCACAGGCAGACGACCCCCAGTCCCAGAAATTCCCACGCAGACGACCCCAGTCCCACAATGTCCCACGCAGACGACCCCCCACCCAGGAGACAGACCCAGAAAGTCCCACGGAGACGACCCCAGTCCCAGAAAGTCCCACGCAGACGACCCCTCACCCAGGAGACAGACCCAGAAAATCCCACTCAGACGATCCCCAGTCCCAGAAAGTCCCACGCAGACGACCCACCAGTCCCAGAAAATCCCACGCAGACGACCACCCACGAAGGAGACAGTCCCAGAAAGTCCCACGCAGACGACCCCCCAGTCCCAGAAAGTCCCACGCAGACGACCCCCCACTAAGGAGACAGACCCAGAAAGTCGCACGCAGACGAAACCAAGTCCCAGAAAGTCCCACGCAGTCGACCCCTCACCCAGGAGACAGTCCCAGAAAGACCCACACAGACGACCCCCCACACAGTAGTCAGTCCCAGAACGTCCCAAACAGACGAACCCCCACCCAGGAGACAGTCCCAGAAAGTCCCACGCAGACGACCCCCAGTCCTAGAAAGTCCCGCGCAGACGACCCCTCACCCAGGAGACAGTCCCAGAAAGTCCCACGCAGACGACCCCCAGTCCCAGAAAGTCCCACGCAGACGACCACCCCACCCATGAGACAGTCCCAGAAAGTCCCACGGAGACGACCCCCCGTCCCAGAAAGTCCCACGCAGACGACCCCAAGTCCCAGAAAGTCCCACGCAGAAGACACCTCACCCTGGAGACAGTCACAGAAAGTCCCACGCCCACGACCCCCTGTCCCAGAATGTCCCACGCAGAAGACCCCCACCCAGGAAACAGTCCCAGAAGTCCCACGGAGACGAACCCCAGTCCCAGTAAGTCTCACGCAGACAACCCCAAGTCCCACAAAGTCCCACGCAAACGACCCACCACCCAGGTGGCAGTCCCAGAAAGTCCCACGCAGACGACCTCCAGTCCCAGAAAGTCCCACGCAGATGACCCCAACCCAGGAGACAGTCCCAGAAAGTCCCACGCAGACGACCCCCCAGTCCCAGAAAGTCCCACGCAGACGACCCCCCACCAAGGAGAGAGTCCCAGAAAGTTCCACGTAGACGACCCCCAGTCCCAGAAAGTCCCACGCAGACGACTCCAAGTCCCAGAAAGTCCCACGCAGACGACCCCTCACCCAGGAGACAGTCCCAGAATGTCCCACGCAGACGACCCCCAGTCCCAGAAAGTCCCACGCAGACGACCCCCAGTCCCAGAAAGTCCCACGCAGACGACCCCCCAACCAGGAGACACTCCCAGAAAGTCGCACGCAGACGAACACCAGTCCCAGAAAGTCCCACGCAGACGACCCCCAGTCCCAGAAAGTCCAACGTAGACGACCCCAAGTCCCAGAAAGTCCCAAGTAGACGACGCCCCACCCAGGAGACTGTCCCAGAATATCCCACGCAGACGACCCCCAGTCCCAGAAAGTCCCACGCATACGACACCAGTCCCACAATGTCCCACGCAGACGACCCCCGACCCAGGAGACAGACCCAGAAAGTCCAACGCAGACGACCCCCAGTCCCAGAAAGTCACACGCAGACGACCCCCCACCCAGGAGACACACACAGAATGTCCCACGCAGACGACCCCCAGTCCTAGAAAGTCCCGCGCAGACGACCCCTCACCCAGGAGACAGTCCCAGAAAAACCCACGCAGACGACCCCCAGTCCCAGAAAGTCCCACGCAGACGATCCCCACCCAGGAGATAGTCCCAGAAATTCCCACGCAGACGACCCCCCACCCAGGAGACAGTCCCAGAAAGTCCCACGCAGACGACCCCCAGTCCCAGAATGTCCCACGCAGACGACCCCCAACCCAGGAGACAGTCCCAGAAAGTCCCACGCAGACGACTTCCAGTCCCAGAAAGTCCCACGCAGACGACCCCCCACCCAGGAGACAGTCCCAGAAAGTCCCACGGAGACGACCCCCAGTCCCAGAAAGTCCCACGCAGACGACCCCAAGTCCCAGAAAGTTCCATGTAGACGACATTTCACCCAGGAGACTGTCCAAGAATATCCCACGCAGACGACCCCCAGTCCCAGAAAGTCCCACGCAGACGACCCCCAGTCCCAGAAAGTCCCACGCAGACGACCCCCCAACCAGGAGACACTCCCAAAAAGTCGCACGCAGACGACCCCCAGTCCCAGAAAGTCCCACGTAGACGACCCCAAGTCCCAGAAAGTCCCAAGTAGACGACGCCCCACCCAGGAGACTGTCCCAGAATATCCCACGCAGACGACCCCCAGTCCCAGAAAGTCCCACGTAGACGACACCAGTCCCACAATGTCCCACGCAGACGACCCCCGACCCAGGAGACAGACCCAGAAAGTCCCACGCAGACGACCCCCAGTCCCAGAAAGTCACACGCAGACGACCCCCCGCCCAGGAGACAGACCCAGAAAGTCCCACGCAGACGATCCCCAGTCCGACAAAGTCCCACGCAGAAGACCCCCCACCCAGGAGACACACCCAGAATGTCCCAGGCAGACGACCCCCAGTCCAACAAAGTCCCAGGCAGACGACCCCCCACCAAGGAGTCAGACCCAGAAATTCCCACGCAGACGACCCCCAAACCCAGAAAGTCCCACGAAGACGACCCCTCAACCAGGAGCCAGTCTCAGAAAGTCCCACGAAGACGACCCCCCACCCAGGAGACAGTCCCAGAAAGTCCCACACAGACGACACCCAGTCCCAGAAAGTACCCAGGCAGACGACCCCCCAGTCCCAGAAAGTCCCACGCAGACGACCCCCCACCCAGGAGACAGTCCCAGAAAGTCCCACGCAGACGAACCCCAGTCCCAGAAAGTTCCACGCAGACGACCCGCCACCCAGGAGACAGTCCTAGAAAGTCCCTCGCAGACGACACCCAGTCCCAGAAAGTACCCAGGCAGACGACACTCAGTCCCAGAAAGTCCCACGCAGACGACCCCAACCCAGGAGACAGTCCCAGAAAGTCCCACGCAGACGACCCCAACCCAGGAGACAGTCCCAGAAAGTCCCACGCAGACGACCCCCCAGTCCCAGAAAGTCCCACGCAGACGATCCCCACCCAGGAGATAGTCCCAGAAATTCCCACGCAGACGACCCCCCATCCAGGAGACAGTCCCAGAAAGTCCCACGCAGACGACCCCCAGTCCCAGAATGTCCCAAACAGACGACCCCCAACCCAGGTGACAGTCCCAGAAATTCCCAGGCAGACGACTTCCAGTCCCAGAAAGTCCCACGCAGACGACCCCCCACCCAGGGGACAGTCCCAGAAAGTCCCACGCAGACGACGCCCAGTTTTAGAAAGTGACACAAGGACGACCCCCACCCAGGAGACAGTTCCAGAAAGTCCCACGGAGACGACCCCCAGTCCCAGAAAGTCCCACGCAGACGACCCCAAGTCACAGAAGTCCCACGTAGACGACACCCCACCCAGGAGACTGTCCCAGAATATCCCACGCAGACGACCCCCAGTCCCAGAAAGTCCCACGCAGACGACCCCAGTCCCACAATTTCCCACGCAGACGACCCCCTCCCAGGAGACAGACCCAGAAAGTCCCACGCAGACGATCCCTAGTCCCAGAAAATCCCACGCAGACGACACCTCACCCAGGAGACAGTCCCAGAAGTCCCACGCAGACGACCCCCCAGTCCCACAATGTCCCAGGATGACGACACCCCACCCAGGAGACAGTCCCAGAAAGTCCCACTGTCTCCTGGGTGGGGTGTCGTCTGCGTGTGACATTCTGGGACTGTCTCCTGGTTGGGGGGTCGTCTGCGTGTGACTTACTGGGACTGGGGGTCGGCTGCGTGGGACTGGGGGTCGTCTGCGTTGGACATTCTGGGACTGTCTCCTGGGTGGGGGGTCGTCTGCGTGGGACTTTCTGGGACTGGGGGTCTTATCCGTGGGACTTTCTGGGACTGGGGGTCTTATCCGTGGGATTTTCTGGGACTGTCACCTGGGTGGGGGGTCGTCTGCGTGGGAATTTCTGGGACTGGGGGGTCGTCTGCGTGGGACTTTCTGGGACTGTCTACTGGGTGAGGTGTCGTCTGCGTGGGACTTTCTGGGACTGGAGTTCGTCTGCGTGGAACTTTCTGGGACTGCCACCTTGGTGGGGGGTCGTCTGGGTGGGACTTTGTGGGACATGGGGTCGTCTGCGTGGGTCTTTCTGGGACTGGCGGTCGTCTCCGTGGGACTTTCTGGGACTGTCAAATGGGTAGGGGGTCGTCTGCGTGGGACATTCTGGGGGTCGTCTGCGTGGGACTTTCTGAGACTGTCTCCTGGGTGGGGGTTCGACTGCATGGGAATTTCTGGGACTGTCTCCTGTGTGGGGGTCGTCTGCGTGGGACTTTCTGGGACTGGGGGCGTCTGAGTGGGATATTCTGGGACAGTCTCCTGGGTAGAGGGTCGTCTACGTGGGAAATTCTGGGACTTTGGGTCGTCTTCGTGGGACTTTCTGGGACTGGGGGTCTTATCCGTGGGGCTTTCTGGGACTGTCTCCTGGGTGGGGGGTCGTCTGCGTGGGACTTTCTGGGACTGGGGGGTCGTCTGCGTGGGACTTTCTGGGACTGTCTCCTGGGTGGGGGGTCGTCTGCGTGGGATTTTCTGGGGCTGTCTCCTGATTGGGGGGTCGTCTGCGTGGGACTTTCTGGGACTGGGGGTCGTCTGCGTTAGACTTTCTGGGACTTTCTCCTGGGTGAGGTGTCGTCTGCGTGGGAATTTCTGGGACTGGGGGTTGTCTCCGTGGGACTTTCTGGGTCTGTCTCCTGGGTGGGGGGTCGTCTGCGTGGGACATTGTGGGACTGGGGTCGTCTGCGTGGGACTTTCTGGGACTGGGGGGCGTCTGCGTGGGATATTCTTTGACAGTCTCCTGGGTGGGGGGTCTTCTACGTGGGACATTCATGGACTTGGGGTCGTCTGCGTGGGACTTTCTGGGACTGGGGGTCGTTTCCGTGGGACTTTCTGGGACTTTCTCCTTGGTGGGAGGTCTTCTGCGTGGGACTTTCTGAGACTGGGGGTCGTCTGCGTGGGACTTTCTGGGATTGTCTCCTTGGTGGCGGGTCGTCTGCGTGGGACTTTCTGGGACTGGGGATCGTCTGCGTGGGACTTTCTGGGACTGTCTCCTGGGTGAGGGGTCGTCTGCGTGGTACTTTCGGGGACTGGGGGTCGTTTGCGTAGGACATTCTGGGACTGGTGGTCTTCTTCGTGGGACTTTCTGGGACTGGGGGTAATCTGCGTGGGACTTTCTGCGACTGTCTCTTGGGTGACGGGTCGTCTCCGGGGGACTTTCTGGGACTGTCTCAGGGTGGGGTTCGTCTGCATGGGACTTTCTGGGACTGGGGGTCGTCGGGGTGGGACTTTCCGGGACAGCCACCTGGGTGGGGGGTCGTCTGCGTGGGACTTTGTGGGACTTGGTGTCGTCTGCGTGGGACTTTCTGGGACTGGGGGTCGTCTCCGTGGGACTTTCTGTGTCTGTCTCCTGGGTGGGGGGTCGTCTGCGTGGGACATTCTGGGACTGGGGGTCGTCTGCGTGGGAATTTCTGGGACTGTCTCCGTGGTGGCAGGTCGTCTGCGTGGGACTTTCTGGGACTGTCTCCTGGGTGGGGTTCATCTGCGTGGGGCTTTCTGTGACTGGGGGTCGTCTCCTGGGTGGGGGATCGTCTGCGTGGGACGTTCTGGATCTGTCTCCTGGGTGGGGGGTCGTCTGCGTGGGATTTTCTGGGGCTGTCTCCTGGGTGGGGGGTCGTCTGCGTGGGACTTTCTGGGACTGGGGGTCGTCTGCGTTGGACTTTCTGGGACTGTCTCGTCGGTGAGGGGTCGTCTGCGTGGGAATTTCTGGGACTGGGGGTCGTCTCCGTGGGTCTTTCTGGTCTGTCTCCTGGGTGGGGGGTCGTCTGCGTGGGACATTGTGGGACTGGGGTCGTCTGCGTGGGACTTTCTGGGACTGGGGGTCGTCTGCGTGGGATATTTTTTGAGAGTCTCCTGGGTGGGGGGTCTTCTACGTGGAACTTTCTGGGACTTGGGGTCGTCTGCGTCGGACTTTCTGGGACTGGGGGTCGTCTGCGTGGGACTTTCTGGGACTGTCTCCTGGGTGGGTTGTCGTCTGCGTGGGACTTTCTGGGACTGTCTCTTGGGTGGGGGTCGTCCTTGTGGGACTTTCTGGGACTGGGGGTCGTCTGCGTGGGACTTTCTGGGACTGTCCCCTGGGTGGGGGGGTCGTCTGCGTGGGACATTCTGGGACTGTCTCCTGGGTGGGGGGTCGTCTGCGTGGCACTTTCTGTGGCTTGGAGTCGTCTGCGTGGGAATTTCTGGGACTGGGGGTCGTCTCCGTGGGACTTTCTGGGACTGTCTCCTGGGTGGGGGTCGTCTGTTTGGGACTTACTTTCTTGGGCTGGGGGGTCGTCTTCGTGGGACTTTCTGGGATTGTCTCCTGGGTGGCGGGTTGTCTGCGTGGGACTTTCTGGGACTGGGGATCGTCTGCGTGGGACTTTCTGGGACTGGAGGTCGTCTGCGTGGGACTTGTTGGAGCTGCCACCTGGTTAGCGGGGCGTCTGCGTGGGACATTGTGGGACTTGGGGTCGTTTGCGTGGGACTTTCTGGGACTGTCTCCTGGGTGAGGGGTCGTCTGCGTGGGACTTTCTGGGACTGGAGGTCGTCTGCGTGGGACTTGTTGGGGCTGCCACCTGGTTGGGGGGGGGCGTCTGCGTGGGACTTTGTGGGACTTGGGGTCGTCTGCGTGTGACTTTCTTGGACAGGGTTTCATCTCCGTGGGACTTTCTGGGACTGTCTCCTGGGTGGGTTTCGTCTGCCTTGGACATTCTGGGACTGGGGGTCATCTGCGTGGGACATTCTGTGACTGTCTCCTGGGTGGGGGGTCGTCTGCTTGGGACTTTCTGAGGCTGTCTCCTTGGTGGGGGGTCGTCTGCGTGGGACTTTCTGGGACTGGAGGTCGTCTGCGTTGGACTTTCTGGGACAGTCTCCTGGGTGAGGGGTCGTCTGCGTGGGACTTTCTGGGACTGGGGGTCTTCTCCGTGGGACTTTCTGGGTCTGTCTCCTGGGTGGGGGGTCGTCTGCGTGAGACATTGTGGGACTGGGGTCGTCTGCGTGGGACTTTCTGGGACTGGGGGTCGTCTGCGTGGGATATTCTGGGACAGTCTCCAGGGTGGGGGGTCGTCTACGTGGGACATTCTGGGACTTGGTGTCATCTGCGTGGGACTTTCTGGGACTGTCTGTTGTCTCCGTGGGACTTTCTGGGACTGTCTCCTTGGTGGGGGGTCGTCTGCGTGGGACTTTCTGGGACTATCTCCTGGGTGGCGGGTCGTCTGCGTGGGATTTC
The DNA here is from genome assembly GCA_964036315.1 of Acanthosepion esculentum. Lineage (NCBI taxonomy): Eukaryota > Metazoa > Mollusca > Cephalopoda > Sepiida > Sepiidae > Acanthosepion > Acanthosepion esculentum. The sequence continues at coordinate 76,364 of OZ038489.1, forward strand.
TGGGACTGTCTCCTGGGTGGGATTCGTCTGCGTGGGACTTTCTGCAACTGGCGGTCGTCTGCGTGTGACTTTCTGGGACTGTCTCCTGGGTGGGGGGTCATCTGCGTGGGACTTTCTGGGACTGTCTCCTGGGTGGGGGGGGTCGTCTGCGTGGGACATTCTGGGACTGTCTCCTGTGTGGGGGGTCGTCTGCGTGGCACTTTCTGGGGCTTGGAGTCGTCTGCGTGGGTCTTTCTGGGACTGTCTCCTGGGTGAGGGGTCGTCTGCGTGGGACTTTCTGGGACTGGAGGTCGTCTGCGTGGGACTTGTTGGAGTTGCCACCTGGTTAGCGGGGCGTCTGCGTGGGACTTTGTGGGACTTGGGGTCGTCTGCGTGGGACTTTCTGGGACTGTCTCCTGTGTGAGGGGTCGTCTGCGTGGGACTTTCTGGGACTGTCTCCTGTGTGTGGGGTCGTCTGCGTGGCACTTTCTGGGGCTTGGAGTCGTCTGCGTGGGGCTTTCTGGGACTGGGGGTCGTCTCCGTGGGACTTTCTGGGACTGTCTCCTGGGTGGGGGTCGTCTGTTCGGACTTTCTGGGGCTGGGGGGTTGTCTGCGTGGGACCTTCTGGGATTGTCTCCTGGGTTGGGGTCGTCTGCGTGGGACTTTCTGGGTCTTGTGATCGTCTGCGTGCGACTTTCTGGCACTGTCACCTGGGTGAGGGGTCGTCTGCGTGGGACTTTCTGGCACTGGAAGTCTTCTGCGTGGGACATTCTGGGACTGCCACCTGGGTGGGAGGTTCGTCTGCGTGGGACTTTGTGGGACTGTCTCCTGGGTGGGGGTTCGTCTGCCTTGGACATTCTCGGACTGGGGGTCGTCTGCGTGGGACATTCTGTGACTGTCTCCCTGGTGGGGGGTCGTCTGCTTGGGACTTTCTGGGGCTGTCTCCTGGGTGGAGGGTCGTCTGCGTGGGACTTTCTGGGACTGGAGGTCGTCTGCGTTGGACTTTCTGGGACTGTCTCCTGGGTGAGGGGTCGTCTGCGTGGGACTTTCTGGGACTGGGGGTCTTCTCCGTGGGACTTTCTGGGTCTGTCTCCTGGGTGGGGGGTCGTCTGCATGAGACCTTGTGGGACTGGGGTCGTCTGCGTGGGACTTTCTGGGACTGCGGGTCGTCTGCGTGGGATATTCTGGGACAGTCTCCAGGGTGGGGGTTCGTCTACGTGGGACATTCTGGGACTTGGTGTCGTCTGCGTGGGACTTTCTGGGACTGGGGGTTTTCTCCGTGGGACTTTCTGGGACTGTCTCCTTGGTGGGGGGTCGTCTGCGTGGGACATTCTGGGACTGTCTCCTGGGTGGGGGGTCATCTGCGTGGGACTTTCTGGGACTGTCTCCTGGGTGGCGGGTCGTCTGCGTGGGACTTTCTGTGACTGGAGGTCGTCTGCGTGGGACTTGTTGGAGTTGCCACCTGGTTAGCGGGGCGTCTGCGTGGGACTTTGTGGGACTTGGGGTCGTCTGCGTGGGACTTTCTGGGACTGTCTCCTGTGTGAGGGGTCGTCTGCGTGGGACTTTCTGGGACTGTCTCCTGTGTGTGGGGTCGTCTGCGTGGCACTTTCTGGGGCTTGGAGTCGTCTGCGTGGGGCTTTCTGGGACTGGGGGTCGTCTCCGTGGGACTTTCTGGGACTGTCTCCTGGGTGGGGGTCGTCTGTTCGGACTTTCTGGGGCTGGGGTGTTGTCTGCGTGGGACCTTCTGGGATTGTCTCCTGGGTTGGGGTCGTCTGCGTGGGACTTTCTGGGTCTTGTGATCGTCTGCGTGCGACTTTCTGGCACTGTCACCTGGGTGAGGGGTCGTCTGCATGAGACCTTGTGGGACTGGGGTCGTCTGCGTGGGACTTTCTGGGACTGCGGGTCGTCTGCGTGGGATATTCTGGGACAGTCTCCAGGGTGGGGGTTCGTCTACGTGGGACATTCTGGGACTTGGTGTCGTCTGCGTGGGACTTTCTGGGACTGGGGGTTTTCTCCGTGGGACTTTCTGGGACTGTCTCCTTGGTGGGGGGTCGTCTGCGTGGGACATTCTGGGACTGTCTCCTGGGTGGGGGGTCATCTGCGTGGGACTTTCTGGGACTGTCTCCTGGGTGGGGGGGTCGTCTGCGTGGGACATTCTGGGACTGTCTCCTGTGTGGGGGGTCGTCTGCGTGGCACTTTCTGGGGCTTGGAGTCGTCTGCGTGGGTCTTTCTGGGACTGTCTCCTGGGTGAGGGGTCGTCTGCGTGGGACTTTCTGGGACTGGAGGTCGTCTGCGTGGGACTTGTTGGAGTTGCCACCTGGTTAGCGGGGCGTCTGCGTGGGACTTTGTGGGACTTGGGGTCGTCTGCGTGGGACTTTCTGGGACTGTCTCCTGTGTGAGGGGTCGTCTGCGTGGGACTTTCTGGGACTGTCTCCTGTGTGGGGGGTCGTCTGCGTGGCACTTTCTGGGGCTTGGAGTCGTCTGCGTGGGGCTTTCTGGGACTGGGGGTCGTCTCCGTGGGACTTTCTGGGACTGTCTCCTGGGTGGGGGTCGTCTGTTCGGACTTTCTGGGGCTGGGGGGTTGTCTGCGTGGGACCTTCTGGGATTGTCTCCTGGGTTGGGGTCGTCTGCGTGGGACTTTCTGGGTCTTGTGATCGTCTGCGTGCGACTTTCTGGCACTGTCACCTGGGTGAGGGGTCGTCTGCGTGGGACTTTCTGCAACTGGGGGTCGTCTGCGTGTGACTTTCTGGGACTGTCTCCTGGGTGGGGGTCCATCTGCGTGGGACTTTCTGGGACTGTCTCCTGGGTGGGGGGGTCGTCTGCGTGGGACATTCTGGGACTGTCTCCTGTGTGGGGGGTCGTCTGCGTGGCACTTTCTGGGGCTTGGAGTCGTCTGCGTGGGTCTTTCTGGGACTGTCTCCTGGGTGAGGGGTCGTCTGCGTGGGACTTTCTGGGACTGGAGGTCGTCTGCGTGGGACTTGTTGGAGTTGCCACCTGGTTAGCGGGGCGTCTGCGTGGGACTTTGTGGGACTTGGGGTCGTCTGCGTGGGACTTTCTGGGACTGTCTCCTGTGTGAGGGGTCGTCTGCGTGGGACTTTCTGGGACTGTCTCCTGTGTGGGGGGTCGTCTGCGTGGCACTTTCTGGGGCTTGGAGTCGTCTGCGTGGGGCTTTCTGGGACTGGGGGTCGTCTCCGTGGGACTTTCTGGGACTGTCTCCTGGGTGGGGGTCGTCTGTTCGGACTTTCTGGGGCTGGGGGGTTGTCTGCGTGGGACCTTCTGGGATTGTCTCCTGGGTTGGGGTCGTCTGCGTGGGACTTTCTGGGTCTTGTGATCGTCTGCGTGCGACTTTCTGGCACTGTCACCTGGGTGAGGGGTCGTCTGCATGAGACCTTGTGGGACTGGGGTCGTCTGCGTGGGACTTTCTGGGACTGCGGGTCGTCTGCGTGGGATATTCTGGGACAGTCTCCAGGGTGGGGGTTCGTCTACGTGGGACATTCTGGGACTTGGTGTCGTCTGCGTGGGACTTTCTGGGACTGGGGGTTTTCTCCGTGGGACTTTCTGGGACTGTCTCCTTGGTGGGGGGTCGTCTGCGTGGGACATTCTGGGACTGTCTCCTGGGTGGGGGGTCATCTGCGTGGGACTTTCTGGGACTGTCTCCTGGGTGGGGGGGTCGTCTGCGTGGGACATTCTGGGACTGTCTCCTGTGTGGGGGGTCGTCTGCGTGGCACTTTCTGGGGCTTGGAGTCGTCTGCGTGGGTCTTTCTGGGACTGTCTCCTGGGTGAGGGGTCGTCTGCGTGGGACTTTCTGGGACTGGAGGTCGTCTGCGTGGGACTTGTTGGAGTTGCCACCTGGTTAGCGGGGCGTCTGCGTGGGACTTTGTGGGACTTGGGGTCGTCTGCGTGGGACTTTCTGGGACTGTCTCCTGTGTGAGGGGTCGTCTGCGTGGGACTTTCTGGGACTGTCTCCTGTGTGGGGGGTCGTCTGCGTGGCACTTTCTGGGGCTTGGAGTCGTCTGCGTGGGGCTTTCTGGGGCTGGGGGTCGTCTCCGTGGGACTTTCTGGGACTGTCTCCTGGGTGGGGGTCGTCTGTTCGGACTTTCTGGGGCTGGGGGGTTGTCTGCGTGGGACCTTCTGGGATTGTCTCCTGGGTTGGGGTCGTCTGCGTGGGACTTTCTGGGTCTTGTGATCGTCTGCGTGCGACTTTCTGGCACTGTCACCTGGGTGAGGGGTCGTCTGCGTGGGACTTTCTGCAACTGGGGGTCGTCTGCGTGTGACTTTCTGGGACTGTCTCCTGGGTGGGGGTTCATCTGCGTGGGACTTTCTGGGACTGTCTCCTGGGTGGGGGGGTCGTCTGCGTGGGACATTCTGGGACTGTCTCCTGTGTGGGGGGTCGTCTGCGTGGCACTTTCTGGGGCTTGGAGTCGTCTGCGTGGGTCTTTCTGGGACTGTCTCCTGGGTGAGGGGTCGTCTGCGTGGGACTTTCTGGGACTGGAGGTCGTCTGCGTGGGACTTGTTGGAGTTGCCACCTGGTTAGCGGGGCGTCTGCGTGGGACTTTGTGGGACTTGGGGTCGTCTGCGTGGGACTTTCTGGGACTGTCTCCTGTGTGAGGGGTCGTCTGCGTGGGACTTTCTGGGACTGTCTCCTGTGTGGGGGGTCGTCTGCGTGGCACTTTCTGGGGCTTGGAGTCGTCTGCGTGGGGCTTTCTGGGACTGGGGGTCGTCTCCGTGGGACTTTCTGGGACTGTCTCCTGGGTGGGGGTCGTCTGTTCGGACTTTCTGGGGCTGGGGGGTTGTCTGCGTGGGACCTTCTGGGATTGTCTCCTGGGTTGGGGTCGTCTGCGTGGGACTTTCTGGGTCTTGTGATCGTCTGCGTGGGACTTTCTGGCACTGTCACCTGGGTGAGGGGTCGTCTGCGTGGGACTTTCTGGCACTGGAAGTCTTCTGCGTGGGACATTCTGGGACTGCCACCTGGGTGGGAGGTTCGTCTGCGTGGGACTTTGTGGGACTGTCTCCTGGGTGGGGGTTCGTCTGCCTTGGACATTCTGGGACTGGGGGTCGTCTGCGTGGGACATTCTGTGACTGTCTCCCTGGTGGGGGGTCGTCTGCTTGGGACTTTCTGGGGCTGTCTCCTGGGTGGAGGGTCGTCTGCGTGGGACTTTCTGGGACTGGAGGTCGTCTGCGTTGGACTTTCTGGGACTGTCTCCTGGGTGAGGGGTCGTCTGCGTGGGACTTTCTGGGACTGGGGGTCTTCTCCGTGGGACTTTCTGGGTCTGTCTCCTGGGTGGGGGGTCGTCTGCATGAGACCTTGTGGGACTGGGGTCGTCTGCGTGGGACTTTCTGGGACTGCGGGTCGTCTGCGTGGGATATTCTGGGACAGTCTCCAGGGTGGGGGTTCGTCTACGTGGGACATTCTGGGACTTGGTGTCGTCTGCGTGGGACTTTCTGGGACTGGGGGTTTTCTCCGTGGGACTTTCTGGGACTGTCTCCTTGGTGGGGGGTCGTCTGCGTGGGACATTCTGGGACTGTCTCCTGGGTGGGGGGTCATCTGCGTGGGACTTTCTGGGACTGTCTCCTGGGTGGCGGGTCGTCTGCGTGGGACTTTCTGGGACTGGAGGTCGTCTGCGTGGGACTTGTTGGAGTTGCCACCTGGTTAGCGGGGCGTCTGCGTGGGACTTTGTGGGACTTGGGGTCGTCTGCGTGGGACTTTCTGGGACTGTCTCCTGTGTGAGGGGTCGTCTGCGTGGGACTTTCTGGGACTGTCTCCTGTGTGTGGGGTCGTCTGCGTGGCACTTTCTGGGGCTTGGAGTCGTCTGCGTGGGGCTTTCTGGGACTGGGGGTCGTCTCCGTGGGACTTTCTGGGACTGTCTCCTGGGTGGGGGTCGTCTGTTCGGACTTTCTGGGGCTGGGGGGTTGTCTGCGTGGGACCTTCTGGGATTGTCTCCTGGGTTGGGGTGGTCTGCGTGGGACTTTCTGGGTCTTGTGATCGTCTGCGTGCGACTTTCTGGCACTGTCACCTGGGTGAGGGGTCGTCTGCATGAGACCTTGTGGGACTGGGGTCGTCTGCGTGGGACTTTCTGGGACTGCGGGTCGTCTGCGTGGGATATTCTGGGACAGTCTCCAGGGTGGGGGTTCGTCTACGTGGGACATTCTGGGACTTGGTGTCGTCTGCGTGGGACTTTCTGGGACTGGGGGTTTTCTCCGTGGGACTTTCTGGGACTGTCTCCTTGGTGGGGGGTCGTCTGCGTGGGACATTCTGGGACTGTCTCCTGGGTGAGGGGTCGTCTGCGTGGGACTTTCTGGGACTGGAGGTCGTCTGCGTGGGACTTGTTGGAGTTGCCACCTGGTTAGCGGGGCGTCTGCGTGGGACTTTGTGGGACTTGGGGTCGTCTGCGTGGGACTTTCTGGGACTGTCTCCTGTGTGAGGGGTCGTCTGCGTGGGACTTTCTGGGACTGTCTCCTGTGTGTGGGGTCGTCTGCGTGGCACTTTCTGGGGCTTGGAGTCGTCTGCGTGGGGCTTTCTGGGACTGGGGGTCGTCTCCGTGGGACTTTCTGGGACTGTCTCCTGGGTGGGGGTCGTCTGTTCGGACTTTCTGGGGCTGGGGGGTTGTCTGCGTGGGACCTTCTGGGATTGTCTCCTGGGTTGGGGTCGTCTGCGTGGGACTTTCTGGGTCTTGTGATCGTCTGCGTGCGACTTTCTGGCACTGTCACCTGGGTGAGGGGTCGTCTGCGTGGGACTTTCTGGCACTGGAAGTCGTCTGCGTGGGACATTCTGGGACTGCCACCTGGGTGGGAGGTTCGTCTGCGTGGGACTTTGTGGGACTGTCTCCTGGGTGGGTGTTCGTCTGCCTTGGACATTCTCGGACTGGGGGTCGTCTGCGTGGGACATTCTGTGACTGTCTCCCTGGTGGGGGGTCGTCTGCTTGGGACTTTCTGGGGCTGTGTCCTGGGTGGAGGGTCGTCTGCGTGGGACTTTCCGGGACTGGAGGTCGTCTGCGTTGGACTTTCTGGGACTGTCTCCTGGGTGAGGGGTCGTCTGCGTGTGACTTTCTGGGACTGGGGGTCTTCTCCGTGGGACTTTCTGGGTCTGTCTCCTGGGTGGGGGGTCGTCTGCATGAGACCTTGTGGGACTGGGGTCGTCTGCGTGGGACTTTCTGGGACTGCGGGTCGTCTGCGTGGGATATTCTGGGACAGTCTCCAGGGTGGGGGTTCGTCTACGTGGGACATTCTGGGACTTGGTGTCGTCTGCGTGGGACTTTCTGGGACTGGGGGTTTTCTCCGTGGGACTTTCTGGGACTGTCTCCTTGGTGGGGTTCGTCTGCGTGGGACTTTCTGGGACTGTCTCCTGGGTGGCGGGTCGTCTCCGTGGGACATTCTGGGACTGTCCCCTGTGTGGGGGGTCGTCTGCGTGGCACTTTCTGGGGCTTGGAGTCGTCTGCGTGGGACATTCTGGGACTAAACGTCGTCTCCGTGGGACTTTCTGGGACTGTCTCCTGGGTGGGGGGTCGTCTGTTCGGACTTTCTGGGGCTGGGGGGTCGTCTGCGTGGGAGCTTCTGGGACTGTCTCCTGGGTGGGTGGTCGTCTGCGTGGGACTTTCTGGGACTTGGGGTCGTCTGCGTTGGACATTCTGGGACTGTCTCCTGGGTGGGGGGTCGTCTGTTTGGGACTTTCTGGGACTGTCTCCTGGGTGTGGATCGTCTGCGTGTGACTTTCTGGGACTGGGGGTCGTCTTCGTGGGACTGCCACCTGGATGGGGGGTCGTCTTCGTGGGACTTTCTGGGACTGGGGGTCTTCTCCGTGGGACTTTCTGTGACTGTCTCCTTGTTTGGGGGTCGTCTGCGTGGGACTTTCTGGGACTGGGGGTCGTCTCCGTGGGACTTTCTGGGACTGTCTCCTGGGTGGCGGGTCGTCTGCGTGGGACTTTCTGGGACTGTCTCCTGGGTGGGGTTCGTCTGCGTGGGACATTCTGGGACTGGGGGTCGTCTGCGTGGGACATTCTGGGACTGTCTCCTTGGTGGGGGGTCGTCTGCGTGGGACTATCTGGGACTTGGAGTCGTCTGCGTGGGATTTTTCTGGGACTGGGGGTCGTCTCCGTGGGACTTTCTGGGACTGTCTCCTGGGTGAGGGGTCGTCTGCGTCGGACTTTCTGGGACTGGAGGTCGTCTGCGTGGGACTTTCTGGGACTGTTTCTTGTGTGGGGGGTCGTCCGTTTGGGACTTTCTGGGACTGGGGTTCGTCTCCGTGGGACTTTCTGGGACTGTCTCCTGGGTGGGGGGTCGTCTGCGTAAGACTTTCTGGGACAGGGGATCGTCTGCGTGGGTCTCTCTGGGACTGTCTCCTGGGTGGGTGGTCGTCTGCGTGGGACTTTCCGGGACTGGAGGTCGTCTGCGTGAGACTTTCTGGGTCTGTCTCCTGTGTGGGGGGTCGTCTGCGTGGGACATTGTGGGACTGGGGTCGTCTGCGTGGGACTTTCTTGGACTGGGGGTCGTCTGAGTGGAATATTCTGGGACAGTCTCCTGGGTGGAGGGTCGTCTACGTGGGAATTTCTGGGACTTTGGGTCGTCTTCGTGGGACTTTCTGGGACTGGAGGTCTTCTCCGTGGGACTTTCTGTGACTGTCTCCTGGGTTGGGGGTCGTCTGCGTGGGACTTTCTGGGACTGGGGGTCGTCTGCGTGGGACTTTCTGGGACTGTCTCCTGGGTGGCGGGTCGTCTGCGTGGTACTTTCTGGGACTGTCTCCTGGGTGGGGTTCGTCTGCGTGGGACTTTCTGGGACTGGGGGTCGTCTGCGTGGGAAATTCTGGGACTTGGGGTCGTCTTCGTGGGACTTTCTGGGACTGGGGGTCTTCTCCGTGGGACTTTCCGTGACTGTCTCCATGTTTGGTGGTCGTCGGCGTGGGACTTTCTGGGACTGGGGGTCGTCTGCGTGGGACTTTCTGGGACTGTCTCCTGGGTGGCGGGTCGTCTGCCTGGGACTTTCTGGGACTGTCTCCTGGGTGGGGTTCGTCTGCGTGGGATTTTCTGGGACTGGGGGTCGTCTGCGTGGGACTTTCTGGAACTGTCCCCTGGGTGCGGGTCGTCCTTGTGGGACTTTCTGGGACTGGGGATCGTCTGCGTGGGACTTTCTGGGACTGTCTCCTTGGTGGGGGGTCGTCTTCATGGGACTTTGTGGGACTGCGGGTCGTCTGCCTGGGACTTTCTGGGGCTGGGGGGTCGTCTGCGTGGGAATTTCTGGGACTGTCTCCAGGGTGGGGGTTCGTCTGCGTGGGATATTCTGGGACTGGAGGTCGTCTGCGTGGGTCTTTCTGGGACTACCACCTGGGTGGGGGGTCGTCTGCGTGGGACATTCTTGGACTGTAGGTCGTCTGCGTGGGACATTCTTGGACTGTGGGTCGGCTGCGTGGGACATTCTGGGAGTGTTTCCTGCGTGTGGGGTCCTCTGCGCGGGACTTTGTCGGACTGGGGGTCGTCTGCGTGGGACATACTGGGACTGTCTCCTGCTTGGGGGTTCGTCTGTTTGGGACTTTCTGTGACTGTCTCCTGATTGGGGGTCGTCTGCGTGGGACTCTCTGGGACTGGGGGTCGTCTGCGTGGGACTTTCTGGGACTGTGGGTCGTCTGCGTGGGACATTCTGGGACTTGGAGTCGTCTGCGTGGGATTTTTCTGGGACTGGGGGTCGTCTCCTTGGGACTTTCTGGGACTGTCTCCTGGGTGGGGGGGTCGTCTGCGTGGGACTTTCTGGGACTGGGGGGTCGTCTTAGTGGGACTTTCTGGGACTGTCTCCTGGGTTGGGGTCGTCTGCGTGGGACTTTCTGGGACTGGGGATCGTCTGCGTGGGACTTTATGGGACTGGCGGTCGTCTGCGTGGGACTTTCTCGGACTGTCTCCTGGGTGGGTGGTCGTCTGCGTGGGACTTTCTGGGACTTGGGGTCGTCTGCGTGGGACATTCTGGGACTGTCTCCTGGGTGGGGGGTCGTCTGTTTGGGACTTTCTGGGACTGTCTCCTGGGTGTGGATCGTCTGCGTGTGACTTTCTGGGACTGGGGGTCGTCTTCGTGGGACTGCCACCTGGATGGGGGGTCGTCTTCGTGGGACTTTCTGGGACTGGGGGTCTTCTCCGTGGGACTTTCTGTGACTGTCTCCTTGTTTGGGGGTCGTCTGCGTGGGACTTTCTGGGACTGGGGGTCGTCTCCGTGGGACTTTCTGGGACTGTCTCCTGGGTGGCGGGTCGTCTGCGTGGGACTTTCTGGGACTGTCTCCTGGGTGGGGTTCGTCTGCTTGGGACATTCTGGGACTGGGGGTCGTCTGCGTGGGACATTCTGGGACTGTCTCCTTGGTGGGGGGTCGTTTGCGTGGGACTATCTGGGACTTGGAGTCGTCTGCGTGGGATTTTTCTGGGACTGGGGGTCGTCTCCGTGGGACTTTCTGGGACTGTCTCCTGGGTGAGGGGTCGTCTGCGTCGGACTTTCTGGGACTGGAGGTCGTCTGCGTGGGACTTTCTGGGACTGTTTCTTGTGTGGGGGGTCGTCCGTTTGGGACTTTCTGGGACTGGGGGTCGTCTCCGTGGGACTTTCTGGGACTGTCTCCTGGGTGGGGGGTCGTCTGCGTGGGATTTTCCGGGACTGGAGCTCGTCTGCGTGAGACTTTCTGGGTCTGTCTCCTGGGTGGGGGGTCGTCTGCGTGGGACATTGTGGGACTGGGGTCGTCTGCGTGGGACTTTCTGGGACTGGGAGTCGTCTGAGTGGAATATTCTGGGACAGTCTCCTGGGTGGAGGGTCGTCTACGTGGGAATTTCTGGGACTTTGGGTCGTCTTCGTGGGACTTTCTGGGACTGGAGGTCTTCTCCGTGGGACTTTCTGTGACTGTCTCCTGGGTTGGGGGTCGTCTGCGTGGGACTTTCTGGGACTGGGGGTCGTCTGCGTGGGACTTTCTGGGACTGTCTCCTGGGTGGCGGGTCGTCTGCGTGGTACTTTCTGGGACTGTCTCCTGGGTGGGGTTCGTCTGCGTGGGACTTTCTGGGACTGGTGGTCGTCTGCGTGGGACTTTCTGGAACTGTCCCCTGGGTGCGGGTCGTCCTTGTGGGACTTTCTGGGACTGGGGATCGTCTGCGTGGGACTTTCTGGGACTGTCTCCTTGGTGGGGGGGTCGTCTTCATGGGACTTTGTGGGACTGCGGGTCGTCTGCGTGGGACTTTCTGGGGCTGGGGGGTCGTCTGCGTGGGAATTTCTGGGACTGTCTCCTGGGTGGGGGTTCGTCTGCGTGGGATATTCTGGGACTGTGGGTCGGCTGCGTGGGACATTCTGGGAGTGTTTCCTGCGTGTGGGGTCCTCTGCGCGTGACTTTGTCGGACTGGGGGTCGTCTGCGTGGGACATACTGGGACTGTCTCCTGCTTGGGGGTTCGTCTGTTTGGGACTTTCTGTGACTGTCTCCTGGTTGGGGGTCGTCTGCGTGGGACTCTCTGGGACTGGGGGTCGTCTGCGTGGGACTTTCTGGGACTGGGGGTCGTCTGCGTGGGACATTCTGGGACTTGGAGTCGTCTGCGTGGGATTTTTCTGGGACTGGGGGTCGTCTCCTTGGGACTTTCTGGGACTGTCTCCTGGGTGGGGGGGTCGTCTGCGTGGGACTTTCTGGGACTGGGGGGTCGTCTTCGTGGGACTTTCTGGGACTGTCTCCTGGGTTGGGGTCGTCTGCGTGGGACTTTCTGGGACTGGGGATCGTCTGCGTGGGACTTTATGGGACTGGCGGTCGTCTGCGTGGGACTTTCTCGGACTGTCTCCTGGGTGGGTGGTCGTCTGCGTGGGACTTTCTGGGACTTGGGGTCGTCTGCGTGGGACATTCTGGGACTGTCTCCTGGGTGGGGGGTGGTCTGTTTGGGACTTTCTGGGACTGTCTCCTGGGTGTGGATCGTCTGCGTGTGACTTTCTGGGACTGGGGGTCGTCTTCGTGGGACTGCCACCTGGATGGGGGATCGTCTGCGTGGGACTTTGTCGGACTGGGGCTCGTCTGCGTGGGTCTTTCTGGGACTGTCTCCTGGGTGAGGGGTCGTCTGCGTGGGACTTTCTGGGACTGGGGATCGACTGCGTGGGACATTCTGGGACTTGGGGTCGTCTGCGTGGGACTTTCTGGGACTGGGGGTCGTCTCCGTGGGTCTTTCTGGGACTGTCTCCTGGGTGGGTGGTCGTCTGCGTGGGACTTTCTGGGACTGGGGGTCGTCTGCGTGGGACTTTCTGGGACTGCCACCTGGGTGGGGGGTCGTCTGCGTGGGAATTTCTGGGACAGTCTCCTGGGTGGGGTCGTCTGCGTGGGACTTTCTGGGACTGGGGGTCGTCTGCGTGGGACTTTCTGGGACGGTCTCCTGGGTCGGGGGTCGTCTGCGTGTGAATTTCTGGGACAGACTACTGGGTCGAGGTCGTCAGCGTGGGACTTTCTGGGACTGGGGGTCGTCTCCGTGGGTCTTTCTGGGACTGTCTCCTGGGTGGATGGTCGTCTGCGTGGGACTTTCTGGGACTGGGGGTCGTCTGCGTGGGACTTTCTGGCTCTGTCTCCTGGGTGGGGTTCGTCTACGTGGGATTTTCTGGGACTGGGGTTCGTCTGCGTGGGACTTTCTTGGACTGGGGGTCGTCTGCGTGGGACTTTCTGGGACTGGAGATCGTCTGCGTGGGACTTTCTGGGAGTGGGGGTCGTCTGCGTGGGTACTATCTGGGACTGGGGTCCTCTGCGTGGGACATTCTGGGACTGGGGGTCGTCTGCGTGGGACTTTCTGGGACTGGGGTTCGTCTCCGTGGGACTTTCTGGGACTGTCTCCTGGGGGGGGGTCGTCTGCGTAGGACTTTCTGGGACTGGGGATCGTCTGCGTGGTACTTTCTGGGACTGTCTCCTGGGTGGCGGGTCGTCTGCGTGGGACTTTCTGGGACTGTCTCCTGGGTGGGTTTCGTCTGCGTGAGACTTTCTGGGACTGGGGGTCGTCTGCGTGGGAATTTCTGGGTCTGTCTCCTGGGTGGGGGTTCGTCTGCGTGGGATATTCTGGGACTGGAGGTCGTCTGCGTGGGTCTTTCTGGGACTACCACCTGGGTGGGGGGTCGTCTGCGTGGGACATTCTTGGACTGGAGGTCGTCTGCGTGGGACTTTCTGGGACTGTTTCTTGTGTGGGGGTCGTCCGTTTGGGACTTTCTGGGACTGGGGGTCGTCTCCGTGGGACTTTCTGGGACTGTCTCCTGGGTGGGGGGTCGTCTGCGTAAGACTTTCTGGGACAGGGGATCGTTTGCGTGGGTCTCTCTGGGACTGTCTCCTGGGTGGGTGGTCGTCTGCGTGGGACTTTCCGGGACTGGAGGTCGTCTGCGTGAGACTTTCTGGGTCTGTCTCCTGAGTGGGGGGTCGTCTGCGTGGGACATTGTGGGACTGGGGTCGTCTGCGTGGGACTTTCTGGGACTGGGGGTCGTCTGAGTGGAATATTCTGGGACAGTCTCCTGGGTGGAGGGTCGTCTACGTGGGAATTTCTGGGACTTTGGGTCGTCTTCGTGGGACTTTCTGGGACTGGAGGTCTTCTCCGTGGGACTTTCTGTGACTGTCTCCTGGGTTGGGGGTCGTCTGCGTGGGACTTTCTGGGACTGGGGGTCGTCTGCTTGGGACTTTCTGGGACTGTCTCCTGGGTGGAGGGTCGTCTGCGTGGTACTTTCTGGGACTGTCTCCTGGGTGGGGTTCGTCTGCGTGGGACTTTCTGTGCCTGGGGGTCGTCTGCGTGGGAAATTCTGGGACTTGGGGTCGTCTTCGTGGGACTTTCTGGGACTGGGGGTCTTCTCCGTGGGACTTTCCGTGACTGTCTCCATGTTTGGTGGTCGTCGGCGTGGGACTTTCTGGGACTGGGGGTCGTCTGCGTGGGACTTTCTGGGACTGTCTCCTGGGTGGCGGGTCGTCTGCGTGGGACTTTCTGGGACTGTCTCCTGGGTGGGGTTCGTCTGCGTGGGACTTTCTGGGACTGGGGGTCGTCTGCGTGGGACTTTCTGGAACTGTCCCCTGGGTGCGGGTCGTCCTTGTGGGACTTTCTGGGACTGGGGATCGTCTGCGTGGGACTTTCTGGGACTGTCTCCTTGGTGGGGGGTCGTCTTCATGGGACTTTGTGAGACTGCGGGTCGTCTGCCTGGGACTTTCTGGGGTTGGGGGGTCGTCTGCGTGGGAATTTCTGGGAAAGTCTCCTGGGTGGGGGTTCGTCTGCGTGGGATATTCTGGGACTGGAGGTCGTCTGCGTGGGTCTTTCTGGGACTACCACCTGGGTGGGGGGTCGTCTGCGTGGGACTTTCTGGGACTGGGGATCGTCTGCGTGGTACTTTCTGGGACTGTCTCCTGGGTGGCGGGTCGTCTGCGTGGGACTTTCTGGGACTGTCTCCTGGGTGGGTTTCGTCTGCGTGAGACTTTCTGGGAATGGGGGTCGTCTGCGTGGGAATTTCTGGGTCTGTCTCCTGGGTGGGGGTTCGTCTGCGTGGGATATTCTGGGACTGGAGGTCGTCTGCGTGGGTCTTTCTGGGACTACCACCTGGGTGGGGGGTCGTCTGCGTGGGACATTCTTGGACTGGAGGTCGTCTGCGTGGGACTTTCTGGGACTGTTTCTTGTGTGGGGGTCGTCCGTTTGGGACTTTCTGGGACTGGGGGTCGTCTCCGTGGGACTTTCTGGGACTGTCTCCTGGGTGGGGGGTCGTCTGCGTAAGACTTTCTGGGACAGGGGATCGTTTGCGTGGGTCTCTCTGGGACTGTCTCCTGGGTGGGTGGTCGTCTGCGTGGGACATTGTGGGACTGGGGTCGTCTGCGTGGGACTTTCTGGGACTGGGGGTCGTCTGAGTGGAATATTCTGGGACAGTCTCCTGGGTGGAGGGTCGTCTACGTGGGAATTTCTGGGACTTTGGGTCGTCTTCGTGGGACTTTCTGGGACTGGAGGTCTTCTCCGTGGGACTTTCTGTGACTGTCTCCTGGGTTGGGGGTCGTCTGCGTGGGACTTTCTGGGACTGGGGGTCGTCTGCTTGGGACTTTCTGGGACTGTCTCCTGGGTGGCGGGTCGTCTGCGTGGTACTTTCTGGGACTGTCTCCTGGGTGGGGTTCGTCTGCGTGGGACTTTCTGGGCCTGGGGGTCGTCTGCGTGGGAAATTCTGGGACTTGGGGTCGTCTTCGTGGGACTTTCTGGGACTGGGGGTCTTCTCCGTGGGACTTTCCGTGACTGTCTCCATGTTTGGTGGTCGTCGGCGTGGGACTTTCTGGGACTGGGGGTCGTCTGCGTGGGACTTTCTGGGACTGTCTCCTGGGTGGCGGGTCGTCTGCGTGGGACTTTCTGGGACTGTCTCCTGGGTGGGGTTCGTCTGCGTGGGACTTTCTGGGACTGGGGGTCGTCTGCGTGGGACTTTCTGGAACTGTCCCCTGGGTGCGGGTCGTCCTTGTGGGACTTTCTGGGACTGGGGATCGTCTGCGTGGGACTTTCTGGGACTGTCTCCTTGGTGGGGGGTCGTCTTCATGGGACTTTGTGAGACTGCGGGTCGTCTGCCTGGGACTTTCTGGGGTTGGGGGGTCGTCTGCGTGGGAATTTCTGGGACTGTCTCCTGGGTGGGGGTTCGTCTGCGTGGGATATTCTGGGACTGGAGGTCGTCTGCGTGGGTCTTTCTGGTACTACCACCTGGGTGGGGGGTCGTCTGCGTGGGACATTCTTGGACTGTGGGTCGTCTGCGTGGGACATTCTTGGACTGTGGGTCGGCTGCGTGGGACATTCTGGGAGTGTTTCCTGCGTGTGGGGTCCTCTGCGCGGGACTTTGTCGGACTGGGGGTCGTCTGCGTGGGACATACTGGGACTGTCTCCTGCTTGGGGGTTCGTCTGTTTGGGACTTTCTGTGACTGTCTCCTGATTGGGGGTCGTCTGCGTGGGACTCTCTGGGACTGGGGGTCGTCTGCGTGGGACATTCTGGGACTTGGAGTCGTCTGCGTGGGATTTTTCTGGGACTGGGGGTCTTCTCCTTGGGACTTTCTGGGACTGTCTCCTGGGTGGGTGGGTCGTCTGCGTGGGACTTTCTGGGACTGGGGGGTCGTCTTCGTGGGACTTTCTGGGACTGACTCCTGGGTTGGGGTCGTCTGCGTGGGACTTTCTGGGACTGGGGATCGTCTGCGTGGGACTTTATGGGACTGGCGGTCGTCTGCGTGGGACTTTCTCGGACTGTCTCCTGGGTGGGGGGTCGTCTGTTTGGGACTTTCTGGGACTGTCTCCTGGGTGTGGATCGTCTGCGTGTGACTTTCTGGGACTGGGGGTCGTCTTCGTGGGACTGCCACCTGGATGGGGGGTCGTCTGCGTGGGACTTTGTCGGACTGGGGCTCGTCTGCGTGGGTCTTTCTGGGACTGTCTCCTGGGTGAGGGGTCGTCTGCGTGGGACTTTCTGTGACTGGGGTTCGACTGCGTGGGACTTTCTGGGACTTGGGGTCGTCTCCGTGGGTCTTTCTGGGACTGTCTCCTGGGTGGGTGGTCGTCTGCGTGGGACTTTCTGGGACTGGGGGTCGTCTGCGTGGGACTTTCTGGGACTGCCACCTGGGTGGGGGGTCGTCTGCGTGGGAATTTCTGGGACAGTCTCCTGGGTGGGGTCGTCTGAGTGGGACTTTCTGGGACTGGGGGTCGTCTGCGTGGGACTTTCTGGGACGGTCTCCTGGGTGGAGGGTCGTCTGCGTGTGAATTTCTGGGACAGACTACTGGGTCGAGGTCGTCTGCGTGGGACTTTCTGGAACTGGGGGTCGTCTCAGTGGGTCTTTCTGGGACTGTCTCCTGGGTGGGTGGTCGTCTGCGTGGGACTTTCTGGGACTGGGGTTCGTCTGCGTGGGACTTTCTGGCTCTGTCTCCTGGGTGGGGGGTCGTCTACGTGGGATTTTCTGGGACTGGGGTTCGTCTGCGTGGGACTTTCTTGGACTGGGGGTCGTCTGCGTGGGACTTTCTGGGACTGGAGATCGTCTGCGTGGGACTTTCTGGGAGTGGGGGTCGTCTGCGTGGGTACTATCTGGGACTGGGGTCCTCTGCGTGGGACATTCTGGGACTGGGGGTCGTCTGCGTGGGACTTTCTGGTACTGGGGTTCGTCTCCGTGGGACTTTCTGGGACTGTCTCCTGGGGGGGTCGTCTGCGTAGGACTTTCTGGGACTGGGGATCGTTTGCGTGGTACTTTCTGGGACTGTCTCCTGGGTGGCGGGTCGTCTGCGTGGGACTTTCTGGGACTGTCTCCTGGGTGGGTTTCGTCTGCATGGGACTTTCTAGGACTGGGGGTCGTCTGCGTGGGACTTTCTGGGACTGTCTCCTGGGTGGGGTTCGTCTGCGTGGGACTTTCTGGGACTGGGGGTCGTCTGCGTGGGACTTTCTGGAACTGTCTCCTGGGTGCGGGTCGTCCTTGTGGGACTTTCTGGGACTGGGGATCGTCTGCGTGGGACTTTCTGGGACTGTCTCCTTGGTGGGGGGTCGTCTTCGTGGGACTTTGTGGGACTGCGGGTCGTCTGCCTGGGACTTTCTGGGGCTGGGGGGTCGTCTGCGTGGGAATTTCTGGGACTGTCTCCTGGGTGGGGGTTCGTCTGCGTGGGATATTCTGGGACTGGAGGTCGTCTGCGTGGGTCTTTCTGGGATTACCACCTGGGTGGGGGTTCGTCTGCGTGGGACATTCTTGGACTGTGGGTCGTCTGCGTGGGACATTCTGGGAGTGTTTACTGCGTGTGGGGTCCTCTGCGTGGGACTTTGTTGGACTGGGGGTCGTCTGCGTGGGACATACTGGGACTGTCTCCTGCTTGGGGGTTCGTCTGTTTGGGACTTTCTGGGACTGACTCCTGGGTGGGGGGGTCGTCTGCGTGTGACTTTCTGGGACTGGGGGTCGTCTGCGTGGGTCTTTCTGGGACTGTCTCCTGGGTGAGGGGTCGTCTGCGCGGGATTTTCTAGAACTGGGGGTCGTCTGCGTGGGACTTTCTTGGACTGTCACCTGTGTGGGGGGTCGTCTGTTTGGGACTTTCTGGGACTGACTACTGTGTGGGGGGTCGTCTGTGTGGGACTTTCTGCGACTGGGTGTCGTCTGCGTGGGACCTTCTGGGACTGCGGTTCTTCTGCGTGCGACTTTCTGTGACTGTCTTTTGGTTGGGGGTCGTCTGCGTGGGACTCTCTAGGACTGGGGGTCGTCTGCGTGGGACTTTCTGGGACTGGGGGTCGTCTGCGTGGGACATTCTGGGACTTGGAGTCGTCTGCGTGGGATTTTTCTGGGACTGGGGGTCGTCTCCTTGGGACTTTCTGGGACTGTCTCCTGGGTGGGGGGGGTCGTCTGCGTGGGACTTTCTGGGACTGGGGGGTCGTCTGCGTGGGACTTTCTGGGACTGTCTCCTGGGTTGGGGTCGTCTGCGTGGGACTTTCTGGGACTGGGGATCGTCTGCGTGGGACTTTATGAGACTGGCGGTCGTCTGCGTGGGACTTTCTGGGACTGTCTCCTGGGTGGGTGGTCGTCTGCGTGGGACTTTCTGGGACTTGGGGTCGTCTGCGTGGGACATTCTGGGACTGTCTCCTGGGTGGGGGGTCGTCTGTTTGGGATTTTCTGGGACTGTCTCCTGGGTGTGGATCGTCTCCGTGTGACTTTCTGGGTCTGGGGGTCGTCTTCGTGGGACTGCCACCTGGGTGGGGGGTCGTCTGCATGGGACTTTGTAGGACTGGGGGTCGTCTGCGTGGGTCTTTCTGGGACTTGGGGTCGTCTGCGTGGGACTTTCTGGGACTGGGGGTCGTCTCCGTGGGTCTTTCTGGGACTGTCTCCTGGGTGGGTGGTCGTCTGCGTGGGACTTTCTGGGACTGGGGGTCGTCTGCGTGGGACTTTCTGGGACTGGGGGTCGTCTGCGTGGGACTTTCTGGGACTGCCACCTGGGTGGGGGGTCGTCTGCGTGGGAATTTCTTGGACAGTCTCCTGGGTGGGGTCGACTGCGTGGGACTTTCTTGGACTGGGGGTCGTCTGCGTGGGACTTTCTTGTACGGTCTCCTGGGTGGGGGGTCGTCTGCGTGTGAATTTCTGGGACAGATTACTGGGTCGAGGTCGTCTGCGTGGGAATTTCTGGGACTGGGGGTCGTCTGCGTTGGACTTTCTGTGATTGTCTCCTGGGTGAGGAGTCGTCTGCGTGGGACTTTCTGGGACTGGGGGTCGTCTGCGTGGGACTTTCTGGGAGTGGGGGTCATCTGCGTGGGTACTATCTGGGACTGGGGTCGTCTGCGTGGGACATTCTGGGACTGGGGGTCGTCTGCGTGGGACTTTCTGGGACTGGGGGTCGTCTCCGTGGGACTTTCTGGGACTGTCTCCTGGGGGGGGTCGTCTGCGTGGGACTTTCTGGGACTGGGGATCGTCTGCGTGGTACTTTCTGGGACTGTCTCCTGGGTGGCGGGTCGTCTGCGTGGGACTTTCTGGGACTGTCTCCTGGGTGGGTTTCGTCTGCGTGGGACTTTCTGGGACTGGGGGTCGTCTGCGTGGGACTTTCTGGGACTGTCTCCTTGGTGGGTGGTCGACTGCGTGGGACTTTCTGGAACTGTCTCCTGGGTGGGGGTCCACCTTGTGGGACTTTCTGGTACTGGGGGTCTTCTGCGTGGGACTTTCTGGGACTGTCTCCTGGGTGGGGGCTCGTCTGCGTGGGAATTTCTGGGTCTGTCTCCTGGGTGGGGGGTCGTCTGCGTGGGACTTCGTGGGACTGGGGGTCGTCTGCCTGGGACTTTCTGGGACTGGGGGGTCGTCTGCGTAGGAATTTCTTGGACTTTCTCCTGGTTGGGGGGTCGTCTGCGTGGGTCTTTCTGGGACTGCCACCTTGGTGGGGGGTCGTCTGCGTGGGACATTCTTGGACTGTGGGTCGTCTGCGTGGGACATTCTGGGTCTGTCTCCTGGGTGGGGGGTCGTCTGCGTGGGACTTCGTGGGACTGGGGGTCGTCTGCCTGGGACTTTCTGGGACTGGGGGGTCGTCTGCGTAGGAATTTCTTGGACTTTCTCCTGGTTGGGGGGTCGTCTGCGTGGGTCTTTCTGGGATTACCACCTGGGTGGGGGTTCGTCTGCGTGGGACATTCTTGGACTGTGGGTCGTCTGCGTGGGACATTCTGGGAGTGTTTACTGCGTGTGGGGTCCTCTGCGTGGGACTTTGTTGGACTGGGGGTCGTCTGCGTGGGACATACTGGGACTGTCTCCTGCTTGGGGGTTCGTCTGTTTGGGACTTTCTGGGACTGACTCCTGGGTGGGGGGGTCGTCTGCGTGTGACTTTCTGGGACTGGGGGTCGTCTGCGTGGGTCTTTCTGGGACTGTCTCCTGGGTGAGGGGTCGTCTGCGCGGGATTTTCTAGAACTGGGGGTCGTCTGCGTGGGACTTTCTTGGACTGTCACCTGTGTGGGGGGTCGTCTGTTTGGGACTTTCTGGGACTGACTACTGTGTGGGGGGTCGTCTGTGTGGGACTTTCTGCGACTGGGTGTCGTCTGCGTGGGACCTTCTGGGACTGCGGTTCTTCTGCGTGCGACTTTCTGTGACTGTCTTTTGGTTGGGGGTCGTCTGCGTGGGACTCTCTAGGACTGGGGGTCGTCTGCGTGGGACTTTCTGGGACTGGGGGTCGTCTGCGTGGGACATTCTGGGACTTGGAGTCGTCTGCGTGGGATTTTTCTGGGACTGGGGGTCGTCTCCTTGGGACTTTCTGGGACTGTCTCCTGGGTGGGGGGGGTCGTCTGCGTGGGACTTTCTGGGACTGGGGGGTCGTCTGCGTGGGACTTTCTGGGACTGTCTCCTGGGTTGGGGTCGTCTGCGTGGGACTTTCTGGGACTGGGGATCGTCTGCGTGGGACTTTATGAGACTGGCGGTCGTCTGCGTGGGACTTTCTGGGACTGTCTCCTGGGTGGGTGGTCGTCTGCGTGGGACTTTCTGGG
Source organism: Acanthosepion esculentum (assembly GCA_964036315.1). Taxonomy (NCBI): domain Eukaryota; kingdom Metazoa; phylum Mollusca; class Cephalopoda; order Sepiida; family Sepiidae; genus Acanthosepion; species Acanthosepion esculentum. The sequence goes on from OZ038489.1 coordinate 97,245, forward strand.
ACTTGGGGTCGTCTGCGTGGGACATTCTGGGACTGTCTCCTGGGTGGGGGGTCGTCTGTTTGGGATTTTCTGGGACTGTCTCCTGGGTGTGGATCGTCTCCGTGTGACTTTCTGGGTCTGGGGGTCGTCTTCGTGGGACTGCCACCTGGGTGGGGGGTCGTCTGCATGGGACTTTGTAGGACTGGGGGTCGTCTGCGTGGGTCTTTCTGGGACTTGGGGTCGTCTGCGTGGGACTTTCTGGGACTGGGGGTCGTCTCCGTGGGTCTTTCTGGGACTGTCTCCTGGGTGGGTGGTCGTCTGCGTGGGACTTTCTGGGACTGGGGGTCGTCTGCGTGGGACTTTCTGGGACTGGGGGTCGTCTGCGTGGGACTTTCTGGGACTGCCACCTGGGTGGGGGGTCGTCTGCGTGGGAATTTCTTGGACAGTCTCCTGGGTGGGGTCGACTGCGTGGGACTTTCTTGGACTGGGGGTCGTCTGCGTGGGACTTTCTTGTACGGTCTCCTGGGTGGGGGGTCGTCTGCGTGTGAATTTCTGGGACAGATTACTGGGTCGAGGTCGTCTGCGTGGGAATTTCTGGGACTGGGGGTCGTCTGCGTTGGACTTTCTGTGATTGTCTCCTGGGTGAGGAGTCGTCTGCGTGGGACTTTCTGGGACTGGGGGTCGTCTGCGTGGGACTTTCTGGGAGTGGGGGTCATCTGCGTGGGTACTATCTGGGACTGGGGTCGTCTGCGTGGGACATTCTGGGACTGGGGGTCGTCTGCGTGGGACTTTCTGGGACTGGGGGTCGTCTCCGTGGGACTTTCTGGGACTGTCTCCTGGGGGGGGGTCGTCTGCGTGGGACTTTCTGGGACTGGGGATCGTCTGCGTGGTACTTTCTGGGACTGTCTCCTGGGTGGCGGGTCGTCTGCGTGGGACTTTCTGGGACTGTCTCCTGGGTGGGTTTCGTCTGCGTGGGACTTTCTGGGACTGGGGGTCGTCTGCGTGGGACTTTCTGGGACTGTCTCCTTGGTGGGTGGTCGACTGCGTGGGACTTTCTGGAACTGTCTCCTGGGTGGGGGTCCACCTTGTGGGACTTTCTGGTACTGGGGGTCTTCTGCGTGGGACTTTCTGGGACTGTCTCCTGGGTGGGGGCTCGTCTGCGTGGGAATTTCTGGGTCTGTCTCCTGGGTGGGGGGTCGTCTGCGTGGGACTTCGTGGGACTGGGGGTCGTCTGCCTGGGACTTTCTGGGACTGGGGGGTCGTCTGCGTAGGAATTTCTTGGACTTTCTCCTGGTTGGGGGGTCGTCTGCGTGGGTCTTTCTGGGACTGCCACCTTGGTGGGGGGTCGTCTGCGTGGGACATTCTTGGACTGTGGGTCGTCTGCGTGGGACATTCTGGGAGTGTCTCCTGGGTGGGGGGGTCGTCTGCGTCGGACTTTGTCGGCTGGGGTTCGTCTGCGTGCGACTCTCTGGGACTGGGGGTCGTCTGCGTGGGATTTCTCTGACTGTCTCCACGGTGGGGGGTCGTCTTCGTGGGACATTCTGGGACTGGGGGTCGTCTGCGTGGGACTTTCTGGGACTTGAGGTCGTCTGCGTGGGACAATCTGGCACTGTCTCCTGGGTGTGGGGTCGTCTACTTGGGATTTTCTGGGACTGGGTGTCTTCTGCGTGCGACTTTCTGGGACTGTCTCCTGGGTGGGAGATCGTCTGCGTGGGACTTTCTGGGATTGGGAGTCGTCTGCGTGGGAGTTTCTTGGACTGGGGGTCTTCTGCGTGGGACTTTCTGTGATTGGAGATCGTCTGCGTGGGACTTTCTGGGACTGGGGGTCGTCTCCGTGGGTACTTTCTGGGACTGGGGGTCGTCTGCGTGGGACTTTCTGGGACTGTCTCCTGGGTGGGGGGTCGTCTGCGTGGGAATTTCTGGGACAGTCTCCTGGGTGGGGGTCGACTGCGTGGGACTTTCTGGGACTGGTGGTCGTCTGCGTTGGACTTTCTGTGACTGTCTCCTGGGTGAGGGGTCGTCTGCCTGGGACTTTCTCGGACTGGGGGTCGTCTGCGTTGGACTTTCTGGGTCTGTCTCCTGGGTGGGGGTCGTCTACGTGGGACTTTCTGGGACTTGGGGTCGTCTGCGTGGGACTTTCTGGGACTGGGGGTCGTCTCCGTGGGACTTTCTGGGACTGTCTCCTGGGTGGGTTTCGTCTGCGTGGGACTTTCTGGGACTGGGGGTCGTCTGTGTAGGACTTTCTGGAACTGTCTCCTGGATGGGGGTCCACCTTGTGGGACTTTCTGGGACTGGGGGTCTTCTGCGTGGGACTTTCTGGGACTGTCTCCTGGGTGGGGGCTCGTCTGCGTGGGACTTTCTGGGTCTGTCTCCAGGGTGGGGGGTCGTCTGCGTGGGACTTTGTGGGACTGGGGGTCGTCTGCCTGGGACTTTCTTGAACTGGGGGGTCGTCTGCGTGGGAATTTCTGGGACTTTCTCCTGGGTGGGGTGTCGTCTGCGTGGGACTTTCTGGGACTGGAGGTCGTCTGCGTGGGTCTTTCTGGGACTGCCACCTGGGTGGGGGGTCTTCTGCGTTGGACATTCTTGGACTGTGGGTCGTCTGCGTGGGACATTCTGGGAGTGTCTCTTGGGTGGGGGGGGTCGTCTGCGTCGGACTTTGTCGGACAAGTGTTCGTCTGCGTGGGACTCTCTGGGACTGGGGTTCGTCTGCGTGGGACTTTCTCTGACTGTCTCCAGGGTGGGGGGTCGTCTTCGTGGGACATTCTGGGACTGGGGGTCATCTGCGTGGGACTTTCTTTGACTGGGGGTCGTCTGCGTGGGACTTTCTGGGACTTCAGGTCGTCTGCGTGGGACAATCTGGGACTGTCTCCTGGGTGTGGGGTCGTCTACTTGGGACTTTCTGGGACTCGGGGTCGTCTACGTGGGACTTTCTTGGACTGGGGGTCGTCTGCGTGGGACTTTGTGTGATTGGAGATCGTCTGCTTTGGACTTTCTGGGACTGGGGGTCGTCTCCGTGGGTACTTTCTGGGACTGGGGGTCGTCTGCGTGGGACTTTCTGGGTCTGTCTCCTCCGTTGGGGGTCCTCTGCCTGGGACTTTCTGGGACTGGGGGTCGTCTGCGTGGGACTTTCTGGGACTGTCTCCTGGTTGGGGGACGTCTACGTGAGACTTTCTGGGACTGGAGGTCGTTTGCGTGGGACTTTCTGGGACTGCTACCTGGGTGGGGGGTTTTCTGCGTGGGACATTCTTGGACTGAGGGTCGTCTGCGTGGGACTTTCTGGGTCTGCTACCTGGGTGGGGGGTCTTCTGCGTGGGACATTCTTGGACTGTGGGTCGTCTGCGTGGGACATTCTGGGAGTGTCTCCTGGATGGGGGCTCGTCTGTTTGGGACTTTCTGGGTCTGTCTCCTCCGTTGGTGGTCCTCTGCGTGGGACTTTCTGGGACTGGGGGTCGTCTCCGTGGGTACTTTCTGGGACTGGGGGTCGTCTGCGTGGGACTTTCTGGGATTGTCTCCTGGATGGGGGCTCGTCTGTTTGGGACTTTCTGGGTCTGTCTCCTCCGTTGGTGGTCCTCTGCGTGGGACTTTCTGGGACTCGTGGTCGTCTGTTTGGGACTTTCTGGGACTGTCTCCTGGGTGGGGGTCGTCCTTGTGGGACTTTCTGGGACTGGGGGTCGTCTGCATGGGACTTTCTGGGACTGGGGGTCGTCTGCGTGGGACTTTCTGGGACTGTCTCCTGGTTGGGGGACGTCTACGTGAGACTTTCAGAGACTGGAGGTCGTTTGCGTGGGACTTTCTGGGACTGCTACCTGGGTGGGGGGTCTTCTGCGTGGGACATTCGTGGACTGAGGGTCGTCTGCGTGGGACTTTCTGGGACTGCTACCTGGGTGGGGGGTCTTCTGCGTGGGACATTCTTGGACTGTGGGTCGTCTGCGTGGGACATTCTGGGAGTGATTCCTGGGTGGGGGGTCGTCTGCGTGGGACTTTCTGGGACTGGGGTTCATCTGCGTGGGACTTTCTCTGACTGGGGGTCGTCTGCGTGGGACTTTCTGCGACTGGAGGTCGTCTGCGTGGGACTTTCTGGGACTGGGGGTCGTCTGCGTGGGTACTTTCTGGGACTGGGGTCGTCTGCGTGGGACTTTCTGGGACTGTCTCCTCGGTGGGGGGGTCGTGTGTTTGGTACTTTCTGGGACTGTCTCCAGGGTGGGGTTCGTCTGCGTGGCTCTTTCTGGGACTGGGGGTCGTCTGCGTGGGACTTTCTGGGACTGACTCCTGGGTGAGTGTTCGTCTGCGTGGGACTTTCTGGAACTGGGGGTCGTCTGCGTGGGACTTTCTGGGACTGTCTCCTGTGTGGGGGGTCGTCTGTTTGGGACTTTCTGGGACTGTCTCCTGGGTGGGGTGTCGTCTCCGTAGGACTTTCTGAGACTGGGGGTCGTCTGCGTGTGACTTTCTGGGACTGTGTCCCTGGTGGGTGGTCGTCTGCGTGGGACTTTCTGGGACTGTCTCCTCGGTGGGTGTCGTCCGTGTGGGACTTTCTGGGACTGGGACTGGGGCAATTGGCACAAAAAGTCAGGAGAACTGTCCTGGCGGCAGCCTGAGATTGCTTGTAAGGCAGTTGTCACAAAAGAGACAGGAGATGTCGATTCTTAGCGGCCTGAGATTGCTTGCAAGGCTGTTTCACAAAAGAGCCAGGCGTATTCGGCTTGTAGCAGCCTGAGATTGCTTGTAAGGCAGTTTCACAAAAGAGACAGGAGATGTCGTTTTGAACAGATTGATATTACTTGTAAGGCAGTTTTCACAAACGAGCCAGGAGAATTCGGCTTGTAGCAGCCTGAGATTTCTTGTAAGGCAGTTGCCACAAAAGGGCCATGAGAAATCGGCTCGTAGCCGCCTGGGATTGCTTGTAAGGCAATTCGCATAAAAAGCCAGGAGAATTCATATTGCTGCAGCCTGAGAATGCTTGTAAGGCAGATGCCACAAATGAGCCAGGAGAAAACGGTTCGTAGCAGCCTGGGATTGCTTGTAAGGAAATTATGACAAAAAGTCAGGAGAATTGGAGTAGCGGCAGCCTGAGATTGCTTGTAAGGCAGTTGTCACAAAAGAGCCAGGATATGTCGATTTGTAGAGGCCAGAGATTTCTTGTAAGGCAGTTTCACAAAAGAGCCAGGCGTATTCTGCTTGTAGCGGCCTGAGATTGCTCGTATGGCAGTTTCACAAAAGAGACAGGAGATGTCGTTTCGTAGCAGCCTGATATTACTTGTAAGGCAGTTTTCACAAAAGAGCCAAGAGAAGTCGGCCCTGAGCAGCCTGGCATTGCTTGTAAGGCAGTTGTCACAAAAGCGCCAGGAGAATTCGGCTTGTAGCAGCCTGGGATTGCTTGTAAGACAGTTGCTACAAAAGAGCCATGTGAAATCGGCTCGTAGGCACCTAGGATTGCTTGTAAGGCAATTCGCAGAAAAAGCCAGGAGAATAAATATTGCTGCAGCCTGTGAATGCTTGTAAGGCAGATGCCACAAATTAGCCAGGAGAAATCGCCTCGTAGCAGCCTGGGATTGCATGTAAGGCAATTGGCACAAAAAGTCAGGAGCATTGGACTAGCGGAGGCCTGAGATTGCTTGTATGGCAGTTGTCACAAAAGTGCCAGGATATGTCGATTTGTAGCGGCCTGAGATTGCTTGTAAGGCAGTTTCACATAAGAGCCAGGCGTATTCGTCTTGTAGCAGTCTGAGATTGCTTGTAAGGCAGTTTTAAAAAAAAGAGACAGGTTATGTCGTTTTGTAGCCGCCTGAGATTGCTTTTAAGGCAGTTTTCACAAAAGAGACAAGAGAAGTCGGCTCGTAGACGCCTGGGTTTGCTTGTAAGGCAATTTACACAAAAGTGCCAGTAGTATTCGGCTTGCAGCAGCCTGAGATTGCTTGTAAAGCAGTTGCCACAAATGAGCCAGGAGAAATCGGCTCGTAGCCGCCTGAGATTGCTTGTAAGGCAATTGGCACAAAAAGCCAGGAGAATTGGGATTGCTGCAGCCGGAGATTGCTTGTAAGGCAATTGTCACAATAGAACCAGGAGAATTCAGCTTGAAGCAGCCTGAGATTGCTTGTAAGGCAGTTACCACAAAAGAGCCAGAAGAAATCGACACGTAGCTGCCTGGGATTGCTTTTAAGGCAATTGGCAAAAAAATCAGCAGAACTTTGCTGGCGGCAGACTGAGATTGCTTGTAAGGCAGTTGTCACAAAAGAGACAGGAGATATCGATTTGTAGCGGCCTGATTTTACTTGTAAGGCAGTTTTCACAAAAGCGCCTGGAGAATTCGGCTTGTAGCAGCATGAGATTACTTGTAAGGCAGTTTTCACAAAAGAGCCAAGAGAAGTCTGCTCGTAGCAGCCTGCCATTGCTTGTAAGGCAGTTGTTACAAAAGCGCCACAGAATTCGGCTTGTAGCAGCCTGAGATTTCTTGTAACGCAGTTGCCACAAAAGGGCCAGGAGAAATCGGCTCGTAGCCGCCTGGGATTGCTTGTAAGGCAATTCGCACTAAAAGCCAGGAGAATTCATATTGCTGCAGCCTGAGAATGCTTGTAAGGCAGATGCCACAAATGAAACAGGAGAAATCGCTTCGTAGCAGCCTGGGATTGCTTGTAAGGCAATTGTCAATAAAATCAGGAGAATTAGACAAGCGGCAGACTGAGGTTGTCTGTAAGGCAGTTGTCACAAAAGAGCCAGGATATGTCGATTTGTAGCGGCCTGAGATTGCTTGTAAGGCAGTTTCACAAAAGAGCCAGACGTATTCAGCTTGTAGCAGGCTGAGATTGCTTGTAAGGCTTTTTTAAAAAAAAAAAGACAGGACATGTCGTTTTGTAGCAGCCTGAGATTGCTTTTATGGCAGTTTTCTCAAAAGAGACAACAGAAGTCGGCTCGTAGATGCCTGGGATTGCTTGTAAGGCAATTTGCACAAAAGAGCCAGGAGAATTCGGCTTGCAGGAGCCTGAGATTGTTTGTAAAGCAGGTGCCACAAATGAGCCAGGAGAAATCGGCTCGTAGCCGACTGGGATTGCTTGTAAGGCAGTTGTCACAAAAAGCCAGGGGAAATGGGATTGCTGCAGCCTGAGATTATTTGTAACGCAGTTGTCACAATAGAACCAGGATATATCGATTTGTAGCGGCCTGAGATTGCTTGTAAGGCAGTTTCACAAAAGAGACAAGAGATATCGTTTTGTAGCAGCCTGATATTACTTCTAAGGCAGTTTTCACAAAAGAGCCAAGAGAAGTCGGCTCGTAGCAGCCTGACATTGCTTGTAAGGCAGTTGTCACAAAAGCGCCAGGAGAATTCGGCTTCTCACAAAAGAGCACGGATATGTCGATTTGTAGCGGCCTGAGATTGCTTGTAAGGCAGTTTCACAAAAGAGCCAGGCGTATTCGGCTTGTAGCAGGCTGAGATTGATTGTAAAAAAGAGACAGGAGATGTCGTTTTGTAGCAGCCTGGGATTGCTTGTAAGGCAATTGGCACAAAAAGCCAGGAGAATTGGGATTGCTGCAGCCTGAGATTGCTTGCAAGCTGTTGTCACAATAGAACGAAGAGAATTCGGCTTGTAGCAGCCTGAGATTGCTTGAAAGGGAGTTACCACAAAAGATCCAGGAGAAATCGGCACGTAGCTGCCTGGGATTGCTTTTAAGGCAATTGGCACAAAAAGTCGGGAGAACTGTCCTGGCGGTAGCCTGAGAGTGCTTGTAAGGCAGTTGTCACAAAAGAGACAGGCGATGTCGATTTGTAGCGGCCTGAGATTGCTTGCAAGGCAGTTTCACAAAAGAGCTAGGCGTATTCGGCTTGTAGCAGCCTGACATTGCTTTTAAGGTAGTTTTCACAAAAGAGACAAGAGAAGTCGACTCGTAGACGCCTGGGATTGCTTGTAAGGCAATTTGCACAAAAGAGCCAGGAGAATTCGGTTTGCAGCCGCCTGAGATTGCTTGTAAGACAGTTGACAAAAATCAGCCAGGAGAAATCGGCTCGTAGCCGTCTGGGATTGCTTGTAAGGCAATTGGCACAAAAGGGCCAGGAGAAATCGGCTCGTAGCCGCCTGGGATTGCTTGTAAGGCAATTCGCATAAAAAGCCAGGAGAATTCGGCTTGCAGCATCCAGAGATTGCTTGTAAGGCAGTTGGCACAAAAGAGACAGATGTCGATTTGTAGCGGCCTGATATTACTTGTAAGGCAGTTTTCACAAAAGAGCCAAGGGAAGTCGGCTCGTAGCAGCCTGGCATTGCTTGTAAGGCAGTTGTCACAAAAGAGCCAGGAGAATTCGGCTTGTAGCAGCCTGAGATTGCTTGTAAGGCAGTTACCACAAAAGAGCCAGGAGAAATCGGCACTAGCCGCCTGGGATTTCCTTTAAGGCGATTGGCACAAAAAGTCAGGAGAACTTTCCTGGCGGCAGCCTGAGATTGCTTGTAAGGCAGTTTCACAAAAGAGACAGGAGATGTCGTTTTGTAGCAGCCTGATATTACTTGTAAGGCAGTTTTCACAAAAGAGCCAAGAGAAGTCGGCTCGTAGCTGCCTGACATAGCTTGTAAGGCAGTTGTCACAAAAGCTCCAGGAGAAATCGGCTCGTAGCCGCCTGGGATTGCTTGTAAGGCAATTCGCACAAACAGCCAGAAGAATTCATATTGCTGCAGCCTGAGAATGCTTGTGAGGCAGATGCCACAAATGAAACAGGAGAAATCGCTTCATAGCAGCCTGGGATTGCGTGTAAGGCAATTGGCACAAAAATTTAGGAGAAGTAGACTAGCGGAAGCCGGAAATTGGTTGTAAGGCAGTTGTCACAAAAGAGCAAGGATATGTCGATTTGTAACGGCCTGAGATTGCTTGTAAGGCAGTTTCACAAAAGAGCCAGGCCTATTCGGCTTGTAGCAGGCTGAGATTGCTTGTAAGGCTGTTTTAAAAATAGGGACAGGAGAAGTCGGCTCGTAGACGCCTAGGATTGCTTGTAAGGCAATTTGCACAAAAGAGCCAGGACAATTTGGCTTGCAGCAGCCTGAGATTGCTTGTAAGGCAGTTGCCACAAATGAGCCCGGAGAAATCGGCTCGTAGCCGCCTGGGATTGCTTGTAAGGCAGTTACCAGAAAAGAGGAAGGAGAAATCGGCACGTAGCCGCCTGGGATTGCTTTTAAGGCAATTGGCACAAAAAGTCAGATCTGTCCTGGCGGCAGCCTGAGATTGCTTGTAAGGCACTTGTCACAAAAGAGACACGAGATGTCGATTTGTAGCGGCCTGAGATTGCTTGCAAGGCAGTTTCACAAAAGAGCCAAGCATATTCGGCTTGTATCGGCTTGAGATTGCTTGTAAGGCTGTTTTCACAAAAGAGCCAAGAAAAGCCGGCTCGTAGACGCCTGGGATTGCTTGTAAGGCAGTTTCACAAAAGAGCCAGGCGTATTCGGCTTGTAGCAGTCTGAGATTGCTTGTACGGCAGTTTTTAAAAAAAGAGACATGAGATGTCGTTTTGTAGCAGCCTGAGATTGCTTTTAAGGCAGTTTTCACAAAAGAGACAAGAGAAGTCGGCTAGTAGACGCCTGGGATTGCTTGTAAGGCAATTTGAACAAAAGAGCCAGGAGAATTCGGCTTGCAGCAGCCTGAGATTGCTTGTAAGGCAGTTGCCACAAATGAGCCAGGAGAAATCGGCTCGTAGCCGACTGGGATTGCTTGTAAGGCAATTGGCAAAAAAGCTAGGAGAATTAGGATTGCTGCAGCATGAGATTGCTTGTAAGGCAGTTGTCACAAAAGAGTCAGTAGATGTCGATTTGTAGCGGCCTGAGATTGCTTGCAAGGCAGTTTCACAAAAGAGCCTGGCGTATTCGGCTTGTAGCGGCCTGAGATTGCTTGTAAGGCAGTTTCACAAAAGAGACAGGAGATGTCGTTTTGTAGCAGACTGATATTACTTGTAAGGCAGTTTCACAAAAGAGCCAAGAGAAGTCGGCTCGTAGCAGCCTGACATTGCTTGTAAGGCAGTTGTCACAAAAGCGCCATGAGAATTCTGCTTGTAGCAGCCTGAGATTTCTTTTAAGGCAGTTGCCACAAAAGGGCCAGGAGACTCGGCTCGGAGCCGCTTGGGATTGCTTGTAAGGCAATTCGCACAAAAACCAGGAGAATTCATATTGCTGCAGCCTGAAAATGCTTGTAAGTGTGATCCGACAAATGAGCTAGAAGAAATCGGCTCGTAGCAGCCTGGGATTTCTTGTAATGCAGTTGTCACAAAAGAGCCAGGAGCTGTCGATTTGCAGCGGCCTGTGATTGCTTGTCAGGCAATTTCACAAAAGAGCCAGGCGTATTCGACTTGTAGCAGTCTGAGATTGCTTGTAAGGCAGTTTTCACAAAAGAGACAGGAGATGTCATTTTGTGGCAGCCTGATATTGTTTGTAAGGCAGTTTTCACAAAAGAGCCAAGAGAAGTCGGCTCGTAGCAGCCTGACATTGCTTCTAAGGCAGTTGTCACAAAAGAGCCTGGATAATTCGGCTTATAGCAGCCTGAGATGGCTTGTAAGGCAGTTGCCACAAAAGAGCCAGGAAAAATCGGCACGCAGCCGCCTGCGATTGTTTTTAAGGCAATTGGCACAAGAAGTCAGGAGAATTGGGCTAGCGGCAGCCTGATATTGCTTGTAAGGCAATTGTCACAAAAGGGACAGGAGATGTCGATTTGTAGCGGCCTGAGTTTGCTTGCAAGGCAGTTTTCACAAAAGAGCCAGGAGAAATCACCTCGTAGCCGCCTGGGATTGCTTGTAAGGCAATTGGCACAAAAAGCCAGGTGAATTGGGATTGCTGCAGCCTGAGATTGCTTGAAAGGCAGTTTTCACAAAAGAGCAAAGAGAAGTCGGCTCGTAGCCGCATGGGAATGCTTGTAAGGCAGTTGTCAGAAAAGAGCCAGGATATGTCGATTTGTAGCGGCCTGAGATTGCTTGCAAGGCAGTTTTAACAAAAGAGCCAAGAGAAGTCGGCTAGTAGCATCCTGATTTTACTTGTAAGGCAGTTGGCACAAAAAGTCAAGAGAATTGGGCTAGCGGCAGCCTGAGATTGCTTGTAAGGCAGTTGTCACAAAAGAGCCATGAGATGTCGATTTGTAGCGGCCTGAGATTCCATGTAAGGCAGTTTCACAAAAGAGCCAGGCGTATTCGGCTTGTAGCAGGCTGAGAATGCTTGTAAGGCAGTTTTCACAAAAGAGCCAGGAGAAATAGGCTCGTAACCGCATGGGATTGCTTGTAAGGCAATTGGCACAAAAAGCCAGGAGAATTGGGCTTTTAGCAGCCTGAGAATGCTTGTAAGACAGATCCTACAAATGAGCTAGGAGAAATCGGCTCGTAGCAGCCTGGGATTGCTTGTAAGTCAATTGGCACAAGATCGTGGCGAATTGGGCCCTCTGCAGACTGAGATTGCTTGAAAGACAGTTGTCACAAAAGAGCCAGGCGCTGTCGATTTGCAGCGCCCTGTGATTGCTTGTAAGGCAGTTTTCACAAAAGAGCCAAGAGAAGTCGGCTCGTAGCAGCCTGACATTGCTTGTAAGGCACTTACAACAAAAGAACCAGGAGAAATCGGCACGTAACCACATGGGATTGCTTTTAAAGCAATTGGCTCAAAAAGTGAGGAGAATTGGGCTAGCGGCAGCGTGATATTGCTTGTGAGGCAGTTGTCACAAAAGAGACAGGAGATGTCGATTTCTAGCGGCCTGAGATTGCTTGCAAGGCAGTTTCCCAAAAGAGCCAGGCGTATTCATCTTGTAGCAGGCTGAGATTGCTTGTAAGGCAGTTTTCACAAAAGATCCAAGAAAAGTCGGCTGGTAGAAGCATGAGGTTGCTTGTAAGGCCGTTGCTACAAAACAGCCAGGAGAATTGGGCTTGCTGCAGCCTGAGATTCGTTGTAAGGTAGTTTTCACAAAAGAGCCAGAAGAAATCGGCTCATATCCGCCTGGGATTATTTGTAAGGCAATTGGCACAAAAAGCCAGGAGAATTGGGCTTGTAGCAGCCTGAGAATGCTTGTAAGACAGATGCCACATATGAGCCAGGAGAAAACGGTTCGTAGCAGCCTGGGATTACTTGTAAGGCAATTGGCACAAAAAGTCGGGAGAACTGTCCTGGCGGTAGCCTGAGAGTGCTTGTAAGGCAGTTTTCACAAAAGAGACAGGCGATGTCGATTTGTAGCGGCCTGAGATTGCTTGCAAGGCAGTTTCACAAAAGAGCTAGGCGTATTCGGCTTGTAGCAGCCTGAGATTGCTTTTAAGGTAGTTTTCACAAAAGAGACAAGAGAAGTCGACTCGTAGACGCCTGGGATTGCTTGTAAGGCAATTTGCACAAAAGAACCAGGAGAATTCGGTTTGCAGCCGCCTGAGATTGCTTGTAAGGCAGTTGACAAAAATCAGCCAGGAGAAATCGGCTCGTAGCCGTCTGGGATTGCTTGTAAGGCAATTGGGACAAAAGGGCCAGGAGAAATCGGCTCGTAGCCGCCTGGGATTGCTTGTAAGGCAATTCGCATAAAAAGCCAGGAGAATTCGGCTTGCAGCATCCAGAGATTGCTTGTAAGGCAGTTGTCACAAAAGAGACAGGATATGTCGATTTGTAGCAGCCTGAGACTGCTTGTAAGGCTGTTTTCACAAAAGAGACAAGAGAAGTCGGCTCGTAGCCGCCTGGGATTGCTTGTAAGGCAATTGGCACAATAAGTCAGGAGAATTGGGCTTGGAGCAACCTGAGAATGCTTGTAAGGCAGATGCCACAAATGAGCCAGGAGAAATCGCCTCGTAGCCGCCTGGGATTGCTTGTAAGGCAATTGGCACAAAAAGCCAGGTGAATTGGGATTGCTGCAGCCTGAGATTGCTTGCAAGGCAGTTTCTTAAAAGAGACAGGCGTATTCGTCTTGTAGCAGGCTGAGATTGCTTGTAAGGCAGTTTTCACAAAAGTGACAGGAATTTTGGGTTTGTAGCAGCCTGAGATTGCTTTTAAGGCAGTTTTCACAAAAGAGCCAAGAGAAGTCGGCTCGTAGCATCCCGATTTTGCTTGTAAGGCAGTTGTCACAAAAGAGCCAGGAGAATTCGTCTTGTAGCAGCCTGAGATTGCTTTTAAGGCAGTTGCCACAAAAGTAATCAGGAGAAATCGGCTCGTAGCCGCCTGGGATTGCTTGTAAGCCAATTGGCACAAAAAGCCAAAAGTGTTGGGGTTGCTGCAGCCTGAGATGGCGTGTAAGGCAGTTTTCACAAATGAACCAAGAAAAGTCGGCTCGTAGCAGCCTGAAATTGCTTGTAAGGCAGTTGCCAAAAAAGAGCCAGTAGAAATCGGCTTGTAGCAGCCTGAGTTTGCTTGTAAGCCACTTGTCATAGAAGAGCCAGGCGTAGTCGGCCCGTAGCATCCTGAGATTGCTTTTAAGGCAATTCTCACAAAAGAGCCAGGAGAATTCGTCTTGTAGAGGCCTGAGATTGCTTGTAAAGCAGTTGCCACAAAAGAGCCAGGTGAAATACGCTCGTAGTAGCCTGGGATTACTTGTAAGGCAATTGGCAAAAAAAGCCAGGAGAATTGGGCTTGCAGCAGCCTGAGATTGCTTGTAAGGCAGTTGCCACAAAAGAGAAAGGCGTAGTCAGCTTGTAGCAGCCTGAGATTTCTTGTCAGGCAGTTGTCACGAAAGAGCCAGGAGATCGATTTGTAGCAGCTTGCGATTGCTTGTAAGGCATTTATCATAAAAGAGCCAGGCGTAGTCAGCTCGTAGCAGCCTGAGATTGCTTGGAAGTAAGTTGGCACAAAAGAGGCAGGAGAAATCGGCTTGTAGCAGCCTGAGATCCTTTGTAAGACAGTTTTCACAAATAGCCCGGAGAAGTCGGCCCATAGAAGCAGGAGATTGCTTGTAAGGCAGTAGTCAAAAAAGAGCAAGCAGGTGTAGGCTTGTAGCGGACTCAGATTAATGTAAGGCAATTTCCACAAGTGTCCCAGGAGAACCGGCTCGTAGAACCTGAGATTTCGTGTAAGGCAGTTTACACAAAAAGCCAGGAGAAGTGGGCTCGTAGCAGCTTGGGATTGCTTGTAAGGCAATTGGCACAAAAGAATCAGGCCTAGTCGGCTTGTATCAGCTTGAGATTGCTTGTAAGGCAGTTGTCACAAAAGAGACAGGCGTAGTCAGCTTGTAGCAGTCTGAGATTGCTTGTAAGTCAGTTGTCAAAAAAGAGCCAGGAGATCGATTTGTAGCAGCCTGGTATTTCTTGTAAGGCAGTTGCCACAAAAGAGCCAGTTGAAATAGGCTCGTATCAGCCTGGGATTGCTTGTAAGGCAGTTGTCACAAATGAGCCTGGAGATGTCGATTTTAGCAGCCTGAGAATGCTTGTAAGGCTGTTGCCAAAAAAGAGCCAGGTGAAATAGGCTCGTAGCATCCTGGGATTGCTTGTAAGGAAATTTGCAAATAGAGCCATGAGAATTGGGCTTGCTGCAGCCTGAGATTCCTTGTAAGGCAGTTGTCACAAATGAGCCAGGAGATTTCGATTTGTAGTAAGCTGAGATTTCTCGTAAGGCAGTTTTCTCAAAAGAGACAGGCGTAGTAGTCTTGTGGCAGCCTGAGATTGCTTGTAATGCAGTTACCACATAAGAGCAAGCAGGTGTAGTCTTGTAGCAGCCTGAGATTGCTTGAAAGGCAATTTTCACAAAATATCCAGGATAAGCGTCTCGTAGAAGCCTGAGATTGTTTTTAATGCAATTGGCACAAAAGAGCCAGGAGAAGTGGGCTTGTAGCTGCCTAAGATTGCTTGTAAGGCAGTTTTCACAAAAGAGCCAGTTGATGACGAATTGTAGCAGCCTGAGATTATGTGTAAAACAGTTGGCACAAAAGGGCCAGGCGTAGTCGTCTTGTAGCAGCCTGAGATTGCCTGTAAGGCAGTTGCCACAAAAGGGCAAGGAGATCGATTTGTAGCAGCCTGAGATTGCCTGTAAGGCAGTTGCCACAAAAGGGCAAGGAGATCGATTTGTAGCAGCCTGTGATTGCTTGTAAGGCAGTTGTCATAGAAGATCCAGGCGAAGTCGGCTCGTAGCAGCCTGATATTGCTTGGAAGGCAGTTGGCACAAAAGAGGCAGGAGAAATCGACTTGTAGCAGCCGGAGAACCTTTGGAAGACAATTTTCACAAATGGCCTGGAGAAGTCGGCCCATAACAGCGGGAGATTGCTTGTAAGGGAAAAAAGAGTCAGCAGGTGTAAGTTTGTAGCAGACTGAGATTGCTTGAAATGCAATTTTCACAAATGTGCCAGGAGAACCGGCTCGTAGAAGCCTGAGATTGCGTGTAAGGCAATTTTCACAAAAGCCAGGAGAAACGGGCTCGTAACTGCGTGGAATTGCTTGTAATGAAA
The DNA here is from genome assembly GCA_964036315.1 of Acanthosepion esculentum. Classification (NCBI taxonomy): domain Eukaryota; kingdom Metazoa; phylum Mollusca; class Cephalopoda; order Sepiida; family Sepiidae; genus Acanthosepion; species Acanthosepion esculentum. Next base: position 112,563 of record OZ038489.1, read on the forward strand.
TTGGCACAAAAATCCAGGAGAATTGGGCTTGTTGCTGTGATTGCATGCAAGGCAGTTGCTAGAAAAGAGCCAGGCGTATTCGGCTTGTAGAAGCCTGAGATTGCTTGTAAGGCAGTTTTCACAAGAGAGCCAAGAGAAGTCGGCTGGGAGCAGCCTGACATTGCTTGTAAGGCAGTTGTCACAAAAGAGCCAGGAGAATTCGGCTAGTAGCAGCCTGGGATGGCTTGTAAGGCAATTGGCACAAAAGAGCCAGGCGATCGGCTCGTAGCAGCCTGAGATTGCTTGTAAGGCAGTTGTCATAGAAGAGCCAGGCTCGTAGCAGCCTGAGATTGCTTGGAAGGCAGTTGGCAGAATAGAGGCAGGAGAAATCGGCTTGTAGCAACCTGAGATCCTTTGTAAGACAGTTTTCACAAATTGCCCGATGAAGTCGGCCCACAGCAGCCTGAGATTGCTTGTAAGGCAGTTTTCACAGAAGAGCCAGCAGGTGTAGGCTTGTATCAGCCTGAGATTGTTGTAAGGCAGTTTTCACAAAAGAGCCAGGATATGTCATTTTGTAGCAGCCTGAGACTGCTTGTAAAGCAGTTGCCACAAAAGAGCCAGGCGTATTCGGCTTGTAGAAGCCTGAGATTTCTTGTAAGGCAGTTTTCACAAAAGTCTTAAGAGAAATCGGATCGTAGCAGCCTGACATTGCTTGTAAGGCAGTTGTCACAAAAAAGCCAGTAAAATTCGTCTTGTAGCAGTCTGAGATTGCTTGTAAGGCAGTCGCCACAAAAGAGCCTTGAGAAATCGGCTCGTAGCAGCCTGGAATTTCTTGTAAGGCAATTGGCAAAAAAGCCAGGAACATTGCGCTTGCTGATGCCTGAGATTGCTTGAAAGGCAGTTGTCACGAAAGAGCCATGAGATCGATTTTTAGCAGCCTGAGATTGCTTGTAATGCAGTTGTCTTAAAATGCCAGCAGGTGTAGGCTTGTAGAAGAATGAGATTGCTTGTAAGGCAATTTTCACAAATCTCCCAGGAGAACCGGCTCGTAGAATCCTAAGATTGCGTGTATGGCACTTTCCACAAAAAGCCAGGGGAAATGGGCTCGTAGCAGCCTGAGATTGCTTGTAAGGCAGGTGTCACAAAAGAGCCAGGCGTATTCGGCTTGTAGCAGCCTGAGATTTCTTGTAAGGCTGTTTTCACAAATGAGCCAGGAGAATTCGGCTCGTAGCAGCCTGGGATTGCTTGTAAGGCAATTGTCACAAAAAGCCAGGAGAATTGGGCTTGCTGCAGCCTGAGATTCGTTGTAAGGCAGTTGTCACAAAAAGCCAGGAGAAATGGGCTCGTAGCTGCGTGGGATTGCTTGTAAGGCAATTGGCACAAAAAGCCTGGAGAATTGGCTTGCTGCAGCCTGAGATTGATTGTAAGGCATTTGTCACAAAAGAGTCAGGAGATGTCGATTTTTAGCAACCTGAGATTGCTTGTAAGGCAGTGGTCACAAAAGAGACAGGCGTAGTCAGCTTGTAGCAGCCTGAGATTTTAGCCAGTTTTGACAGAAGAGCCAGCAGGTGTGGGCTTGTATCAGCCTGAGATTGCTTGTAAGGCAGTTTTCACAAAAGAGCCAGGATATGCCGTTTTGTAGCAGCCTGAGATTGCTTGTAAGGGATTTTTCATTTGGTCAGATAGTAAAAAGTACAGCTTTTACCATGTGCGCGGTATGTCGTCTCACAATTTACAGCGTCCGAATTCCAGTGTGCACAATAAGACTGCATTTCTAATTTTTCCATTTTATCGAATCCACAAAATATTGGTGTCCAATTGTCGGGTATTTCTTGCCTTATCCATAATTAGAAAAGTTTTCTCTACACCTTGAGTAGTGTCGAGGCAAAATTCAGCGATATGGGGACTTGTGTTAGCTCATTTGCGGAAATTTTCATGCGGCCCTCAACTGGGAAATCAGTCATATCTCAGTTGTTTATAACTTTTATTTCCAGTAAAAGAAATATTTTCAAAATGGGTATCAAATTGTGTCCAATTATTTGATTTGTCTATGTTTGCAGGGATTTTTTATATGGTCAGATAGTAAAATGTACTGCTTTCACCAAGCGCACTATATGTCGTCTGACAATTTACAGTGTCCGAATTCCAGTGTGCACAATAAGACTGCATTTCTAATTTTTCCTTTTCATCGAATCTACAAAATATTAGTGTGCAATTGTCGAGTATTTCTTGCTTATCCATAATTACATAGGTTTTTTCTACACCTTGATTAGAGTCGAGGCGAAATTCAATGATATGGGGACTTGTGTTAGCTCAGTTACGGAAATTTTCATGCGGCCTTAAACTGGGAAAACTGTCATAATTCAATTTGTTTATAACTTTTTTCCAGTAAAAGTAATATTTTCAAAATGGGTATCAAATTGTGTGCAATTATTTGATTTTTCTATGTTTACAGGGATTTTTCATTTGGTCACATAGTAAAAAGTACAGCTTTCACTATGTGCACGGTATGTCGTCTGACAATTTTCAGTGTCCGAATTCCAGTGAGCACAATAAGACTGCATTTCTAATTTTTCCTTTTCATCAAATCCACAAAATATTTGTGTCCAATTGTGGGGAATTTCTTGCCTTATCAATAATTACAATAGTTTTTTCTACAACTTGACTAGAGTCGAGGCTAAATTCAACGATATGTGCACTTCTGTTAGCTCATTTGCGGAAATTTTCATGCGGCCCTAAACTGGGAAATCAGTCATATTTCACGTGTTTATAACATTTATCCTGTAAAAGAAATATTTTCAAAATGGGTATCAAATTGTGTGCAATTATTTGATTTGTCTATGTTTACAGGGAGTTTTATTTTGGTCCGATAGTAAAAAGTACAGCTTTCACAATGTGAGCGGTATGTCGTCTGACAATTTACAGCGTCCGAATTCCAGTGTGCACAATAAGACTGCATTTCTAATTTTTTCTTTTTATCGAATCCACTAAATATTGGTGTCAAATTGTAGGAAACTTCTTGCCTTTTCCATAATTACAAAAGTTTTTTTTCACCTTGATTTGAGTCGAGGCGAAATTCAAAGATATGCGGACGTGTGTTATCTCATTTGCGGATTACAATGTGAGCGGTATGTCGTCTGACAATTTACGGCGTCCGAGCATGTGCACAATAAGACTGCATTCTAGGAACATCAGGCTAAGAAGATGCAATATATAATATAATCCGGATGAAAATCTGAATTCTAATGATGAATACGATGCGATCGTACCCGACATGTATGTTTTGTCGCTTTTCGCCGTATAACAGACTGCTTCTTAGCAGACGCTTGATATTAATAAAAATGCATTCATTAATGTTATTTTCTGAAGCTACTGTCATAATTCTATGAACATCAGGTTTAGATGATGCAATATGTAAGATAATCCGGATGAAAATTTGAATTCTAATGATGAATAGGATGCGATCATACCCGACATGTATGTTTTGTCGCTTTTCACCGTATAACAGACAGCTACTTAGCAGACGCTTGATATTAATAAAAATGTATTCATTAATGTTATTTTCTGAGACTAGTGTCACAATTCTATGAACATCAAGCTTAGATGATGCAATATGTAATATAATCCGTATGAAAATCTGAATTTTAATGATGAATAGGATGCGATCATCTCCGACATGTATGTTTTGTCGCATTTCGCCGTATAACAGACAGCTATTTGCAGACGATTGATATTAATAAAAATGCATTCATTAATGTTATTTTCTGAAATTAGTGTCAGCATTCTATTAACATCAGGCTTAGAAGATGGAATATGTAATATAATCCGGATGAAAATCTGAATACTAATGATGAATAGGATCCGATCATACCCGACATGTATGTTTTGTCGCTTTTCGCCCTATAACAGACAGTTACTTAGCAGACGCTTGATATTAATAAAAATGCCTTCATTGATGTTATTTTCTGAAACTAGTATCAGCATTCTATGAACATCAGGCATAGATGATGCAATATGTAATATAATCCGGATGAAAGTCTGAATTCTATTATGAATATGATGCGATCATACCCGACATATATGTTTTGTCGCATTTCGCCGTATAACAGACAGTTACTTAGCAGACTCTTGATATTAATAAAAATGCATTCATTAATGTAATTTTCTGAAACAACTGTCAGAATTGTATGAACATCCGGCATAGATGATGCAATATGTAATATAATCCGGATGAAAATGTGAATTCTAATGATGAATAGGATGCGATCATACCCGACATGTATGATTTGTCGCTTTTCGGCGTATAACAGATAGTTATTTAGCAGACGCTTGATATTAATACAAATGCATTCATTAATGGTATTTTCTGAAACAAGGGTCAGCATTGTATGAACATCAGGCTTATATGATGCAATTGGTAATATAATCCGTATGTTAATCTGAATTCTAATGATGAATAGGATGCGATCATTACCAGGCATGTATGTTTTGTCGCTTTTCGCCGTATAACCGACAGTTACTTAGCAGACGCTTGATATTAATAAAAAAGCATTCATTCATGTTATTTTCTGAAACTAGTGTCACAATTCTATGAACATCAGGCTTAGATGATGCAATATGTAATATAATCCGTGTGAAAATCCGAATTCTAATGATTAATAGGATGCGATCATACCCGACATGTATGTTTTGTCGCTTTTCGCCGTATAACAGACACTTATTTGCAGACGCTAGATATTAATGAAAATGCATTCATTAATGTCATTTTCTGAAAGTAGTGTCACAATTCTATGAAGATCAGGCTTAGATGATGCAATATATAAAATAATCCGTGTGAAAATCTGAATTCTAATGATGAATAGGATGTGATCATACACGACATGTATGTTTTGTCGCTTTCCGCCGTAAAAAAATCAGCTACATAACAAACGCTTGATATTAAAAAAAATGCATTCATTAATGTTATTTTCTGAAACTAGTGTCAGCATTCTATGAACATCAGGCTTAGATGATTCAATACGTAATATAATCCGAATGAAAATCTGAATTCTAATGATGAATAGGATGCGATAACCCAACATGTATGTTTTGTCGCTTTTCGCAGTATAACAGACAGTTACTTAGCAGACGCTTGATATTAATAAAAATGCATTCATTAATGTTATTTTCTGAAACTAGTGTCAGCATTCTATGAACATCAGGCTGAGATGATGTAACATGTACTATAATCCGGATGAAAAACTGAATTCTAATGATGAAAAGGATGCAACCATACCCGACATGTATGTTTTGTCCCTTTTCGCCGTGTAACAGACAGCTATTTAGCAGACGCTTGATATTTATAAATATGCATTCATTAATGTTATTTTCTGAAACTAGTGTCAGCATTCTATGAACATCAGGCTTAGATGATGCAATATGTAATATAATCCGGATGAAAAGGTGAATTCTAATGATGAATAGGATGCGATCATATCCGACATGTATGTTTTGTCGCTTTTCGCCGTATAACAGACATTATTTGCAGACGCTTGATATTAATAAAAATGCATTCAATAATGTTATTTTCTGAACAGCATTCTATGAACATCAGGCTTAGATGATGAAATATGTAATATAATCCGGATGAAAATCTAAATTCTAATGATGAATAGAATGCGATCATAGCCGACATGTATGTTTTGTCGCTTTTCGCCGTATAACAGACAGTTACGTAACAGACGCTTGATATTGAAAAAAATGCATTCATTCATGTTATTTTCTGAATCTAGTGTATTATATATAATATAATCCGGAAGAAAATCTGAATTCTAATGATGAATAGGAAGCAATCATACCCGACATGTATGTTTTGTCGCTTTTCGCCGTATAACAGACAGTTAATTAGCAGATTCTTGATATTAATATAAATGCTTTCATTAATGTTATTTTCTGAAATAGTGTCAGCATTCAATGAACATCAGGATTAGATGATGCAATATGTAATATAATCTGAATTCTAATAATGAATAGGATGCTATCATTACCCGACATGTATGTTTGTCGCTTTTCGCCGAATAACAGACAGTTGCTTAGCAGACGCTTTATATTAATAAAAATCCATTCATTAATGTTATTTGCTGAAATAGTGTCAGCATTCTATGAAAATCAGGCTTAGATGATGCAACATGTATTATAATCCGGATGCAAATCTTAATTCTAATGAAAAATATGATGCAATCATTACCTGACATGTATTTTTGGTCGCTTTTCGCCGTATAACAGACAGTTATTTAGCAGACGCTTGATATTAATCAAAATGCATTCATGAATGTTATTTTCTGAAATAGTGTCAACATTCTATGAACATCCGGGTTAGATGATGCAATATGTAATATAATCCGGATGAAAATCTGAATTCTTATGATGAATAGGATGCGATCATTACCCGACATGTATGTTTTGCCGCTTTTCGCCCTATAACAGACAGTTACTTAGCAGACGCTTGATATTAATAAAAATGCATTCAATAATGTTATTTTCTGAAAGTAGTGTCAGCATTCTATGAACATCAGGCTTAGATGATGAAATATGTAATATAATCCGGATGAAAATCTAAATTCTAATGATGAATAGAATGCGATCATAGCCGACATGTATGTTTTGTCGCTTTTCGCCGTATAACAGACAGTTACGTAACAGACGCTTGATATTGAAAAAAATGCATTCATTCATGTTATTTTCTGAATCTAGTGTCTGCATTCTATGAACATCAGGCTTAGATGATGAAATATGTAATATAATCCGGATGAAAATCTGAATTCTAATGATGAATAGGATGCGATCATTACCCGACATGTATGTTTTGTCGGTTTTCGCCGTATAACAGACAATTATTTAGAGGACGCTTGATATGAATAAAAATGAATTCATTAATGTTATTTTCTGAAATTGTGTCAGCATTCTATGTACATCAGGCTTAGGTGATGCAATATGTACTATAATCCGGATGAAAATCTGACTTCTAATGATGAATAGGATGCGAACATTACCCGACATGTATGATTTGTCTCTTTTCGCCGTATAACAGACAGTTACTTAGCAGACGCTTGATATTAATAAAAATGCATTCATTAATGTTATTTTCTGAAAATAGTGTCAATATTTTAAGAACATCAGGCTTCGATGATGCAATATATAATATAATCCGGATTAAAATCTGAATTCTAATGATGAATAGGATGCGATGATTACCCGATATGTATGTTTTGTCGTATTTCGATGTATAACAGACAGTTACTTAGCAGACACTTGATATTAATAAAAATGCATTCATTAATGTTATTTTCTGAAATAGTGTCAACATTCTATGAACATCAGGCTTAGATGATGCAATATGTAATATAATCCGGATGAAAATCTGAATTCTAATGATGAAGAGGATGCGATCATACCCGACATGTATGTTTTGTCGCTTTTCGCCGAATAACAGACAGTTACTTAGCAGACGCTTGATATTAATAAAAATCCATTCATTAATGTTATTTGCTGAAAAACTGTCAGCATTCTATGAAAACCAGGCTTAGATGATGCAACATGTATTATAATCCGGATGCAAATCTGAATTCTAATGAAAAATATGATGCGATCATTACCTGACATGTATTTTTGGTCGCTTTTCGCCGTATAACAGACAGTTATTTAGCAGACGCTTGATATTAATAAAAATGCATTCATTAATGTTATTTTCTGAAATAGTGTCAATTTTCTATGAACATCCGGGTTAGATGATGCAATATTTAATATAATCCGGATGAAAATCTGAATTCTAATGATGAATAGGTTGCGATGATTACCCGACGTGTATGTTTTGTCGCTTTTCGCCGTATAACAGATAGTTACTTAGCAGACGCTTGATATTAATAAAAATGCATTCATTAATGTTATTTTCTGAAAATAGTGTCAATATTCTAAGAACATCAGGCTTCGATGATGCAATATATAATATAATCCGGATTAAAATCTGAATTCTAATGATGAATAGGGTGCGATGATTACCCGACATGTATGTTTTGTCGCTTTTCGCCGTATAACAGACAGTTACTTAGCAGACGATTGATATTAATAAAAATGCATTCATTAATGTTATTTTCTGAAATGGTGTCAGCATTCTTTGAACATCAGGCTTAGATGATGTAATAAGTAATAAAATCCGGATGAAAATCTGAATTATAATGATAAATAAGATGCGATCATTACCAGGAATGTATGTTTTGTCACTTTTCGCCGTATAACAGACAGTTACTTAGAAACCGATTGATATGAATAAAAATGCATAGATTAATGTTATTTTCTGAAATTGTGTCAATATTCTATGAACATCAGGCTTAGATGACGCAATATGTAATATAATTCGGATGAAAATCTGAATTCTAATGATGAATAGGATTCCATCATTACCTGACATGTACGTTTTGTCGCTTTTCGCCATGTAACAGACAGTTACTTAGCAGATGCTTGATATTAATAAAAATGCTTTCATTATTAGTATTTTCTAAATGCGTGTCAGCATTCTATGAACATCAGGCTTAGATGATTAAATATGTAATATAATCCGGATGAAAATCTGAATTCTAATGATGAATAGGATGCGATCATTACCCGACATGTATGTCTTGTCTATTTCGCCGTATAACAGACAATTACTTAGCAGACGCTTGATATTAATAAAAATGCATTCATTAATGTTATTTTCTGTAATAGTTTCTGCATTCTATGTACATCAGGCTTAGGTGATGCAATATGTACTATAATCCGGATGAAAATCTGACTTCTAATGATGAATAGGATGCGAACATTACCCGACATGTATGATTTGTCTCTTTTCGCCGTATAACAGACAGTTACTTAGCAGACGCTTGATATTAATAAAAATGCCTTCATTAATGTTATTTTCTGAAACTAGTGACACAATTCTATGAACATCATTATTAGATGATGCAATATGTAATATATTCCGTGTGAAAATCTGAATTATAACGATGAAAAGGATGCGATCATATCCGACATGTATGTTTTGTCGCTTTTCGCCGTATAACAGAGATTATTTGCAGACGCTTGATATTAATAAAAATGCATTCAATAATGTTATTTTCTGAAAGTAGTGTCAGCATTCTATGAACATCAGGCTTAGATGATGAAATATGTAATATAATCCGGATGAAAATCTAAATTCTAATGATGAATAGAATGCGATCATAGCCGACATGTATGTTTTGTCGCTTTTCGCCGTATAACAGACAGTTACGTAAAAGACGCTTGATATTGAAAAAAATGCATTCATTCATGTTATTTTCTGAATCTAGTGTCTGCATTCTATGAACATCAGGCTTAGATGATGAAATATGTAATATAATCCGGATGAAAATCTGAATTCTAATGATGAATAGGATGCGATCATTACCCGACATGTATGTTTTGTCGGTTTTCGCCGTATAACAGACAATTACTTATAGGACGCTTGATATGAATAAAAATGAATTCATTAATGTTATTTTCTGAAATTGTGTCAGCATTCTATGTACATCAGGCTTAGATGAGGCAATATGTACTATAATCCGGATGAAAATCTGACTTCTAATGATGAATAGGATGCGAACATTACCCGACATGTATGATTTGTCTCTTTTCGCCGTATAACAGACAGTTACTTACCAGACGTTTGATATTTATAAAAATGCATTCATTAATTTTATTTTCTGAAATAGTGTCAGCATTCTATGAACACCAGGCTTAGATGATGCAATATGTAATATAATCCGGATGAAAATCTGAATTGTAATGATGAATAGAATGCGATAATTACCCGACATGTATGTTTTGTCTCTTTTCGCCGTATAAGAGACAGTTATTTAGCAGACGCTTGATATTAATAAAATTGCATTAATTAATGTTATTTTCTGAAATAGTGTCAGTATTCTATGAACATCAGACTAAGATGATGCAATATGTAATAAAATGCGGACGAAAATCTGAATTCTAATGATGAATAGGATGCGATCTTTACCCGACATGTATGTTTTGTCGCTTTTCGCCGTATAAAAGACAGTTAATTAGCAGACGCTTAATATTAATAAAAATGCTTTCAATAATGTTATTTGCTGTAATAGTATCTGCATTCTATGAACATCAGGGGTAGATGATACAATATGTAATATAATCCGGATCAAAATCTGAATTCTAATGATGAATAGGATGCGATCATTACCCGACATGTATGTTTTGTAGCTTTTCGCCGTATAACGGACAGTTACATAGCAGATTCTTGATATTAATATAAATGCTTTCATTAATGTTATTTTCTGATACTAGTGTCAGCATTCTATGAACATCAGTCTTAGATAACGCAATATGTAATATAATCCGGATGTAAATCTGAATTCTAATGATGAATAAGATGCGATCATTACCCGACATGTATGTTTTGTCGCTTTTCGCCGTATAACAGACAGTTACTTAGCAGACGTTTGATATATATAAAAATGCATTAATTAATGTTATTTTCTGAAATTGTGTCAGCATTCTATGTACATCAGTCTTAGATTATGCAATATGTAATATAATCCGGAAGAAAATCTGAATTCTAATGATGAATAGGAAGCAATCATACCCGACATGTATGTTTTGTCGCTTTTCGCCGTATAACAGACAGTTAATTAGCAGATTCTTGATATTAATATAAATGCTTTCATTAATGTTATTTTCTGAAATAGTGTCAGCATTCAATGAACATCAGGATTAGATGATGCAATATGTAATATAATCAGGGATGAAAATCTGATTTCTAATAATGAATAGGATGCTATCATTACCCGACATGTATGTTTGTCGCTTTTTGCCGAATAACAGACAGTTGCTTAGCAGACGCTTTATATTAATAAAAATCCATTCATTAATGTTATTTGCTGAAATAGTGTCAGCATTCTATGAAAATCAGGCTTAGATGATGCAACATGTATTATAATCCGGATGCAAATCTTAATTCTAATGAAAAATATGATGCAATCATTACCTGACATGTATTTTTGGTCGCTTTACGCCGTATAACAGACAGTTATTTAGCAGACGCTTGATATTAATCAAAATGCATTCATTAATGTTATTTTCTGAAATAGTGTCAAAATTCTATGAACATCCGGGTTAGATGATGCAATATGTAATAAAATCCGGATGAAAATCTGAATTCTAATGATGAATAGGTTGCGATGATTACCCGACATGTATGTTTTGTCGCTTTTCGCCCTATAACAGACAGTTACTTAGCAGACGCTTGATATTAATAAAAATGCATTCATTAATGTTATTTTCTGAAAATAGTGTCAATATTTTAAGAACATCAGGCTTCGATGATGCAATATATAATATAATCCGGATTAAAATCTGAATTCTAATGATGAATAGGATGCGATGATTACCCGATATGTATGTTTTGTCGTATTTCGATGTATAACAGACAGTTACTTAGCAGACGCTTGATATTAATAAAAATGCATTCATTAATGTTATTTTCTGAAATAGTGTCAACATTCTATGAACATCAGGCTTAGATGATGCAATATGTAATATAATCCGGATGAAAATCTGAATTCTAATGATGAATAGGATGCGATCATACCCGACATGTATGTTTTGTCGCTTTTCGCCGTATAACAGACAGTTAATTAGCAGATTCTTGATATTAATATAAATGCTTTCATTAATGTTATTTTCTGAAATAGTGTCAGCATTCAATGAACATCAGGATTAGATGATGCAATATGTAATATAATCAGGGATGAAAATCTGATTTCTAATAATGAATAGGATGCTATCATTACCCGACATGTATGTTTGTCGCTTTTCGCCGAATAACAGACAGTTACTTAGCAGACGCTTTATATTAATAAAAATCCATTCATTAATGTTATTTGCTGAAAAACTGTCAGCATTCTATGAAAATCAGGCTTAGATGATGCAACATGTATTATAATCCGGATGCAAATCTGAATTCTAATGAAAAATATGATGCGATCATTACCTGACATGTATTTTTGGTCGCTTTTCGCCGTATAACAGACAGTTATTTAGCAGACGCTCGATATTAATAAAAATGCATTCATTAATGTTATTTTCTGAAATAGTGTCAACATTCTATGAACATCCGGGTTAGATGATGCAATATTTAATATAATCCGGATGAAAATCAGAATTCTAATGATGAATTGGTTGCGATGATTACCCGACATGTATGTTTTGTCGCTTTTCGCCGTATAACAGACAGTTACTTAGCAGACGCTTGATATTAATAAAAATGCATTCATTAATGTTATTTTCTGAAAATAGTGTCAATATTCTAAGAACATCAGGCTTCGATGATGCAATATATAATATAATCCGGATTAAAATCTGAATTCTAATGATGAATAGGATGCGATGATTACCCGATATGTATGTTTTGTCGTATTTCGATGTATAACAGACAGTTACTTAGCAGACGCTTGATATTAATAAAAATGCATTCATTAATGTTATTTTCTGAAATGGTGTCAACATTCTATGAACATCAGGCTTAGATGATGCAATATGTAATATAATCCGGATGAAAATCTGAATTCTAATGATGAATAGGATGCGATCATACCCGACATGTATGTTTTGTCGCTTTTCGCCGTATAACAGACAGTTACTTAGCAGACGATTGATATTAATAAAAATGCATTCATTAATGTTATTTTCTAAAATGGTGTCAGCATTCTTTGAACATCAGGCTTAGATGATGTAATAAGTAATAAAATCCGGATGAAAATCTGAATTATAATGATAAATAAGATGCGATCATTACCAGGAATGTATGTTTTGTCACTTTTCGCCGTATAACAGACAGTTACTTAGAAACCGATTGATATGAATAAAAATGCATAGATTAATGTTATTTTCTGAAATTGTGTCAATATTCTATGAACATCAGGCTTAGATGACGCAATATGTAATATAATCCGGATGAAAATCTGAATTCTAATGATGAATAGGATTCCATCATTACCTGACATGTACGTTTTGTCGCTTTTCGCCATGTAACAGACAGTTACTTAGCAGATGTTTGATATTAATAAAAATGCATTCATTATTAGTATTTTCTAAATGCGTGTCAGCATTCTATGAACATCAGGCTTAGATGATTAAATATGTAATATAATCCGGATGAAAATCTGAATTCTAATGATGAATAGGATGCGATCATTACCCGACATGTATGTCTTGTCTATTTCGCCGTATAACAGACAATTACTTAGCAGACGCTTGATATTAATAAAAATGCATTCATTAATGTTATTTTCTGTAATAGTTTCTGCATTCTATGAACATCAGGCTTAGATGATGCAATATAATATAATCCGGATAAAAATCTGAATTCTAATGATGAATAGGGTGCGATGATTACCCGACATGTATGTTTTGTCGCTTTTCGGCGTATAACAGACAGTTAATTAGCAGACGCTTGATATGAATAAAAATGCATACATTAATGATATATTCTGAAATTGTGTCATCATTCTATGAACATCAGTCTTAGATGATGCAATATGTAATATAATCCGGATAACAATCTGAATTCTAATGATGAATAGGATGCGATGATTACCCGACATGTATGTTTTGTCGGTTTTCGCCGTATAACAGACAATTACTTAGCAGACTCTTGAAATTAATAAAAATGCCTTCATTAATGTTATTTTCTGAAACTAGTGACACAATTCTATGAACATCTTTAATAGATGATGCAATATGTAATATATTCCGTGTGAAAATCTGAATTATAACGATGAAAAGGATGCGATCATATCCGACATGTATGTTTTGTCGCTTTTCGCCGTATAACAGACATTATTTGCAGACGCTTGATATTAATAAAAATGCATTCAATAATGTTATTTTCTGAAAGTAGTGTCAGCATTCTATGAACATCAGGCTTAGATGATGAAATATGTAATATAATCCGGATGAAAATCTAAATTCTAATGATGAATAGAATGCGATCATAGCCGACATGTATGTTTTGTCGCTTTTCGCCGTATAACAGACAGTTACGTAACAGACGCTTGATATTGAAAAAAATGCATTCATTCATGTTATTTTCTGAATCTAGTGTCTGCATTCTATGAACATCAGGCTTAGATGATGAAATATGTAATATAATCCGTATGTAAATCTGAATTCTAATGATGAATAGGATGCGATCATTACCCGACATGTATGTTTTGTCGGTTTTCGCCGTATAACAGACAATTACTTAGAGGACGCTTGATATGAATAAAAATGAATTCATTAATGTTATTTTCTGAAATTGTGTCAGCATTCTATGTACATCAGGCTTAGATGATGCAATATGTACTATAATCCGGATGAAAATCTGACTTCTAATGATGAATAGGATGCGAACATTACCCGACATGTATGATTTGTCTCTTTTCGCCGTATAACAGACAGTTACTTACCAGACGTTTGATATTTATAAAAATGCATTCATTAATTTTATTTTCTGAAATAGTGTCAGCATTCTATGAACACCAGGCTTAGATGATGCAATATGTAATATAATCCGGATGAAAATCTGAATTGTAATGATGAATAGAATGCGATAATTACCCGACATGTATGTTTTGTCTCTTTTCGCCGTATAAGAGACAGTTATTTAGCGGACGCTTGATATTAATAAAATTGCATTAATTAATGTTATTTTCTGAAATAGTGTCAGTATTCTATGAACATCAGACTAAGATGATGCAATATGTAATAAAATGCGGACGAAAATCTGAATTCTAATGATGAATAGGATGCGATCTTTACCCGACATGTATGTTTTGTCGCTTTTCGCTGTATAAAAGACAGTTAATTAGCAGACGCTTAATATTAATAAAAATGCTTTCAGTAATGTTATTTGCTGTAATAGTGTCTGCATTCTATGAACATCAGGCGTAGATGATACAATATGTAATATAATCCGGATCAAAATCTGAATTCTAATGATGAATAGGATGCGATCATTACCCGACATGTATGTTTTGTCGCTTTTCGCCGTATAACGGACAGTTACATAGCAGATTCTTGATATTAATATAAATGCTTTCATTAATGTTATTTTCGGATACTAGTGTCAGCATTCTATGATCATCAGGCTAAGATAACGCAATATGTAATATAATCCGGATGTAAATCTGAATTCTAATGATGAATAAGATGCGATCATTACCCGACATGTATGTTTTGTCGCTTTTCGCCGTATAACAGACAGTTACTTAGCAGACGTTTGATATATATAAAAATGCATTAATTAATGTTATTTTCTGAAATTGTGTCAGCATTCTATGTACATCAGTCTTAGATTATGCAATATGTAATATAATCCGGAAGAAAATCTGAATTCTAATGATGAATAGGAAGCAATCATACCCGACATGTATGTTTTGTCGCTTTTCGCCGTATAACAGACAGTTAATTAGCAGATTCTTGATATTAATATAAATGCTTTCATTAATGTTATTTTTTGAAATAGTGTCAGCATTTAATGAACATCAGGATTAGATGATGCAATATGTAATATAATCAGGGATGAAAATCTGAATTCTAATAATGAATAGGATGCTATCATTACCCGACATGTATGTTTGTCGCTTTTCGCCGAATAACAGACAGTTGCTTAGCAGACGCTTTATATTAATAAAAATCCATTCATTAATGTTATTTGCTGAAATAGTGTCAGCATTCTATGAAAATCAGGCTTAGATGATGCAACATGTATTATAATCCGGATGCAAATCTTAATTTTAATGAAAAATATGATGCAATCATTACCTGACATGTATTTTTGGTCGCTTTTCGCCGTATAACAGACAGTTATTTAGCAGACGCTTGATATTAATCAAAATGCATTCATTAATGTTATTTTCTGAAATAGTGTCAACATTCTATGAACATCCGGGTTAGATGATGCAATATGTAATAAAATCCGGATGAAAATCTGAATTCTAATGATGAATAGGTTGCGATGATTACCCGACATGTATGTTTTGTCGCTTTTCGCCCTATAACAGACAGTTACTTAGCAAACGCTTGATATTAATAAAAATGCATTCATTAATGTTATTTTCTGAAAATAGTGTCAATATTCTAAGAACATCAGGCTTTGATGATGCAATATATAATATAATCCGGATTAAAATCTGAATTCTAATGATGAATAGGATGCGATGATTACCCGATATGTATGTTTTGTCGTATTTCGATGTATAACAGACAGTCACTTAGCAGACGCTTGATATTAATAAAAATGCATTCATTAATGTTATTTTCTGAAATAGTGTCAACATTCTATGAACATCAGGCTTAGATGATGCAAATTGTAATATAATCCGGATGAAAATCTGAATTCTAATGATGAATAGGATGCGATCATACCCGACATGTATGTTTTGTCGCTTTTCGCCGTATAACAGACAGTTAATTAGCAGATTCTTGATATTAATATAAATGCATTCATTAATGTTATTTTCTGAAATGGTGTCAACATTCTATGAACATCAGGCTTAGATGATGCAATATGTAATATAATCCGGATGAAAATCTGAATTCTAATGATGAATAGGATGCGATCATACCCGACATGTATGTTTTGTCGCTTTTCGCCGTATAACAGACAGTTACTTAGCAGACGATTGATATTAATAAAAATGCATTCATTAATGTTATTTTCTGAAATGGTGTCAGCATTCTTTGAACATCAGGCTTAGATGATGTAATAAGTAATAAAATCCGGATGAAAATCTGAATTATAATGATAAATAAGATGCGATCATTACCAGGAATGTATGTTTTGTCACTTTTCGCCGTATAACAGACAGTTACTTAGAAACCGATTGATATGAATAAAAATGCATAGATTAATGTTATTTTCTGAATTGTGTCAATATTCTATGAACATCAGGCTTAGATGACGCAATATGTAATATAATCCGGATGAAAATCTGAATTCTAATGATGAATAGGATTCCATCATTACCTGACATGTACGTTTTGTTGCTTTTCGCCATGTAACAGACAGTTACTTAGCAGATGCTTGATATTAATAAAAATGCATTCATTATTAGTATTTTCTAAATGCGTGTCAGCATTCTATGAACATCAGGCTTAGATGATTAAATATGTAATATAATCCGGATGAAAATCTGAATTCTAATGATGAATAGGATGCGATCATTACCCGACATGTATGTCTTGTCTATTTCGCCGTATAACAGACAATTACTTAGCAGACGCTTGATATTAATAAAAATGCATTCATTAATGTTATTTTCTGTAATAGTTTCTGCATTCTATGAACATCAGGCTTAGATGATGCAATATGTAATATAATCCGGATGAAAATCTGAATTCTAATGATGAATAGGGTGCGATGATTACCCGACATGTATGTTTTGTCGCTTTTCGCCGTATAACAGACAATTATTTTTAACATTAATGAATGCATTTTTATTAATATCAAGCGTCTGATAAATAATTGTCTGTTATACGGTGAAAAGTGACAAAACATACATGTCGGGTAATCATCTCATCCTATTCATCATTAGAATTCAGATTTTCATAAGGATTATATTACATATTGCGTCATCTAAGTCTGATGTTCATTGAATGCTGACACTATTTGAGCAAATAACATTAATGAATGCATTTTTATTAATATCAAGCGTCTGCTAAGTATCTGTCTGTTATACGGCGAAAAGCGACAAAACATACATGTCGGGTAATGATCGTATCGTATTCATCATTAGAATTCAGATGTTCATCCGGATTATATTACATATTTCATCATCTAAGCCTGATGTTCATAGAATGTTGACACTATTTCAGAAAATAACATTAATGAATGCTTTTATATTCATATCAAGCGTCTGCTAAATAACTGTCCGTTATACGGCGAAAAGCGACAAAACATACATGTCGGGTAATGATCGCATCCTATTCATCATTAGAATTCAGATTTTCATACGGATTATATTACATATCGCATCATCTAAGCGTGATGTTCATAGAATGCTGACACAAGTTTCAGAAAATAATATTAATGAATGCATTTTTATTCATATCAAGCGTCTGCTAAGTAACTGTCTGTTATACGGCGAAAAGCGACAAAACATACATGTGGGGTAATAATCGCATCCTATTCATCATTATAATTCTGATTTTCATCCGGATTATATTACATATCGCATCATCTAAAACTGAAGTTCATAGAATGTTGACACTATTTCAGAAAATAACATTAATGAATGCATTTTTATTAATATCAAGCGTCTGCTAAGTAACTCTCTGCTATACGGCGAAAAGCGACAAAACATTCCTGTCGGGTATGCTGGTATCCGCTTCATCATTAGAATTCAGATTTTCATCCGGATTATATTACATTTTGCATGATCTAACCCTATTTTAATAGAATGATGACAGAAGTTTAAGAAAATAACATAAATGAATGCATTTTTATTAATATCAAGCGTCTACTATGTAACTGTCGATTATACGGCGAAAAGCAACAAAATATTCAGGTCGGGTTTGATCGCATCATATTCTTCATAAGATTCGATATATTCTTCCGGATTATATTACATTTTGCATCATCGAAGCATTATGTTCATAGAATGCTGGCATTATTTTAAGAAAAGAAAAATAATTAATGCATTTTTTTAATATCAAGCGTCTGCTAAGTAACTGTCGGCAATACGGCGAAAAGAGACAAAACATCCAAGTCGGTTTTGATCGCATCATATTCATCATAAGAATTCAGTTTTCTGCTGGATTATATTACATTTTGCATAATGTATGACTTATGTTTATAGGATGTTGACACTAGTAGAGGAAAATAACATTAATGAATGCATTTTTATTAATATCAAACGTCTACTAAGTAACTATCTGTTATACGGCGAAAAGCGACACAACGCCCAAGTCAAATTTAATCACATCAAATTCATAATTAGAATTCAGATTTTCTCACGAATTCAATTATATTTTGTATCATCTATGACTTATGTTTATAGAATTCTCAGACTAGTTTAAGAAAATAACATTTCTTAATGCATTTTTATTAATATCAAACGTCTGCGAAGTAATTCGTTTAATAGGCGAAAAGTGACAGAAAATTGGATTTGATCGCATCAATTTCATCCTAAGAATTCAGATTTTCTTCCGGATTATATTACATATTGCATCATCTAAGCCTTATGTTTATAGAATGCGGAGACGAGTTTCAGAAAATAACATTAATGACTGCATTTTTATTAATATGGAGCGTCTGCTAAGTAACTGTCTGTTAAACAACGAAATGCGACAAAACATTCTTGTCGGGTTTGATAGCATCATATTAATCATTAGAATTCAGATTTTCCTCAGGATTATATTACATTTTGCATCATCTCAGACTTTTCTTCATAGAATTCTGACGCTAGTTTAAGAAAATAACATTAATGAACGCATTTTTAATATATATCAGGCCTCTGCTAAGTAACTATCGGATATACGGCGAAAAGCCACAAAACATTCAAGTCGGGTTTTGATCGCATAATATTCATCATAAAATTCAAATTTTCTTCCGGATTATATTATATTTTGCATCATCTAAGCTTTAAGTTTATAGAATGCTGACACTAGCTTCAGAAAATAACATTAATGAATGCATTTTTATTAATATCAAGAGTCTGCAAAGTAACTTCGTTTGTACGGCGAAAAGCGACAAAACATCCAAGTCCGCTTTGATCGCATGTCATTCATTATTACAATTTAGATTGTCTTCCGGTTTATCTTACATTTAGCATCATCTAAGACTCATGGTTCAGAAAATAACATTAATGAATTCATTTTTAATAATATGAAACCTCTGCTAAGCAAATGCCGGTCATACGGCGAAAAGTGACAAAACGTACATGTCAGGTATGATCGGAGCATATTCATCATTAGAATTCAGATTCTCTACCCGATTATAATATATTATGAATCATTTAAGACATATATTTATAGAATGTTGACACGAGTTTGAGAAAATAACTTTAATGTATGCATTTTTATTAATATCAAGACTCTGATAAATAACTGTCGGTTATACGACGAAAAGCGACAAAACATTCAAGTCGGGTTTGATCGTATCATATTCTTCATTAGAATTCAGATTTTAGTCCGGATTATATTACATATTGCATCACGTAAGACATATGTTTATAGGATTCTGTCACAAGTTTCAGACAAAAGCATTAATGGATGCATTTTTATTAATATCGAGCGTCTGCTAAGTAACTGTCTCTTATACAGCGAAATACGACAAAACATACATATCGGGTAATCATCGGATCCTATTCATCATTAGAATTCAGATTTTTATCCGGATTATATTATATATTGCATCATCTAAGCCTGATGTTCATAGAATGTTACACTATTTCAGAAAATAACATTTATGAATGCATTTTTGTTAATATCAAACGTCTGCTAAGTAACTGTCTGTTATACGGCGATAAGCGACAAAACATACATGTCGGGTAAACATCGCATCCTATTCATAATTAGAATTCAGATTTTCATCCGGATTATATTACATATTGCATCATCGAAGCCTGATGTTCTTAGAATATTGACACTATTTTCAGAAAATAACATTAATGAATGCATTTTTATTAATATCAAGCGTCTGCTAAGTAACTGTCTGTTATACGGCGAAAAGCGACAAAACATAAATGTCGGGTAATCATCGCATCCTATTCATCATTAGAATTCAGATTTTTATCCGGATTATATTACATATTGCATCATCTAACCCGGATGTTCATAGAATGCTGACACTAGTTTCAGAAAATGACTTTAATTAATGCATTTCTATTAATATCAAGCGTCTGCTAAGTAACTGTCTGTTATACGGTGAAAAGCGACAAAATATCCATCTCGGGTATGATAGGATGCTATTCATCATTAGAATTCAGATTTTTATCTGAATTATATTACATATTGCATCAACTATGCCTGATGTTTATAGAATGCTGACACTAGTTTAGGAAAATAACATGAATGAATGCATTTTTATTAATATCAAGCGTCTGTAAAGTAGCTGTCTGTTATACGGTGAGAAGCGACAAAACATACATGTCGGATAATGATCGCATCCTATTCATCATTAGAATTCACATTTTCATCCGGATTATATTACATATTGCATCATCTAAGCCTGATGTTCATAGAATGCTGACACTAGTTTCAGAAAATAACATTAATGAATGCATTTTTATAAATATCAAGCGTCTGCTAAGTAGCTGTCTGTTATACGTCGAAAAGCGACAAAACATACATGTCGGGTATGGTCGCATCCTTTTCATCTTTAGAATTCAGTTTTTCATCCGGATTATAGTACATGTTACATCATCTCAGCCTGATGTTGCTAGAATGCTGACACAATTTCAAAAAATAACATTAATGAATGCATTTTTATTAATATCATGCGTCTGTTAAGTAACTGTTTGTTATATGGCGATAAGCGACAAAACAAACGTGTCGGGTAATTTTCGCATCCTATTCATCATTAGAATTCTGATTTTCATCCGGATTATATTACATATTGCATCATCTAAGCCTGATGTTCATAGAATGCTGACACTAATACAGCAAATAACATTAATGAAAGCATTTTTATTAAAATCAAGCGTCTGCTAATTAACTGTCTGTTATACGGCGAAAAGCGACAAAACATACATGTCGGGTAATGATCGCATCCTATTCATCATTAGAAGGCAGATTTTCATCAAGACTATATTACATATTGCATCATCTAAGCCTGATGTTCATAGAATATTGACTCTAGTTCAGAAAATAACATTAATGAATGCATTTTTATTCATATAAGCGTCTGCTAAGTAACTGTCTGTTATACGGCGAAAAGCGACAAAACATACATGTCGGGTAATGATCGCATCCTATTCATCGTTAGAATTCAGATTTTCGTCCGGATTATATTACATATTGCATCATCTAAATCTAATGTTCATAGAATTTTGACACTATTTCAGAAAATAACATTAATGAATGCATTTTTATTAATATAAAGCGTCTGTTAAGTAACTGTCTGTTATACGGCGATAAGCGACAAAACATACATGTTGGTTAAAGATCGCATCCTATTCATCATTAGAATTCAGATTTACATTCGGATTTTATTAAATATTGCATCATCTAAGCCTGATATTCATAGAATACTGACACTATTTCAGAAAATAACATTAATGAATGCATTTTTATTAATATCAATCGTCTGCTAAGTAGCTGTCTATTATACGGCGAAAAGCGACAAAACATACATGTCGGGTAGGATCGCATCCTATTCATCATTAGAATTCATATAAGCGTCTGCTAAGTAACTGTCTGTTATACGGCGAAAAGCGACAAAACATACATGTCGGGGATGATCGCATCCTATTCATCATTAAAATTCAGATTTTCATACGGATTATATTACATATTGCATCATCTAAGCTTGATGTTCATAGAATTGTGTCACTAGTCTCAGAAAATAACATTAATGAATGCATTTTTATTAATATCAAGCGTCTGCTAAGTAGCTGTCTATTATACGGCGAAAAGCGACAAAACATACATGTCGGGTAGGATCGCATCCTATTCATCATTAGAATTCAGATTTTCATCCGGATTATATTACATATTGCATCATCTAAACCTGATGTTCATAGAATGATGACAGTAGTTTCAGAAATTAACATTAATGAATGCATTTTTATTAATATCAAGCGTCTGCTAAGTAGCAGTCTGTTATACGACGAAAAGCGACAAAACATACATGTCGGGTATGATCGCATCCTATTCATCATTAGAATTCAGATTTTCATCCGGATTATATTATATATTGCATCTTCTTAGCCTGATGTTCCTAGAATGCAGTCTTATTGTGCACATGCTCGGACGCCGTAAATTGTCAAACGACATACCGCTCACATTGAAATCCGCAAATGAGATAACACAAGTCCCCATATCTTTGAATTTCGCCTCGACTCAAATCAAGGTGTAAAAAAAACTTTTGTAATTATGGATAAGGCAAGAAGTTTTCGACAATTGGACACCAATATTTAGTGGATTCGATAAAAAGGAAAAATTAGAAATGCAGTCTTATTGTGCACACTGGAATTCGGACGCTGTAAATTGTCAGACGACTTACCGCTCACATTGTGAAAGCTGTACTTTTTACTATCGGACCAAAATAAAACTTCCTGTAAACATAGACAAATCAAATAATTGCACACAATTGGATACCCATTTTGAAAATATTTCTTTTACAGGATAAATGTTATAAACACGTGAAATATGACTGATTTCCCAGTTTAGGGCCGCATGAAAATTTCCGCAGATGCGCTAACACAAGGGCACATATCGTTGAATTTAGCCTCGACTCTAGTCAAGGTGTATGAAAAATTTTGTAATTATGGATAAGGCAAGAAATTCCCCACAATTGGACACAAATATTTTGTGGATTTGATGAAAAGGAAAAATTAGAAATGCAGTCTTATTTTGCACACTGGAATTCGGACGCTG
This sequence comes from Acanthosepion esculentum, assembly GCA_964036315.1. NCBI lineage: Eukaryota > Metazoa > Mollusca > Cephalopoda > Sepiida > Sepiidae > Acanthosepion > Acanthosepion esculentum. The sequence goes on from OZ038489.1 coordinate 136,188, forward strand.
TAAATTGTCAGACGACATACCGCGCACATGGTGAAAGCTGTACTTTTTACTATCTGGCGAAATGAAAAATTCCTGTAAACATAGACAAATCAAATAATTGCACACAATTTGCTACCCATTTTGAAAATATTACTTTTACTGGAAAAAAGTTATAAACAATGAAATATGACAGTTTTCCCAGTTTATGGCCGCATGAAAATTTCCGTAAATGAGCTAACACAAGTCCCCATATCGTTGAATTTCGCCTCGACTCTAATTAAGGTGTAGAAAAAACCTATGTAATTATGGATAAGCAAGAAATACCCGACAATTGGACACCAATATTTAGTGGATTCTATGAAAAGGAAAAATTAGAAATGCAGTCTTATTGTGCACACTGGAATTCGGACACTGTAAATTGTCAGACGACATATAGTGCACATGGTGAAAGCTGTACTTTTTACTTTCTGACCAAATAAAAAATCCCTGCAAACATAGACAAATCAAATAATTGGACACAATTTGATACCCATTTTGAAAATATTTCTTTTACTGGAAAAAAAGTTATAAACAAGTGAAATATGACTGATTTCCCAGTTTAGGGCCGCATTAAGATTTCCGAAAAATGAGCTAACACAAGTCCCCATATCGTTGAATTTCGCCTCGACTCTAGTCAAGGTGTATGAAAAATTGTGTAATTAGGGATAAGGCCAGAAATTCCCGACAATTGGACACAAATATTTTGTGGATTCGATAAAATGTTAAAATTAGTTATGCAGTTTTATTTAGCACACTGGAATTCGGACGCTGTAAATTGTCAGACGACTTACCGCGCACATGGTGAAAGCTGTACTTTTTACTATCTGACCAAAAGAAAAATCCATGTAAACATAGACAAATCAAATAATTGCACACAATTTGATACCCATCTAGATATCATTTCTTTTACTGGAAAAAAGTTACAAACAAGTGAAATATGACTGATTTCCCAGTTTAGGGCCGCATGAAAATATCCGTAAATGACATAACACAAGTCCCCATATCGTTCAATTTCGGCTCGACTCTATTCAAGGTGTAGAAAAAACATTTGTAATTATGGATAAGGCAAGAAAAACCCGACAATTGGAAACATATATTTAGTGGATTCGGTAAAAAGGAAAAATTAGAAAAGCATACTTATTGTGCACACTGGAATACGGACGCTGTAAATTGTCAGACGACATGCCGCGCACTTGGTGAAAGCTGTATATTTTACTATCTGACCAATTAAAAAATCCCTGTAAACAGAGACAAATCAAATAATTGCACACAATTTGATACCCATTTTGAAAATATTTCTTTTCCACAAAAAAGTTATAAACAACTGAATTATGACTGGTTTCCCTGTTTAGCGCCACATGAAAATTTCCGCAAATGAATTAACACAAGTCCCCATATCGTTGAATTTAGCCTCGGCTCTAGTAAAGGTGTAGGAAAAACTTTTGTAATTATTGATTAAGCAAGAAAAATACTTCTTTTACTGGATAAAAGTTATAAACAAGTGAAATATGACTGATTTCCCAGTTTAGTGCCGCATGAAAATTTCCGCAAATGAGCCAAACACAAGTCCCCATATCGTTGAATTTAGGCCTCTACTGGAATCAACGTGTAGAAAAAACTTTTGTAATTTTGGATAAGGCAAGAGATACTCGACAATTGTACACCAATATTTAGTGGATTCGATAAAAAGGAAAAATTAGAAATGCAGTCTAATTGTGCACACTGGAATTCGGACATTGTAAATTGTCAGACGACATACCGTGCACATGGTGAAAGCTGTACTTTTTACTTTCTTACCAAATGAAAGATCCCTGTAAACATAGACACATCAAATAATTGCACACAATTTGATACCCATTTTGAAAATATTTCTTTTACTGGATAAAAGTTATAAACAACTGAAATATGACTGATTTCCCAGTTTAGTGCCGCATGAAAATTTCCGCAAATGAGACAAACACAAGTCCCCATATCGTTGAATTTCGGCCTCTACTCGAATCAACGTGTAGAAAAAACTTTTGTAATTATGGATAAGGCAAGAAATACCTGACAATTTGACACCAATATTTTGTGGATTTGATAAAAATGAAAAATTAGAAATGCAGTCTTATTGTGCACACTGGAATTCGGACGCCTTAAATTGTCAGACGACTAACCGCGCACATGGTGAAAGCTGTACTTTTTACTATCTGACCAAACGAAAAATCCATGTAAACATAGACAAATCAAATAATTGCACACAATTTGATACCCATTTTGAAAATATTTCTTTTACTGGAAACATTTATAAACAATGAAATATGACAGTTTTCCCAGTTTATGGCCGCATGAAAATTTCCGTAAATGAGCTAACACAAGTCCCCATATCGTTGAATTTCGCCTCGACTCTAATTAAGGTGTAGAAAAAACCTATGTAATTATGGATAAGCAAGAAATACCCGACAATTGGACACCAATATTTAGTGGATTCTATGAAAAGGAAAAATTAGAAATGCAGTCTTATTGTGCACACTGGAATTCGGACACTGTAAATTGTCAGACGACATATAGTGCACATGGTGAAGCTGTACTTTTTACTTTCTGACCAAATAAAAAATCCCTGAAAACATAGACAAATCAAATAATTGCACACAATTTGCTACCCATTTTGAAAATATTACTTTTACTGGAAAAAAGTTATAAACAATGAAATATGACAGTTTTCCCAGTTTATGGCCGCATGAAAATTTCCGTAAATGAGCTAACACAAGTCCCCATATCGTTGAATTTCGCCTCGACTCTAATTAAGGTGTAGAAAAAACCTATGTAATTATGGATAAGCAAGAAATACCCGACAATTGGACACCAATATTTAGTGGATTCTATGAAAAGGAAAAATTAGAAATGCAGTCTTATTGTGCACACTGGAATTCGGACACTGTAAATTGTCAGACGACATATAGTGCACATGGTGAAAGCTGTACTTTTTACTTTCTGACCAAATAAAAAATCCCTGCAAACATAGACAAATCAAATAATTGGACACAATTTGATACCCATTTTGAAAATATTTCTTTTACTGGAAAAAAAGTTATAAACAAGTGAAATATGACTGATTTCCCAGTTTAGGGCCGCATTAAGATTTCCGCAAATGAGCTAACACAAGTCCCCATATCGTTGAATTTCGCCTCGACTCTAGTCAAGGTGTATGAAAAATTGTGTAATTAGGGATAAGGCCAGAAATTCCCGACAATTGGACACAAATATTTTGTGGATTCGATAAAATGTTAAAATTAGTTATGCAGTTTTATTTAGCACACTGGAATTCGGACGCTGTAAATTGTCAGACGACTTACCGCGCACATGGTGAAAGCTGTACTTTTTACTATCTGACCAAAAGAAAAATCCATGTAAACATAGACAAATCAAATAATTGCACACAATTTGATACCCATCTAGATATCATTTCTTTTACTGGAAAAAAGTTACAAACAAGTGAAATATGACTGATTTCCCAGTTTAGGGCCGCATGAAAATATCCGTAAATGACATAACACAAGTCCCCATATCGTTCAATTTCGGCTCGACTCTATTCAAGGTGTAGAAAAAACATTTGTAATTATGGATAAGGCAAGAAAAACCCGACAATTGGAAACATATATTTAGTGGATTCGGTAAAAAGGAAAAATTAGAAAAGCATACTTATTGTGCACACTGGAATACGGACGCTGTAAATTGTCAGACGACATGCCGCGCACTTGGTGAAAGCTGTATATTTTACTATCTGACCAATTAAAAAATCCCTGTAAACAGAGACAAATCAAATAATTGCACACAATTTGATACCCATTTTGAAAATATTTCTTTTCCACAAAAAAGTTATAAACAACTGAATTATGACTGGTTTCCCTGTTTAGCGCCACATGAAAATTTCCGCAAATGAATTAACACAAGTCCCCATATCGTTGAATTTAGCCTCGGCTCTAGTAAAGGTGTAGGAAAAACTTTTGTAATTATTGATTAAGCAAGAAAAATACTTCTTTTACTGGATAAAAGTTATAAACAAGTGAAATATGACTGATTTCCCAGTTTAGTGCCGCATGAAAATTTCCGCAAATGAGCCAAACACAAGTCCCCATATCGTTGAATTTAGGCCTCTACTCGAATCAACGTGTAGAAAAAACTTTTGTAATTTTGGATAAGGCAAGAGATACTCGACAATTGTACACCAATATTTAGTGGATTCGATAAAAAGGAAAAATTAGAAATGCAGTCTAATTGTGCACACTGGAATTCGGACATTGTAAATTGTCAGACGACATACCGTGCACATGGTGAAAGCTGTACTTTTTACTTTCTTACCAAATGAAAGATCCCTGTAAACATAGACAGATCAAATAATTGCACACAATTTGATACCCATTTTGAAAATATTTCTTTTACTGGATAAAAGTTATAAACAACTGAAATATGACTGATTTCCCAGTTTAGTGCCGCATGAAAATTTCCGCAAATGAGACAAACACAAGTCCCCATATCGTTGAATTTCGGCCTCTACTCGAATCAAGGTGTAGAAAAAACTTTTGTAATTATGGATAAGGCAAGAAATACCTGACAATTTGACACCAATATTTTGTGGATTTGATAAAAATGAAAAATTAGAAATGCAGTCTTATTGTGCACACTGGAATTCGGACGCCTTAAATTGTCAGACGACTAACCGCGCACATGGTGAAAGCTGTACTTTTTACTATCTGACCAAACGAAAAATCCATGTAAACATAGACAAATCAAATAATTGCACACAATTTGATACCCATTTTGAAAATATTTCTTTTACTGGAAACATTTATAAATAAGCGAAATATGACTGATTTCCCAGTTTCGGGCAGAATGAAAATTTCCGTAAATGTTATAACACAACTCCCATATCGTTGAATTTCGCTTCGACTCTAATCAAGTTGTAGAAAAAACTTTTGTAATTATGGATAAGGCAAGAAATACCCGACAATTGGACACCAATATTTAGTGGATTCGTTGAAAATGAAAAATTAGAAATGCAGTCTTATTGTGCACACTGGAATTCGGACACTGTAAATTGTCAGACGACATATAGTGCACATGGTGAAAGCTGTACTTTTTACTATCTGACCAAATAAAAAATCCCTGTAAACATAGACAAATCAAATAATTGCACACAATTTTATACTCATTTTGAAAATATTTCTATTACTGGAAGAAAGTTATAAACAAGTGAAATATGACTGATTTCCCAGTTTAGGGCCACATGAAGATTTCCGCAAATGAGCTAACACAAGTCCCCATATCGTTGAATTTCGCCGCGACTCTAGTCAAGGTGTATGAAAAATTGTGTAATTATGGATAAGGCAAGAAATACGTGACAATTGGACACCAATATTTTGTGGATTCGATATAAGGAAAAATTAGAAATTCAGTCTTATTGTGCACACTGGAATTCGGACGCTGTATATTGTCAGACGACATACCGCGCATATGGTGAAAGCTGTACTTTTTACAATCTGACCAAATTAAAAATCCCTGTAAACATAGACAAATAAAATACTTGCACACAATTTTATACTCATTTTGAAAATATTTCTATTACTGGAAGAAAGTTATAAACAAGTGAAATATGACTGATTTCCAAATTTAGAACCGCATGAAAATGTCCGCAAATGAGCTAACACAAGTCCCCATATCGTTGAATTTCGCCTCTACCCTATTCAGCGTGTAGAAAAAACTTTTGTAATTATGGATAAGGCCAGAAATTCCCGACAATTGCACACCAATATTTTGTAGATTCGATAAACAGGAATAATTAGAAATGCAGTCTTATTGTGCAAACTGGAATTCGGACGCTGTAAATTGTCAGACGACATACCGCGCACTTGGTGAAAGCAGTACTTTTTACTATCTGACCAAATTAAAAATCCCTGTAAACATAGACAAATCAAATAATTGCACACAATTTTATACTCATTTTGAAAATATTTCAATTAACTGGAAAAAAATTATAAACAACTGAAATATGACTGATTTCCCAGTTGAGGGCCGCATGAAAATTTCCGCAAATGAGCTAACACAAGTTCCCATATCGCTGAATTTCGCCTCGACACTAGTCAAGGTGTAGAGAAAACTTTTCTAATTACGGATAAGGCAAGAAATTCCCGACAATTGGACACCAATATTTTGTGGATTCGATAAAAAGGAAAAATTAGAAATGCAGTCTTATTGTGCACACTGGAATTCGGACGCTGTAAATTGTGAGACGACATACCGCGCACATGGTAAAAGCTGTACTTTTTACTATCTGACCAAATGAAAAATCCCTTACAAGCAATCTCAGGCTGCTACAAAACGGCATATCCTGGCTCTTTTGTGAAAACTGCCTTACAAGCAATCTCAGGCTGATACAAGCCCACACCTGCTGGCTCTTCTCTCAAAACTGGCTAAAATCAATCTCAGGCTGCTACAAGCTGACTACGCCTGTCTCTTTTGTGACCACTGCCTTACAAGCAATCTCAGGTTGCTAAAAATCGATATCTCCTGGCTCTTTTGTGAGAAATGCCTTACAATCAATCTCAGGCTGCAGCAAGCCAATTCTCCTGGCTTTTTGTGCCAATTGCCTTACAAGCAATCCCACGCAGCTACGAGCCCATTTCTCCTGGCTTTTTGTGACAACTGCCTTACAACGAATCTCAGGCTGCAGCAAGCCCAATTCTCCTGGCTTTTTGTGACAATTGCCTTACAAGCAATCCCAGGCTGCTACGAGCCGAATTCTCCTGGCTCATTTGTGAAAACAGCCTTACAAGCAATCTCAGGCTGCTACAAGCCGAATACGCCTGGCTCTTTTGTTACACCTGACTTACAAGCAATCTCAGGCTGCTACGAGCCCATTTCTCCTGGCCTTTTGTGCAAAGTGCCTTACACGCAATCTTAGGATTCTACGAGCCGGTTCTCCTGGGAGATTTGTGAAAATTGCCTTACAAGCAATCTCATTCTTCTACAAGTCTACACCTGCTGGCACTTTTAAGACAACTGCATTACAAGCAATCTCTGGCTGCTAAAAAATCGATCACCTGGCTCTTTCGTGACAACTGCCTTTCAAGCAATCTCAGGCATCAGCAAGCCCAATGTTCCTGGCTTTTTTGCCAATTGCCTTACAAGAAATCCCAGGCTGCTACGAGCCGATTTCTCAAGACTCTTTTGTGGCAACTGCTTTACAAGCAGTCTCAGGCTGCTACAAAACGGCATATCCTGGCTCTTTTGTGAAAACTGCCTTACAACAAGCTCAGGCTGATACAAGCCTACACCTGCTGGCTCTTCTGTGAAAACTGCCTTACAAGCAATCTCAGGCTGCTGTGGGCCGACTTCATCGGACAATTTGTGAAAACTGTCTTACAAAGGATATCAGGTTGCTACAAGCCGATTTCTCCTGCCTCTATTCTGCCAACTGCCTTCCAAGCAATCTAAGGCTGCTACGAGCCTGGCTCTTCTATGACAACTGCCTTACAAGCAATCTCAGGCTGCTACGAGCCGATCTCCTGGCTCTTTTGTGCCAATTGCCTTACAAGCCATCCCAGGCTGCTACTAGCGGATTTCTCCTGGCTCTTTTGTGGCAACTGCCTTTCAAGCAATCTCAGGCTGCTACAAGCCGAATTCTCCTGGCTCTTTTGTGACAACTGGTTAAAAGCAATCTCAGGCTTCTACGAGCCGTCATCTCCTGGCTCTTTTGTGACAAATGCCTTAAAAGCAATCTCAGACTGCTACAAGCCGTCTACGCCTGGCCTTACAAGCAATCTCAGGGTGCAGCAAGCCTAATTCTACTGGCTTTATTGCCAATTGCCTCACAAATAATCCCAGGCTGCTACGGGCTGGTTTCTTCTGGCTCTTTTGTGGCAACTGCCTTACAAGCAATCTCAGGCTGCTACAAGCCGAATTCTCCTGGCTCTTTTGTGACAACTGCCTTACAAGCAATGTCAGGCTGCTCCGAGCCGACTTCTCTTGGCTCTCTTGTGAAAACTGCCTTACAAGCAATCTCAGGCTTTTGTAGCAACTGCCTTACATGCAATCACAGTAGCAAGCCCAATTCTCCTGGATTTTTGTGCCAATTTCATTACAAGCAATTCCACGCAGCCATGAGCCCGTTTCCCCTAGCTTTTTGTGAAAATTGCCTTACACGCAATCTCAGGCTTCTACGAGCCGGTTCTCCTGGCACATTTGTGAAAATTGCATTTCAAGCAATCTCAGTCTGCTACAAACTTACACCTGCTGACGCTTTTTTCCCTTACAAGCAATCTCCCGCTGTTATGGGCCGACTTCTCCAGGCCATTTGTAAAAATTGTCTTCCAAAGGTTCTCCGGCTGCTACAAGTCGATTTCTCCTGCCTCTTTTGTGCCAACTGCCTTCCAAGCAATATCAGGCTGCTACGAGCCGACTTCGCATGGATCTTCTATGACAACTGCCTTACAAGCAATCTCAGGCTGCTCCAAATCGATCTCCTCGCTCTTTTGTGGCAACTGCCTTACAGGCAATCTCAGGCTGCTACAAGACGACTACGCCTGGCCCTTTTGTGCCAACTGTTTTACACATAATCTCAGGCTGCTACAATTCGTCATCAACTGGCTCTTTTGTGAAAACTGCCTTACAAGCAATCTTAGGCAGCTACAAGCTGACTACGCCTTTCTCTTTTGTGGCAACTGCCTTACAAGCAATCTCAGGCTGCAGCAAGCCCAATTCTCCTGGCTTTTTTTGCCAATTGCCTTACAAGTAGTCCCAGGCTGCTACGAGCGTATTTCACCTGGCTCTTTTGTGGCAACTGCCTTACAAGCAATCTCAGGCCTCTACAGGACGAATTCTCCTGGCTCTTTTGTGAGAATTGCCTTAAAAGCAATCTCAGGATGCTACGGGCCGACTACGACAAGTGGCTTACAAGCAAACTCAGGCTGCTACAAGCCGATTTCTACTGGCTCTTTTTTGGCAACTGCCTTACAAGCAATTTCAGGCTGCTACGAGCCGACTTTTCTTGGTTCGTTTGTGAAAACTGCCTTACAAGCCATCTCAGGCTGCAGCAACCCCAACACTTTTGGCTTTTTGTGCCAATTGGCTTACAAGAAATCACAGGCACCTACAAGCCGAATTCTCCTGGCTCTTTTGTGACAACTGCCTTACAAGCAATATCAGACTGCTACGAGCCGACTACTTTTGGCTCTTTTGTGAAAACTGCCTTACAAGCAATCTCTGGCTGCAGCAATCCAAATTCTCCTGGCTTTTTGTGCCAATTGCCTTCCAAGCAATCCCAGGCGGCTACGAGCCGATTTCTCCTGATTTCTTTTGTGGCAACTGCCTTAAAAGCAATCTCAGGCTGCGACAAGACGAATTCTCTTGGCTCTTTTGTGACAACTGCCTTACAAGCAAAATCGGGATGCTACGAGCCGACTTCTCTTGGCTCTTTTGTGAAAACTGCCTTACAAGCAATCTCAGCCTGCTACAAGACGAATACGCCTGTCTCTTTTGTGAAACTGCCTTGCAAGCAATCTCAGGCCGCTACTAATAGACATCTCCTGTCTCTTTTCTGAAAACTGCCTTACAAGCAATCTCAGGCTGCAGCAATCCCAATTCTCCTGGCTTTTTGTGCCAATTGCCTTACAAGCAATCCCAGGCGGCTACGAATCGATTTCTCCTGGCTCATTTGTGGCATCTGCCTTAGAAGCATTCTCAGGTTGCTCCAAGCCCAATTCTCCTGACTTATTGTGCCAATTGCCTTACAAGCAGTCCCAGGCGGCTACGAGCCGTCTTCTCTTGGCTCTTTTGTGAAAACTGCCTTACAAGCAGTCTCAGGCTGCTACAAATCGACATATCCTGGCTCTTTTGTGAAAACTGCCTTACAAGCAATCCCAGGCTGCTACGAACCGCTTTCTCCTGGCTCATATGTGGCATCTGTCTTACAAGAATTCTCAGGCTGCTACAAGCCCAATTCTCCTGGCTTTTTGTGCCAATTGCCTTACAAATAATCCGAGGCGGATACGAGCCGATTTCTTCTGGCTCTTTTGTGAAAACTACCTTACAACGAATCTCAGGCTGCAGCAAGCCCAATTCTCCTGGCTCTTTTGTGGCAACTGCCTTACAAGCAACCTCAGGCTTCTACCAGCCGACTTTTTTGGGATCTTTTGTGAAAACTGCCTTACAAGCAATCTCAGCCTGCTACAAGATGAATACGCCTGGCTCTTTTGGGAAACTGCCTTGCAAGCAATCTCAGGCCGCTACAAATCGACATCTCCTGTCTCTTTTGTGACAACTGCCTCACAAGCAATATCACGCTGCCGCTAGCCCAATTCTCCTCACTTTTTGAGCCAAATGCCTTAAAAGCAATCCCAGGTGGTTACGTGTCGATTTCTCCTGGCTCTTTTGTTGTAAGTGCCTTACAAGCAATGTCAGCCTGCTACGAGCCGACTTCTCTTGGCTCTTTTGTGAAAACTGCCTTTCAAGCAATCTCAGTCTGCAGCAAGCCCAATTCGCCACGATTTTGTGCCAATTGCATTACAAGCAATCCCAGGCTGCTACGAGCCGATTTCTCCTAGCTCATTTGTAGGATCTGCCTTACAAGCATTCTCAGGCTGCTAAAAGCCCAATTCTCCTGGCTTTTTGTGCCAATTGCCTTACAAGCAATCCCATGCGGCTCGAGCCTATTTCTCCTGGCTCGTTTGTGGCAACTGCCTTACAAGCAATCTCAGTCAGCTACAAGACGAATTCTTCTGGCTCTTTTTTGACAACTGCCTTACAAGCAATGTCAGACTGCTACGAGCTGACTTATCTTGGCTCTTTTGTGAAAACTGCCATACAAGCAATCAGAGGCTGCTGCAAAACGACATCTCCTGTCTCTTTTGTGAAAACTGCCTTACAAGCATTCTCAGCCTGCTACAAGCCGAATACGCTTGGCTCTTTTGTGAAACTGCCTTACATGGAATCTCAGGCCGCTACAAATCGACATCTCATGGCTCTTTTGTGACAACTGCCTTACAAGTATTCTCAGGCTGCCGCTAGCCCAATTCTCTTGACTTTTTGTGCCAATTGCCTTACAAGCAAAATCAGGATGCTACTAGCAAACTTCTCTTGGCTCTTTTGTGAAAACTGCCTTGCAAGCAATCTCAGGCCGCTACAAATCGACATATCCTGGCTCTTTTCTGACAACTGCCTTACAAGCAATCCCATGCGGCTACGAGCCGACTTCTCTTTGCTCTTTTGTGAAAACTGCCTTTCAAGCAATCTCAGGCTGCAGCAATCCCAATTCACCTGGCTTTTTGTTCCAATTGCCTTGCAAGCAATCCCAGGCGGCTACGAAGCGAGTTCTCCTGGCTCTTTTGTGACAACTGCCTTACAAGCAAAATCAGGATGCTACTAGCCGACTTCTCTTGGCTCTTTTGTGAAAACTGCCTTGCAAGCAAACTCAGGCCGCTACAAATCGACATCTCCTGTCCCTTTTTTGACAATTGCCTTACAAGCAATATCAGGCTGCCGCTAGCCCAATTCTCCTGACTTCTTGTGCCAATTGCATTAAAAACAATCGCAGGCGGCTGCGTGCCGATTTTTCCTGGCTCTTTTGTGGCAACTGCCTTACAAGCCATCTCAGGCTGCTATAAGCCGAATTATCCAGGCTCTTTTGTGACAACTGCCTTAGAAGCAATGTCACGCTGCTACGAGCCGACTTCTCTTAGCTCTTTTGTGAAAACTGCCTTACAAACAATATCAGGCTGCCACAAAATGACATCTCCTGTCTCTTTTGTGAAAACTGCCTTACAAGCAATCTCAGACTACTACAAGTCGAATACGCCTGGCTCTTTTGTGAAACTGCCTGACAAGCAATCCCAGGCTGCTACGAGCCGATTTCTCCAAGCTCATTTGTGGGATCTCCCTTACAAGCATTTTCAGGCTGCAGCAATATGAATTCTCTTGGTTTTTGTGCGAATTGCCTTACAAGTAATCCCAGGCGGCTACGAGCCGATTCTCCTGGCCCTTTTGTGGCAACTGCCTTACAAGAAATCTCAGGCTGCTACAAGCAGAATTCTCCTGGCGCTTTTGTGACAACTGCCTTACAAGCAATGTCAGTCTGCTACGAGCCGACTTCTCTTGGCAATTTTGTGAAACTGCCTTACAAGTAATATCAGTCTGCTACAAAACGACATCTCCTGTCTCTTTTGTGAAACTGCCTTACAAGCAATCTCAGATCGCTACAAGCCGAATACGACAGGCTCTTTTGTGAAACTGCCTTGCAAGCAATCTCAGGCCGCTACAAGCCGAATACGCCAGGCTCTTTTGTGAAACTGCATTGCAAGCAATCTCAGGCAGCTACAAATCGACATCTCCTGTCTCTTTTGTGAAACTGCCTTACAAGCAATCTCAGATCGCTACAAGCCGAATACGACAGGCTCTTTTGTGAAACTGCCTTGCAAGCAATCTCAGGCCGCTACAAGCCGAATACGCCAGGCTCTTTTGTGAAACTGCATTGCAAGCAATCTCAGGCAGCTACAAATCGACATCTCCTGTCTCTTTTGTGACAACTGCATTACAAGCAATATCAGCCTACCGCCAGAACAGTTCTCCTGACTTTTTGTGCCAATTGCCTTACAAGCAATCCCAGGCGTCTACGAGCCGGCTTTTCTTGGCTCTTTTGTGAAAACAGCCTTACAAGCAATCTCAGGCCGATACAAGCCGAATATGCTTGGCTCTTTTGTGAAACTGCCTTGCAAGCACTCTCAGGCCGCTACAAATCGACATCTCCTGTCTCTTTTGTGACAAGTGCCTTACAAGCAATCTTAGACTGCCGCCAGGACAGTTCTGACTTTTTGTGCCAAATGCCTTATAAGCAATCTCAGGCTGCTACATGCCGAATTCTCCTGGTTCTATTGTAACAACTGCCTTACAAGCAATCTCAGGCTGCAGAAATCCCAATTCTTCTAGTTCTTTTGCCAATTGCCTTACAAGCAATCCCAGGCGGCTACGAGCCGATTTCTCCTGGCTCATTTGTGGCAACTGCCTTACAAGCAATCTCAGGCTGCTGCAAGCCGAATTGTCCTTGCTCTTTTGTGCAAATTGCCTTACACGCAATCCCAGGCGTCTACGAGCCGACTTCTCTTGTCTCTTTCATAAAAACTGCCTTAAAAGCAATCTCAGGCTGCTACAAAACGATATCTCCTGTCTCTATTTTTAAAACAGCCTTACAAGCAATCTCAGCCTGCTACAAGCCGAATACGCCTGGCTCTTTTGTGAAACTGCCTTACATGCAATCTCAGGCCGTTACAAATCGACATATACTTGCTCTTTTGTGACAACTGCCTTACAAGCAATTTCAGGCTTCCGCTAGTCTAATTCTCCTAAATGTTTGTGCCAATTGCCTTACACGCAATCCCAGGCTGCTACGAAGCGATTTCTCCTGTTTCATTTGTGGCATCTGCCTTACAAGAATTCTCAGGCTGCAGCAATATGAATTCTCCTGGCTTTTTGTGCGAATTGCCTTACAAGCAATCCCAGGCGGCTACGAGCCGATTTCTCCTGGCGCATTTGTGACAACTGCCTTACAAGCTATGTCAGGCTGCTACGAGCCGACTTCTCTTGGCTCTTTTGTGAAAACTGCCTTACAAGTAATATCAGGCTGCTACAAAACGACATCTCCTGTCTCTTTTGTGAAACTGCCTTACAAGCAATCTCAAGCCGCTAGAAGGCGAATACGCCTGGCTCTTTTGTGAAACTGCCTAGCAAGCAATCTCAGGCAGCTATAAATCGAAATCTCCTACCTCTTTTGGACAACAGCCTTACAAGCAATCTCAGGCTGCCGCCAGGAAAGTTCTCCCGACTTTTTGTGCCAATTGCCTTAAAAGCAATCTCAGGCTGCTACAAGCCGAATTCTCTTCGTTCTATTGTGACAACAGCTTACAAGCAATCTCAGGCTGCAGCAATCCCAATTCTCCTGGCTTTTTGTGCCAATTGCCTTACAAGCAATCCCAGGCTGCTACAAAACGACATCTCCTGTCTCTTTTTTTAAAAACTGCCTTACAATCAATCTCAGCCTGCTACAAGCCGAATACGCCTGGCTCTTTTGTGAAACTGCCTTACAAGCAATCTCAGGCCGCTACAAATCGACATATCCGTGCTCTTTTGTGAGAAGCCGACTTCTCTTGGCTGTTTTGTGAAAACTGCCTTACAAGTAATATCAGGCTGCTACAAAACGATATCTCTTGTCTCTTTTGTGAAACTGCCTTACAAGCAATCTCAGGCCGCTACAAGCCGAATACACCTGGCTCTTTTTTGAAACTGCCTTACAAGCAATCTCAGGCCGCTACAAATCGATATATCCTGGTTCTATTGTGACAACTGCGTTACAAATAATCTCAGGCTGCAGCAATCCCATTTCTCCTGGCTCGTTTGTGGCAACTGCCTTACAAGCAATCTCAGGCTGCTGCAAGCCGAATTCTCCTGTCTCTTTTGTGCAAATTGCCTTACAAGCAATCCCAGGCGTCTACGAGCCGACTTCTTTTGTCTCTTTTGTGAAAACTGCATTAAAAGCAATCTCAGACTGCTACAAAACGATATCTCCTGTCTCTTTTGTTTTAAAATGCCTTACAAGCAATCCGAATTCTACGCTACAAATCGACATATCCTGGCTCTTTTGTGACAACTGCCTTACAAGAAATCTCAGGCTGCCGCTAGCCCAATTCTCCTGACTCCTTGCCTTACAATCCCAGGTTGCTAGAAATCGACATCTCCAGGCTCTTTTGTGACAACTGCCTTACAAGCATTCTCAGGCTGCAGCAATATGAATTCTCCTGGCTTTTTGTGCGAATGGCCTTACAAGACATCCCAGGCGGTTACGAGACGATTTCTACTGTCTCTTTTGCGGCAACTGCCTTACAAGCAATGTCAGGCTGCTACGAGACGATTCTCTTGGCTCTTTTGTGAAAACTGCCTTACAAGTAATATCAGGCTGCTACAAAACGATATCTCCTGTCTCTTTGGTGAAACTGCCTTACAAGCAATCTCAGGCCGCTACAAGCCGAATACGATTGGCTCTTTTGTGAAACTGCCTTGCAAGCAATCTCAGGCCGCTACTAATTGACATCTCCTGTCTCTTTTTTGACAACTGCTTTACAAGCAATCTCAGGCTGCCGCCAGTACAGTTCTCCTGACTTTTTGTGCCAATTGCCTTAAAAGCAATCCCAGGCGGCTACTTGCCGATTTCTCCTGGCTCTTTTGTGGTAACTGCCTTACAAGCAATCTCAGGCTGCTACAAGCCGAATTCTCCTGGTTCTATTGTGACAACTGCCTTACAAGCAATCTCCGGCTGCAGCAATCCCAATTCTCCTGGCTTTTTGTGCCAATTGTCTTACAAGCAATCTCAGGCGGCTACGAGCCGATTTCCCCTGGCTCATTTGTGGCAACTGCCTTACAAACAATCTCAGGCTCCTGCAAGCCGAATTCACCTGGCTCTTTTGTGCAAATTGCCTTACAAGCAATCCCAGGCATCTACGAGCCGACTTCTCTTGTCTCTTTTGTTAAAACTGCCATAAAAGCAATCTCAGGCTGCTACAAACGACATCTCCTGTCTCTTTTTTTTTTAAACAGCCTTACAAGCAATCTCAGCCTGCTAAAAGCTGAATACGTCTGGCTCTTTTGTGAAACTGACTTACAAGCAATCTCAGGCCGCTACAAATCGACATATCCTGGCTCTTTTGTGACAACTGCCTTACAAGCAATCTCAGGCTGCCGCTAGTCCAATTCTCCTGACTTTTTGTCATAAATTCCTTACAAGCAATCCCAGGCTGCTATGAACCGTTTTCTCCTGGCTCATTTGTGGCATCTGCCTTACAAGCTGCAGGCGTCTCGAGTCAACTTCTCTTGGCCCTTTTGTGAAAACTGCCTTACAAGAAATCTCAGGCTGCTACAAGCCGAATTCTCCCGGGGCTTTTGTGACAACTGCCTTACAAGCAATGTCAGGCTGCTACGAGCCGATTTCTCTTGGCTCGTTTGTGAAAACTGCCTTACAAGTAATATCAAACTGTTCAAAACGACATCTCCTGTCTCTTTTGTGAAACTGTCTTACAAGCAATCTCAGGCCGCTAAGAATCTACATCTCCTGTCTCTTTTGTGACAACTGCCTTACAAGCAATCTCAGGCTGCCGCCAGGACAGTTCTCCTGACTTTTTGTGCCAATTGCCCCAGTCCCAGTCCCAGAAAGTCCCACACGGACGACACCCACCGAGGAGACTGTCCCAGAAAGTCCCACGCAGACGACACCCCACCCAGGAGACAGTCCCAGAAAGTCCCACGCAGACGACCCCCAGTCCCAGGAAGTCCCACGCAGACGACCACTCACCCAGGAGTCAGTCCCAGAAAGTCCTACGCAGACGACTCCCAGTCACAGAAAGACCCACGCAGACGAACCACACCCTGGAGACAGTCCCAGAAAGTCCCACGCAGACGACCCCAGTCCCAGAAAGTACCCACGCAGACGACCCCCAGTCCCAGAAAGTCCCACGCAGACGACCTCCAGTCCCAGAAAGTCCCACGCAGACGACCCCCAGTCCAAGAAAGTCCCACGCAGACGAACCCGTCCCAGAAAGTCCCAGGCAGACGACCCCCCACCCAGGTAGCAGTCCCAGAAAGTCCCACGCAAACGACCTCCAGTCACAGAAAGTCTCACGCAGACGACCCCCACCCAGGAGAGAGTCCCAGAAAGTCCAACGCAGACGACCCCCAGTCCCAGAAAGTCCCACGCAGACGACCCCCCACCCAGGAGACAGTCCCAGTAAGTCCCAAACAGACGACCCCCAGTCCCCGAAAGTCCCACGCAGACGACCCCAAGTCCCAGAAAGTCCCACGTAGACGACCCACCACCCAGGAGACTGTCCCAGAATATCCCACGCAGACGACTCCCAGTCACAGAAAGTCCCACGCAGACGACCCCCAGTCCCAGAAAGTCCCACGCAGACGACCCCCCAACCAGGAGACACTACCAGAAAGTCCCACGCAGACGACCCCCTACACAGTAGTCAATCCCAGAAAATCCGAAACAGACGACCCCCCACCCAGGAGACAGTCCCAGAAAGTCCCACGCAGACGACACCCAGTCCTAGAAAGACCCGCGCAGACGACACCTCACCAAGGAGACAGTCCCAGAAAGACCCACGCAGACGACCCCCAGTCCGACAAAAACCCACGCAGACGACCCCCCACCCAGGAGACAGTCCCAGACAGTCCCAAACAGACGACCCCTCACCCAGGAGACAGTCCCAGAATGTCCCACGCAGACGACCCCAAGTCCGACATAAACCCACGCAGACGACCCCCCACCCAGGAAAAACTCCGAGAATGTCCCACGCAGACGACCCACAGTCCAAGAATGTCCCACGCAGACGACCCCCCACCAAGGTGGCAGACCCAGAAAGACACACGCAGACGACCTCCAGTCCCAGAAAGTCCCACGCAGACGACACCCACCCAGGAGCCAGTCTAAGAAATTCCCACGCAGACGACACCCCACCCAGGAGACAGTCCCAAAAAGTCCCAGGAAGACGACCCCCAGTCCCAGAAAGTCCCACGCAGATGACGCCAACCCAGGAGACAGTCCCAGAAAGTCCCACGCAGACGACCCCCAGTCCCAGAAAGTCCCACGCAGACGAACCCCCACCCAGGTGACAGTCCCAGAAAGGCCCACGGAGACGACACCCAGTCACAGAAAGACCCACGCAGACGAACCCCACCCTGGAGACACTCCCAGAAAGTCCCACGCAGACGACCCCAGTCCAAGAAAGTACCCACGCAGACGACCCCCAGTCCCAGAAAGTCCCACGCAGACGACCTCCAGTCCCAGAAATTCCCACGCAGACGACCCGCAGTCCAAGAAAGTCCCACGCAGACGAACCCCAGTCCCAGAAAGTCCCACGCAGACGAACCCCCACCCAGGTAGCAGTCCCAGAAAGTCCCACGCAATTGACCTCCAGTCACAGAAACTCTCACGCAAACGACCCCCAACCAGGAGACAGTTCCAGAAAATCCCATGCAGACGACCCCCAGTCCCATCAAGTCCCATAAGGACGACCCCCACCCAGGAGACAGTCCCAGAAAGTCCCACGCAGACGAACCCCAGTAACAGAAAGTCCCACGCAGAGGACCCCCCACGGAGGAGACAGACCCAGAAAGTCCCAAACAGACGAGCCCCCACCCAGGAGACAGTGCCAGAATGTCCCACGCAGACGACCCCAAGTCCCACGCAGTCGACCCCCAGTCCCAGAAAGTCCCACGCAGATGACCCCCAGTCCCAGAATGTCCCAGGAAGACGACCCCCAGTCCGACGCAGACGACCCCGCACCCAGGAGACACTCCCACAATGTCCCACGCAGAAGACCCACAGTCCAAGAATGTCCCACGCAGACGACCCCCCACCCAGGCGGCAGTCCCAGAAAGTCCCACGCAGAGGACCCCCAGTCCCAGAAAGTCCCACAAGGACAATCCCCACCCAGGAGACAGTTCCAGAAAGTCCCACGCAGACGAGCCCCCACCCAGGAGACAGTCCCAGAAAGTCCCACGCAGACGACCCCCAGTCCCAGAAATTCCCACGCAGACGACCCGCCACCCAGGAGAGAGTCCCAGAAAGTCCAACGCAGACGACCCCCAGTCCCAGAAAGTCCCACGCAGACGACCCCCACCACCCAGGTGACAGTCCCAGAAAGTCCCACGGAGACGACACCCACATCCCAGAAAGTCCCACGCAGACGACTCCAAGTCCCAGAAAGTCAAACGCAGACGACCCCCCACCCCGGAGACAGTCCCAGAATGTCCCACGCAGACGACCCCCAGTCCCAGAAAGTCCCACGCAGACGACCCCCAGTCCCAGAAAGTCCCACGCAGACGACCCCCCAACCAGGAGACACTACCAGAAAGTCCCACGCAGACGACACCCTACACAGTAGTCAGTCCCAGAAAGTCCGAAACAGACGACCCCCCACCCAGGAGACAGTCCCAGAAAGTCCCACGCAGACGACACCCAGTCCTAGAAAGACCCGCGCAGACGACCCCTCACCAAGAAGACAGTCCAAGAAAGACCCACGCAGACGACCCCCGGTCCCAGAAAGTCACACGCAGACGACCCCCCACCCAGGAGACAGTCCCAGAAAGTCCCAAACAGACGACCTCCCACCCAGGAGACAGTCCCAGAAAGTCCCACGCAGAAGACATCCAGTCCCAGAAAGTTCCCAGGCAGACGACCCCCAGTCCCAGAAAGTCACACGCAGACGACCCCCAGTCAAAGAAAATCCCACGCAGTCGACCCCCAGTCCCAGAAAGTCCCACGCAGACGATCTCCCACCCAGGAGACAGTCCCAGAACGTCCCACGCAGACGCCACCCTGTCCCAGAAAGTCCCAAGCAGACGACACCCCACCCAGGAGACAGTGGCAGAATGTCCCACGCAGACGACCCCCAGTCCCAGAAAGTCCCACGCTGACGACCCCAGTCCCAGAAAGTCCCACGCAGACGATCCCTGGTCCCAGAAAGTCCCACGCAGAAGCCCCCCCACCCAGGATACCATCGCAGAAAGTACCACGTAGACGACCCCCCATTCCCAGAAAGTCCCACGCAGACGACCCCCCCCCCAGCCAGGAGACAGTCCCAGAAAGTCACACGCAGACGACCCCCCAGTCCCAGAAAGTCCCACGCAGACGACCCCCCAACCAGGAGAGAGACCCAGAAAGTGCCAAACAGACGAGCCCCCACCCAGGAGACAATCCCAGAACGTCCTACGCAGACGACCCCCAGTCACAGAAAGTACACACGGAGACGACCCCCTGTCCCCGAAAATCCCACGCAGACGACCTCCAATCCAAGTAAGTCCCACGCAGACGTCCCCCACTCCAAGAAAGTCCCACGCAGACGACCCCCAGTCCCAGAAAGTCCCACGCAGACGATCCCCCACCAAGGAGACAATCCCAGAAAGTCCCACGCAGAAGACACCCAGTCCCAGAAAGTCCCAAGAAGACGACCCCACACCCAGGAGACAGTGCCAGAATGTCCCACGCAGACGACCCCAAGTCCGAGAAAGTCCCACACAGACGACCCCCAGGCCAGAAAGTCCCACGCAGTTGAACCCCAGAATGTCCCACGAAGACGACCCCCCACCCTGGAGACAGTCAGAGAAAGTCCCACGCAGACGACCCCCAGTCCCAGAAAGTCCCACGCAGACGATCCCCAGTCCGACAAAGTCCCACGCAGACGACCCCTCACCCAGGAGACACTCCCAGAATGTCCCACGCAGACGACCCACTGTCCAAGAATGTACCACGCAGACGACACCCCACCCAGGTGGCAGTCCGAGAAAGACCCACGCAGACGACCTCCAGTCCCAGAAAGTCCCACGCAGACGACCCCCCACCCAGGAGACAGTCCCAGAAATTCCCACGGAGACGACCCCCCAGTCCCAGAGAGTCCCAGGCAGATGACCCCCAGTCCCACAAAGTCCCACGCAGACGAACCCCACCCAGGAGACAGTTCCAGAAAGTCCCACGCAGACGTCCACCCACCAGGGAGACAGTCCCAGAAAGTCCCACGCAGACGACCCCAGTCCCAGAAAGTACCCACGCAGACGACCCCCAGTCCCAGAAAGTCCCACGCAGACGACCTCCAGTCCCAGAAAGTCCCACGCAGACGACCCGCAGTCCAAGAAAGTCCCACGCAGACGAACCCCAGTCCCAGAAAGACCCACGCAGACGAACACCCACCCAGGTAGCAGTCCCAGAAAGTCTTACGCAAACGACCTCCAGTCACAGAAAGTCTCACGCAGACGGCCTCCAACCAGGAGACAGTTCCAGAAAGTCCCACGCAGACGACCCCCCAGTCCCAGAAAAATCCCATGCAGACGACCCCCAGTCCCATCAAGTCCCACAAGGACGACCCCCACCCAGGAGACAGTCCCAGAAAGTCCCACGCAGACGACCCCCAGTAACAGAAAGTCCCACGCAGAGGACCCCCCACCGAGGAGACAGACCCAGAAAGTCCCAAACAGACGAGCCCCCACCCAGGAGACAGTGCCAGAATGTCCCACGCAGACGACCCCAAGTCCCACGCAGTCGACCCCAGTCCCAGAAAGTCCCACGCAGATGACCCCCAGTCCCAGAATGTCCCAGGAAGACGACACCCAGTCCGACGCAGACGACCCCCACCCAGGAGACACTCCCACAATGTCCCACGCAGACGACCCACAGTCCAAGAATGTCCCACGCAGACGACCCCCCACCCAGGCGGCAGTCCCAGAAAGTCCCACGCAGACGACCCCCAGTCCCAGAATTCCCACAAGGACAACCCCCACCCAGGAGACAGTTCCAGAAAGTCCCACGCAGAGGAGCCCCCACCTAGGAGACAGTCCCAGAAAGTCCCACGCAGACGACCCCCAATCCCAGAAAGTCCCACGCAGACGAACCCCACCCAGGAGACAGTCCCAGAAATTCCCACGCAGATGACCCGTCACCCAGGAGAGAGTCCCAGAAAGTCCAACGCAGACGACCCCCAGTCCCAGAAAGTCCCACGCAGACGACCCCCCACCCCGGAGACAGTCCCAGAATGTCCCACGCAGACGACCCCCAGTCCCAGAAATTCCCACGCAGACGACCCCCAGTCCCAGAAAGTCCCACGCAGACGACCCCCCAACCAGGAAACACTACCAGAAAGTCCCACGCAGACGACCCCCTACACAGTAGTCAATCCCAGAAAGTCCGAAACAGACGACCCCCCACCCAGGAGACAGTCCCAGAAAGTCCCACGCAGACGACACCCAGTCCTAGAAAGACCCGCGCAGACGACCCCTCACCAAGGAGACAGTCCAAGAAAGACCCACGCAGACGACCCCCAGTCCGACAAAAACCCACGCAGACGACCCCCCACCCAGGAGACAGTCCCAGACAGTCCCAAACAGACGACCCCTCACCCAGGAGACAGTCCCAGAATGTCCCACGCAGACGACCCCAAGTCCGACAAAAACCAACGCAGACGACCCCCCACCCAGGAAAAACTCCCAGAATGTCCCACGCAGACGACCCACAGTCCAAGAATGTCCCACGCAGACGACCCCCCACCAAGGTGGCAGACCCAGAAAGACACACGCAGAAGACCTCCAGTCCCAGAAAGTCTCACGCAGACGACACTCACCCAGGAACCAGTCCAAGAAATTCCCACGCAGACGACACCCCACCCAGGAGACAGTCCCAAAAAGTCCCAGGCAGACGACCCCCAGTCCCAGAAAGTCCCACGCAGACGACGCCAACCCAGGAGACAGTCCAAGAAAGTCCCACGTAGACGACCCCCAGTCCCAGAAAGTCCCACGCAGACGAAGCCCCACCCAGGTGACAGTCCCAGAAAGGCCCACGGAGACGACCCCCAGTCCCAGAAAGTCCCACGCAGACGACTCCAAGTCCCAGAAAGTCCCACGCAGACGACCCACCACCCAGGAGACAGTCCCAGAATGTCCCACGCAGACGACCCCCAGTACCAGAAAGTCCCACGCAGACGACACCCAGTCCCAGAAAGTCCCACGCAGACGACCACCCAACCAGGAGACACTCCCAGAAAGTCGCACGCAGACGAACCCCAGTCCCAGAAAGTCCCACGCAGACGACGCCCCACACAGTAGTCAGTCCAAGAAAGTCCCAAACAGACAACCCCCCACCCAGGAGACAGTCCCAGAAAGTCCCACGCAGACGACCCCCAGTCCTAGAAATTCCCGCGCAGACGACACCTCACCAAGGAGACAGTCCCAGAAAGACCCACGCAGACGATCCCCAGTCCCAGAAAGTCACACGCAGACGACCCCCCACCCAGGAGACAGTCCCAGAAATTCCCAAGCAGACGACCCCCCACCCAGGAGACAGTCCCAGTAAGTCCCACGCAGAAGACATCCAGTCACAGAAAGTACCCAGGCAGACGACCCCCAGTCCCAGAGAGTCCCACGCAGACGACCTCCAGTCCCAGAAAGTCCCACGCAGACGACCCCCAGTCAAAGAAAGTCCCACGCAGTCGATCCCCAGTCCCAGAAAGTCCCACGCAGAAGACCCCCCCCAGCCAGGAGACAGTCCCAGAAAGTCACACGCAGACGCCACCCAGTCCCAGAAAGTCCCAAGCAGACGACACACCACCCAGGAGACAGTGCCATAATGTCCCACGTAGACGACCCCCAGTCCCACAAAATCCCACGCAGACGACCCCCAGTCCTAGAAAGTCAAACGCAGACGATCCCCTAGTCCCAGAAAGTCCCACGCAGAAGACCCCCACCCAGGAGACCGTCGCAGAAAGTCCCACGTAGACGACCCCCCATTCCCAGAAAGTCCCACGCAGACGACCCCCCTGCCAGTAGACAGTCCCAGAAAGTCACACGCAGAAGACACACCAGTCCCAGAAAGTCCCACGCAGACGACCCCCAGTCCCACAAAGTCCAAGGCAGACGACCCCCCACCCAGGAGACAGACCCAGAAAGTCCCACGAAGATGAACCCCAGTCCAAGAACGTCCCACGCAGACGACCCCCCACCCAGGTGGCAGTCAAAGAAAGACTCACGCAGACGACCTCCAGTCCCAGAATGTCCCACGCAGACGACCACCCACCCAGGAGACAGTCCCAGAAATTCACACGCAGACGACCCCCCATTCCCAGAATGTCCCAGGCAGACGACCCCCAGTCCCAAAAAGTCCCACGCAGGCGACCCCCCACCCAGGAGGCAGAGCCAGAAAGTCCCACGCAGACGACCCCCCACCCAGGAGACAGTTCAAGAAAGTCC
This sequence comes from Acanthosepion esculentum, assembly GCA_964036315.1. Lineage (NCBI taxonomy): Eukaryota > Metazoa > Mollusca > Cephalopoda > Sepiida > Sepiidae > Acanthosepion > Acanthosepion esculentum. The sequence continues at coordinate 160,014 of OZ038489.1, forward strand.
CACGCAGACGACCACCCACCCAGGAGACAGTCCCAGAAAGTCCCACGCAGACGACCCCCAGTCCCAGAAAGTCCCACGCAGACGACCTCCCACCCAGGAGACTGTCCCAGAATATCCCACGCAGACGACCCCAGTTCAAGAAACTCCCACAATGTCCCATGCAGACGACCCCCCACCCAGTAGACAGTCCCAGAAAGTCCCACGCAGACGACCCCCAGTCCCAGAAAGTCCCACAAGGACGACCCCCACCCAGGAGACAGTTACAGAAAGTCTCACGCAGACGACCCACAGTCCCAGAAATTCCCACGCAGACGACCCCCCACCCAGGAGACAGTCCTAGAAAGTACCACGGAGAAGACCCCCCACCCTGGAGACTCTCCCAGAATATCCCACGCAGACGACCCCCAGTCCCAGAAAGTCCCACGCAGACGACCCCAGTCCCACAATGTCCCACGCAGAGGAACCCCCACCCAGGAGACAGTCCAAGAAACTCCCACGCAGACGACCCCCAGTCCCAGAAAGTCCCACGCAGACGACCCCTCACCCAGGAGACAGTCACAGAAAGTCCAACGCAGACGACCCCTAGTCCCAGAAAGTCTCACGCAAACGAACCCCACCCAGGAGACAGTCCCAGAAAGTCCCACGCAGACGACCCGCCAACCAGGAGAGAGTCCCAGAAAGTCCCACGCAGACGACCCCCAGTCCCAGAAAGTCCCACGCAGATGACCTCCCACCCAGGAAACAGTCCCAGAAAGTCCCACGGAGACGACCGCCAGTCATAGAAAGTCCCACGCAGAAGACCCCAGTCCCAGAACGTCCCACGTAGACGACCCCCACCCAGGAGACTGTCCCAGAATATCCCACGCAGACGACCCCAGGCCCACAATGTACCACGCAGACGACCCCCCACCCAGGAGACAGACCCAGAAAGTCCCACACAGACGACCCCCAGTCCCAGAAAATCCCACGCAGACGACCCCTCACCCAGGAGACAGTCACAGAAAGTCCCATTGAGACGAACCCCAGTCCCAGAAAGTCCCACGCAGACGACCCCCACCCAGGAGACAGTCCCAGAAATTCCCACGCAGACGTCCCCCCACCAAGGAGACAGTCCCAGAAAGACCCACGCAGACGGACCCCAGTCCCAGAAAGTCCCACGCAGACGACCCCCAGTCCCAGAAAGTCCCACGCAGACGACCCCCCAACCAGGAGACACTACCAGAAAGTCCCACGCAGACGACCCCCTACACAGTAGTCAATCCCAGAAAGTCCGAAACAGACGACCCCCCACCCAGGAGACAGTCCCAGAAAGTCCCACGCAGACGACACCCAGTCCTAGAAAGACCCGCGCAGACGACACCTCACCAAGGAGACAGTCCCAGAAAGACCCACGCAGACGACCCCCAGTCCGACAAAAACCCACGCAGACGACCCCCCACCCAGGAGACAGTCCCAGACAGTCCCAAACAGACGACCCCTCACCCAGGAGACAGTCCCAGAATGTCCCACGCAGACGACCCCAAGTCCGATATAAACCCACGCAGACGACCCCCCACCCAGGAAAAACTCCCAGAATGTCCCACGCAGACGACCCACAGTCCAAGAATGTCCCACGCAGACGACCCCCCACCAAGGTGTCAGACCCAGAAAGACACACGCAGACGACCTCCAGTCCCAGAAAGTCCCACGCAGACGACACCCACCCAGGAGCCAGTCCAAGAAATTCCCACGCAGACGACACCCCACCCAGGAGACAGTCCCAAAAAGTCCCAGGCAGACGACCCCCAGTCCCAGAAAGTCCCACGCAGATTACGCCAACCCAGGAGACAGTCCCAGAAAGTCCCACGCAGACGACCCCCAGTCCCAGAAAGTCCCACGCAGACGAACCCCCACCCAGGTGACAGTCCCAGAAAAACCCACGGAGACGACCCCCAGTCACAGAAAGACCCACGCAGACGAACCCCACCCTGGAGACACTCCCAGAAAGTCACACGCAGACGACCCCAGTCCCAGAAAGTACCAACGCAGACGACCCCCAGTCCCAGAAATCCCACGCAGACGACCTCCAGTCCCAGAAAGTCCCACGCAGACGACCCGCAGTCCAAGAAAGTCCCACGCAGACGAACCCCAGTCCCAGAAAGTCCCACGCAAACGAACCCCCACCCAGGTAGCAGTCCGAGAAAGTCCCACGCAATTGACCTCCAGTCACAGAAACTCTCACGCAGACGACCCCCAACCAGGAGACAGTTCCAGAAAATCCCATGCAGACGACCCCCAGTCCCATCAAGTCCCACAAGGACGACCCCCACCCAGGAGACAGTCCCAGAAACTCCCACGCAGACGAACCCCAGTAACAGAAAGTCCCACGCAGAGGACCCCCCACGGAGGAGACAGACCCAGAAAGTCCCAAACAGACGAGCCCCCACCCAGGAGACAGTGCCAGACGACCCCAAGTCCCACGCAGTCGACCCCCAGTCCCAGAAAGTCCCACGCAGATGACCCCCAGTCCCAGAATGTCCCAGGAAGACGACCCCCAGTCCGACGCAGACGACCCCGCACCCAGGAGACACTCCCACAATGTCCCACGCAGAAGAACCACAGTCCCAGAAAGTCCCACAAGGACAATCCCCACCCAGGAGACAGTTCCAGAAAGTCCCACGCAGACGAGCCCCCACCCAGGAGACAGTCCCAGAAAGTCCCACGCAGACGACCACCAGTCCCAGAAAGTCCCACGCAGACGAACCCCACCCAGGAGACAGTCCCAGAAATTCCCACGCAGACGACCCGCCACCCAGGAGAGAGTCCCAGAAAGTCCAACGCAGACGACCCCCAGTCCCAGAAAGTCCCACGCAGCCGACCCCCCCACCCAGGTGACAGTCCCAGAAAGTCCCACGGAGACGACACCCACATCCCAGAAAGTCCCACGCAGACGACTCCAAGTCCCAGAAAGTCACACGCAGACGACCCCCCACCCCGGAGACAGTCCCAGAATGTCCCACGCAGACGACCCCCAGTCCCAGAAAGTCCCACGCAGACGACCCCCAGTCCCAGAAAGTCCCACGCAGACGACCCCCCAACCAGGAGACACTACCAGAAAGTCCCACGCAGACGACCCCCTACACAGTAGTCAGTCCCAGAAAGACCCGCGCAGACGACCCCTCACCAAGGAGACACTACCAGAAAGTCCCACGCAGACGACCCCCTACACAGTAGTCAGTCCCAGAAAGACCCACGCAGACGACCCCCGGTCCCAGAAAGTCACACGCAGACGACCCCCCACCCAGGAGACAGTCCCAGAAAGTCCCAAACAGACGACCTCCCACCCAGGAGCCAGTCCCAGAAAGTCCCACGCAGAAGACATCCAGTCCCAGAAAGTTCCCAGGCAGACGACCCCCAGTCCCAGAGAGTCCCACGCAGACGACCTCCAGTCCCAGAAAGTCACACGCAGACGACCCCCAGTCAAAGAAAATCCCACGCAGTCGACCCCCAGTCCCAGAAAGTCCCACGCAGACGATCTCCCACCCAGGAGACAGTCCCAGAACGTCCCACGCAGACGCCACCCTGTCCCAGAAAATCCCAAGCAGACGACACCCCACCCAGGAGACAGTGGCAGAATGTCCCACGCAGACGACCCCCAGTCCCAGAAAGTCCCACGCTGACGACCCCAGTCCCAGAAAGTCCCACGCAGACGATCCCCTGGTCCCAGAAAGTCCCACGCAGAAGCCCCCCCACCCAGGATACCGTCGCAGAAAGTACCACGTAGACGACCCCCCATTCCCAGAAAGTCCCACGCAGACGACCCCCACCCAGCCAGGAGACAGACCCAGAAAGACACACGCAGACGACCCCCCAGTCCCAGAAAGTCCCACGCAGACGACCCCCCAACCAGGAGAGAGACCCAGAAAGTCCCACGCAGACGACACCCAGTCCCAGAAAGTCCCACGCAGACGACACCCCCACCGAGGAGACAGACCCAGAAAGTGCCAAACAGACGAGCCCCCACCCAGGAGACAATCCCAGAACGTCCCACGCAGACGACCCCCAGTCACAGAAAGTACACACGGAGACGACCCCCTGTCCCCGAAAGTCCCACGCAGACGACCTCCAATCCAAGTAAGTCCCACGCAGACGACCCCCACTCCAAGAAAGTCCCACGCAGACGACCCCCAGTCCCAGAAAGTCCCACGCAGACGATCCCCCACCCAGGAGACAGTCCCAGAAAGTCCCACGCAGAAGACACCCAGTCCCAGAAATTCCCAAGAAGACGACCCCACACCCAGGAGACAGTCCTAGAAAGTACCACGGAGAAGACCCCCCACCCTGGAGACTCTCCCAGAATATCCCACGCAGACGACCCCCAGTCCCAGAAAGTCCCACGCAGACGACCCCAGTCCCACAATGTCCCACGCAGAGGAACCCCCACCCAGGAGACAGTCCAAGAAACTCCCACGCAGACGACCCCCAGTCCCAGAAAGTCCCACGCAGACGACCCCTCACCCAGGAGACAGTCACAGAAAGTCCAACGCAGACGACCCCTAGTCCCAGAAAGTCTCACGCAAACGAACCCCACCCAGGAGACAGTCCCAGAAAGTCCCACGCAGACGACCCGCCAACCAGGAGAGAGTCCCAGAAAGTCCCACGCAGACGACCCCCAGTCCCAGAAAGTCCCACGCAGATGACCTCCCACCCAGGAAACAGTCCCAGAAAGTCCCACGGAGACGACCGCCAGTCATAGAAAGTCCCACGCAGAAGACCCCAGTCCCAGAACGTCCCACGTAGACGACCCCCACCCAGGAGACTGTCCCAGAATATCCCACGCAGACGACCCCAGGCCCACAATGTACCACGCAGACGACCCCCCACCCAGGAGACAGACCCAGAAAGTCCCACACAGACGACCCCCAGTCCCAGAAAATCCCACGCAGACGACCCCTCACCCAGGAGACAGTCACAGAAAGTCCCATTGAGACGAACCCCAGTCCCAGAAAGTCCCACGCAGACGACCCCCACCCAGGAGACAGTCCCAGAAATTCCCACGCAGACGTCCCCCCACCAAGGAGACAGTCCCAGAAAGACCCACGCAGACGGACCCCAGTCCCAGAAAGTCCCACGCAGACGACCCCCAGTCCCAGAAAGTCCCACGCAGACGACCCCCCAACCAGGAGACACTACCAGAAAGTCCCACGCAGACGACCCCCTACACAGTAGTCAATCCCAGAAAGTCCGAAACAGACGACCCCCCACCCAGGAGACAGTCCCAGAAAGTCCCACGCAGACGACACCCAGTCCTAGAAAGACCCGCGCAGACGACACCTCACCAAGGAGACAGTCCCAGAAAGACCCACGCAGACGACCCCCAGTCCGACAAAAACCCACGCAGACGACCCCCCACCCAGGAGACAGTCCCAGACAGTCCCAAACAGACGACCCCTCACCCAGGAGACAGTCCCAGAATGTCCCACGCAGACGACCCCAAGTCCGATATAAACCCACGCAGACGACCCCCCACCCAGGAAAAACTCCCAGAATGTCCCACGCAGACGACCCACAGTCCAAGAATGTCCCACGCAGACGACCCCCCACCAAGGTGTCAGACCCAGAAAGACACACGCAGACGACCTCCAGTCCCAGAAAGTCCCACGCAGACGACACCCACCCAGGAGCCAGTCCAAGAAATTCCCACGCAGACGACACCCCACCCAGGAGACAGTCCCAAAAAGTCCCAGGCAGACGACCCCCAGTCCCAGAAAGTCCCACGCAGATTACGCCAACCCAGGAGACAGTCCCAGAAAGTCCCACGCAGACGACCCCCAGTCCCAGAAAGTCCCACGCAGACGAACCCCCACCCAGGTGACAGTCCCAGAAAAACCCACGGAGACGACCCCCAGTCACAGAAAGACCCACGCAGACGAACCCCACCCTGGAGACACTCCCAGAAAGTCACACGCAGACGACCCCAGTCCCAGAAAGTACCAACGCAGACGACCCCCAGTCCCAGAAATCCCACGCAGACGACCTCCAGTCCCAGAAAGTCCCACGCAGACGACCCGCAGTCCAAGAAAGTCCCACGCAGACGAACCCCAGTCCCAGAAAGTCCCACGCAAACGAACCCCCACCCAGGTAGCAGTCCGAGAAAGTCCCACGCAATTGACCTCCAGTCACAGAAACTCTCACGCAGACGACCCCCAACCAGGAGACAGTTCCAGAAAATCCCATGCAGACGACCCCCAGTCCCATCAAGTCCCACAAGGACGACCCCCACCCAGGAGACAGTCCCAGAAACTCCCACGCAGACGAACCCCAGTAACAGAAAGTCCCACGCAGAGGACCCCCCACGGAGGAGACAGACCCAGAAAGTCCCAAACAGACGAGCCCCCACCCAGGAGACAGTGCCAGACGACCCCAAGTCCCACGCAGTCGACCCCCAGTCCCAGAAAGTCCCACGCAGATGACCCCCAGTCCCAGAATGTCCCAGGAAGACGACCCCCAGTCCGACGCAGACGACCCCGCACCCAGGAGACACTCCCACAATGTCCCACGCAGAAGAACCACAGTCCCAGAAAGTCCCACAAGGACAATCCCCACCCAGGAGACAGTTCCAGAAAGTCCCACGCAGACGAGCCCCCACCCAGGAGACAGTCCCAGAAAGTCCCACGCAGACGACCACCAGTCCCAGAAAGTCCCACGCAGACGAACCCCACCCAGGAGACAGTCCCAGAAATTCCCACGCAGACGACCCGCCACCCAGGAGAGAGTCCCAGAAAGTCCAACGCAGACGACCCCCAGTCCCAGAAAGTCCCACGCAGCCGACCCCCCCACCCAGGTGACAGTCCCAGAAAGTCCCACGGAGACGACACCCACATCCCAGAAAGTCCCACGCAGACGACTCCAAGTCCCAGAAAGTCACACGCAGACGACCCCCCACCCCGGAGACAGTCCCAGAATGTCCCACGCAGACGACCCCCAGTCCCAGAAAGTCCCACGCAGACGACCCCCAGTCCCAGAAAGTCCCACGCAGACGACCCCCCAACCAGGAGACACTACCAGAAAGTCCCACGCAGACGACCCCCTACACAGTAGTCAGTCCCAGAAAGACCCGCGCAGACGACCCCTCACCAAGGAGACACTACCAGAAAGTCCCACGCAGACGACCCCCTACACAGTAGTCAGTCCCAGAAAGACCCACGCAGACGACCCCCGGTCCCAGAAAGTCACACGCAGACGACCCCCCACCCAGGAGACAGTCCCAGAAAGTCCCAAACAGACGACCTCCCACCCAGGAGCCAGTCCCAGAAAGTCCCACGCAGAAGACATCCAGTCCCAGAAAGTTCCCAGGCAGACGACCCCCAGTCCCAGAGAGTCCCACGCAGACGACCTCCAGTCCCAGAAAGTCACACGCAGACGACCCCCAGTCAAAGAAAATCCCACGCAGTCGACCCCCAGTCCCAGAAAGTCCCACGCAGACGATCTCCCACCCAGGAGACAGTCCCAGAACGTCCCACGCAGACGCCACCCTGTCCCAGAAAATCCCAAGCAGACGACACCCCACCCAGGAGACAGTGGCAGAATGTCCCACGCAGACGACCCCCAGTCCCAGAAAGTCCCACGCTGACGACCCCAGTCCCAGAAAGTCCCACGCAGACGATCCCCTGGTCCCAGAAAGTCCCACGCAGAAGCCCCCCCACCCAGGATACCGTCGCAGAAAGTACCACGTAGACGACCCCCCATTCCCAGAAAGTCCCACGCAGACGACCCCCACCCAGCCAGGAGACAGACCCAGAAAGACACACGCAGACGACCCCCCAGTCCCAGAAAGTCCCACGCAGACGACCCCCCAACCAGGAGAGAGACCCAGAAAGTCCCACGCAGACGACACCCAGTCCCAGAAAGTCCCACGCAGACGACACCCCCACCGAGGAGACAGACCCAGAAAGTGCCAAACAGACGAGCCCCCACCCAGGAGACAATCCCAGAACGTCCCACGCAGACGACCCCCAGTCACAGAAAGTACACACGGAGACGACCCCCTGTCCCCGAAAGTCCCACGCAGACGACCTCCAATCCAAGTAAGTCCCACGCAGACGACCCCCACTCCAAGAAAGTCCCACGCAGACGACCCCCAGTCCCAGAAAGTCCCACGCAGACGATCCCCCACCCAGGAGACAGTCCCAGAAAGTCCCACGCAGAAGACACCCAGTCCCAGAAAGTCCCAAGAAGACGACCCCACACCCAGGAGACAGTGCCAGAATGTCCCACGCAGACGACCCCAAGTCCCAGAAAGTCCCACACAGACGACCCCCAGGCCAGAAAGTCCCACGCAGTTGAACCCCAGAATGTCCCACGAAGACGACCCCCCACCCTGGAGACAGTCAGAGAAAGTCCCACGCAGACGACCCCCAGTCCCAGAAAGTCCCACGCAGACGATCCCCAGTCCGACAAAGTCCCACGCAGACGACCCCTCACCCAGGAGACACTCCCAGAATGTCCCACGCAGACGACCCACTTTCCAAGAATGTACCACGCAGACGACACCCCAACCAGGTGGCAGTCCGAGAAAGACCCACGCAGACGACCTCCAGTCCCAGAAAGTCCCACGCAGACGACCCCCCACCCAGGAGACAGTCCCAGAAATTCCCACGGAGACGACCCCCCAGTCCCAGAAAGTCCCAGGCAGATGACCCCCAGTCCCACAAAGTCCCACGCAGACGAACCCCACCCAGGAGACAGTTCCAGAAAGTCCCACGCAGACGTCCACCCACCAGGGAGACAGTCCCAGAAAGTCCCACGCAGACGACCCCAGTCCCAGAAAGTACCCACGCAGACGACCCCCAGTCCCAGAAAGTCCCACGCAGACGACCTCCAGTCCCAGAAAGTCCCACGCAGACGACCCGCAGTCCAAGAAAGTCCCACGCAGACGAACCCCACTCCCAGAAAGACCCACGAAGACGAACCCCCACCCAGGTAGCAGTCCCAGAAAGTCTTACGCAAACGACCTCCAGTCACAGAAAGTCTCACGCAGACGGCCCCCAACCAGGAGACAGTTCCAGAAAGTCCCACGCAGACGACCCCCCAGTCCCAGAAAAATCCCATGCAGACGACCCCCAGTCCCATCAAGTCCCACAAGGACGACCCCCACCCAGGAGACAGTCCCAGAAAGTCCCACGCAGACGACCCCCAGTAACAGAAAGTCCCACGCAGAGGACCCCCCACCGAGGAGACAGACCCAGAAAGTCCCAAACAGACGAGCCCCCACCCAGGAGACACTCCCACAATGTCCCACGCAGACGACCCACAGTCCAAGAATGTCCCACGCAGACGACCCCCCACCCAGGCGGCAGTCCCAGAAAGTCCCACGCAGACGACCCCCAGTCCCAGAATTCCCACAAGGACAACCCCCACCCAGGAGACAGTTCCAGAAAGTCCCACGCAGACGAAGCCCCACCCAGGTGACAGTCCCAGAAAGGCCCACGGAGACGACCCCCAGTCCCAGAAAGTCCCACGCAGACGACTCCAAGTCCCAGAAAGTCCCACGCAGACGACCCACCACCCAGGAGACAGTCCCAGAATGTCCCACGCAGACGACCCCCAGTACCAGAAAGTCCCACGCAGACGACACCCAGTCCCAGAAAGTCCCACGCAGACGACCACCCAACCAGGAGACACTCCCAGAAAGTCGAACGCAGACGAACCCAGTCCCAGAAAGTCCCACGCAGACGACGCCCCACACAGTAGTCAGTCCAAGAAAGTCCCAAACAGACAACCCCCCACCCAGCAGACAGTCCCAGAAAGTCCCACGCCGACGACCCCCAGTCCTAGAAATTCCCGCGCAGACGACACCTCACCAAGGAGACAGTCCCAGAAAGACCCACGCAGACGATCCCCAGTCCCAGAAAGTCACACGCAGCCGACCCCCCACCCAGGAGACATTCCCAGAAAGTCCCAAACAGACGACCCCCCAACCAGGAGACAGTCCCAGTAAGTCCCACGCAGAAGACATCCAGTCACAGAAAGTACCCAGGCAGACGACCCCCAGTCCCAGAGAGTCCCACGCAGACGACCTCCAGTCCCAGAAAGTCCCACGCAGACGACCCCCAGTCAAAGAAAGTCCCACGCAGTCGATCCCCAGTCCCAGAAAGTCCCACGCAGACGACCCCCCCCCCCAGCCAGGAGACAGTCCCAGAAAGTCACACGCAGACGCCACCCTGTCCCAGAAAGTCCCAAGCAGACGACACACCACCCAGGAGACAGTGCCAGAATGTCCCACGCAGACGACCCCCAGTCCCACAAAATCCCACGCAGACGACCCCCAGTCCCAGAAAGTCAAACGCAGACGATCCCCTAGTCCCAGAAAGTCCCACGCAGAAGACCCCCCACCCAGGAGACCGTCGCAGAAAGTCCCACGTAGACGACCCCCCATTCCCAGAAAGTCCCACGCAGACGACCCCCCTGCCAGTAGACAGTCCCAGAAAGTCACACGCAGAAGACACACCAGTCCCAGAAAGCCCCACGCAGACGACCCCCAGTCCCACAAAGTCCAAGGCAGACGACCCCCCACCCAGGAGACAGACCCAGAAAGTCCAACGAAGATGAACCCCAGTCCCAGAACGTCCCACGCAGACGACCCCCCACCGAGGAAACAGACCCAGAAAGTCCAAAACAGACGAGCCCCCACCCAGGAGACAATCCAAGAATGTCCCACGCAGACGACCCACAGTCCAAGAATGTCCCACGCAGACGAACCCCCACCCAGGTGGCAGTCAAAGAAAGACCCACGCAGACGACCTCCAGTCCCAGAATGTCCCACGCAGACGACCACCCACCCAGGAGACAGTCCCAGAAATTCCCACGCAGACGACCCCCCATTCCCAGAATGTCCCAGGCAGACGACCCCCAGTCCCAAAAAGTCCCACGCAGGCGACCCCCCACCCAGGAGGCAGAGCCAGAAAGTCCCACGCAGACGACCCCCCACCCAAAAGACAGTCCTAGAAAGTCCCACGCAGACGACCCCCAGTCCCAGAAAGTCCCACAAGGACGAACCCCATCCAGGAGACAGTTCAAGAAAGTCCCACGCAGACGACTACCCACCCAGGAGACAGTCCCAGAAAGTCCCACGCAGACGACCCCCAGTCCCAGAAAGTCCCACGCAGACGACCCCCCACCCAGGAGACTGTCCCAGAATATCCCACGCAGACGACCCCAGTTCAAGAAACTCCCACAATGTCCCATGCAGACGACCCCCCCACCCAGTAGACAGTCCCAGAAAGTCCCACGCAGACCACCCCCAGTCACAGAAAGTCCCACAAGGACGACCCCCACCCAGGAGACAGTTACAGAAAGTCTCACGCAGACGACCCACAGTCCCAGAAATTCCCACGCAGAAGACCCCCCACCCAGGAGACAGTCCTAGAAAGTACCACGGAGACGACCCCCCACCATGGAGACTCTCCCAGAATATCCCACGCAGACGACCCCCAGTCCCAGAAAGTCCCACGCAGACGACCCCAGTCCCACAATGTCCCACGCAGACGAACCCCCACCCAGGAGACAGTCCAAGAAACTCCCACGCAGACGACCCCCAGTCCCAGAAAGTCCCACGCAGACGACCCCTCACCCAGGAGACAGTCACAGAAAGTCCAACGCAGACGACCCCTAGTCCCAGAAAGTCTCACGCAAACGAACCCCACCCAGGAGACAGTCCCAGAAAGTACCACGCAGACGACCCGCCAACCAGGAGACAGTCCCAGAAAGTCCCACGCAGACGACCCCCAGTCCCAGAAAGTCCCACGCAGATGACCCCCCACCCAGGAAACAGTCCCAGAAAGTCCCACGGAGACGACCGCCTGTCATAGAAAGTCCCACGCAGAAGACCCCAGTCCCAGAACGTCCCAATTAGACGACCCCCACCCAGGAGACTGTCCCAGAATATCCCACGCAGACGACCCCCAGTCCCAGAATATCCCACGCAGACGACACCAGGCCCACAATGTACCACGCAGACGACCCCCCACCCAGGAGACAGACCCAGAAAGTCCCACACAGACGACCCCCAGTCCCAGAAAATCCCACGCAAACGACCCCTCACCCAGGAGACAGTCACAGAAAGTCCCACTGAGACGACCCCCAGTCCCAGAAAGTCCCACGCAGACGACCCCCACCCAGGAGACAGTCCCAGAAATTCCCACGCAGACGAACCCCCACCAAGGAGACAGTCCCAGAAAGTCCCACGCAGACGAACCCCAATCCCAGAATGTCCCACGCAGAAAAACCCCACCCAGGAGACAGTCCCAGAAAGTCACACGGAGACGAAACCCAGTCCCAGAAAGTCCCACGCAGACGACCCCAAGTCCCAAAAAGTCCCACGCAGACGACCCCAACCCAGGAGACAGTCCCAGTAAGTCCCACGCAGACGACCCCCGTCACAGAATGTCCCACGCAGACGACCCCAGGCCCACAATGTACCACGCAGACGACCCCCCACCCAGGAGACAGTCCCAGAAATTCCCACGGAGACGACCCCCAGTCCCAGAAAGTCCCACGCAGATACCCCCCACCCAGGAGACAGTCCCAGAAAGTCCCACGCAGACCACCCCCTGTACCAGAATGTCCCACGCAGACAACCCCCCACCAAGGAGACAGTCCCAGTAAGACCCACGGAGACGACCCCCCACACAGGAGACTGTTCCAGAATATCCCACGCAGACGACCCCCACTCGCAGAAAGTCATACGCAGGCGACCCCAGTCCCACAATGTCCCACGCAGACGACACCCCACCCAGGAGACAGACCCAGAAAGTCCCACGGAGACGGCCCCCAGTCCCAGAAAGTCCAACGCAGACGACCCCTCACCCAGGAGACAGTCCCAGAAAGTCCCACGCAGACGACCCCCAGTCCCAGAAAGTCCAACAAGGACAACTCCCACCCAGGAGACAGTCCCAGAAAGTCCGACGCAGACGACCACCCATCCAGGAGACAGACCCAGAAAGTCCCACGCCTACGACCCCCAGTCCCAGAAAGTCCCACGCAGACGAACCCCACCCAGGAGACAGTCCCAGAAAGTCCCCCGCAGACGACCCGCCACCCAGGAGACAGTCCCAGAAAGTCCCACGCAGACGGCCCCCAGTCCCAGAAAGTCCCACGCAGACGACCCCCCACCAAGGAGACTGTCCCAGAATGTCCCACGCAGACGACCACCAGTCCCAGAAATTCGCACGCAGACGACCCCAAGTCCCAGAACGTCCCAAGTAGACAACCCCCCCACCCAGGAGACTGTCCCAGAATGTCCCACGCAGACGACCCCCAGTCCAAGAAAGTCTCACGGAGAGGACCCCCAGTCCCAGAAAATCCCACGCAGACGACCCCTCACCCAGAAGACAGTCCCAGAAAGTCCAACGCAGACGACCCCCAGTCCCAGAAAGTCCCACGCAGACGACCACCCACCCAAGAGACAGTCCCAGAAAGTCCCACAAGGACGACCCCAGTCCCAGAAAGTCCCACAAGGACGACCCCCACCCAGGAGACAGTTCCAGAAAGTCCCACGCAGACGACCCACAGTCCCAGAAAGTCCCACGCAGACGACCCCCCACCCAGGAGACAGTCCTAGAAAGTCCCACGGAGACGACCCCCAGTCCAAGAAATTCCCACGCAGACGACCCCAAATACCAGAAAGTCACACGTAGAGGACCCCCCACCCTGGGGACAGTCCCAGAATATCCCCCGCAGACGACCCCAGTCCCAGAAAGTCCCACGCAGACGACCCCAGTCCGACAATGTCCCACGCAGACGACCCCCCACCCAGGAGACAGACCCAGAAAGTCCCACGCAGACGACATCCAGTCCCAGAAAGTCCCACGCAGACGACCCCTAACCCGGAGACAGTCACAGAAAGTCCCACGGAGACGACCCCCAGTCCCAGAAAGTCCCACGCAGACGACCCCCACCCAGGAGACAGTCCCAGAAATTCCCACGCAGACGACCCCCCACCCAGGAGGCAGTCCCAGAAAGTCCCACGCAGACGACCCCCAATCCCAGAATGTCCCACGCAGAAAAACCCCACCCAGGAGACAGTCCCAGAAAGTCCCACGGAGACGAACCCCAGTCCCAGAAAGTCCCACGCAGACGACCCCAAGTCCCAAAAAGTCCCAGGCAGACGACACCAACCCAGGAGACAGTCCCAGAAAGTCCCACGCAGACGGCCCCCCAGTCCCAGAAAATCCCACGCAGACGACCCCCCACCCAGGAGACAGTCCCAGAAATTCCCACGGAGACGACCCCCAGTCCCAGAAAGTCCCACGCAGATACCCCCCACCCAGGAGACAGTCCCAGAAAGTCCCACGCAGACCACCCCCTGTACCAGAATGTCCCACGCAGACAACCCCCCACCAAGGAGACAGTCCCAGTAAGACCCACGGAGACGACCCCCCACACAGGAGACTGTCCCAGAATATCCCACGCAGACGACCCCCACTCGCAGAAAGTCATACGCAGGCGACCCCAGTCCCACAATGTCCCACGCAGACGACACCCCACCCAGGAGACAGACCCAGAAAGTCCCACGGAGACGGCCCCCAGTCCCAGAAAGTCCAACGCAGACGACCCCTCACCCAGGAGACAGTCCCAGAAAGTCCCACTCAGACGATTCCCAGTCCCAGAAAATCCAACGCAGACGACCCCTCACCCAGGAGACAGTCCCAGAAAGTCCCACGCAGACGACCCCCAGACCCAGAAAGTCCAACAACGACAACTCCCACCCAGGAGACAGTCCCAGAAAGTCCGACGCAGACGACCACCCATCCAGGAGACAGACCCAGAAAGTCCCACGCCTACGACCCCCAGTCCCAGAAAGTCCCACGCAGACGAACCCCACCCAGGAGACAGTCCCAGAAAGTCCCCCGCAGACGACCCGCCACCCAGGAGACAGTCCCAGAAAGTCCCACGCAGACGACCCCCAGTCCCAGAAAGTCCCACGCAGACGACCCCCCACCAAGGAGACTGTCCCAGAATGTCCCACGCAGACGACCACCAGTCCCAGAAATTCGCACGCAGACGACCCCAAGTCCCAGAACGTCCCAAGTAGACGACCCCCCCACCCAGGAGACTGTCCCAGAATGTCCCACGCAGACGACCCCCAGTCCAAGAAAGTCTCACGGAGAGGACCCCCAGTCCCAGAAAATCCCACGCAGACGACCCCTCACCCAGGAGACAGTCCCAGAAAGTCCAACGCAGACGACCCCCAGTCCCAGAAAGTCCCACGCAGACGACCACCCACCCAAGAGACAGTCCCAGAAAGTCCCACAAGGACGACCCCAGTCCCAGAAAGTCCCACAAGGACGACCCCCACCCAGGAGACAGTTCCAGAAAGTCCCACGCAGACGACCCACAGTCCCAGAAAGTCCCACGCAGACGACCCCCCACCCAGGAAACAGTCCTAGAAAGTCCCACGGAGACGACCCCCAGTCCCAGAAATTCCCACGCAGACGACCCCAAGTACCAGAAAGTCACACGTAGAGGACCCCCCACCCTGGAGACAGTCCCAGAATATCCCCCGCAGACGACCCCAGTCCCAGAAAGTCCCACGCAGACGACCCCAGTCCGACAATGTCCCACGCAGACGACCCCCCACCCAGGAGACAGACCCAAAAAGTCCCACGCAGACGACATCCAGTCCCAGAAAGTCCCACGCAGACGACCCCTCACCCAGGAGACAGTCACAGAAAGTCCCACGGAGACGACCCCCAGTCCCAGAAAGTCCCACGCAGACGACCCCCACACAGGAGACAGTCCCAGAAATTCCCACGCAGACGACCCCCCACCCAGGAGGCAGTCCCAGAAAGTCCCACGCAGACGACCCCCAATCCCAGAATGTCCCACGCAGAAAACCCCACCCAGGAGACAGTCCCAGAAAGTCCCACGGAGACGAACCCCAGTCCCAGAAAGTCCCACGCAGACGACCCCAAGTCCCAAAAAGTCCCAGGCAGACGACACCAACCCAGGAGACAGTCCCAGAAAGTCCCACGCAGACGGCCCCCCAGTCCCAGAAAATCCCACGCAGACGACCCCCCACCCAGGAGACAGTCCCAGAAATTCCCACGGAGGTCGTCTCCTGGGTGGGTGGTCGTCTGCGTGGCACTTTCTGGGACTGTCTCCTGGGTGGGGTTCGTCCTTGTGGGACTTTCTGGGACTGGGGGTCGTCTGCGTAGGACTTTCTGGGACTGTCTCCTGGGTGAGGGGTCGTCTGCGTTGGACTTTCTGGGACTGGGGGTCGTCTCCGTGGGACTTTCTGGGTCTGTCTTTTGGGTGGGGGGTCGTCTGCGTGGGACATTGTGGGACTGGTGTCGTCTGCGTGGGACTTTCTGCGAATGTGGGTCGTCTGCGTGGGATATTCTGGGACAGTCACCTGGGTGGGGGGTCGTCTCCGTGGGACTTACTGGGACTGTCTCCTTGGTGGGGGGTCGTCTGCGTGGGACATTCTGGTACAGGGGGTCGTCTGCGTGGGACTTTCTGGGACTGTCTCCTGGGTGAGGGGTCGTCTGCGTGGGACTTTCTGGGACTGGGGGTCGTCTCCGTGGGAATTTCTGGGACTGTCTCCTGGGTGGGGGGTCGTCTGCGTGGGATTTTCTGGGACTGGGGGGCCGTCTGCGTGGGACTTTCTGGGACTGTCTCCTGGGTTGGTGTCGTCTGCCTGGGACTTTTTGGGACTTGGGGTCGTCTGCGTGGGACTTTCTGGGACTGGGGTTCGTCTCCGTGGGACTTTCTGGGACTGTCTCCTGGGTGGGGTTTTTCTGCGTGGGACATTCTGGGATTGGGGGTCGTCTGCGTGGGACTTTCTGGGACTGCCTCCTGGGTGGGGGGTCGTCTGCGTGGGAATTTCTGGGACTGTCTCCTGGGTGGGGGTCGTCTGCTTGGGACTTTCTGGGACTGGGGGTCGTCTCCGTGGGACTTTCTGTGACTGTCTCCTGGGTGAGGGATCGTCTGCGTGGGACTTTCTGGGACTGGATGTCGTCTGCGTGGGACTTTCTGGGTCTGTCTCCTGGGTGGGGGGTCCCAGAAAGTCCCACGCAGATACCCCCCACCCAGGAGACAGTCCCAGAAAGTCCCACGCAGACCACCCCCTGTACAAGAATGTCCCACGCAGACAACCCCCCACCAAGGAGACAGTCCCAGTAAGACCCACGGAGACGACCCCCCACACAGGAGACTGTCCCAGAATATCCCACGCAGACGACCCCCACTCGCAGAAAGTCCCACGCAGGCGACCCCAGTCCCACAATGTCCCACGCAGACGACACCCCACCCAGGAGACAGACCCAGAAAGTCCCACGGAGACGGCCCCCAGTCCCAGAAAGTCCAACGCAGACGACCCCTCACCCAGGAGACAGTCCCAGAAAGTCCCACTCAGACGATTCCCAGTCCCAGAAAATCCAACGCAGACGACCCCTCACCCAGGAGACAGTCCCAGAAAGTCCCACGCAGACGACCCCCAGTCCCAGAAAGTCCAACAAGGACAACTCCCACCCAGGAGACAGTCCCAGAATGTCCGACGCAGACGACCACCCATCCAGGAGACAGACCCAGAAAGTCCCACGCCTACGACCCCCAGTCCCAGAAAGTCCCACGCAGACGAACCCCACCCAGGAGACAGTCCCAGAAAGTCCCCCGCAGACGACCCGCCACCCAGGAGACAGTCCCAGAAAGTCCCACGCAGACGACCCCCAGTCCCAGAAAGTCCCACGCAGACGACCCCCCACCAAGGAGACTGTCCCAGAAAGTCCCACGCAGACGACCCCCAGTCCCAGAAAGTCCCACGCAGACGACCCCCCACCAAGGAGACTGTCCCAGAAATTCGCACGCAGACGACCCCAAGTCCCAGAACGTCCCAAGTAGACGACCCCCCCACCCAGGAGACTGTCCCAGAATGTCCCACGCAGACGACCCCCAGTCCAAGAAAGTCTCACGGAGAGGACCCCCAGTCCCAGAAAATCCCACGCAGACGACCCCTCACCCAGGAGACAGTCCCAGAAAGTCCAACGCAGACGACCCCCAGTCCCAGAAAGTCCCACGCAGACGACCCCCCACCCAGGAGACAGTCCTAGAAAGTCCCACGGAGACGACCCCCAGTCCCAGAAATTCCCACGCAGACGACCCCAAGTACCAGAAAGTCACACGTAGAGGACCCCCCACCCTGGAGACAGTCCCAGAATATCCCACGCAGACGACCCCAGTCCCAGAAAGTCCCACGCAGACGACCCCAGTCCGACAATGTCCCACGCAGACGACCCCCCACCCAGGAGACAGACCCAGAAAGTCCCACGCAGACGACATCCAGTCCCAGAAAGTCCCACGCAGACGACCCCTCACCCAGGAGACAGTCACAGAAAGTCCCACGGAGACGACCCCCAGTCCCAGAAAGTCCCACGCAGACGACCCCCACCCAGGAGACAGTCCCAGAAATTCCCACGCAGACGACCCCCCACCCAGGAGGCAGTCCCAGAAAGTCCCACGCAGACGACCCCCAATCCCAGAATGTCCCACGCAGAAAAACCCCACCCAGGAGACAGTCCCAGAAAGTCCCACGGAGACGAACCCCAGTCCCAGAAAGTCCCACGCAGACGACCCCAAGTCCCAAAAAGTCCCAGGCAGACGACACCAACCCAGGAGACAGTCCCAGAAAGTCCCACGCAGACGGCCCCCCAGTCCCAGAAAATCCCACGCAGACGACCCCCCACCCAGGAGACAGTCCCAGAAATTCCCACGGAGACGACCCCCAGTCCCAGAAAGTCCCACGCAGACGACCCCTCACCCAGGAGACAGTCCCAGAAAGTCCCACGCAGACGACCCCCTGTACCAGAATGTCCCACGCAGAAGACCCCCCACCAAGGAGACAGTCCCAGTAAGTCCCACGGAGACGACCCCCCACCCAGGTGACTGTCCCAGAATATCCCACGCAGACGACCCACATTCGCAGAAAGTCCCACGCAGACGACACCAGTCCCACAATGTCCCACGCAGACGACCCCCCACCCAAAAGACAGACCCAGAAAGTCCCACGGAGACGACCCACAGTCCTAGAAAGTCCAACGCAGACGACCCCTCACCCAGGAGACAGTCCCAGGAAGTCCCACGCAGACGACCCCCACTCCCAGAAAGTCCCACAAGGACGAACCCCACCCAGGAGACAGTCCCAGAAAGTGCCACGCAGACGACCACCCACCCAGGAGACAGTCCCAGAAAGTCCCACGCCGACGACCCCCAGTCCCAGAAAGTCCCACGCAGACGAAACCCACCCAGGACACAGTCCCAGAATGTCCCCCGCAGACGACCCGCCACCCAGGAGACAGTCCCAGGAAGTCCCACGAGACGACCCCCAGTCCCAGAAAGTCCCACGCAGACGACCCCCCACCAAGGAGACTTTCCCAGAATGTCCCACGCAGAAGACCCCCAGTCCAAGAAAGTCCCACGCAGACGCCCCCAAGTCCCAGAACGTCCCACGTAGACGACCCCCCACCCAGGAGACTGTCCCAGAATGTCCCACGCAGACGACCCCCAGTCCAAGAAACTCCCACGGAGAGAACCCCCAGTCCAAGAAAATCCCACGCAGACGACCCCTCACACAGGAGACAGTCCCAGAAAGTCCAACGCAGACGACCCCCAGTCCCAGAAAGTCCAACAAGGACAACTCCCACCCAGGAGACAGTCCCAGAAAGTCCGACGCAGACGACCACCCATCCAGGAGACAGACCCAGAAAGTCCCACGCCTACGACCCCCAGTCCCAGAAAGTCCCACGCAGACGAACCCCACCCAGGAGACAGTCCCAGAAAGTCCCCCGCAGACGACCCGCCACCCAGGAGACAGTCCCAGAAAGTCCCACGCAGACGACCCCCAGTCCCAGAAAGTCCCACGCAGACGACCCCCCACCAAGGAGACTGTCCCAGAATGTCCCACGCAGACGACCACCAGTCCCAGAAATTCCCACGCAGACGACCCCAAGTCCCAGAACGTCCCAAGTAGACGACCCCCCCACCCAAGAGACAGTCCCAGAAAGTCCCACGCAGACGACCCCAGTCCCAGAAAGTCCCAAAAGGACGACACCCACCCAGGAGACAGTTCCAGAAAGTCCCACGCAGACGACCCCCAGTCCCAGAAAGTCCCACGCAGACGACCCCCCACCCAGGAGACAGTCCCAGAAAGTCCCAGGGAGACGACCCCCAGTCCCAGAAATTCCCACGCAGACGACCCCAAGTCCCAGAAAGCCACACGTAGACGAGACCCCACCCTGGAGACTGTCCCAGAATATCCCACGCAGACGACCCCCAGACCCAGAAAGTCCCACGCAGACGACCCCAGTCCCACAATGTCCCACGCAGACGACCCCCACCCAGGAGACAGACCCAGAAACTCCCACGCAGACGACCCAAGTCCCAGAAAGTCCCAAACAGACGACCCCTCACCCAGGAGACAGTCACAGAAAGTCCAACGCAGACGACCCCCAGTCCCAGAAATCCCACGCAAACGACCCCCACCCAGGAGACAGTCCCAGAAAGTCCCACGCAGACGACCCCCAGTCCCAGAATGTCCCACTCAGAAGACCCCCCACCCATGAGACAGTCCCAGAAAGTCCCACGGAGACGACCCCTAGTCCCAGAATGTCTCACGGAAACGAACCCCACCCAGGAGACAGTCCCAGAAAGTCCCACGCAGACGACCCGCCAACCAGGAGACAGTCCCAGAAAGTCCCACACAGACGTCCCCCAGTCCCAGAAAGTCCCACGCAGACGACCCCCCACCCAGGAGACAGTCCCAGAAAGTCCCACGGAGACGATCCCCAGTCATAGAATGTCCCACGCAGAAGACCCCGTTCCCAGAACGTCCCAAGTAGACGACCCCCAGTCCCACAATGTCCCACGCAGACGAACCCCCACCCAGGAGACAGACCCAGAAAGTCCCACGCAGACGACCCTCAGTCCCAGAAAGTCCAACGCAGACGACGCCTCACCCAGGAGATAGTCACAGAAAGTCCCACGGAGACGAAACCCAGTCCCAGAAAGTCCCACGCAGACGACCCCCCAGTCCCACAAATCCCACGCAGACGACACCGCACCCAGGTGGCAGTCCCAGAAAGTCCCACGCAGACGACCTCCAGTCCCAGAAAGTACCACGCAGACGATCCCCAGTCCCAAAAAGTCCCACGCAGACTCCCCCCCAGTTCCAGAAAATCCCACGCAGAAGACCCCCCACCCAGGAGACAGTCCCCCAAAGTCCCACGGAGACGACCCCCAGTCCCAGAAAGTCCCACGCCGACGAAGCCCCACCCAGGAGCAGTCCCAGAAAGTCCCACGCAGACGACCCCCAGTACCAGAATGTCCCACGCAGACGACCCCAGTCCCACAATGTCCCACGCAGACGACCCCCACCCAGGAGACAGACCCAGAAACTCCCACGCAGACGACCCAAGTCCCAGAAAGTCCCAAACAGACGACCCCTCACCCAGGAGACAGTCACAGAAAGTCCAACGCAGACGACCCCCAGTCCCAGAATGTCCCACTCAGAAGACCCCCCACCCAAGAGACAGTCCCAGAAAGTCCCACGGAGACGACCCCTCGTCCCAGAATGTCTCACGGAAACGAACCCCACCCAGGAGACAGTCCCAGACAGTCCCAGGAAGACGACCCGCCAACCAGGAGACAGTCCCTGAAAGTCCCACACAGACGACCCCCAGTCCCAGAAAGTCCCACGCAGACGACCCCCCACCGAGGAGACAGTCCCAGAAAGTCCCACGGAGACGATCCCCAGTCATAGAATGTCCCACGCAGAAGACCCCAGTCCCAGAACGTCCCACGTAGACGACCCCCAACACAGGAGACTGTCCCAGAATATCCGACGCAGACGACCCCAAGTCCCAGAATGTCCCACGCAGACGACCCCAGTCCCACAATGTCCCACGCAGACGAACCCCCACCCAGGAGACAGACCCAGAAAGTCCCACGCAGACGACCCCCAGTCCCAGAAAATCCCACGAAGAAGACCCCTCACCCAGGAGACAGTCACAGAAAGTCCCACGGAGACGACGCCCAGTCCCAGAAAGTCCCACGCAGACGACCCCCACCCAGGAGACACTCACAGAAAGTCCCGCAGTCCCAGAAAGTCCCACGCAGACGACTCCAAGTCCCAGAAAGTCTCAAACAGACGACCACCCACCCAGGAGACAGTCCCAGAAAGTCCCACGCAGACGACCCCCCAGTCCCAGAAAGTCCCACGCAGACGACTCCAAGTCCCAGAAAGTCCCAAACAGACGACCCCCCAACCAGGAGACAGTCCCAGAATGGACCACGCAGACGACCCCAGTCCAAGAAAGTCCCACAAGGACGAACCCCACACAGGAGACAGTCCCAGGAAGTCCCCCGCAGACGACCCGCCACTCAGGAGACAGTCCCAGAAAGTCCCACGCAGACGACCCCCAGTCCCAGAAAGTCCCACGCAGACGACCGCCCACCAAGGTGACAGTCCCAGAAAGTCCCACGGAGACGACCCCCAGTCCCAGAAAGTCCCACGCAGACGACCCCAGTCCCACAATGTCCCACGCAGACGACCCCCCACACAGGAGACAGACCCAGAACGTCCCACGGAGACGAACCCCAGTCCCAGAAAGTCCCACGCAGACGACCCCTCACCCAGGAGACAGTCCCAGAAAGTCCAACGCAGACGACCCCCAGTCCCAGAAAGTCCCACGGAGACGACCCCCCAACCAGGAGACAGGCCCAGAATATCCCACGCAGACGACCCGCCACCCAGGAGACAGTCCCAGAAAATCCCACGCAGACGACCCCCAGTCCCAGAAAGTCCCATGCAGATGACCCCCCACCAAGGCGATAGCCGCAGAAAGTCCCACGGTGACGACCCCCAGTCCAAGAAAGTCCCACGCAGACGACCCCAAGTCCCAGAACGTCCCAAGTAGACGACCCCCCACCCAGGAGACTGTCCCAGAATATCCCACACAGACGACCCCCAGTCCAAGAAAGTCCCACGCAGACGACCCCAGTCCCACAATGTCCCACGCAGACGACCCCCCACCCAGGAGACAGACCCAGAAAGTCCCACGGAGAGGACCCCCAGTCCCAGAAAGTCCGACGCCGACGACCCCTCATCAAGGAGACAGTCGCAGAAAGTCCCACGCAGACGATCCCGAGTCCCAGAATGTCCCACGCAGACGACCCCCCACCCAGGAGACAGTCCCAGAAAGTCCCACGCAGACGACCCCCATTCCCAGAAAGTCCCACGCAGACGACCCCAAGTCCCAGAAAGTCCCACGTAGACGAACCCCACTCAGGAGACTGTCCCAGAATATCCCACGCAGACGACCCCCAGTCCCAGAAAGTCCCACGCAGACGACCCCAGTCCCACAATGTCCCACGCAGACGACCCCCCACCCAGAAGTCAGACCCAGAAAGTCCCACAGAGACAACCCCCAGTCCCAGAACGTCCGACGCAGACGACCCCTCACCCAGGAGAGTGTCCCAGAAAGTCCCACGCAGACCACCCCGAGTCCCAGAATATCCCACGCAGACGACCCCCCACCACGGAGAGGGTCCCAGAATGTCCCACGGAGACGACCCCCACTCCCAGAAAGTCCCACGCAGACGACCCCAAGTTCCACAAAGTCCCACGCAGACGACCCCCCACCAAGGTGGCAGTCCCACGCAGACGACCTCCAGTCACAGAAAGACCCTCGCAGACGAATCCTCACCCAGGAGACAGTCCCAGAAAGTCCCACGCGGACGATCACCAGACCCAGAAAGTCCCACGCAGACGAGCCCAACCCAGGAGACAGTCCCAGAAAGTCCCACGAATACGACCCCGCAGTCCCAGAAAGTCCCAAACAGGAGACAGTCCCAGAAAGTCCCACGCAGACGGCCCCCCAGTCCCGGAAAATCCCACGCAGACGACCCCCCACCCAGGAGACAGTCCCAGAAATTCCCACGGAGACGACCCCCAGTCCCAGAAAGTCCCAAACAGACGACCACCCTCCCAGGAGACAGTCCCAGAAAGTCCCACGCAGACGACCCCCAGTCCCAGAAAGTCCCACAAGGACGACCCCCACCCAGGAGACAGTACCAGAAAGTCCCACGCTGACGAACCCCACCCAGGAGACAGTCCCAGAAAGTCCCCCGCAGACAACCCGCCACCAAGGAGACAGTCCCAGAAAGCCCCACGCAGACGACCCCCAGTCCCAGAAAGTCCCACGCAGACGACCCCCCACCAAGGAGACAGTTGCAGAAAGTCCCACGGAGACGACCCCCAGTCCCAGAAAGTCCCACGCAGACGACCCCAAGTCCCAGAACGTCCCACGTAGACGACCCCTCACCCACGAGACTGTCCCAGAATATCCCACAAAGACGACCCCGAGTCCAAGAAATTCCCACGCAGACGACCCCAGTCCCACAATGTCCCACGCAGACGACCCCCCACCCTGGAGACAGTCCCAGAAAGTCCCACGGAGACGACCCCCACTCCCAGAAAGTCCAACGCAGACGACCCCAAGTCCCACAAAGTCCCACGCAGACGGACCCCCACCCAGGTGGCAGTCCCAGAAAGTCCCACGCAGACGACCTACAGTCCGAGAAAGTCCCACGCAGACGAGCCCTCACCCAGGAGACAGTCCCAGAAAGTCCCACGCAGACGATCGCCAGTCCCAGAAAGACCCACGCAGACGACCCCCCAGTCCCAGAAAGTCCCACGTAGACGACCCCCACCCTGGAGACAGTCCCAGAAAGTCCCACGCAGACGACCCCCAGTCCCAGAATGTCCCACGCAGACGACCCCGCACCCAGGAGACAGTCCCAGAAAGTCCCACGGAGACGACCCCCACTCCCAGAAA
The DNA here is from genome assembly GCA_964036315.1 of Acanthosepion esculentum. Taxonomy (NCBI): domain Eukaryota; kingdom Metazoa; phylum Mollusca; class Cephalopoda; order Sepiida; family Sepiidae; genus Acanthosepion; species Acanthosepion esculentum. Next base: position 184,883 of record OZ038489.1, read on the forward strand.
GTCCCACGCAGACGACCCCAAGTCCCACAAAGTCCCACGCAGACGACCCCCCACCCAGGTGGCAGTCCCAGAAAGTCCCACGCAGATGACCTCCAGTCACAGAAAGACCCACGCAGACGAATCCTCACCCAGGAGACAGTCCCAGAAAGTCCCACGCAGACGATCCCCAGTCCCAGAAAGTCCCACAAGGACGACCCCCACCCAGGAGACAGTACCAGAATGTCCCACGCAGACGAACCCCACACAGGAGACAGTCCCAGAAAGTCCCCCGCAGACGACCCGCCACCCAGGAGACAGTGCCAGAAAGTCCCACGCAGACGACCCCCAGTCCCAGAAAGACCCACGCAGACGATCCCCACCAAGGAGACAGTCGCAAAAAGTCCCACGGAGTAGACCCCCAGTCCCAGAAAATCCCACGCAGACGAGCCCAAGTCCCAGAACGTCCCATGTAGACGACCCCCTACCCAGGAGACTGTCCCAGAATATCCCACAAAGACGACCCCCAGTCAGAGAAAGTCCCACACAGACGACCCCAGTCCCACAATGTCCCATGCAGACGACCCCCCACCCTGGAGACAGACCCAGAAAGTCCCACGGAGACGACCCCCAGTCCCAGAAAGTCCCACGCAGACGACCCCTCATCAAGGAGACAGTCCCAGAAAGTCCCACGCAGACAACCCCGAGTCCCAGAATGTCCCACGCAGACGACCCCCCACCCAGGAGACAGTCCCAGAAAGTCCCACGGAGACGAACCCCCACCCACGTGGCAGTCCCAGAAAGTCCCACGCAGACGACCTACAGTCCCAGAAAGTCCCACGCAGACGACCCCTCACCCAGGAGACAGTCCCAGAAAGTCCCACGCAGACGATCCCCAGTCCCAGAAAGTCCCACGCAGACGACCCCAACCCAGGAGACAGTCCCAGAATGTCCCACGCAGACGACCCCCTGTCCCAGAAAGTCCCACGTAGACGACCCCCACCCTGGAGACAGTCCTAGAAAGTCCCACGGAGGCGACCCCCACCCCCAGAAAGTCCCACGCAGACGACCCCAAGTCCCACAATGTCCCACGCAGACGACCCCCACCCTGGAGACAGACCCAGAAAGTTCCACGGAGACGACACCCAGTCCCAGAAAGTCCCACGCAGACGACCCCTCATCAAGGAGACAGTCCCAGAAAGTCCCACGCAGACAACCCCGAGTCCCAGAATGTCCCACGCAGACGACCCCCCACCCAGGAGACAGTCCCAGAAAGTCCCACGGAGACGACCGCCACTCCCAGAAAGTCCCACGCAGACGACCCCAAGTCCCACAAAGTCCCACGCAGACGAACCCCCACCCACGTGGCAGTCCCAGAAAGTCCCACGCAGACGACCTACAGTCCCAGAAAGTCCCACGCAGACGACCCCTCACCCAGGAGACAGTCCCAGAAAGTCCCACGCAGACGATCCCCAGTCCCAGAAAGTCCCACGCAGACGACCCCAACCCAGGAGACAGTCCCAGAATGTCCCACGCAGACGACCCCCTGTCCCAGAAAGTCCCACGTAGACGACCCCCACCCTGGAGACAGTCCTAGAAAGTCCCACGGAGGCGACCCCCACCCCCAGAAAGTCCCACGCAGACGACCCCAAGTCCCACAATGTCCCACGCAGACGACCCCCACCCAGTAGACAGTCACAGAAAGTCCCACGCAGACGACCCCCAGTCCCAGAATGTCCCACGCAGACGACCCCGCACCCAGGAGACAGTCCCAGAAAGTTTCACGGAGACGACCCCCACTCCCAGAAAGTCCCACGCAGACGACGCCAAGTCCCACAAAGTCCCACGCAGACGACCCCACACCCAGGTGTCAGTCCCAGAAAGTCCCACACAGACGACCTCCAGTCCCAGAAAGACCCACGCAGACGAACCCTCACCCAGGAGACAGTCCCAGAAAGTCCCACGCGGACGATCACCAGACCCAGAAAGTCCCACGCAGACGAGCCCAACCCAGGAGACAGTCCAAGAAAGTCCCACGAAGACGACCCCGCAGTCCCAGAAAGTCCCACGCAGACGACTCCAAGTCCCAGAAAGTCCCAAACAGACGACCCCCCACCCAGGAGACAGTCCCAGAAAGTCCCACGCAGACGACCCCCAGTCCCAGAAAGTCCCACAAGGACGACCCCCACCCAGGAGACAGTACCAGAAAGTCCCACGCTGACGAACCCCACCCAGGAGACAGTCCCAGAAAGTCCCACGCAGACGACCCCCAGTCCCAGAATGTCCCACGCAGACGACCCCTGCGGGGACTTCCTGGGACTGACTCCTGGGTGGGGTTTGTCTGCGTGGGACTATCTGGAACTCGGGGTAGTCTGCGTGGGACTTTCTGGGACTGTCTCCTGGGTGGGGGTCGTCCTTGTGGGACTTTCTGGGACTGGGGGTCGTCTGCGTGGGACTTTCTTGGTCTGGTGATCGTCTGCGTGGGACTTTCTGGGACTGTCTCCTGGGTGAGGGTTCGTCTGCGTGGGTCTTTCTGGGACTGGAGGTCGTCTGCGTGGGACTTTCTGGGACTGCCACCTGGGTGGGGGGTCGACTGCGTGGGACATTGTGGGACTTGGGGTCGTCTGCGTGGGACTTTCTGGGAGTGGGGGTCGTCTCCCTGGGACTTTCTGGGACTGTCTCCTAAGTGGGGGGTCGTCTGCGTTGGACATTATGGGACTGGGGGTCGTCTACGTGGGACTTTCTGGGACTGTCTACTGGGTGGTGATCGTCTGCTTGGGACTTTCTGGGACTGTCTCCTGGGTGAGGTGGCGTCTGCGTGGGACTTTCTGGGACTGGAGGTCGTCTGCGTGGGACTTTCTGGGACTGCCACCTGGGTGGGGGGTCGTCTGCGTGGGACTTTGTGGGACTTGGGGTCGTCTGCGTGGGACTTTCTGGGAGTGGGGGTCGTCTCCGTGGGACTTTCTGGGACTGTCTCCTGGTTGGGGTTCGTCTGCGTGGGACATTCTGGGACTGGGGGTCGTCTGCCTGGGACTATCTGGGACTGTCTCCAGGGTGGGGGTCGTATGCGTGGGACTTTCTGGGACTGGGGGGTCGTCTGCGTGGGACTTTCTGGGACTGTCTCCTGGGTTGGGGTCGTCTGCGTGGGACATTGAGGGACTGGGGATCGTCTGCGTGGGACTTTCTGGGACTGTCTCCTGGGTGAGGGGTCGTCTGCGTGGGACTTTCTCGGACTGGAGGTCGTCTGCGTGGGACTTTCTGGGACTGCCACCTGGGTGGGGGTTCGTCTGCGTGGGTCTTTCTGGGACTGGAGGTCGTCTGCGTGGGACTTTCTGGGACTGCCACCTGGGTGGGGGGTCGACTGCGTGGGACATTGTGGGACTTGGGGTCGTCTGCGTGGGACTTTCTGGGAGTGGGGGTCGTCTCCCTGGGACTTTCTGGGACTGTCTCCTAAGTGGGGGGTCGTCTGCGTTGGACATTATGGGACTGGGGGTCGTCTACGTGGGACTTTCTGGGACTGTCTACTGGGTGGTGATCGTCTGCTTGGGACTTTCTGGGACTGTCTCCTGGGTGAGGTGGCGTCTGCGTGGGACTTTCTGGGACTGGAGGTCGTCTGCGTGGGACTTTCTGGGACTGCCACCTGGGTGGGGGGTCGTCTGCGTGGGACTTTGTGGGACTTGGGGTCGTCTGCGTGGGACTTTCTGGGAGTGGGGGTCGTCTCCGTGGGACTTTCTGGGACTGTCTCCTGGTTGGGGTTCGTCTGCGTGGGACATTCTGGGACTGGGGGTCGTCTGCCTGGGACTATCTGGGACTGTCTCCAGGGTGGGGGTCGTATGCGTGGGACTTTCTGGGACTGGGGGGTCGTCTGCGTGGGACTTTCTGGGACTGTCTCCTGGGTTGGGGTCGTCTGCGTGGGACATTGAGGGACTGGGGATCGTCTGCGTGGGACTTTCTGGGACTGTCTCCTGGGTGAGGGGTCGTCTGCGTGGGACTTTCTCGGACTGGAGGTCGTCTGCGTGGGACTTTCTGGGACTGCCACCTGGGTGGGGGTCGTCTGCGTGGGACTTTGTGGGACTTAGGGTCGTCTGCGTGGGACTTTCTGGGACTGGGGGTCGTATCCGTGGGACTTTCTGGGACTGTCTCCTGGGTGGGGGGTCGTCTGCGTGGGACATTCTGGGACTAAGGGTCGTCTGCGTGGGACTTAATGGGGCTGTCTCCTGGGTGGGTGGTCGTCTGCGTGGGACTTTCTGGGACTGGGGGTCGTCTGCGTTGGACTTTCTGGGACTGGGGGTCTTCTCCGTAGGACTTTCTGGGTCTGTCTCATGGGTTGGGGTCGTCTGCGTGGGACTTTCTGGGTCTGGTGATCGTCTGCCTGGGACTTTCTGTGACTGGGGGGTCGTCTGCGTGGGAATTTCTGGGACTGTCTCCTGGGTGGGGGGTCGTCTGCGTGGGACATTCTGGGACTGGAGGTCGTCTGCGTGGGTCTTTCTGGGACTGCCACCTGGGTGGGGGGTGGTCTGCGTGGGACATTCTTGGATTGTGGGTCGTCTGCGTGGGACATTCTGGGAGTGTCTCCTGGGTGGGGGGTCGTCTGCGTGGGACTTTGTCGGACTGGGGGTCGTCTGCGTGGGACATTCTGGGACTGTCTCCTGGGTGGGGGGTCGTCTGTTTGGGACTGTCTGGGACTTTCTCCTGGGTGGGTGGTCGTCTGCGTGTGACTTTCTGGGACTGGGGGTCGTCTGCGTGGGTCTTTCTGGGACTGTCTCCTGGGTGAGGGGTCGTCTGCGCGGGACTTTCTAGGACTGGGGTCGTCTTCGTGGGACTTTCTGGGACTGTCTCCTGTGTGGGGATCGTCTGCTTGGGACTTTCTGGGACTGACTACTGTGTGGGTGGGTCTTCTGAGTGGGACCTTCTGGGACTGGGGTTCGTCTGCGTGGGACATTCTGGGACTGTGTCCTTGGTGGGGGGTCGTCTGCGTGGGACATTCTGGGACTGGGGGTCGTCTCCGTGGGACGTTCTGGGACTGTCTCCTGGGTGGGGGGTCGTCTGCGTGGGATTTTCTTGGACTGGGGGGCCGTCTGCGTGGGACTTTCTGGGACTGTCTCCTGGGTTGGGGTCGTCTGCGTGGGACTTTTTGGGACTGGGGATCGTCTGCGTGGGACTTTCTGGGACTGGAGGTCGTCTGCGTGGGACTTTCTGGGACTGGAGGTCGTCTGCGTGGGATTTGTGGGACTGGGGGGTCGTCTGCGTGGGACTTTCTTGGACTGGGTTTCGTCTCCGTTGGACTTTCTGGGACAGTCTCCTGGGTGGTGGGTTTCTGCGTGAGACATTCTGGGATTGGGTGTCGTCTGCGTGGGACTTTCTGTGACTGTCTCCTGGGTGGGGGTCGTCTGCGTGGGACTTTCTGGGACTGGGGGTCGTCTCCGTGGGACTTTCTGCGACTGTCTCCTGGGTGAGGGGTCGTCTGCGTGGGACTTTCTGGGACTGAAGCTCGTCTTCGTGGGACTTTCTGCGTCTGTCTCCTGGGTGGGGTGTCGTCTGCGTGGGACATTGTGGGACTGGTGTCGTCTGCGTGGGACATTCTGGGACTGGGGGTCGTCTGCGTGGGAAATTTCTTGGACAGTCTCCTGGGTGGGGGGTCGTCTACGTGGGACGTTCTGTGTCTGGGGTCTTCTGCGTGGGACTTTCTATGACTGGGGCTCGTCTGCGTGGGACTTTCTGGGAGTGTCTCCTGGTTGGGGGGTCGTCTGCGTGGGACTTTCTGGGACTGGGGGTCGTCTGCGTGGGACTTTCTGGGACTGGGGGTCGTCTGCGTGGGACTTTCTGGGATTGGGGGTCGTCTGCGTGGGACATTCTGGCACTGTCTCCTGGGTGGGGGTCGTCTGCGTGGGACTTTCTGGGACTTGGAGTCGTCTGCGTGGGACTTTCTGGGACTGGGTGTCGTCTCCGTGGGACTTTCTGTGACTGTCTCCTGGGTGGGGGGTCTTCTGCGTGTGACTTTCTGGGACTGCCACCTGGGCGGGGGGTCGTCTGCGTGGGACATTCTGGGACTGGGGGTCGTCTGCGTGGGACTTTCTGGGAGTGTCTCCTGGGTGGGGGTCGTCTGCGTGGGAATTTCTGGGACTGTGTCCTGCGTGGGGGTCGTCTGCGTGGGACTTTCTGGGACTGGGTGTCGTCTGCGTTGGACTTTCTGTGACTGTCTCCTGGGTGAGGGGTCCGCTGCGTGGGACTTTCTGGGACTGGGGGTCGTCTGCGTGTGACTTTCTGGGTCTGTCTCCTGGGTGGGGGGTCGTCTGCGTGGGACATTGTGGGACTGGTGTCGTCTGCCTGGGACTTTCTGGGAGTGGGGGTCGTCTGCGTGGGATATTCTGGGACAGTCTCCTGGTTATGGGGTCGTCTAAGTGTGACTTCTGGCACTTGGGGTCGTCTGCGTGGGACTTTCTGGGATTGGGGGTCGTCTGCGTGGGACTTTCTGGGATTGGAGGTCGTCTGCGTGGGACTTTCTGGCACTGCCACCTGGGTGGGGGATCGTCTGCGTGGGACTTTCTGGGACTGGTGGTCGTCTGCGTGGGACATTCTTGGACTGTCTCCTGGGTGGGGGGTCGTCTGCGTGGGACTTTCTGGGACTTGGAGTCGTCTGCGTGGGACTTTCTGGGACTGGGGATCATCTGCGTGGGACATTCTGGGACTGTCTCCTGGCTGAGGGGTCGTCTGCGTGGGACTGTCTTGGACTGGAGGTCGTCTGCGTGGGACTTTCTGGGACTGCCACCTGGGTGGGGGGTCGTCTGCGTGGGACATTCTGGGACTGGGGGTCGTCTGCGTGGGACTTTCTGGGACTGTCTCCTGGGTGGGGGGTTGTCTGCGTGGGAATTTCTGGGACAGTCTCCTGGGTGGGGGTCGTCTGTGTGGGACTTTCTGGGACTGGGGTTCTCCTGCGTTGGACTTTCTGTGACTGTCTCCTGGGTGGGGGGTCGTCTGCGTGGGACATTGTGGGACTGGGGTCGTCTGCCTGGGATTTTTCTGTGACTGGGTGTCGTCTGCGTGGGATATTCTCGGACAGTCTCCTGGGTGTGTGGTCGTCTACGTGGGACTTTCTGGGACTTGGGGTCGTCTGCGTGGGACTTTCTGGGACTGGGGGTCTTCTGTTTGGGACTTTCTGGGACTGTCTCATGGGTGGGGGGTCTTCTACGTGGGACTTTCTGGGACTGGGGGTCGTCTGCGTTGGACTTTCTGGGACTCTCTCCTGGGTGGCGGGTCGTCTGCGTGGGAATTTCTGGGACTGTCTCCTGTGTGGGGTTCGTCTTCGTGGGACTTTCTGGGACTGGGGGTCGTCTGCGTGGGACTTTCTCGGACTGTCTCCTGGGTGGGGGCTCGTCTGCGTGGGACTTTCTGGAACTGTCTCCTGGGTGGGGGTCGTCCTTGTGGGACTTTCTGGGACTGGGGGTCGTCTGCGTGGAACTTTCTGGGACTGCCACCTGGGTGGGGGGTCGTCTGCGTGGGACATTCTTGGACTGTGGGTCGTCTGCGTGGGATATTGTGGGAGTGTCTCCAGGGTGGGGGGTCGTCAGCGTGGGACTTTGTCGGACTGGGGGTCGTCTTCCTGGACATTCTGGGACTGGTGGTCATCTGCGTGGGACTTTCTGGGACTGGGGGTCGACTGCGTGGGTACTTTCTGGGACTGGGGGTCGTCTGCGTGGGACATTCTGGCACTGTCTCCTGGGTGGGGGCTCGTCTGTTTGGGACTTTCTGGGTCTGTCTCCTCGGTGGGGGGTCCTCTGCGTGGGACTTTCTGTTACTGGGGGTCGTCTGCGTGGGACTTTCTGGAACTGTCTCCTGGTTGGGGGTCGTCTGCGTGAGACTTTCTGTGACATGAGGTCGTTTGCGTGGGACTTTCTGGGACTGCTACTTGGGTGGGGGGTCGTCTGCGTGGGACTTTCTTGGACTGGGGTTCGTCTGCGTGGGACTTTCTGGGACTGGAGGTCGTCTGCGTGGGACTTTTTTGGACTGGGGGTCGTCTGCGTGGGTACTTTCTGGGACTTGGGTCGTCTGCGTGGGACTTTCTGGGACTGTCTCCAGGGTGGGGTTCGTCTGCGTGGGTCTTTCTGTGATATGGAGTCCTCTGCGTAGCACTTTCTGGGACTGACTCCTGGGTGAGTGGTCGTCTGCGTGGGACTTTCTGGGACTGGGGGTCGTCTGCGTGGGACTTTCTGGAACTGTCTCCTGGTTGGGGGTCGTCTGCGTGAGACTTTCTGTGACATGAGGTCGTTTGCGTGGGACTTTCTGGGACTGCTACTTGGGTGGGGGGTCGTCTGCGTGGGACTTTCTTGGACTGGGGTTCGTCTGCGTGGGACTTTCTGGGACTGGAGGTCGTCTGCGTGGGACTTTTTTGGACTGGGGGTCGTCTGCGTGGGTACTTTCTGGGACTGGGGTCGTCTGCGTGGGACTTTCTGGGACTGTCTCCAGGGTGGGGTTCGTCTGCGTGGGTCTTTCTGTGATATGGAGTCGTCTGCGTAGCACTTTCTGGGACTGACTCCTGGGTGAGTGGTCGTCTGCGTGGGACTTTCTGGGACTGGGGGTCGTCTGCGTGGGACTTTCTGGGACTGTCTCCTGGGTGGGGGATCGTCAGTTTGGGACTTTCTGGGACTGTCTCCTGGGTGGGGTGTCATCTCTGTTGGACTTTCTGGATCTGGGGGTCGTCTGTGTGGGACTTTCTGGGACTGTCTCCTCGGTGGCTGTCGTCCGTGTGGGACTTTCTGGGACTGGGACTGGGGCAATTGGCACCAAAAGTCAGGAGAACTGTCCTGGCGGCAGCCTGAGATTGCTTGTAAGGCAGTTGTCACAAAAGAGACAGGAGATGTAGATTCTTAGCGGCCTGAGATTGCTTGTAAGGCAGTTTCACAAAAGAGACAGGAGATGTCGTTTTGAACAGTTTGATATTACTTGTAAGGCAGTTTTCACAAACGAGCCAAGAGAAATCGGCTCGTAGCAGCCTGACATTGCTTGTAAGGCAGTTGTCCCAAAAGCCCCAGGAGAATTCGGCTTGTAGCAGCCTGAGATTTCTTGTAAGGCAGTTTTCACAAAAGAGCCAAGAGAAGTCGACTCGAGACGCCTAGGATTGCTTGTAAGGCAATTCGCACAAAAAGCCAGGAGAATTCATATTGCTGCAGCCTGAGAATGCTTGTAAGGCAGATGCCACAAATGAGCCAGGAGAAAACGGTTCGTAGCAGCCTGGGATTGCTTGTAAGGAAATTATGACAAAAAGTCAGGAGAATTGGACTAGCGGCAGCCTGAGATTGCTTGTAAGGCAGTTGTCACAAAAGATCCAGGATATGTCGATTTGTAGCGGCCAGAGATTTATTGTAAGGCAGTTTCACAAAAGAGCCAGGCGTATTGTAGCCGCCTGAGATTGCTTGTAAGACACTTGGCACAAAAAGCCAGGAGAATTGGGATTGCTGCAGCCGGAGATTGCTTGTAAGTCAATTGTCACAATAGAACCAGGAGAATTCGGCTTGAAGCAGCCTGAGATTGCTTGTAAGGCAGTTACCACAAAAGAGCCAGGATATGTCGATTTGTAGCGGCCAGAGATTTCTTGTAAGGCAGTTTCACAAAAGAGCCAGGCGTATTCTGCATGTAGCGGCCTGAGATTACTCGTAAGGCAGTTTCACAAAAGAGACAGGAGATGTCGTTTTGTAGCAGCCTGATATTACTTGTAAGGCAGTTTTCACAAAAGAGCCAAGAGAAGTCGGCCCTGAGCAGCCTGGCATTGCTTGTAAGGCAGTTGTCACAAAACGCCAGGAGAATTCGGCTTGTAGCAGCCTGGGATTGCGTGTAAGACAGTTGCCACAAAAGAGCCATGTGAAATCGGCTCGTAGGCACCTAGGATTACTTGTAAGGCAATTCGCACAAAAAGCCAGGAGAATTCATATTGCTGCAGCCTGAGAATGCTTGTAAGGCAGATTCCACAAATTAGCCATGAGAAATCGCTTCGTAGCAGCCTGGGATTGCATGTAAGGCAATTGGCACAAAAAGTCAGGAAAATTGGCCTAGCGGCAGCCTGAGATTGCTTGTAAGGCAGTTGTCACAAAAGTGCCAGGATATGTCGATTTGTAGCGGCCTGAGATTGCTTGTAAGGCAGTTTCACATAAGAGCCAGGCGTATTCGGCTTGTAGCAGTCTGAGATTGCTTGTAAGGCAGTTTTAAAAAAAAGAGACAGGAGATGTCGTTTTGTAGCCGCCTGAGATTGCTTTTAAGGCAGTTTTCACAAAAGAGACAAGAGAAGTCGGCTCGTAGACGCCTGGGATTGATTGTAAGGCAATTTGCACAAAAGTGCCAGGTGTATTCGGCTTGCAGCAGCCTGAGATTGCTTGTAAATCAGTTGCCACAAATGAGCCAGGAGAAATCGGCTCGTAGCCGCCTGAGATTGCTTGTAAGGCAATTCGCACAAGAAGCCAGGAGAATTGGGATTGCTGCAGACGGAGATTGCTTGTAAGGCAATTGTCACAATAGAACCAGGAGAATTCGGCTTGAAGCGGCCTGAGATTGCTTGTAAGGCAGTTACCACAAAAGAGCCAGAAGAAATCGGCACGTAGCCGCCTGGGATTGCGTTTATGTCAATTGGAAAAAAAGTCAGGAGAACTTTGCTGGCGGCAGACTAAGATTGCTTGTAAGGCAGTTGTCACAAAAGAGACAGGAGATATCGATTTGTAGCGGCCTGATTTTACTTGTAAGGCAGTTTTCACAAAAGAGCCAAGAGAAATCGGCTCGTAGCAGCCTGACATTGCTTGTAAGGCAGTTTTCACAACAGCGCCTGGAGAATTCGTCTTGTAGCAGCATGAGATTACTTGTAAGGCAGTTTTCACAAAAGAGCCAAGAGAAGTCGGCTCGTAGCAGCCTGCAATTGCTTGTAAGGCAGTAGTTACAAAAGCGCCACAGAATTCGGCTTGTAGCAGCCTGATATTTCTTGTAACGCAGTTGCCACAAAAGGGCCAGGAGAAATCGGCTCGTAGCCGCCTGGGATTGCTTGTAAGGCAATTCGCACAAAAATCCAGGAGGATTCATATTGCTGCAGCCTGAGAATGCTTGTAAGGCAGATGCCACAAATGAAACAGGAGAAATCGCTTCGTAGCAGCCTGGGATTGCTTGTAAGGCAATTGGCAATAAAAGTCAGGAGAATTAGACAAGCGGCAGACGGAAATTGTCTGTAAGGCAGTTGTCACAAAAGAGCCAGGATATGTCGATTTGTAGCGGCCTGAGATTGCTTGTAAGGCAGTTTCACAAAAGAGCCAGACGTATTCAGCTTGTAGCAGGCTGAGATTGCTTGTAAGGGAGTTTTAAAAAAAAAGAGACAGGAGATGTCGTTTGTAGCAGCCTGAGATTGCTTTTATGGCAGTTTTAACAAAAGAGACAAGAGAAGTCGGCTCGTAGATGCCTGGGATTGCTTGTAAGGCAATTTGCACAAAAGAGCCAGGTGAATTCGGCTTGCAGGAGCCTGAGATTGTTTGTAAGGCAGTTGCCACAAATGAGCCAGGAGAAATCGGCTCGTAGCCGCCTGAGATTGCTTGTAAGACAATTGGCACAAAAAGCCAGGAGAATTGGGATTGCTGCAGCCGGAGATTGCTTGTAAGGCAATTGTCACAATAGAACCAGGAGAATTCGGCTTGAAGCAGCCTGAGATTGCTTGCAAGGCAGTTACCACAAAAGAGCCAGGATATGTCGATTTGTAGCGGCCAGAGATTTCTTGTAAGGCAGTTTCACAAAAGAGCCAGGCGTATTCTGCTTGTAGCGGCCTGAGATTGCTCGTAAGGCAGTTTCACAAAAGAGTCAGGAGATGTCGTTTTGTAGCAGCCTGATATTACTTGTAAGGCAGTTTTCACAAAAGAGCCAAGAGAAGTCGGCCCTGAGCAGCCTGGCATTGCTTGTAAGGCAGTTGTCACAAAAGCGAGAATTCATATTGCTGCAGCCTGAAAATGCTTGTAAGGGAGATCCCACAAATGAGCCAGGTGAATTCGTCTTGCAGGAGCCTGAGATTGTTTGTAAGGCAGTTGTCACAAAAGAGCCAGGAGAAATCGCCTCGTAGCCGCCTGGGATTGCTTGCAAGGCAATTGGCACAAAAAGCCAGGTGATTTGGGATTGCTGCAGCCTGAGATTGCTTGAAAGGCAGTTTTCACAAAAGAGCAAAGAGAAGTCGGCTCGTAGCCGCATGGGATTGCTTGTAAGGCAGTTGTCAGAAAAGAGCCAGGATATGTCGATTTGTAGCCGCCTGAGATTGCTTGCAAGGCAGTTTTCACAAAAGAGCCAAGAGAAGTCGGCTAGTAGCATCCTGATTTTGCTTGTAAGGCAATTGGCACAAAAGGTCAAGAGAATTGGGCTAGCGGCAGCCTGAGATTGCTTGTAAGGCAGTTGTCACAAAAGAGCCATGAGATGTCGATTTGTAGCGGCCTGAGATTCCATGTAAGGCAGTTTCACAAAAGAGCCAAGCGTATTCGGCTTGTAGCAGGCTGAGAATGCTTGTAAGGCAGTTTTCACAAAAGAGACAGGAGATGTCGTTTTGTAGCAGCCTCTGATTGCTTGTAAGGCAGTTTTCACAAAAGAGCCAAGATAAGTCAGCTCGTAGCAGTCTGACATTGCTTGTAAGCAGTTGTCAAAAAAGAGCCAGAAGAATTCGTCTTGTAGCTGACTGAGATTGCTTGTAAGGCAGTTGCCACAAACGAGCCAGGAGAAATAGGCTCGAGCCGCATGGGATTGCTTGTAAGGCAATTGGCACAAAAAGCCAGGAGAATTGGCATTTAGCAGCCTGAGAATGCTTGTAAGGCAGATCCTACAAATGAGCTAGGAGAAATCGGCTCGTAGCAGCCTGGGATTGCTTGTAAGGCAATTGGCACAAAATCGTGGCGAATTGGGCTTGCTGCAGACTGAGATTGCTTGAAAGACAGTTGTCACAAAAGAGCCAGGCGCAGTCGATTTGCAGCGCCCTGTGATTGCTTGTAAGGCAGTTTTCACAAAAGAGCCAAGAGAAGTCGGCTCGTAGCAGGCTGACATTGCTTGTAAGGCACTTACAACAAAAGAGCCAGGAGAAATCGGCATGTAACCACCTGGGATTCCTTTTAAGGCATTTGGCTCAAACAGTGAAGAGAATTGGGCTAGCGGCAGCGTGATATTGCTTGTGAGGCAGTTGTCACAAAAGAGACAGGAGATGTCGATTTGTAGCGGCCTGAGATTGCTTGCAAGGCAGTTTCCCAAAAGAGCCAGGCGTATTCATCTTGTAGCAGGCTGAGATTGCTTGTAAGGCAGTTTTCACAAAAGATCCAAAAAAAGTCGGCTGGTAGAAGCCTGAGGTTGCTTGTAAGGCAGTTGCCACAAAAGAGCCAGGAGAATTGGGCTTGCTGCAGCCTGAGATTCGTTGTAAGGTAGTTTTCATAAAAGAGCCAGAAGAAATCGGCTCGTATCCGCCTGGGATTATTTGTAAGGCAATTGGCACAAAAAGCCAGGAGAATTGGGCTTGTAGCAGCCTGGGATTGCTTGTAAGGCAGTTTTCACAAAAGAGCCAGGATATGTCGATTTGTAGCAGCCTGAGACTGCTTGTAAGACAGTTGCCACAAAAGAGCCAGGAGAAATCGGCTCGTAGGTGCCTGTGATTTCTTGTAAGCCAATTGGCACAATAAGCCAAAAGTGTTGGGGTTGCTGCAGCCTGAGATGGCTTGTAAGGCAGTTTTCACAAACGAACCAAGAAAAGTCGGCTCGTAGCAGCCTGAAATTGCTTGTAAGGCAGTTGCCAAAAAAGAGCCAGTAGAAATCGGCTTGTAGCAGCCAGAGTTTGCTTGTAAGCCACTTGTCATAGAAGAGCCAGGCGTAGTCGGCCCGTAGCATCCTGAGATTGCTTTTAAGGCAATTCTCACAAAAGAGCCAGGAGAATTCGTCCTGTAGAGGCCTGAGATTGCTTGTAAGGCAGTTGTCACAAAAGAGCCAGGTGAAATACGCTCGTAGCAGCCTGGGATTACTTGTAAGGCAATTGGCAAAAAAAGCCAGGAGAATTGGGCTTGCTGCAGCCTGAGATTGCTTGTAAGGCAGTTGCCACAAAAGAGAAAGGCGTAGTCAGCTTGTAGCAGCCTGAGATTTCTTGTAAGGCAGTTGTCACGAAAGAGCCAGGAGATCGATTTGTAGCAGCCTGCGATTGCTTGTAAGGCATTTGTCATAAAAGAGCCAGGCGTAGTCGGCTCGTAGCAGCCTGAGATTGCTTGGAAGTAAGTTGGCACAAAAGAGGCAGGAGAAATCGGCTTGTAGCAGCCTGAGCTCCTTTGTAAGACAGTTTTCACAAATAGCCCGGAGAAGTCGGCCCATAGAGAGATTGCTTGTAAGGCAGTAGTCAAAAAAGAGCAAGCAGGTGTAGGCTTGTAGCGGACTCAGATTAATGTAAGGCAATTTCCACAAATGTCCCAGGAGAACCGGCTCGTAGAACCTGAGATTTCGTGTAAGGCAGTTTACACAAAAAGCCAGGAGAAGTGGGCTCGTAGCAGCTTGGGATTGCTTGTAAGGCAATTGGCACAAAAGAATCAGGCCTAGTCGGCTTGTATCAGCTTGAGATTGCTTGTAAGGCAGTTGTCACAAAAGAGACAGGCGTAGTCAGCTTGTAGCAGTCTGAGATTGCTTGTAAGTCAGTTGTAAAAAAAGAGCCAGGAGATCGATTTGTAGCAGCCTGGTATTTCTTGTAAGGCAGTTGCCACAAAAGAGCCAGTTGAAATAGGCTCGTATCAGCCTGGGATTGCTTGTAAGGGAGTTGTCACAAATGAGCCAGGAGATGTCGATTTTAGCAGCCTGAGAATGCTTGTAAGGCTGTTGCCAAAAAAGAGCCAGGTGAAATAGGCTCGTAGCATCCTGGGATTGCTTGTAAGGAAATTTGCAAAAAGAGCCATGAGAATTGGGCTTGCTGCAGCCTGAGATTCCTTGTAAGGCAGTTGTCACAAATGAGCCAGGAGATTTCGATTTGTAGTAAGCTGAGATTTCTTGTAAGGCAGTTGTCTCAAAAGAGACAGGCGTAGTAGTCTTGTGGCAGCCTGAGATTGCTTGTAATGCAGTTACCACATAAGAGCAAGCAGGTGTAGTCTTGTAGCAGCCTGAGATTGCTTGAAAGGCAATTTTCACAAAATATCCAGGATAAGCGGCTCGTAGAAGCCTGAGATTGTTTTTAATGCAATTGGCACAAAAGAGCCAGGAGAAGTGGGCTTGTAGCTGCCTAAGATTGCTTGTAAGGCAGTTTTCACAAAAGAGCCAGTTGATGACTAATTGTAGCAGCCTGAGATTATGTGTAAAACAGTTGGCACAAAAGGGCCAGGCGTAGTCGTCTTGTAGCAGCCTGAGATTGCCTGTAAGGCAGTTGCCACAAAAGAGCGAGGAGATCGATTTGGAGCAGCCTGAGATTGCTTGTAAGGCAGTTGTCATAGAAGATCCAGGCGAAGTCGGCTCGTAGCAGCCTGATATTGCTTGGAAGGCAGTTGGCACAAAAGAGGCAGGAGAAATCGTCTTGTAGCAGCCGGAGAACCTTTGTAAGACAATTTTCACAAATGGCCTGGAGAAGTCGGCCCATAACAGCGGGAAATTGCTTGTAAGGGAAAAAAGAGTCAGCAGGTGTAAGTTTGTAGCAGACTGAGATTGCTTGAAATGAAATTTTCACAAATGTGCCAGGAGAACCGGCTCGTAGAAGCCTGAGATTGCGTGTAAGGCAATTTTCAGAAAAAGCCAGGAGAAACGGGCTCATGGCTGCGTGGAATTGCTTGTAATGAAATTGGCAGAAAAATCCAGGAGAATTGGGCTTGCTGCTGTGATTGCATGTAAGACAGTTGCTACAAAAGAGCCAGGCGTATTCGGCTTGTAGAAGTCTGAGATTGCTTGTAAGGCAGTTTTCACAAGAGAGCCAAGAGAAGTCGGCTCGGAGCAGCCTGACATTGCTTGTAAGGCAGTTGTCACAAAAGAGCCAGGAGAATTCGGCTTGTAGCACCCTGAGATTGCTTGTAAGGCCAGGCGTAGACGGCTTGTAGCAGTCTGAGATTGCTTTTAAGGCATTTGTCACAAAAGAGCCAGGAGATGACGGCTCGTAGAAGCCTGAGATTGCTTTTAACCAGTTGTCACAAAAGAGCCAGGAGAATTCTGCTTGTAGCAGCCTGAGATTGCTTGAAAGGCAGTTGCCACAAAAGAGCCAGGAGAAATCCGCTAGTAGCAGCCTGGGATGGCTTGTAAGGAAATTGGCACAAAAGAGCCAGGAGATCGGCTCGTAGCAGCCTGAGATTGCTTGTAAGGCAGTTGTCATAGAAGAGCCAGGCTCGTAGCAGCCTGAGATTGCTTGGAAGGCAGTTGGCAGAATAGAGGCAGGAGAAATCGGCTTGTAGCAACCTGAGATCCTTTGTAAGACAGTTTTCACAAATTGCCCGATGAAGTCGGCCCACAGCAGCCTGAGATTGCTTGTAAGGCAGTTTTCACAGAAGAGCCAGCAGGTGTATGCTTGTATCAGCCTGAGCTTGTTGTAAGGCATTTTTCACAAAAGAGCCAGGATATGTCGTTTTGTAGCAGCCTGAGACTGCTTGTAAAGCAGTTGCCACAAAAGAGCCAGGCGTATTCGGCTTGTAGCAGCCTGAGATTTCTTGTAAGGCAGTTTTCACAAAAGTCTTAAGAGAAATCGGATCGTAGCAGCCTGACATTGCTTGTAAGGCAGTTGTCACAAAAGAGCCAGTAGAATTCGTCTTGTAGCAGCCTGAGATTGCTTGTAAGGCAGTCGCCACAAAAGAGCCTTGAGAAATTGGCTCGTAGCAGCCTGGGATTTCTTGTAAGGCAATTGGCAAAAAAGCCAGGAACATTGGGCTTGCTGATGCCTGAGATTTTTCAGCAGCCAGAGATTGCTTGTAAGGGAAAAAAGAGTCAGCAGGTGTAAGTTTGTAGCAGACTGAGATTGCTTGAAATGCAATTTTCACAAATGTGCCAGGAGAACCGGCTCGTAGAAGCCTGAGATTGCGTGTAAGGCAATTTTCAGAAAAAGCCAGGAGAAACGGGCTCATGGCTGCGTGGAATTGCTTGTAATGAAATTGGCAGAAAAATCCAGGAGAATTGGGCTTGCTGCTGTGATTGCATGTAAGACAGTTGCTACAAAAGAGCCAGGCGTATTCGGCTTGTAGAAGTCTGAGATTGCTTGTAAGGCAGTTTTCACAAGAGAGCCAAGAGAAGTCGGCTCGGAGCAGCCTGACATTGCTTGTAAGGCAGTTGTCACAAAAGAGCCAGGAGAATTCGGCTTGTAGCACCCTGAGATTGCTTGTAAGGCCAGGCGTAGACGGCTTGTAGCAGTCTGAGATTGCTTTTAAGGCATTTGTCACAAAAGAGCCAGGAGATGACGGCTCGTAGAAGCCTGAGATTGCTTTTAACCAGTTGTCACAAAAGAGCCAGGAGAATTCTGCTTGTAGCAGCCTGAGATTGCTTGAAAGGCAGTTGCCACAAAAGAGCCAGGAGAAATCCGCTAGCAGCAGCCTGGGATGGCTTGTAAGGCAATTGGCACAAAAGAGCCAGGAGATCGGCTCGTAGCAGCCTGAGATTGCTTGTAAGGCAGTTGTCATAGAAGAGCCAGGCTCGTAGCAGCCTGAGATTGCTTGGAAGGCAGTTGGCAGAATAGAGGCAGGAGAAATCGGCTTGTAGCAACCTGAGATCCTTTGTAAGACAGTTTTCACAAATTGCCCGATGAAGTCGGCCCACAGCAGCCTGAGATTGCTTGTAAGGCAGTTTTCACAGAAGAGCCAGCAGGTGTATGCTTGTATCAGCCTGAGCTTGTTGTAAGGCATTTTTCACAAAAGAGCCAGGATATGTCGTTTTGTAGCAGCCTGAGACTGCTTGTAAAGCAGTTGCCACAAAAGAGCCAGGCGTATTCGGCTTGTAGCAGCCTGAGATTTCTTGTAAGGCAGTTTTCACAAAAGTCTTAAGAGAAATGAGATCGTAGCAGCCTGACATTGCTTGTAAGGCAGTTGTCACAAAAGAGCCAGTAGAATTCGTCTTGTAGCAGCCTGAGATTGCTTGTAAGGCAGTCGCCACAAAAGAGCCTTGAGAAATTGTCTCGTAGCAGCCTGGGATTTCTTGTAAGGCAATTGGCAAAAAAGCCAGGAACATTGGGCTTGCTGATGCCTGAGATTTTTCAGCAGCCAGAGATTGCTTGTAATGCAGTTGTCTTAAAAGTGCCAGCAGGTGTAGGCTTGTAGAAGAATGAGATTGCTTGTAAGGCAATTTTCACAAATCTCCCAGGAGAACCGGCTCGTAGAATCCTAAGATTGCGTGTAAGGCACTTTCCACAAAAAGCCAGGAGAAATGGGCTCGTAGCAGCCTGAGATTGCTTGTAAGGCAGGTGTAACAAAAGAGCAAGGCGTATTCGGCTTGTAGCAGCCTGAGATTGCTTGTAAGGCTGTTTTCACAAATGAGCCAGGAGAATTCGGCTCGTAGCAGCCTGGGATTGCTTGTAAGGCAATTGTCACAAAAAGCCAGGAGAATTGGGCTTGCGGCAGCCTGAGATTCGTTGTAAGGCAGTTGTCACAAAAAGCCAGGAGAAATGGGCTCGTAGCTGCGTGGGATTGCTTGTAAGGCAATTGGCACAAAAAGCCAGGATTATTGGCTTGCTGCAGCCTGAGATTGATTGTAAGGCATTTGTCACAAAAGAGTCAGGAGATGTCGATTTTTAGCAACCTGAGATTGCTTGTAAGGCAGTGGTCACAAAAGAGACAGGCGTAGTCAGCTTGTAGCAGCCTGAGATTGATTTTAGCCAGTTTTGACAGAAGAGCCAGCAGGTGTGGGCTTGTATCAGCCTGAGATTGCTTGTAAGGCAGTTTTCACAAAAGAGCCAGGATATGCCGTTTTGTAGCAGCCTGAGATTGATGTAAGGGATTTTTCATTTGGTCAGATAGTAAAAAGTACAGCTTTTACCATGTGCGCGGTATGTCGTCTCACAATTTACAGCGTCCGAATTCCAGTGTGCACAATAAGACTGCATTTCTAATTTTTCCTTTTTATCGAATCCACAAAATATTGGTGTCCAATTGTCGGGAATTTCTTGCCTTATCCATAATTAGAAAAGTTTTCTCTCCACCTTGACTAGTGTCGAGGCGAAATTCAGCGATATGGGAACTTGTGTTAGCTCATTTGCGGAATTTTTCATGCGGCCCTAAACTGGGAAATCAGTCATATTTCAGTTGTTTATAACTTATTTCCAGTAAAAGAAATATTTTCAAAATGAGTATAAAATTGTGTGCAATTATTTGATTTGTCTATGTTTACAGGGATTTTTAATTTGGTCAGATAGTAAAAAGTACTGCTTTCACCAAGTGCGCGGTATGTCGTCTGACAATTTACAGCGTCCGAATTCCAGTTTGCACAATAAGACTGCATTTCTAATTATTCCTGTTTATCGAATCTACAAAATATTGGTGTGCAATTGCCGGGAATTTCTGGCCTTATCCATGATTACAAAAGTTTTTTCTACACGTTGAATAGGGTAGAGGCGAAATTCAACGATATGGGGACTTGTGTTAGCTCATTTGCGGAAATTTTCGTGCGGCTCTAAATTGGGAAATCAGTCATATTTCACTTGTTTATAACTTTTTTTCAGTAAAAGTAATATTTTCAAAATGGGTAGCAAATTGTGTGCAATTATTTGATTTGTCTATGTTTAGAGGAATTTTTCATTTCGCCAGATAGTAAAAAGTACAGCTTTCACCATGTGCGCGGTATGTCGTCTGACAATTTACAGCGTCCGAATTCCAGTGTGCAAAATAAGACTGCATTTCTAATTTTTCCTTTTCATCAAATCCACAAAATATTTGTGTCCAATTGTGGGGAATTTCTTGCCTTATCCATAATTACAAAATTTTTCATACACCTTGACTAGAGTCGAGGCTAAATTCAACGATATGTGCACATGTGTTTTTTTTTCATGCGGCCCTAATCTGGGAAATCAGTCATATTTCACGTGTTTATAACATTTATCCTGTAAAAGAAATATTTTCAAAATGGGTATCAAATTGTGTGCAATTATTAGATTTTCTATGTTTACAGGAAGTTTTATTTTGGTCCGATAGTAAAAAGTACAGCTTTCACAATGTGAGCGGTAAGTCGTCTGACAATTTACAGCGTCCGAATTCCAGTGTGCACAATAAGACTGCATTTCTAATTTTTCCTTTTTATCGAATCCACTAAATATTGGTGTCCAATTGTCGAAAACTTCTTGCCTTATCCATAATTACAAAAGTTTTTTTTACACCTTGATTGAGTCGAGGCGAAATTCAAAGATATGGGGACTTGTGTTATCTCATTTGCGGATTTCAATGTGAGCGGTATGTCGTCTGACAATTTACGGCGTCCGAGCATGTGCACAATAAGACTGCATTCTAGGAACATCAGGCTAAGAAGATGCAATATATAATATAATCCGGATGAAAATCTGAATTCTAATGATGAATAGGATGCGATCATACCCGACATGTATGTTTTGTCGCTTTTCGTCGTATAACAGACTGCTACTTAGCAGACGCTTGATATTAATAAAAATGCATTCATTAATGTTATTTTATGAAAATAGTGTCAATATTCTAAGAACATCAGGCTTCGATGATGCAATATGTAATATAATCCGGATGAAAATCTGAATTCTAATGATGAATAGGATGCGATCATACCCGACATGTATGTTTTGACGCTTTTCGTCGTATAATAGACTGCTACTTAGAAGACGCTTGATATTAATAAAAATGCATTCATTAATGTTATTTTCTGAAACTACTGTCATCATTCTATGAACATCAGGTTTAGATGATGCAATATGTAATATAATCCGGATGAAAATCTGAATTCTAATGATGAATAGGATGCGATCATCCCCGACATGTATGTTTTGTCGCTTTTCGCCGTATAACAGACAGTTACTTAGCAGACGCTTATATGAATTCTAATGATGAATAGGATGCGATCCTACCCGACATGTATGTTTTGTCGCTTTTCGCCGTATAATAGACAGCTACTTAGCAGACGATTGATATTAATAAAAATGCATTCATTAATGTTATTTTCTGAAATAGTGTCAATATTCTATGAATATCAGGCTTAGATGATGCAATATTTAATACAATCCGGATGTAAATCTGAATTCTAATGATGAATAGGATGCGATCTTTACCCAACATGTATGTTTTGTCGCTTATCGCCGTATAACAGACAGTTACTTAACAGACGCTTTATATTAATAAAAATGCATTCATTAATGTTATTTTCTGAAATAGTGTCAAAATTCTATGAAAATTAGGTTTAGATGATGCAATATGTAATATAATCCGGGTGAAAATCTGAATTCTAATGATGAATAGGATGCGATGATTACCCGACATGTATGTTTTCTCGCTTTTCGCCGTATAACAGACCGTTACTTAGCAGACGCTTGATATTAATAAAAATGCATTCATTAATGTTACTTTCTGAAATAGTGTCAGTATTCTATGAATATCAGGCTTAGATGATGCAATATGTAATATAATCCGGACGAAAATCTGAATTCTAATGATGAATAGGATGCGATCATTACCCGACATGTATGTTTTGTCGCTTTTCGCCGTATAACAGACAGTTACTTAGCAGACGCTTATATGAATAAAAATGCATTCATTAATGTTATTTTCTGAACTAGAGTCAATATTCTATGAACATCAGGCTTAGATGATGCAATATGTAATATAGTCTTGATGAAAATCTGACTTCTAATGATGAATAGGATGCGATCATTACCCGACATGTATGTTTTGTCGCTTTTCGCCGTATAACCGACAGTTATTTAGCAGACGCTTGATATGAATATAAAAGCATTCATTAATGTTATTTTCTGAAATAGTGTCAACATTCTATGAACATCAGGCTTAGATGATGAAATATGTAATATAATCCGGATGAACATCTGAATTCTAATGATGAATACGATACGATCATTACCCGACATGTATGTTTTGTCGCTTTTTGCCGTATAACAGACAGATACTTAGCAGACGCTTGATATTAATAAAAATGCATTCATTAATGTTATTTGCTGAAATAGTGTCAGAATTCAATGAACATCAGGCTTAGATGACGCAATATGTAATATAATCCTGATGAAAATCTGAATTCTAATGATGAATAAGATGAGATGATTACCCGACATGTATGTTTTGTCGCTTTTCGCCGTATAACAGACAATTATTTAGCAGACGCTTGATATTAATAAAAATGCATTCATTAATGTTAAAAATAATTGTCTGTTATACGGCGAAAAGCGACAAAACATACATGTCGGGTAATCATCGCACCCTATTCATCATTAGAATTCAGATTTTCATCCGGATTATATTACATATTGCATCATGTAAGCCTGATGTTCATAGAATGCAGAAACTATTACAGAAAATAACATTAATGAATGCATTTTTATTAATATCAAGCGTCTGCTAAGTAATTGTCTGTTATACGGCGAAAAGAGACAAAACATACATGTCGGGTAATGATCGCATCCTATTCATCATTAGAATTCAGATTTTCATCCGGATTATATTATATATTTAATCATCTAAGCCTGATGTTCATAGAATGCTGACACGCATTTAGAAAATACTAATAATGAATGCATTTTTATTAATATCAAGCATCTGCTAAGTAACTGTCTGTTACACGGCGAAAAGCGACAAAATGTACATGTCGGGTAATGATCGAATCCTATTCATCATTAGAATTCAGATTTTCATCCGGATTATATTACATATTGCGTCATCTAAGCCTGATGTTCATAGAATATTGACACAATTTTAGAAAATAACATTAATCTATGCATTTTTATTCATATCAATCGGTTTCTAAGTAACTGTCTGTTATACGGCGAAAAGTGACAAAACATACATTCCTGGTAAAGATCGCATCTTATTTATCATTATAATTCAAATTTTCATCCGGATTTTATTACTTATTACATCATCTAAGCCTGATGTTCAAAGAATGCTGACACCATTTCAGAAAATAACATTAATGAATGCATTTTTATTAATATCAATCGTCTGCTAAGTAACTGTCTGTTATACGGCGAAAAGCGACAAAACATACATGTCGGGTATGGTCGCATCCTATTCATCATTAGAATTCAGATTTTCATCAGGATTATATTACATATTGCATCATCTAAGCTTGATGTTCATAGAATGTTGACACCATTTCAGAAAATAACATTAATGAATGCATTTTTATTAATATCAAGCGTCTGCTAAGTAACTGTCTGTTATACATCGAAATACGACAAAACATACATATCGGGTAATCATCGCATCCTATTCATCATTAGAATTCAGATTTTAATCCGGATTATATTATATATTGCATCATCGAAGCCTGATGTTCTTAGAATATTGACACTATTTTCAGAAAATAACATTAATGAATGCATTTTTATTAATATCAAGCGTCTGCTAAATAACTGTCTGTTATACGGCGAAAAGCGACAAAACATACATGTCGGGTAATCATCGCAACCTATTCATCATTAGAATTCAGATTTTCATCCGGATTATATTACATATTGCATCATCTAACCCGGATGTTCATAGAATGTTGACACTATTTCAGAAAATAACATTAATGAATGCATTTTGATTAATATCAAGCATCTGCTAAATAACTGTCTGTTATACGGCGAAAAGCGACCAAAAATACATGTCAGGTAATGATTGCATCATATTTTTCATTAGAATTAAGATTTGCATCCGGATTATAATACATGTTGCATCATCTAAGCCTGATTTTCATAGAATGCTGACACTATTTCAGCAAATAACATTAATGAATGGATTTTTATTAATATAAAGCGTCTGCTAAGCAACTGTCTGTTATTTGGCGAAAAGCGACAAACATACTTGTCGGGTAATGATAGCATCCTATTCATTATTAGAAATCAGATTTTCATCCCTGATTATATTACATATTGCATCATCTAATCCTGATGTTCATTGAATGCTGACACTATTTCAGAAAATAACATTAAGGAAAGCATTTATATTAATATCAAGAATCTGCTAATTAACTGTCTGTTATACGGCGAAAAGCGACAAAACATACATGTCGGGTATGATCGCATCCTATTCATCATTAGAATTCAGATTTTCATCCGGATTATATTACATATTGCATCATCTAAGCCTGATGTTCATAGAATGTTGACACTATTTCAGAAAATAACATTAATGAATGCATTTTTATTAATATCAAGCGTCTGCTAAGTAACTGTCTGTTATACATCGAAATACGACAAAACATACATATCGGGTAATCATCGCATCCTATTGATCATTAGAATTCAGATTTTAATCCGGATTATATTATATATTGCATCATCGAAGCCTGATGTTCTTAGAATATTGACACTATTTTCAGAAAATAACATTAATGAATGCATTTTTATTAATATCAAGCGTCTGCTAAGTAACTGTCTGTTATAGGGCGAAAAGCGACAAAACATACATGTCGGGTAATCATCGCAACCTATTCATCATTAGAATTCAGATTTTCATCCGGATTATATTACATATTGCATCATCTAACCCGGATGTTCATAGAATGTTGACACTATTTCAGAAAATAACATTAATGAATGCATTTTGATTAATATCAAGCATCTGCTAAATAACTGTCTGTTATACGGCGAAAAGCGACCAAAAATACATGTCAGGTAATGATTGCATCATATTTTTCATTAGAATTAAGATTTGCATCCGGATTATAATACATGTTGCATCATCTAAGCCTGATTTTCATAGAATGCTGACACTATTTCAGCAAATAACATTAATGAATGGATTTTTCTTAATATAAAGCGTCTGCTAAGCAACTGTCTGTTATTCGGCGAAAAGCGACAAACATACATGTCGGGTAATGATAGCATCCTATTCATTATTAGAATTCAGATTTTCATCCCTGATTATATTACATATTGCATCATCTAATCCTGATGTTCATTGAATGCTGACACTATTTCAGAAAATAACATTAATGAAAGCATTTATATTAATATCAAGAATCTGCTAATTAACTGTCTGTTATACGGCGAAAAGCGACAAAACATACATGTCGGGTATGATTGCTTCCTATTCATCATTAGAATTCAGATTTTCTTCCGGATTATATTACATATTGCATAATCTAAGACTGATGTACATAGAATGCTGACACAATTTCAGAAAATAACATTAATGAATGCATTTTTATATATATCAAACGTCTGCTAAGTAACTGTCTGTTATACGGCGAAAAGCGACAAAACATACATGTCGGGTAATGATCGCATCTTATTCATCATTAGAATTCAGATTTACATCCGGATTATATTACATATTGCGTTATCTAAGCCTGATGTTCATAGAATGCTGACACTAGTTTCAGAAAATAACATTAATGAATGCATTTATATTAATATCAAGAATCTGCTATGTAACTGTTCGTTATACGGCGAAAAGTGACAAAACATACATGTCGGGTAATGATCGCATCCTATTCATCATTAGAATTCAGATTTTGATCCGGATTATATTACATATTGTATCATCTACGCCTGATGTTCATAGAATGCAGACACTATTACAGCAAATAACATTACTGAAAGCATTTTTATTAATATTAAGTGTCTGCTAATTAACTGTCTTTTATATGGCGAAACGCGACAAAACATACATGTCGGGTAAAGATCGCATCCTATTCATCATTAGAATTCAGATTTTCGTCCGGATTTTATTACATATTGCATCATCTTAGTCTGATGTTCATAGAATACTGACACTATTTCAGAAAATAACATTAATTAATGCAATTTTATTAATATCAAGCGTCTGCTAAATAACTGTCTCTTATACGGCGAAAAGAGACAAAACATACATGTCGGGTAATTATCGCATTCTATTCATCATTAGAATGCAGATTTTCATCCGGATTATATTACATATTGCATCATCTAAGCCTGGTGTTCATAGAATGCTGACACTATTTCAGAAAATAAAATTAATGAATGCATTTTTATAAATATCAAACGTCTGGTAAGTAACTGTCTGTTATACGGCGAAAAGAGACAAATCATACATGTCGGGTAATGTTCGCATCCTATTCATCATTAGAAGTCAGATTTTCATCCGGATTATAGTACATATTGCATCATCTAAGCCTGATGTACATAGAATGCTGACACAATTTCAGAAAATAACATTAATGAATTCATTTTTATTCATATCAAGCGTCCTCTAAGTAATTGTCTGTTATACGGCGAAAACCGACAAAACATACATGTCGGGTAATGATCGCATCCTATTCATCATTAGAATTCAGATTTTCATCCGGATTATATTACATATTTCTTCATCTGAGCCTGATGTTCATAGAATGCAGACACTAGATTCAGAAAATAACATGAATGAATGCATTTTTTTTAATATCATGCGTCTGTTACGTAACTGTCTGTTATACGGCGAAAAGCGACAAAACATACATGTCGGCTATGATCGCATCCTATTCATCATTAGAATTTAGATTTTCATCCGGATTATATTACATATTTCATCATCTAAGCCTGATGTTCATAGAATGCTGACACTACTTTCAGAAAATAACATTATTGAATGCATTTTTATTAATATCAAGCGTCTGCAAATAATGTCTGTTATACGGCGAAAAGCGACAAAACATACATGTCGGATATGATCGCATCCTTTTCATCGTTATAATTCAGATTTTCACACGGAATATATTACATATTGCATCATCTAATAATGATGTTCATAGAATTGTGTCACTAGTTTCAGAAAATAACGTTAATGAAGGCATTTTTATTAATTTCAAGAGTCTGCTAAGTAATTGTCTGTTATACGGCGAAAACCGACAAAACATACATGTCGGGTAATCATCGCATCCTATTCATCATTAGAATTCAGATTTTTATCCGGATTATATTACATATTGCATCATCTAAGACTGATGTTCATAGAATGATGACACAATTTCAGAATATATCATTAATGTATGCATTTTTATTCATATCAAGCGTCTGCTAAGTAACTGTCTGTTATACGCCGAAAAGCGACTAAACATACATGTCGGGTAATCATCGCATCCTATTCATCATTAGAATTCAGATTTTCATCCGGATTATATTACATATTGCATCATCTAAGCCTGATGTTCATAGAATGTTGAAAAAATTTCAGGAAATAACAATAATGAATGCATTTTTATTCATATCAATTGTTTGCTAAATAACTGATTGATATACTGCGAAAAGCGGCAAAACATACATGTCGGGTAATGATCGCATCCTATTCATCATAAGAATTCAGATTTTTATCCGGATTATATTACATATTGCATCATCTAATCCTGATGTTCATAGAATGCTGACACTATTTCAGAAAATAACATTAATGAATGCATTTTTATTAATATAAAGCGTCTGTTAAGTAACTGTCTGTTATACGGCGATAGGCGACAAAACATACATGTTGGGTAAAGATCGCATCCTATTCATCATTACAATTCAGATTTTCATCCGGATTATATTACATATTGCATCATCTAAGCCTGATGTTTATAGAATGCTGGCACTAATTCAGCAAATAACATTAATGAATGCGTTTTTATTAATATGCAGCGTCTGCTAAGTAACTGTCTGTTATACGGCGCAAAGCGCCAAAATATACATGTCGGGTAATTTTCGCATCATTTTCATCATTAGATTTCAGATTTTCGTCCGGATTATATTACATATTGCATCACCTAAGCATGATGTTGCTAGAATTCTGACACAATTTCAAAAAATAACATTAATGAATGCATTTTTATTAATATCATGCGTCTGCTAAGTAACTGTTTGTTATACGGCGATAAGCGACAAAACATACATGTCGGGTAATGATCGCATCCTATTCATCATTAGAATTCAGATTTTCGTCCGGATTATATTACATATTGCATCATCTAAGCCTGGTCTTCCTAGAATGCTGACACTAGTTTCAGAAAATAACATTAATGAATGTATTTTTATTAATATCAAGCGTCAGCTAAATATTTGCCTGTAACTGTCTATTATACGGCGAAAAGCGACAAAACATACATGTTGGGTACTGATCGTATCCTATTCATCATTAGAATTCAGACTTTCATCCTGATTATATTACATATCGCATCATCTAAGCCTGATGTTCATAGAATGCGTACACTATTTCAGCAAATAACATTAATGAATGCATTTCTATTAATATCAAGCGTCTGCTAAGTAACTGTCTGTTATACGGCGAAAAGCGACAAAATATCCATCTCGGGTATGATAGGATGCTATTCCTCATTAGAATTCAGATTTTTATCTGATTTATATTACATATTGCATCAACTATGCCTGATGTTCATAGAATGCTGACACTAGTTTAGGAAAATAACATAAATGAATGCATTTTTATTAATATCAAGCGTCTGCTCAGTAGCTGTCTGTTATACGGTGAAAAGCGACAAAACATACATGTCGGGTAATGATCGCATCCTATTCATCATTAGAATTCACCTTTTCATCCGGATTATATTACATATTGCATCATCTAAGCCTGATGTTCATAGAATGCTGACACTAGTTTCAGAAAATAATATTAATGAATGCATATTTATAAATATCAAGCGTCTGCTAAATAGCTGTCTGTTATACGGCGAAAAGAGACAAAACATACATGTCGGGTATGGTTGCATCATTTTCATCATTAGAATTCAGTTTTTCATCCGGATTATAGTACATGTTACATCATCTCAACCTGATGTTCATAGAATGCTGACACTAGTTTCAGAAAATAACATTAATGAATGGATTTTTATTAATATCAAGCGTCTGCTAAGTAACTGTCTGTTATACTGCGAAAGCGACAAAACATACATGTCGGGTTATCGCATCCTATTCATCATTAGAATTCAGATTTTCATTCGGATTATATTACGTATTGAATCATCTAAGCCTGATGTTCATAGAATGCTGACAATAGTTTCAGAAAATAACATTAATGAATGCATTTTTTTTAATATCAAGCGTTTGTTATGTAGCTGTTTTTTTTACGGCGGAAAGCGACAAAACATACATGTCGGGTATGATCGCATCCTATTCATCATTAGAATTCAGATTTTCACACGGATTATATTATATATTGCATCATCTAAGCCTGATGTTCATAGAATTGAGACACTACTTTCAGAAAATGATATTAATGAATGCATTTTTATTAATATCTAGCGTCTGCAAATAAGTGTATGTTATACGGCGAAAAGCGACAAAACATACATGTCGGGTATGATCGCATCCTGTTCATCATTAGAATTCAGATTTTCACACGGATTATATTATATATTGCATCATCTAAGCCTGATGTTCATAGAATTGAGAAACTACTCTCAGAAAATGATATTAATGAATGCATTTTTATTAATATCTAGCCTCTGCAAATAAGTGTATGTTATACGGCGAAAAGCGACAAAACATACATGTCGGGTATGATCGCATCCTATTAATCATTAGAATTCAGATTTTCACACGGATTATATTATATATTGCATCATCTAAGCCTGATGTTCATAGAATTGTGACACTAGTTTCAGAAAATAACATTAATGAATGCATTTTTATTAATATCAAGCGTCTGCTAAATAACTATCTGTTATACGCCGAAAAGCGACAAATCATACATGTCGGGTATGATCGCATCCTATTCATCATTAGAATTCACATTTTCATCCGGATTATATTACATATTGCATCATCTATGCCGGATGTTCATACAATTCTGACAGTTGTTTCAGAAAATTACATTAATGAATGCATTTTTATTAATATCAAGCGTCTGCTAAGTAACTGTCTGTTATACGGCGAAATGCGACAAAACATATATGTCGGGTATGATCGCATCATATTCATCATTAGAATTCAGACTTTCATCCGGATTATATTACATATTGCATCATCTATGCCTGATGTTCATAGAATGCTGATACTATTTTCAGAAAATAACATCAATGAAGGCATTTTTATTAATATCAAGCGTCTGCTAAGTAACTGTCTGTTATAGGGCGAAAAGCGACAAAACATACATGTCGGGTATGATCGGATCCTATTCATCATTAGAAATCAGATTTTCATCCGGATTATATGACATATTCCATCTTCTAAGCCTGATGTTAATAGAATGCTGACACTAATTTCAGAAAATAACATTAATGAATGCATTTTTATTAATATCAATCGTCTGCAAATAGCTGTCTGTTATACGGCGAAATGCGACAAAACATACATGTCGGGGATGATCGCATCCTATTCATCATTAAAATTCAGATTTTCATACGGATTATATTACATATTGCATCATCTAAGCTTGATGTTCATAGAATTGTGACACTAGTCTC
This sequence comes from Acanthosepion esculentum, assembly GCA_964036315.1. NCBI lineage: Eukaryota > Metazoa > Mollusca > Cephalopoda > Sepiida > Sepiidae > Acanthosepion > Acanthosepion esculentum. The sequence goes on from OZ038489.1 coordinate 215,336, forward strand.
AGAAAATAACATTAATGAATGCATTTTTATTAATATCAAGCGTCTGCTAAGTAGCTGTCTGTTATACGGCGAAAAGCGACAAAACATACATGTCGGGTAGGATCGCATCCTATTCATCATTAGAATTCAAATTTTCATCCGGATTATATTACATATTGCATCATCTAAACCTGATGTTCATAGACTTATGACAGTAGCTTCAGAAAATAACATTAATGAATGCATTTTTATTAATATCAAGCGTCTGCTAAGTAGCAGTCTGTTATACGGCGAATAGAGACAAAACATACATGTCGGGTACGATCGCATCGTATTCATCATTAGAATTCAGATTTTCATCCGGATTATATTATATATTGCATCTTCTTAGCCTGATGTTCCTAGAATGCAGTCTTATTGTGCACATGCTCGGACGCCGTAAATTGTCAGACGACATACCGCTCACATTGAAATCCGCAAATGAGATAACACACGTCCCCATATCTTTGAATTTCGCCTCGACTCAAATCAAGGTGTAAAAAAAACTTTTGTAATTATGGAAAAGGCAAGAAGTTTCCGACAATTGGACACCAATATTTAGTGGATTCGATAAAAAGAAAAAATTAGAAATGCAGTCTTATTGTGCACACTGGAATTCGGACGCTGTAAATTGTCAGACGACATACCGCTCACATTGTGAAAGCTGTACTTTTTACTATCGGACCAAAATAAAACTCCCTGTAAACATAGACAAATCAAATAATTGCACACAATTTGATACCCATTTTGAAAATATTTCTTTTACAGGATAAATGTTATAAACACGTGAAATATGACTGATTTCCTAGTTTAGGGCCGCATGAAAATTTCCGCAAATGAGCTAACAGAAGTGCACATATCGTTGAATTTAGCCTCGACTCTAGTCAAGGTGTAGAAAAAACTATTGTAATTATTGATAAGGCAAGAAATTCCCCACAATTGGACACAAATATTTTGTGGATTTGATGAAAAGGAAAAATTAGAAATGCAGTCTTATTGTGCTCACTGGAATTCGGACACTGAAAATTGTCAGACGACATACCGTGCACATAGTGAAAGCTGTACTTTTTACTATGTGACCAAATGAAAAATCCCTGTAAACATAGACAAATCAAATAATTGCACACAATTTGATACCCATTTTGAAAATATTACTTTTACTGGAAAAAAGTTATAAACAAGTGAATTATGACAGTTTTCCCAGTTTAAGGCCGCATGAAAATTTCCGTAATTGAGCTAACACAAGTCCCCATATCATTGAATTTCGCCTCGACTCTAATCAAGGTGTAGAAAAAACCTATGTAATTATGGATAAGCAAGAAATACTCGACAATTGCACACCAATATTTTGTAGATTCGATGAAAAGGAAAAATTAGAAATGCAGTCTTATTGTGCACACTGGAATTCGGACACTGTAAATTGTCAGACGACATATAGTGCACTTGGTGAAAGCAGTACATTTTACTATCTGACCAAATAAAAAATCCCTGCAAACATAGACAAATCAAATAATTGGACACAATTTGATACCCATTTTGAAAATATTTCTTTTACTGGAAAAAAAGTTATAAACAACTGAGATATGACTGATTTCCCAGTTGAGGGCCGCATGAAAATTTCCGCAAATGAGCTAACACAAGTCAAGGTGTAGAAAAAACTTTTCTAATTATGGATAAGGCAAGAAATACCCGACAATTGGACACCAATATTTTGTGGATTCGATAAAAAGGAAAAATTAGAAATGCAGTCTTATTGTGCACACTGGAATTCGGACGCTGTAAATTGTGAGACGACATACCGCGCACATGGTAAAAGCTGTACTTTTTACTATCTGACCAAATGAAAAATCCCTTACAAGCAATCTCAGGCTGCTACAAAACGGCATATCCTGGCTCTTTTGTGAAAACTGCCTTACAAGCAATCTCAGGCTGATACAAGCCCACACCTGCTGGCTCTTCTGTCAAAACTGGCTAAAATCAATCTCAGGCTGCTACAAGCTGACTACGCCTGTCTCTTTTGTGACCACTGCCTTACAAGCAATCTCAGGTTGCTAAAAATCGACATCTCCTGACTCTTTTGTGACAAATGCCTTACAATCAATCTCAGGCTGCAGCAAGCCAATTCTCCTGGCTTTTTGTGCCAATTGCCTTACAAGCAATCCCACGCAGCTACGAGCCCATTTCTCCTGGCTTTTTGTGACAACTGCCTAACAACGAATCTCAGGCTGCAGCAAGCCCAATTCTCCTGGCTTTTTGTGACAATTGCCTTACAAGCAATCCCAGGCTGCTACGGGCCGAATTCTCCTGGCTCATTTGTGAAAACAGCCTTGCAAGAAATTTCTGGCTGCTACAAGCCGAATACGCCTGGCTCTTTTGTGACACCTGCCTTACAAGCAATCTCAGGCTGCTACGAGCCCATTTCTCCTGGCTTTTTGTGGAAAGTGCCTTACACGCAATCTTAGGATTCTACGAGCCAGTTCTCCTGGGAGATTTGTGAAAATTGCCTTACAAGCAATCTCATTCTTCTACAAGCCTACACCTGCTGGCATTTTAAGACAGCTGCATTACAAGCAATCTCAGGCTGCTAAAAATCGATCTCCTGGCTCTTTCGTGACAACTGCCTTTCAAGCAATCTCAGGCATCAGCAAGCACAATGTTCCTGGCTTTTTTGCCAATTGCCTTACAAGAAATCCCAGGCTGCTACGAGCCGATTTCTCAAGGCTCTTTTGTGGCGACTGCCTTACTAGCAATCTCAGGCTGCTACAAGAAGAATTTTACTGGCTTTTTTGTGACAACTGCCTTACAAGCAATGTCAGGCTGCTACGATCCGATTTCTCTTAAGACTTTTGTGAAAACTGCCTTACAAGAAATCTCAGGCTGCTACAAGCCGAATACGCCTGGCTCTTTTGTGGCAACTGCTTTACAAGCAGTCTCAGGCTGCTACAAAATGACATATCCTGGCTCTTTTGTGAAAACTGCCTTACAACAATCCCAGGCTGATACAAGCATACACCTGCTGGCTCTTCTGTGAAAACTGCCTTACAAGCAATCTCAGGCTGCTGTGGGCCGACTTCATCGGGCAATTTGTGAAAACTGTCTTACAAAAGATCTCAGGTTGCTACAAGCCGATTTCTCCTGCCTCCATTCTGCCAACTGCCTTCCAAGCAATCTCAGGCTGCTACGAGCCTGGCTCTTCTATGACAACTGCCTTACAAGCAATCTCAGGCTGCTACGAGCCGATCTCCTGGCTCTTTTGTGCCAATTGCCTTACAAGCCATCCCAGGCTGCTACTAGCGGATTTCTCCTGGCTCTTTTGTGGCAACTGCCTTTCAAGCAATCACAGGGTGCAGCAAGCTTAATTCTACTGGCTTTATTGCCAATTGCCTCACAAATAATCCCAGGCTGCTACGGGCTGGTTTCTTCTGGCTTTTTTGTGGCAACTGCCTTACAAGCAATGTCAGGCTGCTACAAGCCGAATTCTCCTGGCTCTTTTGTGACAACTGCCTTACAAGCAATGTCAGGCTGCTCCGAGCCGACTTCTCTTGGCTCTCTTGTGAAAACTGCCTTACAAGCAATCTCAGGCTTCTACAAGCCGAATACGCCTGGCTCTTCTGTAGCAACTGCCTTGCATGCAATCACAGCAGCAAGCCCAATTCTCCTGGATTTTTGTGCCAATTTCATTACAAGCAATTCCACGCAGCTACGAGCCCGTTTCTCCTGGCTTTTTGTGAAAATTGCCTTACACGCAATCTCAGGCTTCTACGAGCCGGTTCTCCTGGTACATTTGTGAAAATTGCATTTCAAGCAATCTCAGTCTGCTACAAACTTACACCTGCTGACTCTTTTTTCCCTTACAAGCAATCTCCCGCTGTTATGGGCCAACTTCTCCAGGCCATTTGTGAAAATTGTCTTCCAAAGGTTCTCCGGCTGCTACAAGTCGATTTCTCCTGCCTCTTTTGTGCCAACTGCCTTCCAAGCAATATCAGGCTGCTACGAGCCGACTTCGCCTGGATCTTCTATGACAACTGCCTTACAAGCAATCTCAGGCTGCTACAAATCGATCTCCTTGCCCTTTTGTGGCAACTGCCTTACAGGCAATCTCAGGCTGATACAAGACGACTACGCCTGGCCCTTTTGTGCCAACTGTTTTACACATAATCTCAGGCTGCTACAATTCGTCATCAACTGGCTCTTTTGGGAAAACTGCCTTACAAGCAATCTTAGGCAGCTACAAGCCCACTTCTCCTGGCTCTTTTGTGCCAATTGCATTAAAAACAATCTCAGGCTTCTACGAGCCGCTTATCCTGGATATTTTGTGAAAATTGCCTTTCAAGCAATCTCAGGCTGCTACAAGACTACACCTGCTTGCTCTTATGTGGTAACTGCATTACAAGCAATCTCAGGCTGCCACAAGACTACTACGCCTGTCTCTTTTGAGACAACTGCCTTACAAGAAATCTCAGCTTGCTACAAATCGAAATCTCCTGGCTCATTTGTGACAACTGCCTTACAAGTAATCTCAGGCTGCAGCAAGCACAATTCTCATGGCTCTTTTTGCAAATTTCCTTACAAGCAATCCCAGGATGCTACGAGCCTATTTCACCTGGCTCTTTTTTGGCAACAGCCTTACAAGCATTCTCAGGCTGCTAAAATCGACATCTCCTGGCTCATTTGTGACAACTGCCTTACAAGCAACCCTAGGCTGATACGAGCCTATTTCAACTGGCTCTTTTGTGGCAACTGCCTTACAAGAAATACCAGGCTGCTACAAATCGATCTCCTGGCTCTTTTTTGACAACTGACTTACAAGCAATCTCAGACTGCTACAAGCTGACTACGCCTGTCTCTTTTGTGACAACTGCCTTACAAGCAATCTCAAGCTGATACAAGCCGACTAGGCCTGATTCTTTTGTGCCAATTGCCTTACAAGCAATCCCAAGCTGCTACGAGCCCACTTCTCCTGGCTTTTTGTGTAAACTGCCTTACACGAAATCTCAGGTTCTACGAGCCGGTTCTCCTGGGACACTTTTGGAAATTGCCTTACATTAATCTGAGTCCGCTACAAGCCTACACCTGCTTGCTCTTTTTTGACTACTGCCTTACAAGCAATCTCCTGCTTCTATGGGTCGACTTCTCCGGGCTATTTGTGAAAAGGATCTCAGGCTGCTACAAGCCGATTTCTTCTGCCTCTTTTGTGCCAACTTACTTCCAAGCAATCTCAGGCTGCTACGAGCCGACTACGCCTGGCTCTTTTATGATAAATGCCTTACAAGCAATCGCAGGCTGCTACAAATCGATCTCCTGGCTCTTTCGTGACAACTGCCTTACAAGAAATCTCAGGCTGCTACAAGCTGACTACGCCTTTCTCTTTTGTGGCAACTGCCTTACAAGCAATCTCAGGCTGCTGCAAGCCCAATTCTCCTGGCTTTTTTTGCCAATTGCCTTACAAGTAATCCCAGGCTGCTACGAGCGTATTTCACCTGGCTCTTTTGTGGCAACTGCCTTACAAACAATCTCAGGCCTCTACAAGACGAATTATCCTGGCTCTTTTGTGAGAATTGCCTTAAAAGCAATCTCAGGATGCTACGGGCCGACTACGCCTGGCTCTTCTATGACAAGTGGCTTACAAGCAAACTCAGGCTGCTACAAGCCGATTTCGACTGGCTCTTTTTTGGCAACTGCCTTACAAGCAATTTCAGGCTGCTACGAGCCGACTTTTCTTGGTTCATTTGTGAAAACTGCCTTACAAGCCATCTCAGGCTGCAGCAACCCCAACACTTTTGGCTTTTTGTGCCAATTGGCTTACAAGAAATCACAGGCACCTACGAGCCGATTTCTCCTGACTCTTTGGTGGCAACTGTCTTACAAGCAAACTCAGGCTGCTACAAGCCGAATTCTCCTGGCTCTTTTGTGACAACTGCCTTACAAGCAATGTCAGACTGCTACGAGGGGACTACTTTTGGCTCTTTTGTGAAAACTACCTTACAAGCAATCTCTGGCTGCAGCAATCCAAATTCTCCTGGCTTTTTGTGCCAATTGCCTTCCAAGCAATCCCAGGCGGCTACGAGCCGATTTCTCCTGATTTCTTTTGTGGCAACTGCCTTAAAAGCAATCTCAGGCTGCTACAAGACGAATTCTCCTGGCTCTTTTGTGACAACTGCCTTACAAGCAAAATCGGGATGCTATGAGCCGACTTCTCTTGGCTCTTTTGTGAAAACTGCCTTACAAGCAATCTCAGGCTGCTACAAACCCAAAACTCCTGTCACTTTTGTGAAAACTGCCTTACAAGCAATATCAGGCTGCCGCTAGCCCAATTCTCCTGACTTCTTGTGACAATTGCCTTAAAAACTATCGCAGGCGGCTGCGTGCCGATTTTTCCTGGCTATTTTGTGGCAACTGCCTTACAAGCCATCTCAGGCAGCTATAAGCCGAATTATCCAGGCTTTTTTGTGACAACTGCCTTAGAAGCAATGTCAGGCTGCTACGAGCCGACTTCTCTTGGTTCTTTTGTGTAAACTGACTTACAAACAATCTCAGGCCGCTACAATACGCCTGGCTCTTTTGTGAAACTGCCTTACAAGAAATCTCTGGCCGCTACAAATCGACATATCCTGGCTCTTTTGTGACAACTGCCTTACAAGCAATCTCAGGCTGCCGCTAGTCCAAATCTCCTGACTTTTTGTCATAATTTCCTTACAAGCAATCCCAGGCTGCTACGAACCGTTTTCTCCTGGCTCATTTGTGGCATCTGCCTTACAAGCATTCTCAGGCTGCAGCAATATGAATTCTCCTGGCTTTTTGTGAGAATTGCCTTACAAGCAATCCCAGGCGTCTCGAGTCGACTTCTCTTGGCTCTTTTGTGAAAACTGCCTTACAAGAAATCTCAGGCTGCTACAAGCCGAATTCTCCTGGGGCTTTTGTGACAACTGCCTTACAAGCAATGTCAGGCTGCTACAAGCCGATTTCTCTTGGCTCGTTTGTGAAAACTGCCTTTCAAGTAATATCAAACTGTTCAAAACGACATCTCCTGTCTCTTTTGTGAAACTGCCTTACAAGCAATCTCAGGCCGCTAAGAATCTACATCTCCTGTCTCTTTTGTGACAACTGCTTTACAAGCAATCTCAGGCTGCCGCCAGGACAGTTCTCCTGACTTTTTGTGCCAATTGCCCCAGTCCCAGTCCCAGAAAGTCCCACACGGACGACACCCACCGAGGAGACAGTCCCAGAAAGTCCCACGCAGACGACCCCCAGATCCAGAAAGTCCAACAGAGATGACACCCCACCCAGGAGACAGTCCCAGAAAGTCCCAAACTGACGATCCCCCACCCAGGAGACAGTCCGAGAAAGTCCCACGCAGACGACCCCCAGTCCCAGAAAGTCCCACGCAGACGACCACTCACCCAGGAGTCAGTCCCAGAAAGTCCTACGCAGACGACTCCCAGTCACAGAAAGACCCACGCAGACGAACCCCACCCTGGAGACAGTCCCAGAAAGTCCCACGCAGACGACCCCAGTCCCAGAAAGTACCCACGCAGACGACCCCCAGTCCAAGAAAGTCCCACGCAGACGACCTCCAGTCCCAGAAAGTCCCACGCAGACGAACCCCAGTCCCAGAAAGTCCCACGCAGACGACCCCCCACCCAAGTAGCAGTCCCAGAAAGTCCCACGCAAACGACCTCATGTCAGAGAAAGTCTCACGGAGACGACCCCCAACCAGGAGACAGTTCCAGAAAGTCCCACGCAGACGATCCCCAGTAACAGAAAGTCCCACGCAGAGGACCCCCCACCGAGGAGACAGACCCAGAAAGTCCCAAACAGACGAGCCCCCACCCAGGAGACAGTGCCAGAATGTCCCACGCAGACGACCCCAAGTCCCACGCAGTCGACCCCCAGTCCCAGAAAGTCTCACGCAGATGACCACCAGTCCCAGAATGTCCCAGGAAGAGGACCCCCAGTCCGACAAAGTCCCACGCAGAAGACCCCCCACCCAAGAGACACTCCCACAATATCCCACGCAGACGACCCACTGTCCAAGAATGTCCCACGCAGACGACCCCCCACCCAGGTGGCAGTCCCAGAAAGTCCAACGCAGACGACCCCCAGTCCCAGAAAGTCCCACAAGGACGACCCCCACCCAGGAGACAGTTCCAGAAAGTCCCACGCAGACGCGCCCCCACCCAGGAGACAGTCCCAGAAAGTCCCACGCAGACGACCCCCAGTCCCAGAAAGTCCCACGCAGACGAACCCCACCCAGGAGACAGTCCCAGAAATTCCCACACAGACGACCCGCCACCCAGGAGAGAGTCCCAGAAAGTCCAACGCAGACGACCCCCAGTCCCAGAAAGTCCCACGTAGACGACCCCCCACCCATGAGACAGTCCCAGAAAGTCCCAAACAGACGACCCCCAGTCCCAGAAAGTCCCACGCAGACGACCCCAAGTCCCAGAAAGTCCCACGTAGACGACCCCACACCCAGGAGACTATCCGAGAATATCCCACGCAGACGACCCCCAGTCACAGAAAGTCCCAGGCAGACGACCCCAGTCCCACAATGTCCCACGCAGACGACCCCCAACCCAGGAGACAGTCCCAGAATGTCACACGCAGACGACCCCCAGTCCCAGAATGTCCCACGCAGACGACCCCCCACCCAGGAGACAGTCCCAGAAAGTCCCTCGGAGACGACCCCCAGTCCCAGTAAGTCCCACGCAGACGACCCCCCACCCAGGTGGCAGTCCCAGAAAGTCCCACGCAGAAGATCCCCCACCCAGGAGACAGTCACAGAAAGTCCCACGGAGACGACACCCAGTCCCTGAAAGTCCTACGCAGACGACTCCAAGTCCCAGAATGTCCCACGCAGACGACCCCCCACCCAGGAGACAGTGCCAGAATGTCCCACGCAGACGACCCCCAATCCCAGAAAGTCCCACGCAGACGACCCCCAGTCGCAGAAAGTCCCACGCAGACGACCCCCCAACCAGGAGACACTCCCAGAAAGTCCCACGCAGACGACCACAAGTCCCACAAAGTCCCACGCAGACGATCCCCCACCCAGGTGGCAGTCCCAGAAAGTCCCACGCAGACGACCTCCAGTCCAAGACAGTCCCACGCAGACGACCCCTCAGACAGGAGACAGTCCCAGAATGTCCCACGCAGATGATCCCCAGTCCCAGAAAGTCCCACGCAGACGACTCCAAGTCCCAGAAAGTCCAACGCAGACGACCACCCACCCAAGAGACAGTCCCAGAAAGTCCCACGCAGACCACCCCCCACCGAGGTGGCAGTCCCAGAAAGTCCCACGGCGACGAACCCCAGTCCCAGAAAGTCCCACGCAGACGTCCAACCACCCAGGAGACAGCCCCAGAAAGTCCCACGCAGACGCCCCCCAGTCCGAGAAAGTCCCACGCAGACGACCCCCACCCAGGAGACAGTTCCAGAAAGTCCCACGCAGACAAACCACAATCCCAGAAAGTCCCACGCAGACGACCCCCCACCCAGGAGACAGTCCCAGAAAGTCCCACGGAGACGACCCCCAGTCCCAGAAATTCACACGCAGAAGACCCCCCACCCAGGAGACAGACCCAGAAACTCCCACGCAGACGACCCCCAGTCCCAGAATATCCCACGCAGACGACCCCTCACCCAGGAGACAGTCACAGAAAGTCCAACGCATACGACACCCAGTTCAAGAAATTCCAACGAAGACGACCCCCCACCCAGGAGACAGTCCCCGAAAGTCCCACGCAGACGACCCACAGTCCCAGAAAGTCCCCCGAAGACGACCCGCCACCCATGAGACAGTCGCAGAAAGTCCCACGGCGACGACCCCCCAGTCCCAGAAAGTCCCACGCAGACGACCCCCAGTCCCAGAACGTCCCACTTAGACGACACCCCACCCAGGAGACTGTCCCAGAATATCCCAAGCAGACGACCCCAATCCAAGAAAGTCCCACGCAGACGACCCCAGTCCCACAAGGTCCCACGCAGACGACCCCCAACCCAGGAGACAGACCCAGAAAGTCCCACGGAGAAGACCCCCAGTCCCAGAAAATCCCACGCAGACGACCCCTCACCCAGGAGACAGTCCCAGAAAGTCCAACGCAGACGACCCCCAGTCCCAGAAAGTCCCACGCAGACGACCACCCACCCAGGAGACAGCCCCAGAAAGTCCCACGCAGACGACCCCCCACCCAGGAGACAGTCCCAGAAAGTCCCACGCAGACGACCCCCAGTCCCAGAAAGTCCCACAAGGACGACCATCACCCAGGAGACAGTTCCAGAAAGTCCCACGCAGACGACCCACAGTCCCAGAAAGTCCAACGCAGACGACCCCCCACCCAGGAGACAGTCCCAGAAAGTCCCACGGAGACGACCCCCAGTCCCAGAAATTCCCACGCAGACGACCCCCACCCAGGAAACAGTAACAGAAAGTCCCACGCAGACGACCCCCCACCCAGGAATCAGTCCCAGAAAGTCCCACACAGACGACCCCCAATCCCAGATTGTCCCACGCAGAAAACCCCCACCCAGGAGACTGTCCCAGAAAGTCCCACGGAGACGAAACCCAGTCCCAGAAAGTCCCACGCAGACGACCCCCCAGTCCCACAAAGTCCCACGCAGACGACCTCCAGTCCCAGAAAGTCCCATGCAGACGACCTCCAGTCCCAGAAAGTCCCACGCAGACGACCCCAGTCCCAAAAAGTCCCACGCAGACGACTCCAACCCAGGAGACAGACCCAGGAAGTCCCACGCAGACGGCCCCCCAGTCCCAGAAAATCTTACAATCAATCTCAGCCTGCTACAAACCGAATACGCCTGGCTCTTTTGTGACAACTGCCTTACAAGCAATCTCAGGCCGCTACAAATCGACATATCCTGGCTCTTTTGTGACAACTGCCTTACAAGCAATCTCAGGCTGCTGCTAGCCAAATTCTCCCGACTTTTTGGGCCAATTGCCTTACATGCAATCCCGGGCTGCTGCGAAGCGATTTCTACTTGCTAAATTTTGGCATCTGCTTTGCAAGCATTCTCAGGCTGCAGCAATATGAATTCTCCTGGCTTTTTATGCGAATTGCCTTACAAGCAATCCCAGACGGCTACGAGCCGATTTCTCCTGGCTGATTTTTGTCAACTGCCTTACAAGCAATCTCAGGCTGCTACATGCCGAATTCTCCTGGTTCTATTGTGACAACTGCCTTACAAGCAATCTCAGGCTGCAGCAATCCCAATTCTCCTGGCTTTTTGTGCCAATTGTCTTACAAGCAATCTCAGGCGGCTACGAGCCGATTTCTCCTGGCTCATTTGTGGCAACTGCCTTACAAGCAATCTCAGGCTGCTGCAAGCCGAATACACCTGGCACTTTTGTGCAAATTGCCTTACAAGCAATCCCAGGCGTCTACGAGCCGACTTCTCTTGTCTCTTTTGTGAAAACTGCCTTAAAAGCACTCTCCTGCGGCTACAAAACGACATGTCCTGTCTCTTTTTTTTAAAACTGCCTTACAAGCAATCTCAGACTGCTACAAGCCGAATACGCCTGGCTCTTATGTGAAACTGCCTTACAAGCAATCTCAGGCCGCTACAAATCGATATATCCTGGCATTTTGTGACAACTGCCTTACAAGCAATCTCAGGCTGCCGCTAGGCCAATTTTCCTGACTTTTTGTGCCAATTGCCTTACATGCAATCCCAGGCTGCTACGAAGCGATTTATCATGGCTAATTTGTGGAATCTGCCTTACAAGCATTCTCAGGCTGCAGCAATATGAATTCTCCTGGCTTTTTGTGCGAATTGCCTTACAAGTAATTCTAGGTGCCTACGAGCCGATTTCAAATGGCTCTTTTGTGGCAACTGTCTTACAAGCAATCCCAGGCTGCTACAAGCCGAATTCTCCTGGCGTTTTGTGACAACTGCCTTACAAGCAATGCCAGGCTGCTCAGGGCCGACTTCTCTTGGCTCTTTTGTGAAAACTGCCTTACAAGTAATATCAGGCTGCTACAAAACGACATCTCCTGTCTCTTTTGTGAAACTGCCTTACGAGCAATCTCAGGCCGCTACAAGCAGAATACGCCTGGCTCTTTTGTGAAATTGCCTTACAAGAAATCTCTGGCCGCTACAAATCGACATATCCTGGCTCTTTTGTGGTAACTGCCTTACAAGCAATCTCAGGCTGCTTCAAGCCGAATTCTCCTGGTTCTATTGTGACAATTGCATTACAAGCAATCTCCGGCTGCAGCAATCCCAATTCTCCTGGCTTTTTGTGCCAATTGTCTTACAAGCAATCTCAGGCGGCTACGAGCCGATTTCTCCTGGCTCATTTGTGGCAACTGCCTTACAAACAATCTCAGGCCGCTACAATACGCCTGGCTCTTTTGTGAAACTGCCTTACAAGAAATCTCTGGCCGCTACAAATCGACATATCCTGGCTCTTTGTGACAACTGCCTTACAAGCAATCTCAGGGTGCCGCTAGTCCAATTCTCCTGACTTTTTGTCATAATTTCCTTACAAGCAATCCCAGGCTGCTACGAACCGTTTTCTCCTGGCTCATTTGTGGCATCTGCCTTACAAGCATTCTCAGGCTGCAGCAATATGAATTCTCCTGGCTTTTTGTGAGAATTGCCTTACAAGCAATCCCAGGCGTCTCGAGTCGACTTCTCTTGGCTCTTTTGTGAAAACTGCCTTACAAGAAATCTCAGGCTGCTACAATCCGATTTCTCTTGGCTCGTTTGTGAAAACTGCCTTACAAGTAATATCAAACTGTTCAAAACGACATCTCCTGTCTCTTTTGTGAAACTGCCTTACAAGCAATCTCAGGCCGCTAAGAATCTACATCTCCTGTCTCTTTTGTGACAACTGCTTTACAAGCAATCTCAGGCTGCCGCCAGGACAGTTCTCCTGACTTTTTGTGCCAATTGCCCCAGTCCCAGTCCCAGAAAGTCCCACACGGACGACACCCACCGAGGAGACAGTCCCAGAAAGTCCCACGCAGACGACCCCCAGATCCAGAAAGTCCAACAGAGATGACACCCCACCCAGGAGACAGTCCCAGAAAGTCCCAAACTGACGATCCCCCACCCAGGAGACAGTCCGAGAAAGTCCCACGCAGACGACCCCCAGTCCCAGAAAGTCCCACGCAGACGACCACTCACCCAGGAGTCAGTCCCAGAAAGTCCTACGCAGACGACTCCCAGTCACAGAAAGACCCACGCAGACGAACCCCACCCTGGAGACAGTCCCAGAAAGTCCCACGCAGACGACCCCAGTCCCAGAAAGTACCCACGCAGACGACCCCCAGTCCAAGAAAGTCCCACGCAGACGACCTCCAGTCCCAGAAAGTCCCACGCAGACGAACCCCAGTCCCAGAAAGTCCCACGCAGACGACCCCCCACCCAAGTAGCAGTCCCAGAAAGTCCCACGCAAACGACCTCATGTCAGAGAAAGTCTCACGCAGACGACCCCCAACCAGGAGACAGTTCCAGAAAGTCCCACGCAGACGATCCCCAGTAACAGAAAGTCCCACGCAGAGGACCCCCCACCGAGGAGACAGACCCAGAAAGTCCCAAACAGACGAGCCCCCACCCAGGAGACAGTGCCAGAATGTCCCACGCAGACGACCCCAAGTCCCACGCAGTCGACCCCCAGTCCCAGAAAGTCTCACGCAGATGACCACCAGTCCCAGAATGTCCCAGGAAGAGGACCCCCAGTCCGACAAAGTCCCACGCAGAAGACCCCCCACCCAAGAGACACTCCCACAATATCCCACGCAGACGACCCACTGTCCAAGAATGTCCCACGCAGACGACCCCCCACCCAGGTGGCAGTCCCAGAAAGTCCAACGCAGACGACCCCCAGTCCCAGAAAGTCCCACAAGGACGACCCCCACCCAGGAGACAGTTCCAGAAAGTCCCACGCAGACGCGCCCCCACCCAGGAGACAGTCCCAGAAAGTCCCACGCAGACGACCCCCAGTCCCAGAAAGTCCCACGCAGACGAACCCCACCCAGGAGACAGTCCCAGAAATTCCCACACAGACGACCCGCCACCCAGGAGAGAGTCCCAGAAAGTCCAACGCAGACGACCCCCAGTCCCAGAAAGTCCCACGTAGACGACCCCCCACCCATGAGACAGTCCCAGAAAGTCCCACGTAGACGACCCCACACCCAGGAGACTATCCGAGAATATCCCACGCAGACGACCCCCAGTCACAGAAAGTCCCAGGCAGACGACCCCAGTCCCACAATGTCCCACGCAGACGACCCCCAACCCAGGAGACAGTCCCAGAATGTCCCACGCAGACGACCCCCAGTCCCAGAATGTCCCACGCAGACGACCCCCCACCCAGGAGACAGTCCCAGAAAGTCCCTCGGAGACGACCCCCAGTCCCAGTAAGTCCCACGCAGACGACCCCCCACCCAGGTGGCAGTCCCAGAAAGTCCCACGCAGAAGACCCCCCACCCAGGAGACAGTCACAGAAAGTCCCACGGAGACGACACCCAGTCCCTGAAAATCCCACGCAGACGACTCCAAGTCCCAGAATGTCCCACGCAGACGACCCCCCACCCAGGAGACAGTGCCAGAATGTCCCACGCAGACGACCCCCAATCCCAGAAAGTCCCACGCAGACGACCCCCAGTCGCAGAAAGTCCCACGCAGACGACCCCCCAACCAGGAGACACTCCCAGAAAGTCCCACGCAGACGACCACAAGTCCCACAAAGTCCCACGCAGACGATCCCCCACCCAGGTGGCAGTCCCAGAAAGTCCCACGCAGACGACCTCCAGTCCAAGACAGTCCCACGCAGACGACCCCTCAGACAGGAGACAGTCCCAGAATGTCCCACGCAGACCACCCCCCACCCAGGTGGCAGTCCCAGAAAGTCCCACGCAGACGACCTCCAATCACAGAAAGTCCAACGCAGACGACCCCCTGTCCCAGAAAGTCCCATGCAGACGAACCCAAGTGCCAGAAGTCACACTTAGACGACCCCCCACCCAGGAGACTGTCCCAGAATATCCCACGCAGACGACCCCCACTCCCAGAAAGTCCCACGCAGACGACCCCCAGTCCCAGAAAGTCCCACAAGGACGACCCCCACCCAGGAGACAGTTCCAGAAAGTCCCGCGCAGACGACACCCAGTCCCAGACAGTCCCACGCAGACGACCCCCCATTCAGGAGACAGTCCCAGAAAGTTCCACGGAAACGACCCCCAGTCCCAGAAATTCCCACGCAGACGACCCCAAGTCCCAGAATGTAACACGTAGACGACCCCCCAGTCTGGAGACTGTCCCAGAATATCCCACGCAGACGAGCCCCAGTCCCAGAAAGTCCCACGCAGATGACCCCAGTCCCACAATGTCCCACGCAGAAGACCCCCCACCCAGGAGACAGTCACAGAAAGTCCAACGCATACGACCCCCAGTTCAAGAAATTCCAACGCAGACGACCCCCAACCCAGGAGACAGTCCCAGAAAGTCCCACGCAGACGACCCCCACCCAGGAGACAGTCCCAGAAAGTCCCCCGCAGACGACCCGCCACCCATGAGACAGTCGCAGAAAGTCCCACGGCGACGACTCCCAGTCCCAGAAAGTCCCACGCAGACGACCCCCAGTCACAGAACGTCCCACGTAGACGACACCCCACCCAGGAGACTGTCCCAGAATATCCCAAGCAGACGACCCCAATCCAAGAAAGTCCCACGCAGACGACCCCAGTCCCACAAGGTCCCACGCAGACGACCCCCAACCCAGGAGACAGACCCAGAAAGTCCAACGGAGAAGACCCCCAGTCCCAGAAAATCCCACGCAGACGACCCCTCACCCAGGAGACAGTCCCAGAAAGTCCAACGCAGACGACGCCCAGTCCCAGAAAGTCCCTCGCAGACGACCACCCACCCAGGAGACAGCCCCAGAAAGTCCCACGCAGACGACCCCCCACCCAGGAGACAGTCCCAGAAAGTCCCACGCAGACGACCCCCAGTCCTAGAAAATCCCACAAGGACGACCACCACCCAGGAGACAGTTCCAGAAAGTCCCACGCAGACGACCCACAGTCCCAGAAAGTCCAACGCAGACGACCCCCCACCCAGGAGACAGTCCCAGAAAGTCCCACGGAGACGACCCCCAGTCCCAGAAATTCCCACGCAGACGACCCCCACCCAGGAAACAGTAACAGAAAGTCCCACGCAGACGACCCCCCACCCAGGAAACAGTCCCAGAAAGTCCCACACAGACGACCCCCAATCCCAGATTGTCCCACGCAGAAAACCCCCACCCAGGAGACTGTCCCAGAAAGTCCCACGGAGACGAAACCCAGTCCCAGAAAGTCCCACGCAGACGACCCCCCAGTCCCACAAAGTCCCACGCAGACGACCTCCAGTCCCAGAAAGTCCCATGCAGACGACCCCTAGTCCAAGAAAGTCCCACGCAGACGACCCCCAGTCCTACAATGTCCCACGCAGACGACCCCACACCCAGGAGACAGTCCCAGAAAGTCCCACGCAGACGACCCCAGTCCCAGAAAGTCCCACAAGGACGACCCCCACCCAGTAGACAGTTCCAGAAAGTCCCACGCAGACGACCCGCCACCCAGGAGACAGTCCCAGAAAATCCCACGCAGACGACCCCCAGTCCCAGACAGTCCCACGCAGACGACCCCCCATCCAGGAGACAGTCCCAGAAAGTCCCACGGAAACGACCCCCAGTCCCACAAAGTCACACGCAGACGACCTCCAGTCCCAGAAAGTCCCACGCAGACGACCCCTAGTCCCAGAAAGTCCCACGCAGACGACCCCCAGTCCCACAATGTCCCACGCAGACGACCCCACACCCAGGAGACAGTCCCAGAAAGTCCCACGCAGACGACCCCCAGTCCCAGAAAGTCCCACAAGGACGACCCCAACCCAGTAGACAGTTCCAGAAAGGCCCACGCAGACGACCCGCCACCCAGGAGACAGTCCCAGAAAGTCCCACGCAGACGACCCCCAGTCCCAGACAACCCACGCAGACGACCCCCCATCCAGGAGACCCACGGAAACGACCCCCAGTCCCACAAAGTCACACGCAGACGACCTCCAGTCCCAGAAAGTCCCACGCAGACGACCGGCCACCCAGGAGACAGTCCCAGAAAGTCCCACGCAGACGACCCCCAGTCCCAGACACTCCCATGCAGACGACCCCCCACCCAGGAGACAGTCCCAGAAAGTCCTACGGAAACGACCCCCAGTCCCAGAAATTCCCACGCAGACGACCCCAAGTCCCAGAATGTCACACGTAGACGACCACCACCCTGGAGACTGTCCCAGAATATCCCACGCAGACGACCCCAGTCCCACAATGTCCCACGCAGACGACCCCCCACCCAGGAGACAGACCCAGAAACTCCCGCGCAGGCGACCCCCAGTCCCAGAAAATCCCACGCAGACGACCCCTCACCCAGGAGACAGTCACAGAAAGTCCAACGCAGTCGACACCCAGTCCCAGAAAGTCCCACGCAGACGACCCCCAGTCCAAGAAATTCCCACGCAGACGACCCCCCACCCAGGAGACAGTCCCAGAAAGTCCACCGCAGACGACCCGCCACCCATGAGACAGTCGCAGAAAGTCCCACGGCGACGAACCCCAGTCCCAGAAAGTCCCACGCAGACGACCAACCACCCAGGAGACAGCCCCAGAAAGTCCCACGCAGACGACCCCCATTCCGAGAAAGTCCCACGCAGACGACCCCCACCCAGGAGACAGTTCCAGAAAGTCCCACGCAGACAAACCACAATCCCAGAAAGTCCCACGCAGACGACCCCCCACCCAGGAGACAGTCCCAGAAAGTCCCACGGAGACGACCCCCAGTCCCAGAAATTCACACGCAGAAGACCCCCCACCCAGGAGACAGACCCAGAAACTCCCACGCAGACGACCCCCAGTCCCAGAATATCCCACGCAGACGACCCCTCACCCAGGAGACAGTCACAGAAAGTCCAACGCATACGACACCCAGTTCAAGAAATTCCAACGAAGACGACCCCCCACCCAGGAGACAGTCCCAGAAAGTCCCACGGCGACGACCCCCCAGTCCCAGAAAGTCCCACGCAGACGACCCCCAGTCCCAGAACGTCCCACTTAGACGACACCCCACCCAGGAGACTGTCCCAGAATATCCCAAGCAGACGACCCCAATCCAAGAAAGTCCCACGCAGACGACCCCAGTCCCACAAGGTCCCACGCAGACGACCCCCAACCCAGGAGACAGACACAGAAAGTCCCACGGAGAAGACCCCCAGTCCCAGAAAATCCCACGCAGACGACCCCTCACCCAGGAGACAGTCCCAGAAAGTCCAACGCAGACGATCCCCAGTCCCAGAAAGTCCCACGCAGACGACCACCCACCCAGGAGACAGCCCCAGAAAGTCCCACGCAGACGACCCCCCACCCAGGAGACAGTCCCAGAAAGTCCCACGCAGACGACCCCCAGTCCCAGAAAGTCCCACAAGGACGACCATCACCCAGGAGACAGTTCCAGAAAGTCCCACGCAGACGACCCACAGTCCCAGAAAGTCCAACGCAGACGACCCCCCACCCAGGAGACAGTCCCAGAAAGTCCCACGGAGACGACCCCCAGTCCCAGAAATTCCCACGCAGACGACCCCCACCCAGGAAACAGTAACAGAAAGTCCCACGCAGACGACCCCCCACCCAGGAATCAGTCCCAGAAAGTCCCACACAGACGACCCCCAATCCCAGATTGTCCCACGCAGAAAACCCCCACCCAGGAGACTGTCCCAGAAAGTCCCACGGAGACGAAACCCAGTCCCAGAAAGTCCCACGCATACGACCCCCCAGTCCCACCAAGTTCCCCGCAGACGACCTCCAGTCCCAGAAAGTCCCATGCAGACGACCTCCAGTCCCAGAAAGTCCCACGCAGACGACCCCAGTCCCAAAAAGTCCCACGCAGACGACTCCAACCCAGGAGACAGACCCAGGAAGTCCCACGCAGACGGCCCCCCAGTCCCAGAAAATCCCACGCAGACGACCCCCCACCCGGGAGACAGTCCCAGAACGTCCCACGGAGACGACCCCCAGTCCCAGAATGTCCCACGCAGACGACCCCCCACACAGGAGACAGTCCCAGAATGTCCCACGCAGACGACCCCCATGCCAAGAATGTCCCACGCAGAAGACCCCCCACCCATGAGACAGTCCCAGAAAGTCCCACGGAGACGACCCCCAGTCCCAGAAAGTCCCACGCAGACGACCCCCAGTCCCAGAAAGTCCCACAAGGACGACCCCCACCCAGGAGACAGATCCAGTAAGTCCCACGCAGACGACCCGCCAACCAGGAGACAGTCCCAGAAATTCCCACGGAGACGACCCCCTGTCCCAGAAAGTCCCAGGCAGACGACCCCCCAACCAGGAGACAGTCCCAGAAAGTCGCACGCAGACGAACCCCAGTCCCAGAAGGTCACACGCAGACGACCTCCAGTCCAAGAAAGTCCCACGCAGACGACCCCCAGTCCCACAATGTCCCACGCAGACGACCCCCCACCCAGGAGACAGACCCAGAAAGTCCCACGCAGTCGACCCCCAGTCCCAGAAAGTCCCACAAGGACGACCCCCACCCAGGAGACAGTTCCAGAAAGTCCCACGCAGACGACCGGCCACCCAGGAGACAGTCCCAGAAAGTCCCACGCAGACGACCCCCAGTCCCAGACAATCCCATGCAGACGACCCCCCATCCAGGAGACAGTCCCAGAAAGTCCTACGGAAACGACCCCCAGTCCCAGAAATTCCCACGCAGACGACCCCAAGTCCCAGAATGTCACACGTAGACGACCACCACGCTGGAGACTGTCCCAGAATATCCCACGCAGACGACCCCAGTCCCACAATGTCCCACGCAGACGACCCCCCACCCAGGAGACAGATCCAGAAACTCCCGCGCAGGCGACCCCCAGTCACAGAAAATCTCGCGCAGACGACCCCTCACCCAGGAGACAGTCACAGAAAGTCCAACGCAGACGACCCCCAGTCCCAGAAAGTCCCACGCAGACGACCCCCAGTCCAAGAAATTCCCACGCAGACGACCCCCCACCCAGGAGACATTCCCAGAAAGTCCCACGGAGACGAGCCCCAGTCATAGAAAGTCCCACGCAGAAACCCCAGACACAGAACGTCCCACGTAGACGACCCCCCACCCAGGATACTGTCCCACAATATCCCACGCAGACAACCCCCAGTCCCAGAATGTCCCACGGAGCCGACCCCAGTCCCACAATGTCCCACGCAGACGACCGCCCACCCAGGAGACAGACCCAGAAAGTCCCACGAAGACGAGCTTCAGTCCCAGAAAGTCCCACGCAGACGACCCCTCACCCAGGAGACAGTCGCAGAAAGTCCCACGGAGACGATCCCCAGTCCCAGAAAGTCCCACGCAGACGACCCCCACCCAGGAGACAGTCACAGAAAGTCCCACGCAGACGACCCCCCACCCAGGAGACAGTCCCAGAAAGTCCCACGCAGACGACCCCCAATCCCAGAATGTCCCACGCAGAAAACCCCCACCCAGGAGACTGTCCCAGAAAGTCCAACGGAGACGAAACACAGTCCCAGAAAGTCCCACGCAGACGACCCCCAGTCCCACAAAGTCCCACGCAGACGACCTCCAGTCCCAGAAAGTCCCATGCAGACGACCTCCAGTCACAGAAAGTCCCACGCAGACGATCCCCAGTCCCAAAAAGTCCCACGCAGACGACCCCAACCCAGGAGACAGTCCCAGAAAGTCCCACGCAGACGGCCCCCCAGTCCCAGAAAATCCCACGCAGACGACCCCCCACCCAGGAGACAGTCCCAGAACGTCCCACGGAGACGACCCCCAGTCCCAGAATGTCCCACGCAGACGACCCCCCACCCAGGAGACAGTCCCAGAATGTCCCACGCAGACCAACCCCATGCCAAGAATGTCCAACGCAGAAGACCCCCCACCCATGTGACAGTCCCAGAAAGTCCCACGGAGACGACCCCCAGTCCCAGAAAGTCCCACAAGGACGACCCCCAGTCCCAGAAAGTCCCACAAGGACGACCCCCACCCAGGAGACAGATCCAGAAAGTCCCAGGCAGACGACCCGCCAACCAGTAGACAGTCCCAGAAAGTCCCACGGAGACGACCCCAGTCCCAGAATGTCCCAGGCAGACGACCCGCCAACCAGGAGACAGTCCCAGAAAGTCGCACGCAGACGAACCCCAGTCCCAGAAGGTCCCACGCAGACGACCCACCCACACAGTAGTCAGTCCCAGAAAGTCCCAAGCAGACGACCCCCACACAGGAGACAGTCCCAGAAAGTCCCACGAAGACGACCCCCAGTCCTAGAAAGTCCCGCTCAGACGACCCCTCACCCAGGAGACAGTCCCAGAAAGACCCACGCAGACGACCCCCAGTCCCAGAAAGTCACACGCAGACGACCACCCACCCAGGAGACAGTCCCAGACAGTCCCAAACAGACGACCCCCCACCCAGGAGACAGTCCCAGAATGTCCCACGCAGACGACCCCCAGTCCGACAAAGTCCCACGCAGACGACCCCCCACCCAGGAGACACTCCCAGAATGTCCCACGCAGACGACCCACAATCCAAGAATGTCCCACGCAGACCACCCCCCACCCAGGTGGAAGTCCCAGAAAGATCCACGCAGACGAACCCCAGTCCCAGAAGGTCACACGCAGACGACCTCCAGTCCCAGAAAGTCCCACGCAGACGACCCCCAGTCCCACAATGTCCCACGCAGACGAACCCACACCCAGGAGACAGTCCCAGAAAGTCCCAGGCAGTCGACCCCCAGTCCCAGAAAGTCCCACAAGGACGACCCCCACCCAGGAGACAGTTCCAGAAAGTCCCACGCAGACGACCACCACGCTGGAGACTGTCCCAGAATATCCCACGCAGACGACCCCAGTCCCACAATGTCCCACGCAGACGACCCCCCACCCAGGAGACAGATCCAGAAACTCCCGCGCAGGCGACCCCCAGTCACAGAAAATCTCGCGCAGACGACCCCTCACCCAGGAGACAGTCACAGAAAGTCCAACGCAGACGACCCCCAGTCCCAGAAAGTCCCACGCAGACGACCCCCAGTACAAGAAATTCCCACGCAGACGACCCCCCACCCATGAGACAGTCCCAGAAAGTCCCACGCAGACGACCCCCCACCCAGGAGACATTCCCAGAAAGTCCCACGGAGACGAGCCCCAGTCATAGAAAGTCCCACGCAGAAACCCCAGACACAGAACGTCCCACGTAGACGACCCCCCACCCAGGATACTGTCCCAGAATATCCCACGCAGACAACCCCCAGTCCCAGAATGTCCCACGGAGCCGACCCCAGTCCCACAATGTCCCACGCAGACGACCGCCCACCCAGGAGACAGACCCAGAAAGTCCCACGAAGACGAGCTTCAGTCCCAGAAAGTCCCACGCAGACGACCCCTCACCCAGGAGACAGTCGCAGAAAGTCCCACGGAGACGATCCCCAGTCCCAGAAAGTCCCACGCAGACGACCCCCACCCAGGAGACAGTCACAGAAAGTCCCACGCTGACGACCCCCCACCCAGGAGACAGTCCCAGAAAGTCCCACGCAGACGACCCCCAATCCCAGAATGTCCCACGCAGAAAACCCCCACCCAGGAGACTGTCCCAGAAAGTCCAACGGAGACGAAACACAGTCCCAGAAAGTCCCACGCAGACGACCCCCAGTCCCACAAAGTCCCACGCAGACGACCTCCACTCCCAGAAAGTCCCATGCAGACGACCTCCAGTCCCAGAAAGTCCCACGCAGACGATCCCCAGTCCCAAAAAGTCCCACGCAGACGACCCCAACCCAGGAGACAGTCCCAGAAAGTCCCACGCAGACGGCCCCCCAGTCCCAGAAAATCCCACGCAGACGACCCCCCACCCAGGAGACAGTCCCAGAACGTCCCACGGAGACGACCCCCAGTCCCAGAATGTCCAACGCAGACGACCCCCCACCCAGGAGACAGTCCCAGAATGTCCCACGCAGACCAACCCCATGCCAAGAATGTCCAACGCAGAAGACCCCCCACCCATGTGACAGTCCCAGAAAGTCCCACGGAGACGACCCCCAGTCCCAGAATGTCCCACGCAGACGACCCCCCACCCAGGAGACAGTCCCAGAATGTCCCACGCAGACCAACCCCATGCCAAGAATGTCCAACGCAGAAGACCCCCCACCCATGTGACAGTCCCAGAAAGTCCCACGGAGACGACCCCCAGTCCCAGAATGTCCCACGCAGACGACCCCCAGTCCCAGAAAGTCCCACAAGGACGACCCCCACCCAGGAGACAGATCCAGAAAGTCCCAGGCAGACGACCCGCCAACCAGTAGACAGTCCCAGAAAGTCCCACGGAGACGACCCCCAGTCCCAGAATGTCCCAGGCAGACGACCCGCCAACCAGGAGACAGTCCCAGAAAGTCGCACGCAGACGAACCCCAGTCCCAGAAGGTCCCACGCAGACGACCCACCCACACAGTAGTCAGTCCCAGAAAGTCCCAAGCAGACGACCCCCACACAGGAGACAGTCCTAGAAAGTCCCACGAAGACGACCCCCAATCCTAGAAAGTCCCGCGCAGACGACCCCTCACCCAGGAGACAGTCCCAGAAAGACCCACGCAGACGACCCCCAGTCCCAGAAAGTCACACGCAGACGACCACCCACCCAGGAGACAGTCCCAGACAGTCCCAAACAGACGACCCCCCACCCAGGAGACAGTCCCAGAATGTCCCACGCAGACGACCCCCAGTCCGACAAAGTCCCACGCAGACGACCCCCCACCCAGGAGACACTCCCAGAATGTCCCACGCAGACGACCCACAATACAAGAATGTCCCACGCAGACCACCCCCCACCCAGGTGGAAGTCCCAGAAAGACCCACGCAGACGACCTCCAGTCCCAAAAAGTCCCACGCAGACGACCCCCCACCCAGGAGACAGTCCCAGAAATTCCCACGCAGACGACCCCCCAGTCCCAGAAATCCAAGGCAGACGATCACCAGACCCAGAAAGTCCCACGCAGACGAGCCCAACCCATGAGACAGTCCCAGAAAGTCCCACGCAGACGACCCCCCACCAAGGAGACAGTCGCAGAAAGTCCCACGGAGACGACCCCCAATCCCAGAAAGTCCCAGGCAGACGAACCCCAGTCCCAGAAAGTCCCACGCAGACGACCCCCCACCCAGGAGACAGTCCAAGAAAGTCCCACGGAGACGAGCCCCAGTCATAGAAAGTCCCACGCAGAAGACCCCAGACACAGAACGTCCCACGTAGACGACCCCCCACCCAGGAGACTGTCCCAGAATATCCCACGCAGACGACCCCCAGTCCCAGAATGTCCCACAAGGACGACCCCAGTCCCACAATGTCCCACGCAGACGACCCCCCACACAGGAGAGAGACCCAGAAAGTCCCACGAAGACGAGCTTCAGTCCCAGAAATCCCACGCAGACGACCCCTCACCCAGGAGACAGTCGCAGAAAGTCCCACGGAGACGACACCCAGTCCAAGAAAGTCCCACGCAGACGACCCCCACCCAGGAGACAGTCACAGAAAGTCCCACGCAGACGACCCCCCACCCAGGAGACAGTCCCAGAAAGTCCCACGCAGACGACCCCCAATCCCAGAATGTCCCACGCAGAAACCCCCCACCCAGGAGACTGTCCCAGAAAGTCCAACGGAGACGAAACCCAGTCCCAGAAAGTCCCACGCAGACGACCCCCCAGTCCCACTAAGTCCCACGCAGACGTCCTCCAGTCCCAGAAAGTCCCATGCAGACGACCTCCAGTCCCAGAAAGTCCCACGCAGACGATCCCCAGTCCCACAAAGTCCCACGCAGACGGCCCCCCGGTCCCAGAAAATCCCACGCAGACGACCCCCACCCAGGAGACAGTCCAAGAACGTCCCACGCAGACGACCCCCAGTCCCAGAATATCCCACGCAGACGACCCCGCACCCAGGAGACAGTCCCAGAAAGTCCCACGGAGACGACCCCCACTCCCAGAAAGTCCCACGCAGACGACCCCAAGTCCCACAAAGTCCCACGCAGACGACCCCCCACCCAGGTGGCAGTCCCAGAAAGTCCCACGCAGATGACCTCCAGTCCCAGAAAGACCCACGCAGACGAACCCTCACCCAGGAGACAGTCCCAGAAAGTCCCACGCAGACGATCACCAGACCCAGAAAGTCCAACGTAGACGAGCCCAACCCAGGAGACAGTCACAGAAAGTCCCACGCAGACGACCCCCAGTCCCAGAAAGTCCCCCGCAGACGACCCGCCACCCAGGAGACAGTCCCAGAAAGTCCCACAAAGACGACCCCCAGTCCCAGAAAGACCCACGCAGACGACCCCCCACCAAGGAGACAGTCGCAGAAAGTCCCACGGAGAAGACCCCCAGTCCCAGAAAGTCCCACGCAGACGACCCCAAGTCCCAGAACGTCCCATGTAGACGACCCCCTACCCAGGAGACTGTCCCAGAATATCCCACAAAGACGACCCCCAGTCCAAGAAAGTCCCACGCAGACGACCCCCCACCCAGGTGGCAGTCCCAGAAAGTCCCACGCAGATGACCTCCAGTCTCCGTGGGACTTTCTGGGACTGTCTCCTTGGTGAGGGGTCGTCTGCGTCGGACTTTCTGGGACTGGGGGTCGTCTCCGTGGGACTTTCTGGGTCTGTCTCCAGGGTGGGGGGTCGTCTGCGTGGGACATTGTGGGACTGGAGTCGTCTGCGTGGGACTTTCTTGGACTGGGGGTCGTCTTTGTGGGGTATTCTGGTACAGTCTCGTGGGTGGGGTGTCGTCTACGTGGGACGTTCTGGGATTTGGGGTCGTCTGCGTGGGACTTTCTGGGACTGGGGGTCGTCTCTGTGGGACTTTCTGCGACTGTCTCCTTGGTGGGGTGTCGTCTGCGTGGGACTTTCTGGGACTGGGTGTCGTCTGCGTGGGGCTTTCTGGGACTGGTGGCGGGTCGTCTGCGGGGGACTTTCTGGTACTGTCTCCTGGGTGGGGGTCGTCCTTGTGGGACTTTCTGGGACTTGGGGTCGTCTGCGTGGGACTTTCTGGGACTGTCTCCTGGGTGGGGGTCGTCTGCGTGGGACATTCTGGGACTGTCTCCTGGGTTGGTGGTCGTCTGTTTGGGACTTTCTGGGACTTGGAGTCGTCTGCGTGAGACTTTCTGGGACTGCAGGGTCGTCTTCGTGGGACTTTCTGGGACTGTCTCCTGGGTTGGGCTCGTCTGCGTGGGACTTTCTCGGTCTGGTGATCGTCCGCGTGGGACTTTCTGGGACTGTCTCCTGGGTGAGGATTCGTCTGCGTGGGTCTTTCTGTGACTGGAGGTCGTCTGCGTGGGACTTTCTGGGACTGCCACCTGGGTGGGGGGTCGTCTGCGTGGGACTTTCTGGGAGTGGGGTCGTCTCCGTGGGACTTTCTGGGACTCTCTCCTGGGTGGGGGGTCGTCTGCGTGGGATATTCTGGGACGCGAGGTTGTCTGCGTGGGACTTTCTGGGACTGTCTCCTGGGTGAGTGGTCGTCTGCGTCGGAGGTTCTGGGACTGGGGGTTGTCTCTGTGGGACTTTCTGTGTCTGACTTCAGGGTGGGGGGTCGTCTGCGTGGGACATTGTGGGACTGGGGTCGTCTGCGTGGGACTTTCTGGGACTGGGGGTCGTCTGCGTGGGATATTCTGGGACAGTCTCCTGGGTGGGGTTCGTCTACGTGAGACTTTCTGGGACTTGGGGTCGTCTGCGTGGGACTTTCTGGGAATGGGGGTCGTCTGCCTGGGACTTTCTTGGACTGTCTCCTGGGTGGGGGGTCGTCTGCGTGGGACATTCTGGAACTCGGGGTCGTCTGGGTGGGACTTTCTGGGACTGTCTCCTTGATGAGGGGTCGTCTGCGTCGGACTTTCTGGGACTGGGGGTCCTCTCCGTGGGACTTTCTGGGTCTGTCTCCTGGGTGGGGGGTCGTCTGCGTGGGACATTGTGGGACTGGGGTCGTCTGCGTGGGACTTTCTTGGACTGGGGGTCGTCTGTGTGGGATATTCTGGGACAGTCTCCTGGGTGGGGGGTCGTCTACTTGGGACGTTCTGGGACTTGGGGTCGTCTGCGTGAGACTTTCTGGGACTGGGGGTCGTCTCCGTGGGACTTTCTGCGACTATCTCCTTGGTGGGGGGTCATCTGCATGGGACTTTCTGGGATTGGGGTTCGTCTGCGTGGGACTTTCTGGGACTGTCTCCTGGGTGGCGGGTCGTCTGCGTGGGATTTTCTGGGCCTGTCTCCTGGGTGGGGGTTCGTCTGCGTGGGACTTTCTGGGACTGGGGGTCGTCTGCGTTGGACTTTCTGGGACTGTCTCCTGGGTGAGGGGTCGTCTGCGTGGGACTTTCTGGGACTGGGTGTCGTCTCCGTGGGACGTTCTGGGTCTGTCTCCTGTGTGGGGGGTCGTCTGCGTGGTACATTGTGGGACTGGGGTCGTCTGCGTGGGACATTCTGGGACTGGGGGTCGTCTGCGTGGGATATTCTGGGACAGTCTCCTGGGTGGGGGTCGTCTTCGTGGGACGTTCTGGGACTGGGGTCTTCTGCGTGGGACTTTCTATGACTGGCGGTCGTCTCCGTGGGACTTTTTGGGACTGTCTCCTGGGTGGGGGGTCATCTGCGTGGGACTTTCTGGGACTGGGGGTCGTCTGCGTGGGACTTTCTGGGACTGTCTCCTGGTTGGCGGGTCGTCTGCGTGGGACTTTCTGGGACTGTCTCCTGGGTGGGGTTCGTTTGCGTGAGATTTTCTGGGACTAGGGGTCGTTTCCGTGGGACTTTCTGGGACTGGGGGTCGTCTGCGTTGGACTTTCTGGGACTGTCTCCTGGGAGGGGGGGCGTATTCGTGGCAATTTCTGGGACTGTCTCCTGGGTGGGGGTCGTCTGCGTGGGACTTTCTGGGACAGGGGGTCGTCTGCGTTGGACTTTCTGTGACTGTCTCCTGGGTGAGGGGTCGTCTGCGTGGGACTTTCTGGGACTGGGGGTCGTCTGCGTGGGAGTTTCTGGGACTGTCTCCTGGGTGGGGGTTCGTCTGCGTGGGACATTGTGGGACTGGGGTCGTCTGCGTGGGACTTTCTGGTACTGGGGGTCGTCTGCGTGGGATATTCTGGGAGAGTCTCCAGGGTGGGGGGTCGTCTCCGTGGTACTTTCTAGGACTGTCTCCTGGGTGGGGGTCGTCTTCGTGGGACTTTCTGGGACTGTGGTTCGTCTGCGTGAGACTTTCTGGAACTGTCTCCTGGGTGGGGGTCGTCCTTGTGGGACTTTCTGGGACTGGGGGTCGTCTGCGTGGGACTTTCTGGGACTGTCACCTGGGTGGGGGGTCGTCTGCGTGGGACATTGTGGGAGTTTCTTGGACTGGGGTAGTCTGCGTGGGATATTCTGGGACAGTCTCCTGGGTGGGGTGTCGTCTGCGTGGGAATTTCTGGGACTGGGGGTCGTCTCCGTGGGACTTTCTGGGACTGTCTCCTGGGTGGGTGGTCGTCTGCGTGGGACTTTCTGGGACTGGGGGTCGTCTGCGTGGGACTTTCTGGGACTGTCTCCTGGGTGGGTGGTCGTCTGCGTGGGACTTTCTTGAACTGTCTTCTGGGTGGGGTTCGTCCTTGTGGGACTTTCTGGGACTGGGGGTCGTCTGCGTGGGACTTTCTAGGACTGTCTCCTGGGAGGGGGGTCGTCTGCGTGGGACTTTCTGGCTCTGCCTCCTGGGTGGAGGGTCTCCTGGGTGGGGGGTCGCCTGCGTGGGACTTTTGGGGACTGGGGGTCGTCTGCCTGGGACATTCTGGGACTGGGGGGTCGTCTGCGTGGGAATTTCTGGGACTGTCTCCTGGGTGGGGGTTCGTCTGCGTGGGACATTCTGGGACTGGAGGTCGTCTGCGTGGGTCTTTCTTTGACTGCCACCTGGGTGGGGGGTCGTCTGCGTGGGACATTCTTGGACTGTGGGTCGTCTGCGTGGGACATTCTGGGTGTGTCTCCTGGGTGGGGATCGTCTGCGTGGGACTGTGTCGGACTGGGGGTCGTCTGCGTGGGACATTCTTGGACTGTCTCCTGGTTGGGGGATCGTCTGTTTGGGACTTTCTGGGACTGTCTCCTGGGTGGGGGGTCGTCTGCGTGTGACTTTCTGGGACTGGGGGTCGTCTGCGTGGGTCTTTCTGGGACAGTCTCCTGGGTGAGGGGTCGTCTGCGCAGGACTTTCTAGGATTGGGGGTCGTCTGCGTGGAACTTTCTGGGACTGTCTCCTGTGTGTGGGGGTCGTCTGTTTGGGACTTTCTGGGACTGACTACTGTGTGGGGGGTCGTCTGGGTGGGACTTTCTGGGACTAAGGGTCGTCTGCGTGGGACTCTCTGGGACTGGGGTTCGTCTGCGTGCGACTTTCTGGGACTGTCTCCTGGCTGGGGGGTCGTCTGCGTTGGACCTTCTGGGACCGGGGGTCGTCTGCGTGGGACTTTCTGGGACTGGGGGTCGTCTGCGTGGGACTTTCTGGGACTGTCTCCTGGGTGGGGGTTCGTCTGCGTGGGACGTTCTGGGATTGTCTCCTGGGTCGGTGCTCGTCTGTTTTGGACTTTCTGGGTCTGTTTCCTCGGTGGGGGGTCGTCTGCGTGGGACGTTCGGGGAATGGGGGTCATCTGCGTGGGACTTTCTGGGTCTGTCTCCTGGGTGGGTGGTCGTCTGCCTTGGACTTTTTGGGACTGGGGGTCGTCTGCGTGGGACTTTCTGGGACTGGTGTGTCTTCTGCGTGTGACTTTCTTGGACTGTCTACTGGCAAGGGGGTCGTCTGCGTGGGACTTTCTGCGACGGTCTCCTGGGTGGGGGGTCTTCTGCGTGGGACTTTCTGGGACTAGGGGATCGTCTGCGTGGGACTTTCTGGCACTGGGGGTCGTCTGCGTGGGACTCTCTGGGACTGGGGGTCGTCTACGTGGGACTCTCTGGGACTGGGGGTCGTCTGACTGGGTACTTTCTGGGACTGGGTGGCGTCAGCGTGTGACTTTCTGGGACTGTCTCCTGGTAGGGGGGGTCGTCTGCGTGGGACTTTCTGGGACTGGGGATCGACTGCGTGGGACTTTCTTTGACTGGGGGTCGTCTGCGTGGGACTTTCTGGGACTGGAGGTCGTCTGCGTGGGACTCTCTGGGACTGGGGGTCGTCTGCCTGGGTACTTTCTGGGACTGGATGTCTTCTGCGTGGGACTTTCTGGGACTGTCTCCTGGGTGGGGGTTCGTCTGTTTGGGACTTTCTGGGACTGTCTCCTGGGTGAGGGGTCGTCTGCGTGTGACTTTCTGGGACTGGGGATCGTCTGCGTGGGTCTTTCTGGGACTGTCTCCTTGGTGAGGGGTCGTCTGCGCGGGAATTTCTAGGACTGGGGGTCGTCTGCGTGGGACTTTCTGGGACTGTCTCCTGGGTGGGGGGTTGTCTGTTTGGGACTTTCTTGGACTGACTACTGTGTGGGGCGTCGTCTGCGTGGGACTTTCTGGGACTGGGGTTCGTCTGCGTGCGGCTTTCTGGGAGTGTCTCCTGGTTGGGTGGTCGTCTGCGTGGGACTTTCTTGGACTGGGGGTCGTCTGCGTGGGACTTTCTGCTACTGGGGGTCGTCTGCGTGGGACATTCTGGGACTGTCTCCTGGGTGGGGGGTCGTCTGCGTGGGACTTTCTGGGACTTGGAGTCGTCTGCGTGGGACTTTCTGGGACTGGGGGTCGTCTCCGTGGGCCTTTCTGGGACTGTCACCTGGGTGGGGGTTCGTCTTCGTGGGACTTTCTGGGACTGGGGGTCGTCTCCGTGGGACTTTCTGGGACTCTCTCCTGGGTTGGGGTCGTCTTCGTGGGACTTTTTGGGACTGGGGGTCGTCTGCCTGGGACTTTCTGGGACTGTCTCCTGGGTGGGGTGTCGTCTGCGTGGGAATTTCTGGGACTGTCTCCTGGGTGGGGGGTCGTCTGCGTGGGACTTTCTGGGACTGGAGGTCGTCTGCGTGTGTCTTTCTGGGTCTGCCACCTTGGTGGGGGGTCGTCTGCGTGGGACATTCTTGGACTGTGGGTCGTCTGCGTGGGACATTCTGGGAATTTTTCCTGGGTGGGGGGTCGTCTGCGTGGGTTTTTGTCGGACTGGGGGTCGTCTGCGTGGGACATTCTGGGACTGTCTCCTGGGTGAGGGGTCGTCTGTTTGGGACTGTCTGGGACTGTCTCCTGGGTGGGGGGTCGTCTGCGTGTGACTTTTAGGTACTGGGGGTCGTCTGCGTGGGTCTTTCTGGGACTGTCTCCTGGGAGAGGGGACGTCTGCGCGGGACTTTCTAGTACTGGGGGTCGTCTGAGTGGGACTTTCTGGGACTGACTAGTGTGTGGGTGGTCGTCTGCGTGGGACTTTCTTGGACTGGGGGTCGTCTGCGTGGGACTTTCTTGGACTGGGGTTCGTCTGCGTGCGACATTCTGGGATTGGGGGTCTTCTGCATGGGACTTTCTGGGACTGGGGTTCGTCTGCGTGGGACATTCTGGGACTGTCTCCTGGGTGGGGGGTCGTCTGCGTGGGACTTTCTGGGACTGGAGGTCGTCTGCGTTGGACTTACTGGGTCTGCCACCTAGGTGGGGGGTTGTCTGCATGGGACTTTTTGGGACTTGGTGTCGTCTGCGTGTGACTTTCTGGGATTGGGGGTCGTCTCCGTGGGACTTTCTGGGACTGTTTCCTGGGTTGGGGGTTGTCCGCGTGGGACATTCTGGGATTGGGTGTCTTTTGCGTGGGACTTTCTGGGACTTTCTCCTGGGTGGGGGGTCGTCTGCGTGGGAACTACTGGGACTGTCTCCTGGGTAGGGGTCAGGGTTAGGGTTAGGGTTAGGGACTTGGAGTCGTCTGCGTGGGACTCTCTGGGACTGGGGGACGTCTCCGTGGGACTTTCTGGGACTGTCTCCTGGGTGGGGGTCGTCTGCGTGGGTCTTTCTGGGACTGTCTCCTGGGTGAAGGGTCGTTTGCGTGGGACTTTCTGCGACAGGAGGTCGTCTGCGTGGGACTTTCTGGGACTGCCACCTGGATGGGGGGTCGTCTGCGTGGGACATTCTGGGACTGAGGGTCGTCTACGTGGGACTTTCTGGGACTGTCTCCCGGGTGGGGGGTCGTCTGCGTGGGAATTTCTGGGACTGTCTCCTGGGTGGGGGTCGTCTGCGTGGGACTTTTTGGGACTGGGGGTCGTCTGCGTTGGACTTTCTGTGACTGTCTCCTGGGTGAGGGGTCGTCTGCGTGGGACTTTCTGGGACTGGGAGTCGTCTGCGTGTGACTTTCTGGGACTGTCTCGTGGGTGGGGGGTCGTCTGCGTGGGACTTTTTGGGACTGGTGTCGTCTGCGTGGGACTTTCTGGGACTGGGGGTCGTCTGCGTGGGATATTCTGGGACAGTCTACTGGGTGGGGGGTTGTCTAAGTGGGACTTCTGGGACTGAGGGTCGTCTGCGTGGGACTTTCTAGGACTGGGGGTTGTCTCCATGGGACTTTCTGGGACTGTCTCCTGGGTGGGGGGTCGTCTGCGTGGGACTTTCTGGGACTGTCTCCTGGGTGGCGGGTCGTCTGCGTGGGACTTTCTGGGACTGTCTCCTGTGTGGGGTTCGTCTGCGTGGGACTTTCTGGGACAAGGGGTCGTCTGCGTGGGACTTTCTGGGACTGTCTCCTGGGTGGGTGGACGTCTGCGTGGGACTTTCTGGAACTGTCTCCTGGGTGGGGTTCGTCTGCGTGGGACTTTGTGGGACTGGGGGTCATCTGCCTGGGACTTTCTGGGACTGTGGGGTCGTCTCCGTGGGAATTTCTGGGACTGTCTCCTGGGTGGGGGGTCGTCTGCGTGGGTCTTTCTGGGACTGTCTCCTGGGTGAAGGGTCGTTTGCGTGGGACTTTCTGCGACAGGATGTCGTCTGCGTGGGACTTTCTGGGACTGCCACCTGGGTGGGGGGTCGTCTGCGTGGGACATTCTGGGACTGAGGGTCGTCTACGTGGGACTTTCTGGGACTGTCTCCCGGGTGGGGGGTCGTCTGCGTGGGAATTTCTGGGACTGTCTCCTGGGTGGGGTCGTCTGCGTGGGACTTTTTGGGACTGGGGGTCGTCTGCGTTGGACTTTCTGTGACTGTCTCCTGGGTGGGGGGTCGTCTGCGTGGGACTTTTTGGGACTGGTGTCGTCTGCGTGGGACTTTCTGGGACTGGGGGTCGTCTGCGTGGGATATTCTGGGACAGTCTACTGGGTGGGGGGTCGTCTAAGTGGGACTTCTGGGACTGAGGGTCGTCTGCGTGGGACTTTCTGGGACTGGGGGTTGTCTCCATGGGACTTTCTGGGACTGTCTCCTGGGTGGCGGGTCGTCTGCGTGGGACTTTCTGGGCTTGTCGACTGTGTGGGGTTCGTCTGCGTGGGACTTTCTGGGACTGGGGGTCGTCTGCGTGGGACTTTCTGGGACTGTCTCCTGGGTGGGTGGACGTCTGCGTGGGACTTTCTGGAACTGTCTCCTGGGTGGGGTTCGTCTGCGTGGGACTTTGTGGGACTGGGGGTCATCTGCCTGGGACTTTCTGGGACTGTGGGGTCGTCTCCGTGGGAATTTCTGGGACTGTCTCCTGGGTGGGGGGTCGTCTGCGTGGGACTTTCTGGAACTGGAGGTCGTCTGCGTGGGTCTTTCTCGGACTGCCACCTGGGTGGGGTGTCGTCTGCGTGGTACATTCTTGGACAGTGGGTCGTCTGCGTGGGACATTCTGTGAGTGTCTCCTGGGTGAGGGGTCCTCTGCGTGGGACTTTGTCGGACTGGGGATCGTCTGCGTGGGACTTTCTGGGACTGGGGGTCGTCTGCGTGGGACTTTCTCTGACTGTCTCCAGGGTGGGGGGTCGTCTTCGTGGGACATTCTAGGGTTCAACTGCGTGGGAATTTCTGGCCTGGGGGTCGTCTGTGTGGGACTTTCTGGGACTTGGGGTCGTCTGCGTGGGACTTTCTGGGACTGTCTCCTGGGTGGGGGATCATCTGCGTGGGACTTTCTGGGACTGGGGGTCGTCTGCGTGGGACTTTCTTGGAGTGGGGGTCGTCTGCGTGGGACTTTCTTGGATTGGAGGTTGTCTGCGTGGGACTTTCGGGGACAGGGGGTCGTCTCCGTGTGTACATTCTGTGACTGGGGGTCGTCTGCGTGGGAATTTCTGGGACTGTCTCCTGGGTGGGGTTCGTCTGCGTGGGACTTTCTGGGACTGGGGGTCGTCTGCGTGGGACTTTCTGGGACTGTCTCCTGGTTAGGGGCTCGTCTGCGTGGGACTTTCTGGAACTGTCTCCTGGGTGGGGGTTGTCCTTGTGGGACTTTCTGGGACTGGGGGTCGTCTGCGTGGGACTTTCTGGGACTGCCACCTGGGTGGGGGGTCGTTTGCGTGGGACATTCTTGGACTGTGGGTCGTCTGCGTGGGACATTGTGGGAGTGTCTCCTGGGTGGGGGGTCGTCTGCGTCGGACTGGGGGTCGTCTTCCTGGGACATTCTGGGACTGGGGGTCATCTGCGTGGGACTTTCTGGGACTGGGGGTCGTCTGCGTGGGACATTCTGGCACTGTCTCCTGGGTGGGGGCACGTCTGTTTGGGACTTTCTGGGTCTGTCTCCTCGGTGGGGGGTCCTCTGCGTGGGACTTTCTGTTACTGGTGGTCGTCTGCGTGGGACTTTCTGGGACTGTCTCCTGGGTGGGGGTCGTCCTTGTGGGACTTGATAGGACTGGGGCTCGTCTGCATGGGATTTTTCTGGGACTGGGGGGTCGTCTGCGTGGGACTTTCTGGAACTGTCTCCTGGTTGGGGGTCGTCTGCGTGAGACTTTCTGTGACTGGAGGTCGTTTGCGTGGGATTTCTGGGACTGCTACCTGGGTGGGGGTTCGTCTGCGTGGGACTTTCTGGGACTGGGGTTCGTCTGCGTGGGACTTTCTTGGACTGCGGGTCGTCTGCGTGGGACTTTCTGGGACTGGGGGTCGTCTGCGTGGGTACTTTCTGGGACTGGGGTCGTCTGCGTGGGACTTTCTGGGACTGTCTCCAGGGTGGGGTTCGTCTGCGTGGGTCTTTCTGTGACTGGGAGTCGTCTGCGTGTGATATTCTGGGACAGTCTCCTGGGTGGTGGGTCGTCTACGTGGGACTTTCTGGGACTTGGGGTCGTCTGCGTGGGACTTTCTGGGACTGAGGCTCGTCTGTTTGGGACTTACTGGGACTGTCTCCTGGTTGGGGGGTCGTCTGCGTGGGACTTTCTGGGACTGGGGGTCGTCTGCGTTGGACTTTCTCGGACTCTCTCCTGGGTGGCGGGTCGTCTGCGTGGGAATTTCTGGGACTGTCTCCTGGGTGGTGTTCGTCTGCGTGGGACTTTCTGGGACTGGGGTTCGTCTGCGTGGGACTTTCTGGGACTGTCTCCTGGGTGGGGGCTCGTCTGTGTGGGACTTTCTGGAACTGTCTCCTGGGTGGGGGTTGTCCTTGTGGGACTTTCTGGGACTGGGGGTCGTCTGCGTGGGACTTTCTGGGACTGCCGCCTGGGTGGGGGTTCGTCTGCGTGGGACATTCTTGGACTGTGGGTCGTCTGCGTGGGACATTGTGGGAGTGTCTCCTGGGTCGGGGGTCGTCTGCGTCGGACTGGGGGTCGTCTTCCTGGGACATTCTTGGACTGGGGGTCATCTGCGTGGGACTTTCTGGGACTGGGGGTCGACTGCGTGGGACTTGGGGTCGTCTGCGTGGGACATTCTGGCACTGTCTCCTGGGTGGGGGCTCGTCTGTTTGGGACTTTCTGGGTCTGTCTCCTCGGTGGGGGGTCCTCTGCGTGGGACTTTCTGTTACTGGGGGTCGTCTGCGTGGGACTTTCTGGGACTGTCTCCTGGGTGGGGGTCGTCCTTGTGGGACTTGATGGGACTGGGGGTCGTCTGCATGGGACTTTCTGGGACTGGGGGGTCGTCTGTGTGGGACTTTCTGGAACTGTCTCCTGGGCGGGGGTCGTCCTTGTGGGACTTGATGGGACTGGGGGTCGTCTGCATGGGACTTTCTGGGACTGGGGGGTCGTCTGCGTGGGACTTTCTGGGACTGGGGTTCGTCTGCGTGGGACTTTCTTGGACTGGGGGTCGTCTGCGTGGGACTTTCTGGGACTGGAGGTCGTCTGCGTGGGACTTTCTGGGACTGGGGGTCTTCTGCGTGGGTACTTTCTGGGACTGGGGTCGTCTGCGTGGGACTTTCTGGGACTGTCTCCAGGGTGGGGTTCGTCTGCGTGGGTCTTTCTGTGACTGGGAGTCGTCTGCGTAGGACTTTCTGGGACTGACTCCTGGGTGACTGGTCGTCTGCGTGGGACTTCCTGGGACTGGGGGTCGTCTGCGTGGGACTTTCTGGGACTGTCTCCTGGGTGGGGGGTCGTCTGCGTGGGACTTTCTGGGACAGTCTCCTCGGTGGGTGTCGTCCTTGTGGGACTTTCTGGGACTGGGACTGGGGCAATTGGCACAAAAAGTCAGGAGAACTGTCCTGGCGGCAGCCTGAGATTGCTTGTAAGGCAGTTTCACAAAAGAGACAGGAGATGTCGTTTTGAACAGTTTGATATTACTTGTAAGGCAGTTTTCACAAACGAGCCAAGAGAAATCGGCTCGTAGCAGCCTGACATTGCTAGTAAGGCAGTTGTCACAAAAGCCCCAGGAGAATTCGGCTTGTAGCAGCCTGAGATTTCTTGTAAGGCAGTTTTCACAAAAGAGCGAAGAGAAGTCGACTCGAGACGCCTGCAGCCTGAGAATGCTTGTAAAACAGAGGCCACAAATGAGCCAGGAGAAAACGGTTCATAGCAGCCTGGGATTGCTTGTAAAGAAATTATGACAAAAAGTGAGGAGAATTAGACTAGCGGCAGCCTGAGATTGCTTGTAAGGCAGTTGTCACAAAAGAGCCAGGATATGTCGATTTGTAGCGGCCTGAGATTGCTTGTAAGGCAGTTTCACAAAGGAGCCAGACGTATTCAGCTTGTAGCAGGCTGAGATTGCTTGTAAGGCTGTTTAAAAAAAAAGAGACAGGAGATGTCGTTTGTAGCAGCCTGAGATTGCTTTTATGGCAGTTTTAACAAAAGAGACAAGAGAAGTCGGCTCGTAGATTCCTGGGATTGCTTGTAAGGCAATTTGCACAAAAGAGCCAGGTGAATTCGGCTTGCAGGAGCCTGAGATTGTTTGTAAGGCAGTTGCCACAAATGAGCCAGGGGAAATCGGCTCGTAGCCGCCTGAGATTGCTTGTAAGACAATTGGCACAAAAAGCCAGGAGAATTGGGATTGCTGCAGCCGGAGATTGCTTGTAAGGCAGTTGTCACAATAGAACCAGGAGAATTCGGCTTGTAGCAGCCTGAGATTGCTTGTAAGGCAGTTACCACAAAAGAGCCAGGAGAAATCGGCAAGTAGCCGCCTGGGATTGCTTTTAAGGCAATTGGCACAAAAAGTCAGGAGAACTGTACTGGCGGCAGCCTGAGATTGCTTGTAAAGCAGTTGTCAAAAAAGAGACAGGAGATGTCAATTAGTAGCGGCCTGAGATTGCTTGCAAGGCAGTTTCACAAAAGAGCCAATCGTATTCGGCTTGTAGCGGCCTGAGATTGCTTGTAAGACAGTTTCACCAAAGAGACAGGAGATATCGTTGTGTAGCAGCCTGATATTACTTGTAAGGCAGTTTTCACAAAGGAGCCAAGAGAATCGTCTCGTAGCAGCCTGACATTGCTTGTAAGGCAGTGGTCACAAAAGAGCCAGGAGAATTCGGCTTGTAGCAGCCTGAGATTTCTTGTAAGGCAGTTGCCGCAAAAGAGACAGTAGAAATCGTCTCGTAACCGCCTGGGATGTCTTGTAAGGCCATTCGCACAAAAAGCCAGGAGAATTCATATTGCTGCAGCCTGAGAATGCTTGTAAGGCAGTTGTCACAAAAGAGCCTGGAGATGTCGATTTCTAGCAACCTGGGATTGCTTGTAAGGCAAGGAGTCAGGAGAATTGGGCTAGCGGCAGCCTGAGATTTCTTGTAAGGCAGTTGTCTCAAAAGAGTCAGGATATGTCGATTTGTAGCGTAGAATTCGGATTGCTTGTAAGGCATTTTTAAACAAAAGAGACAGGAGATATCGTTTTGTAGCAGTCTGAGATTGCTTTTAATGCAGTTTTCACAAAAGAGACAAAAGAAGTCGGCTCGTAGACGCATGGGATTGCTTGTAAGGCAATTTGCACAAAAGAGCCAGGAGAATTCGGCTTGCAGCAGCCTGAGATTGCTTGTAAGGCAGTTGCCAGAAACGAGCCAGGAGAAATCGGCTTGTAGCTGCCTGGGATTGCTTGTAAGGCAATTGGCACAAAAAGCCAGGGGAAATGGGATTGCTGCAGCCTGAGATTATTTGTAACGCAGTTGTCACAAAAGAACCAGGATATATCGATTTGTAGCGGCCTGAGATTGCTTGTAAGGCAGTTTCACAAAAGAGCCAGGCGTATTCGGCTTGTAGCGGCCTGAGATTGCTTGTAAGGCAGTTTCACAAAAGAGACAAGAGATATCGTTTTGTAGCAGCCTGATATTACTTGTAAGGCAGTTTTCACAAAACAGCCAAGAGAAGTCGGCTTCTCACAAAAGAGCACGGATATGTCGATTTGTAGCGGCCTGAGATTGCTTGTAAGGCAGTTTCACAAAAGAGCCAGGCGTATTCGGCTTGTAGCAGGCTGAGATTGATTGTAAGGCAGTTTTAAAAAAAAGAGACAGGAGATGTCGTTTTGTAGCAGCCTGGGATTGCTTGTAAGACAATTGGCACAAAAAGCCAGGAGAATTGGGATTGCTGCAGCCTGAGATTGCTTGTAAGCTGTTGTCACAATAGAACGAAGAGAATTCGGCTTGTAGCAGCCTGAGATTGCTTGTAAGGGAGTTACCACAAAAGATCCAGGAGAAATCGGCACGTAGCCGCCTGGGATTGCTTTTAAGGCAATTGGCACAAAAAGTCGGGAGAACTGTCCTGGCGGCAGCCTGAGAGTGCTTGTAAGGCAGTTGTCACAAAAGAGACAGGCGATGTCGATTTGTAACGGCCTGAGATTGCTTGCAAGGCAGTTTCACAAAAGAGCTAGGCGTATTCGGCTTGTAGCAGCCTGAGATTGCTTTTAAGGTAGTTTTCTCAAAAGAGACAAGAGAAGTCGACTCGTAGACGCCTGGGACTGCTTGTAAGGCAATTTGCACAAAAGAGCCAGGAGAATTCGGTTTGCAGCCGCCTGAGATTGCTTGTAAGGCAGTTGACAAAAATCAGCCAGGAGAAATCGGCTCGTAGCCGTCTGGGATTGCTTGTAAGGCAATTGGCATAAAAGGGGACAGGAGAAATCGGCTCGTAGCCACCTGGGATTGCTTGTAAGGCAATTCGCATAAAAAGCCAGGAGAATTCATATTGCTGCAGCCTGAGAATGCTTGCAAAGCAGATGCCACAAATTAGCAAGTAGAAATCGCTTCGCAGCAGCCCGGGATTGCATGTTAGGCAATTGGCACAAAAAGTCAGGAGAAGTGGACTAGCGGCAGCCTGAGATTGCTTGTAAAGCAGTTGTCACAAAAGAGCCAGGATATGTCGATTTGTAGCGCCCTGAGATTGCTTGTAAGGCAGTTTCACAAAATAGCCAGGCGTATTCGGTTTTAGCAGGCTGAGATTGATTGTAAGGCAGTTTTAAAAAAAAGAGGCAGATGTCGTTTTGTAGCCGCCTGAGATTGCTTTTAAGGCAGTTTTAAAAAAACAAGAGATAACGGCTCGTAGACGCCTGGGATTGCTTGTAAGGCAATTGGAACAAAAAGGTAGGGAATTGGGATTGCTGCAGCCTGAGATTGCTTGTAAGGCAGTTACCGCAAAAGAGCCAGGAGAAATCGGCACGTAGACCCCTGGGATTTCTTTTAAGGCGATTGGCACAAAAAGTCAGGAGAACTTTCCTGGCGGCAGCCTGAGATTGCTTGTAAGGCTGTTGTCACAAAAGAGGTAGGAGATTTCGATTTATAGCGGCCTGAGATTGCTTGCTAGGCAGTTTCACAAAAGAGCCAGGCGTATTCGCCTTCTAGCGGCTTGAGATTTCTTGTAAGGCAGTTTCACAAAAGAGACAGGAGATGTCGTTTTGTAGCAGCCTGATATTACTTGTAAGGCAGTTTTCACAAAAGGGCCAAGAGAAGTCGGCTCGTAGCAGCCTGACATAGCTTGTAAGGCAGTTGTCACAAATGCGCCAGGAGAAATCGGCTGGGATTGCTTGTAAGGCAATTCGCACAAAAAGCCAGGAGAATTCATATTGCTGCAGCCTGAGAATGCTTGTAAGGCAGATGCCACAAATGAAACAGGAGAAATCGCTTCGTAGCAGCCTGGGATTGCGTGTAAGGCAATTGGCACAAACATTTAGGAGAATTAGACTAGCGGAAGCCTGAAATTGCTTGTAAGGCAGTTGTCACAAAAGAGCAAGGATATGTCGATTTGTAACGGCCTGAGATTGCATGTAAGGCAGTTTCACAAAAGAGCCAGGCGTATTCGGCTTGTAGCAGGCTGAGATTGCTTGTAAGGCTGTTTTAAAAATAGAGACAGGAGATATCGTTTTGTAGCAGCCTGAGATTGCTTTTAAGGCAGTTTTTATAAAAGAGACAAGAGAAGTCGGCTCGTAGACGCCTGGGATTGCGTGTAAGGCAATTTGCACAAAAGAGCAAGGAAAATACGGCTTGCAGCAGCCTGAGATTGCTTGTAAGGCAGTTGCCACAAATGAGCCAGTAGAAATCGGCTCGTAGCCGCCTGGAATTACTTATAAGGCATTTGGCACAAAAAGTCAGAACTGTCCTGGCGGCAGTCTAAGATTGCTTGTAAGGCACTTGTCACAAAAGAGACAGGAGATGTCGATTTGTAGCGGCCTGAGAGTGCTTGCAAGGCAGTTTCACAAAAGAGCCAAGCATATTCGGCTTGTATCGGCCTGAGATTGCTTGTAAGGCTGTTTTCACAAAAGAGCCAAGAAAAGCCGGCTCGTAGACGCCTGGGATTGCTTGTAAGGCAATTGGCACAAAAAGTCAGTAGAACTGTTCTGGCGGTAGGCTGATATTGCTTGTAATGCAGTTGTCACAAAAGAGACAGGAGATGTCGATTTGTAGCTGCCTGAGATTGCTTGCAATGCAGTTTCACAAAAGAGCCTGGCGTATTCGGCTTGTAGCGGCCTGAGATTGCTTGCAAGGCAGTTTCACAAAAGAGCCTGTCGTATTCGGCTTGTAGCGATCTGAGATTGCTTGTAAGGCAGTTTCACAAAAGAGACAGGAGATGTCGTTTTGTAGCAGACTGATATTACTTGTAAGGCAGTTTCACAAAATTGCCAAGAGAAGTCGGCTCGTAGCAGTCTGACATTGCTTGTAAGGCAGTTGTCACAAAAGCGCCAGGAGAATTCTGCTTGTAGCAGCCTGAGATTTCTTGGAAGGCAGTTGCCACAAAAGGGCCAGGAGAATCGGCTCGTAGCCGCCTGGGATTACTTGTAAGGCAATTCGATCAAAAACCAGGAGAATTCATATTGCTGCAGCCTGAAAATGCTTGTAAGGGAGATCCCACAAATGAGCTAGGAGAAATCGGCTCGTAGCAGCCTGGGATTGCTTGTAAGGCAGTTGTCACAAAAGAGCCAGGAGCTGTCGATTTGCAGCGGCCTGTGATTGCTTGTCAGGCAGTTTCACAAAAGAGCCAGGCGTATTCGACTTGTAGTAGTCTGAGATTGCTTGTAAGGCAGTTTTCACAAAAGAGACAGGAGATGTCATTTTGTGGCAGCCTGATATTGTTTGTAAGGCAGTTTTCACAAAAGAGCCAAGAGAAGTCGGCTCGTAGCAGCGTGACATTGCTTGTAAGGCAGTTGTCACAAAAGAGCCTGGATAATTCGGCTTATAGCAGCCTGAGATGGCTTGTAAGGCAGTTGCCACAAAAGAGCCAGGAAAAATCGGCACGCAGCCGCCTGCGATTGTTTTTAAGGCAATTGGCACAAGAAGTCAGGAGAATTGGGCTAGCGGCAGCCTGATATTGCTTGTAAGGCAATTGTCACAAAAGGGACAGGAGATGTCGATTTGTAGCGGCCCGAGTTTGCTTGCAAGGCAGTTTTCACAAAAGAGCCAAGAGAAGTCGGCTAGTAGCATCCTGATTTTGCTTGTAAGGCAGTTGTCACAAAAGAGCCAGGAGAAATCGCCTCGTAGCCGCCTGGGATTGCTTGCAAGGCAATTGGCACAAAAAGCCAGGTGAATTGGGATTGCTGCAGCCTGAGATTGCTTGAAAGGCAGTTTTCACAAAAGAGCAAAGAGAAGTCGGCTCGTAGCCGCATGGGATTGCTTGTAAGGCAGTTGTCAGAAAAGAGCCAGGATATGTCGATTTGTAGCGGCCTGAGATTGCTTGCAAGGCAGTTTTCACAAAAGAGCCAAGAGAAGTTTGCTAGTAGCATCCTGATTTTGCTTGTAAGGCAATTGGCACAAAAAGTCAAGAGAATTGGGCTAGCGGCAGCCTGAGAATACTTGTAAGGCAGTTGTCACAAAAGAGCCATGAGATGTCGATTTGTAGCGGCCTGAGATTGCTTGTAAGGCAGTTTCACAAAAGAGCCAAGCGTATTCGGCTTGTAGCAGGCTGAGAATGCTTGTAAGGCAGTTTTCACAAAAGAGACAGATGTCGTTTTGTAGCAGCCTCTGATTGCTTGTAAGGCAGTTTTCACAAAAGAGCCAAGATAAGTCAGCTCGTAGCAGTCTGACATTGCTTGTAAGGCAGTTGTCAAAAAAGAGCCAGAAGAATTCGTCTTGTAGCTGACTGAGATTGCTTGTAAGGCAGTTGCCACAAACGAGCCAGGAGAAATAGGCTCGAGCCGCATGGGATTGCTTGTAAGGCAATTGGCACAAAAAGCCAGGAGAATTGGGCTTTTAGCAGCCTGAGAATGCTTGTAAGGCAGATCCTACAAATGAGCTAGGAGAAATCGGCTCGTAGCAGCCTGGGATTGCTTGTAAGGCAATTGGCACAAAATCCTGGCGAATTGGGCTTGCTGCAGACTGAGATTGCTTGAAAGGCAGTTTTCACAAAAGAGCCAAGAGAAGTCGGCTCGTAGCAGGCTGACATTCCTTGTAAGACACTTACAACAAAAGAGCCAGGAGAAATCGGCACGTAACCACCTGGGATTGCTTTTAAGGCATTTGGCTCAAAAAGTGAGGAGAATTGGGCTAGCGGCAGCGTGATATTGCTTGTGAGGCAGTTGTCACAAAAGAGACAGGAGATGTCGATTTGTAGCGGCCTGAGATTGCTTGCAAGGCAGTTTCCCAAAAGAGCCAGGCGTATTCATCTTGTAGCAGGCTGAGATTGCTTGTAAGGCAGTTTTCACAAAAGATCCCAAAAAAGTCGGCTGGTAGAAGCCTGAGGTTGCTTGTAAGGCAGTTGCCACAAAAGAGCCAGGAGAATTGGGCTTGCTGCAGCCTGAGATTCGTTGTAAGGTAGTTTTCACAAAAGAGCCAGAAGAAATCGGCTCGTATCCGCCTGGGATTATTTGTAAGGCAATTGGCACAAAAAGCCAGGAGAATTGGGCTTGTAGCAGCCTGAGAATTCTTGTAAGACAGATGCCACATATGAGCCAGGAGAAAACGGTTCGTAGCAGCCTGGGATTGCTTGTAAGGCAATTGGCACAAAAAGTCAGCAGAATTGGACTAG
The DNA here is from genome assembly GCA_964036315.1 of Acanthosepion esculentum. Lineage (NCBI taxonomy): Eukaryota > Metazoa > Mollusca > Cephalopoda > Sepiida > Sepiidae > Acanthosepion > Acanthosepion esculentum. The sequence continues at coordinate 259,024 of OZ038489.1, forward strand.
CTGCAGCCTGAGATTGCTTGTAAGGCAGTTTTCACAAAAGAGCCAGGATATGTCGATTTGTAGCAGCCTGAGAATGCTTGTAAGGCAGTTTTCACAAAAGAGCCAAGAGAAGTCGGCTCGTAGCCGCCTGGGATTGCTTGTAAGGCAATTGGCACAATAAGTCAGGAGAATTGGGCTTGGAGCAACCTGAGAATGCTTCTAAGGCAGATGCCACAAATGAACCAGGAGAAATCGATTCGTAGCCGCCTGGGATTGCTTGTAAGGCAATTGGCACAAAAAGCCAGGAGAATTGGGATTGCTGCAGCCTGAGATTGCTTGTAAGGCAGTTTTCACAAAAGAGACAGGAGATGTCTATTAGTAGCGGCCTGAGATTGCTTGCAAGGCAGTTTCACAAAAGAGACAGGCGTATTCGTCTTGTAGCAGGCTGAGATTGCTTGTAAGGCAGTTTTCACTAAAGAGCCAAGAGAAGTCGGCTCGTAGCATCCCGATTTTGCTTGTAAGGCAGTTGTCACAAAAGAGCCAAGAGAATTCGTCTTGTCGCAGCCTGAGATTGCTTTTAAGGCAGTTGCCACAAAAGAAATCAGGAGAAATCGGCTCGTAGCCGCCTGGGATTGCTTGGAAGGCAATTGGCACAAAAAGCCAGGAGAATTTGGATTGCTGCAGCCAGAGATTGCTTGTAAGGCAGTTTTCACAAAAGAGCCAAAAGTAGTCGGCTCGTAGCAGTCTGACATTGCTTGTAAGGCAGTTGTCACAAAAGAGCCAGGAGAATTCGGCTTGTAGCAGCCTGAGTTTGCTTGTAAGACAGTTTCCACAAAAGAATCAGGAGAAATCGGCTCGTAGGTGCCTGTGATTTCTTGTAAGCCAATTGGCACAAAAAGCCAAAAGTGTTGGGGTTGCTGCAGCCTGAGATGGCTTGTAAGGCAGTTTTCCAAACGAACCAAGAAAAGTCGGCTCGTAGCAGCCTGAAATTGCTTGTAAGGCAGTTGCCAAAAAAGAGCCAGTAGAAATCGGCTTGTAGCAGCCAGAGTTTGCTTGTAAGCCACTTGTCATAGAAGAGCCAGGCGTAGTCGGCCCGTAGCATCCTGAGATTTCTTTTAAGGCAATTCTCACAAAAGAGCCAGGAGAATTCGTCCTGTAGAGGCCTGAGATTGCTTGTAAGGCAGTTGCCACAAAAGAGCCAGGTGAAATACGCTCGTAGCAGCCTGGGATTACTTGTAAGGCAATTGGCAAAAAAAGCCAGGAGAATTGGGCTTGCTGCAGCCTGAGATTGCTTGTAAGGCAGTTGCCACAAAAGAGAAAGGCGTAGTCAGCTTGTAGCAGCCTGAGATTTCTTGTAAGGCAGTTGTCACGAAAGAGCCAGGAGATCGATTTGTAGCAGCCTGCGATTGCTTGTAAGGCATTTGTCATAAAAGAGCCAGGCGTAGTCGGCTCGTAGCAGCCTGAGATTGCTTGGAAGTAAGTTGGCACAAAAGAGGCAGGAGAAATCGGCTTGTAGCAGCCTGAGATCCTTTGTAAGACAGTTTTCACAAATAGCCCGGAGAAGTCGGCCCATAGAAGCAGGAGATTGCTTGTAAGGCAGTAGTCAAAAAAGAGCAAGCAGGTGTAGGCTTGTAGCGGACTCAGATTAATGTAAGGCAATTTCCACAAATGTCCCAGGAAAACCGGCTCGTAGAACCTGAGATTTCGTGTAAGGCAGTTTACACAAAAAGCCAGGAGAAGTTGGCTCGTAGCAGCTTGGGATTGCTTGTAAGGCAATTGGCACAAAAGAATCAGGCCTAGTCGGCTTGTATCAGCTTGAGATTGCTTGTAAGGCAGTTGTCACAAAAGAGACAGGCGTAGTCAGCTTGTAGCAGTCTGAGATTGCTTGTAAGTCAGTTGTCAAAAAAGAGCCAGGAGATCGATTTGTAGCAGCCTGGTATTTCTTGTAAGGCAGTTGCCACAAAAGAGCCAGTTGAAATAGGCTCGTATCAGCCTGGGATTGCTTGTAAGGCAGTTGTCACAAATGAGCCAGGAGATGTCGATTTTAGCAGCCTGAGAATGCTTGTAAGGCTGTTGCCAAAAAAGAGCCAGGTGAAATAGGCTCGTAGCATCCTGGGATTGCTTGTAAGGAAATTTGCAAAAAGAGCCATGAGAATTGTGCTTGCGGCAGCCTGAGATTCCTTGTAAGGCAGTTGTCACAAATGAGCCAGGAGATTTCGATTTGTAGCAAGCTGAGATTTCTTGTAAGGCAGTTGTCTCAAAAGAGACAGGCGTAGTAGTCTTGTGGCAGCCTGAGATTGCTTGTAATGCAGTTACCACATAAGAGCAAGCAGGTGTAGTCTTGTAGCAGCCTGAGATTGCTTGAAAGGCAATTTTCACAAAATATCCAGGATAAGCGGCTCGTAGAGGCCTGAGATTGTTTTTAATGCAATTGGCACAAAAGAGCCAGGAGAAGTGGGCTTGTAGCTGCCTAAGATTGCTTGTAAGGCAGTTTTCACAAAAGAGCCAGTTGATGACGAATTGTAGCAGCCTGAGATTATGTGTAAAACAGTTGGCACAAAAGGGCCTGGCGTAGTCGTCTTGTAGCAGCCTGAGATTGCCCGTAAGGCATTTGCCACAAAAGAGTGAGGAGATCGATTTGGAGCAGCCTGAGATTGCTTGTAAGGCAGTTGTCATAGAAGATCCATGCGAAGTCGGCTCGTAGCAGCCTGATATTGCTTGGAAGGCAGTTGGCACAAAAGAGGCAGGAGAAATCGACTTGTAGCAGCCGGAGAACCTTTGTAAGACAATTTTTACAAATGGCCTGGAGAAGTCGGCCCATAACAGCGGGAGATTGCTTGTAAGGGAAAAAAGAGTCAGCAGGTGTAAGTTTGTAGCAGACTGAGATTGCTTGAAATGCAATTTTCACAAATGTGCCAGGAGAACCGGCTCGTAGAAGCCTGAGATTGCGTGTAAGGCAATTTTCACAAAAAGCCAGGAGAAACGGGCTCATGGCTGCGTGGAATTGCTTGTAATGAAATTGGCACAAAAATCCAGGAGAATTGGGCTTGCTGCTGTGATTGCATGTAAGGCAGTTGCTACAAAAGCCTGAGATTGCTTGTAAGGCAGTTTTCACAAGAGAGCCAAGAGAAGTCGGCTCGGAGCAGCCTGACATTGCTTGTAAGGCAGTTGTCACAAAAGAGCCAGGAGAATTCGGCTTGTAGCAGCCTGAGATTGCTTGTAAGGCAGTTGCCACAAAAAAGCCAGAAGAAACCAGCCCGTAGCAGCCTGGGATTATTTGTGAGGCAATTGGCAATAAAGCCAGTAGAATTAGGCTTGCTGCACCCTGAGATTGCTTGTAAGGCCAGGCGTAGACGGCTTGTAGCAGTCTGAGATTGCTTTTAAGGCATTTGTCACAAAAGAGCCAGGAGATGACGGCTCGTAGAAGCCTGAGATTGCTTTTAACCAGTTGTCACAAAAGAGCCAGGAGAATTCGGCTTGTAGCAGCCTGAGATTGCTTGAAAGGCAGTTGCCACAAAAGAGCCAGGAGAAATCCGCTAGTAGCAGCCTGGGATGGCTTGTAAGGCAATTGGCACAAAAGATCCAGGAGATCGGCTCGTAGCAGCCTGAGATTGCTTGTAAGGCAGTTGTCATAGAAGAGCCAGGCTCGTAGCAGCCTGAGATTGCTTGGAAGGCAGTTGGCAGAATAGAGGCAGGAGAAATCGGCTTGTAGCAACCTGAGATCCTTTGTAAGACAGTTTTCACAAATTGCCCGATGAAGTCGGCCCACAGCAGCCTGAGATTGCTTGTAAGGCAGTTTTCACAGAAGAGCCAGCAGGTGTAGGCTTGTATCAGCCTGAGCTTGTTGTAAGGCAGTTTTCACAAAAGAGCCAGGATATGTCGTTTTGTAGCAGCCTGAGACTGCTTGTAAAGCAGTTGCCACAAAAGAGAAATCGGCTCGTAGCAGCCTGGGATTTCTTGTAAGGCAATTGGCAAAAAAGCCAGGAACATTGGGCTTGCTGATGCCTGAGATTGCTTGAAAGGCAGTTGTCACGAAAGAGCCAGGTGATCGATTTTTTAGCAGCCAGAGATTGCTTGTAATGCAGTTGTCTTAAAGGTGCCAGCAGGTGTAGGCTTGTAGAAGAATGAGATTGCTTGTAAGGCAATTTTCACAAATCTCCCAGGAGAACCGGCTCGTAGAATCCTAAGATTGCGTGTAAGGCACTTTCCACAAAAGGCCAGGAGAAATGGGCTCGTAGCAGCCTGAGATTGCTTGTAAGGCAGGTGTAACAAAAGAGCCAGGCGTATTCGGCTTGTAGCAGCCTGAGATTGCTTGTAAGGCTGTTTTCACAAATGAGCCAGGAGAATTCGGCTCGTAGCAGCCTGGGATTGCTTGTAAGGCAACTGTCACAAAAAGCCAGGAGAATTGGGCTTGCTGCAGCCTGAGATTCGTTGTAAGGCAGTTGTCACAAAAAGCCAGGAGAAATGGGCTCGTAGCTGCGTGGGATTGCTTGTAAGGCAATTGGCACAAAAAGCCAGGAGAATTGGCTTGCTGCAGCCTGAGATTGATTGTAAGACATTTGTCACAAAAGAGTCAGGAGATGTCGATTTTTAGCAACCTGAGATTGCTTGTAAGGCAGTGGTCACAAAGGAGACAGGCGTAGTCAGCTTGTAGCAGCCTGAGATTGATGTTAGCCAGTTTTGACAGAAGAGCCAGCAGGTGTCGGCTTGTATCAGCCTGAGATTGCTTGTAAGGCAGTTTTCACAAAAGAGCCAGGATATGCCGTTTTGTAGCAGCCTGAGATTGCTTGTAAGGGATTTTTCATTTGGTCAGATAGTAAAAAGTACAGCTTTTACCATGTGCGCGGTATGTCGTCTCACAATTTACAGCATCCGAATTCCAGTGTGCACAATAAGACTGCATTTCTAATTTTTCCTTTTTATCGAATCCACAAAATATTGGTGTCCAATTGTCGGGAATTTCTTGCCTTATCCATAATTAGAAAAGTTTTCTCTACACCTTGACTAGTGTCGAGGCGAAATTCAGCGATATGGGAACTTGTGTTAGCTCATTTGCGGAAATATTCATGCGGCCCTCAACTGGGAAATCAGTCATATTTCAGTTGTTTATAACTTTTTTCCAGTAAAAGAAATATTTTCAAAATGAGTATAAAATTGTGTGCAATTATTTGATTTGTCTATGTTTACAGGGATTTTTAATTTGGTCAGATAGTAAAAAGTACTGCTTTCACCAAGTGCGCGGTATGTCGTCTGACAATTTACAGCGTCCGAATTCCAGTTTGCACAATAAGACTGCATTTCTAATTATTCCTGTTTATCGAATCTACAAAATATTGGTGTGCAATTGTCGGGAATTTCTGGCCTTATCCATAATTACAAAAGTTTTTTCTACACGTTGAATAGGGTAGAGGCGAAATTCAACGATATGGGGACTTGTGTTAGCTCATTTGCGGACATTTTCATGCGGTTCTAAATTTGGAAATCAGTCATATTTCACTTGTTTATAACTTTCTTCCAGTAATAGAAATATTTTCAAAATGAGTATAAAATTGTGTGCAAGTATTTTATTTGTCTATGTTTACAGGGATTTTTCATTTGGTCAGATTGTAAAAAGTACAGCTTTCACCATATGCACGGTATGTCGTCTGACAATATACAGCGTCCGAATTCCAGTGTGCACAATAAGACTGAATTTCTAATTTTTCCTTTTATCGAATCCACAAAATATTGGTGTCCAATTGTCAGGTATTTCTTGCCTTATCCATAATTACACAATTTTTCATACACCTTGACTAGAGTCTCGGCGAAATTCAACGATATGGGGACTTGTGTTAGCTCATTTGCGGAAATCTTCATGTGGCCCTAAACTGGGAAATCAGTCATATTTCACTTGTTTATAACTTTTTTCCAGTAAAAGAAATATTTTCAAAATGGGTATCAAATTGTGTGCAATTATTTGATTTGTCTATGTTTACAGGGATTTTTTATTTGGTCAGATAGTAAAAAGTACAGCTTTCACCATGTGCACTATATGTCGTCTGACAATTTACAGTGTCCGAATTCCAGTGTGCACAATAAGACTGCATTTCTAATTTTTCCTTTTCATCAAATCCACAAAATATTTGTGTCCAATTGTGGGGAATTTCTATCCTTATCCATAATTACAAAATTTTTCATACACCTTGACTAGAGTCGAGGCTAAATTCAACGATATGTGCACTTGTGTTAGCGCATCTGCGGAAATTTTCATGCGGCCCTAAACTGGGAAATCAGTCATATTTCACGTGTTTATAACATTTATCCTGTAAAAGAAATATTTTCAAAATGGGTATCCAATTGTGTACAATTATTTGATTTTCTATGTTTACAGGAAGTTTTATTTTGGTCCGATAGTAAAAAGTACAGCTTTAAAAATGTGAGCGGTAAGTCGTCTGACAATTTACAGCGTCCGAATTCCAGTGTGCACAATAAGACTGCATTTCTAATTTTTCCTTTTTATCGAATCTACTAAATATTGGTGTCCAATTGTCGAAAACTTCTTGCCTTATCCATAATTACAAAAGTTTTTTTTACACCTTGATTTGAGTCGAGGCGAAATTCAAAGATATGGGGACTTGTGTTATCTCATTTGCGGATTTCAATGTGAGCGGTATGTCGTCTGACAATTTACGGCGTCCGAGCATGTGCACAATAAGACTGCATTCTAGGAACATCAGGCTAAGAAGATGCAATATATAATATAATCCGGATGAAAATCTGAATTCTAATGATGAATAGGATGCGATCATACCCGACATGTATGTTTTGTCGCTTTTCGTCGTATAACAGACTGCTATTTAGCAGACGCTTGATATTAATAAAAATGCATTCATTAATGTTATTTTCTGAAACTACTGTCATCATTCTATGAACATCAGGTTTAGATGATGCAATATGTAATATAATCCGGATGAAAATCTGAATTCTAATGATGAATAGGATGCGATCCTACCCGACATGTATGTTTTGTCGCTTTTCGCCGTATAATAGACAGCTACTTAGCAGACGCTTGATATTAATAAAAATGCATTCATTAATGTTATTTTCTGAGACTAGTGACACAATTCTATGAACATCAAGCCTAGATGATGCAATATGTAATATAATCCGTATGAAAATCTGAATTTTAATGATGAATAGGATGCGATCATCCCCGACATGTATGTTTTGTCGCTTTTCGCCGTATAACAGACAGTTACTTAGCAGACGCTTATATGAATTCTAATGATGAATAGGATGCGATCCTACCCGACATGTATGTTTTGTCGCTTTTCGCCGTATAATAGACAGCTACTTAGCAGACGATTGATATTAATAAAAATGCATTCATTAATGTTATTTTCTGAAATAGTGTCAGTATTCTATGAATATCAGGCTTAGATGATGCAATATTTAATAAAATCCGGATGTAAATCTGAATTCTAATGATGAATAGGATGCGATCTTTAACCAACATGTATGTTTTGTCGCTTATCGCCGTATAACAGACAGTTACTTAACAGACGCTTTATATTTATAAAAATGCATTCATTAATGTTATTTTCTGAAATAGTGTCAAAATTCTATGAACATTAGGTTTAGGTGATGCAATATGTAATATAATCCGGGTGAAAATCTGAATTCTAATGATGAATAGGATGCGATGATTACCCGACATGTATGTTTTCTCGCTTTTCGCCGTATAACAGACCGTTACTTAGCAGACGCTTGATATTAATAAAAATGCATTCATTAATGTAACTTTCTGAAATAGTGTCAGTATTCTATGAATATCAGGCTTAGATGATGCAATATGTAATATAATCCGGACGAAAATCTGAATTCTAACGATGAATAGGATGCGATCATTACCCGACATGTATGTTTTGTCGCTTTTCGCCGTATAACAGACAGTTACTTAGCAGACGCTTATATGAATAAAAATGCATTCATTAATGTTATTTTCTGAACTAGAGTCAATATTCTATGAACATCAGGCTTAGATGATGCAATATGTAATATAGTCTTGATGAAAATCTGCCTTCTAATGATGAATAGGATGCGATCATTACCCGACATGTATGTTTTGTCGCTTTTCGCCGTATAACAGACAGTTAATTAGCAGACGCTTGATTTTAATAAAAATGCATTCATTAATGTTATTTGCTGTATTAGTGTCAGCATTCTATGAACATCAGGCTTAGATGATGCAATATGTAATATAATCCGGATGAAAATCAGAATTCTAATGATGAATAGGATGCGAAAATTACCCGACACGTTTGTTTTGTCGCTTATCGCCATATAACAAACAGTTACTTAACAGACGCATGATATTAATAAAAATGCATTCATAAATGTTATTTTTTGAAATTGTGTCAGCATTCTAGCAACATCAGGCAGAGATGATGTAACATGTACTATAATCCGGATGAAAAACTGAATTCTAAAGATGAAAAGGATGCGACCATACCCGACATGTATGTTTTGTCGCTTTTCGACGTATAACAGACAGCTATTTAGCAGACGCTTGATATTTATAAAAATGCATTCATTAATGTTATTTTCTGAAACTAGTGTCAGCATTCTATGAACATCAGGCTTAGATGATGCAATATGTAATATAATCCGGATGAAAATGTGAATTCTAATGATGAATAGGATGCGATCATTATCCGACATGTATGTTTTGTCGCTTTTCACCGTATAACAGACAGCTACTTTGCAGACGCTTGATATTAATAAAAATGCTTTCATTCATGTTATTTTCCTAAACTAGTGTCAGCATTCTATGAACATCAGGCATAGTTGATGCAATATGTAATATAATTCAGATAAAAATCTGAATTCTAATGATGAATAGCATCCTATCATACCCGAGATGGATATTTTGTCGCTTTTCACCGTATAACAGACAGTTACTTAGCAGACGCTTGATATTAATAGAAATGCATTCATTAATGTCATTTTCTGAAACTAGTGTCAGCATTCTATGAACATCCGGGTTAGATGATGCAATATGTAATATAATCCGGATAAAAATCTGAATTCTAATGATGAATAGGATGTGATGATTACCCGACATTTATGTTTTGTCGCTTTTCGCCGTATAACAGACAGTTACTTAGCAGACGCTTGATATTAATAAAAATGCATTCATTAATGTTATTTTCTGAAAATAGTGTCAATATTCTAAGAACATCAGGCTTCGATGATGCAATATGTAATATAATCCGGATGAAAATCTGAATTCTAATTATGAATAGGATGCGATGTTTACCCGACATGTATGTTTTGTCGCTTATCGCCGTATAACAGACAGTTACTTAGCAGACGTTTGATATTAACAAAAATGCATTCATAAATGTTATTTTCTGAAATAGTGTCAACATTCTATGAACATCAGGCTTAGATGATGCAATATATAATATAATCCGGATAAAAATCTGAATTCTAATGATGAATAGGATCCGATGATTACCCGATATGTATGTTTTGTCGTATTTCGCTGTATAAGAGACAGTTACTTAGCAGACGCTCGATATTAATAAAAATGCATTCATTAATGCTTTTGTCTGAAACTTGTGACAGAATCCTATAAAAATATGTCTTACGTGATGCAAAATGTCATATAATCCGGACTAAAATCTGAATTCTAATGAAGAATATGATACGATCAAACCCGACTTGAATGTTTTGTCGCTTTTCGTCGTATAACCGACAGTTATTTATCAGAGTCTTGATATTAATAAAAATGCATACATTAAAGTTATTTTCTCAAACTCGTGTCAACATTCTATAAATATAAGTCTTAAATGATTCATAATATATTATAATCGGGTAGAGAATCTGAATTCTAATGATGAATATGCTCCGATCATACCTGACATGTACGTTTTGTCACTTTTCGCCGTATGACCGGCATTTGCTTAGCAGAGGTTTCATATTATTAAAAATGAATTCATTAATGTTATTTTCTGAACCATGAGTCTTAGATGATGCTAAATGTAAGATAAACCGGAAGACAATCTAAATTGTAATAATGAATGACATGCGATCAAAGCGGACTTGGATGTTTTGTCGCTTTTCGCCGTACAAACGAAGTTATTTACAGACTCTTGATATTAATAAAAATGCATTCATTAATGTTATTTTCTGAAGCTAGTGTCAGCATTCTATAAACTTAAAGCTTAGATGATGCAAAATATAATATAATCCGGAAGAAAATTTGAATTTTATGATGAATATTATGCGATCAAAACCCGACTTGAATGTTTTGTGGCTTTTCGCCGTATATCCGATAGTTACTTAGCAGAGGCCTGATATATATTAAAAATGCGTTCATTAATGTTATTTTCTTAAACTAGCGTCAGAATTCTATGAAGAAAAGTCTGAGATGATGCAAAATGTAATATAATCCTGAGAAAAATCTGAATTCTAATGATTAATATGATGCTATCAAACCCGACAAGAATGTTTTGTCGCATTTCGTTGTTTAACAGACAGTTACTTAGCAGACGCTCCATATTAATAAAAATGCAGTCATTAATGTTATTTTCTGAAACTCGTCTCCGCATTCTATAAACATAAGGCTTAGATGATGCAATATGTAATATAATCCGGAAGAAAATCTGAATTCTTAGGATGAAATTGATGCGATCAAATCCGATTTTCTGTCACTTTTCGCCTATTAAACGAATTACTTCGCAGACGTTTGATATTAATAAAAATGCATTAAGAAATGTTATTTTCTTAAACTAGTCTGAGAATTCTATAAACATAAGTTATAGATAATACAAAATATAATTTAATTCGTGAGAAAATCTGAATTCTAATTATGAATTTGATGTGATTAAATTTGACTTGGACGTTGTGTCGCTTTTCGCCGTATAACAGATAGTTACTTAGTAGACGTTTGATATTAATAAAAATGCATTCATTAATGTTATTTTCCTCTACTAGTGTCAACATCCTATAAACATAAGTCATACATTATGCAAAATGTAATATAATCCAGCAGAAAATCTGAATTCTTATGATGAATATGATGCGATCAAAACCGACTTGGATGTTTTGTCTCTTTTCGCCGTATTGCCGACAGTTACTTAGCAGACGCTTGATATTAAAAAAATGCATTAATTATTTTTCTTTTCTTAAAATAATGCCAGCATTCTATGAACATAATGCTTCGATGATGCAAAATGTAATATAATCCGGAAGAATATATCGAATCTTGAAGAATATGATGCGATCAAACCCGACCTGAATATTTTGTTGCTTTTCGCCGTATAATCGACAGTTACATAGTAGACGCTTGATATTAATAAAAATGCATTCATTTATGTTATTTTCTTAAACTACTGTCATCATTCTATTAAAATAGGGTTAGATCATGCAAAATGTAATATAATCCGGATGAAAATCTGAATTCTAATGATGAAGCGGATACCATCATACCCGACAGGTATGTTTTGTAGCTTTTCGCCGTATAGCAGAGAGTTACTTAGCAGACGCTTGATATTAATAAAAATGCATTCATTAATGTTATTTTCTGAAATAGTGTCAACATTCTATGAACTTCAGTTTTAGATGATGCGATATGTAATATAATCCGGATGAAAATCAGAATTATAATGATGAATAGGATGCGATTATTACCCCACATGTATGTTTTGTCGCTTTTCGCCGTATAACAGACAGTTACTTAGCAGACGCTTGATATGAATAAAAATGCATTCATTAATATTATTTTCTGAAACTTGTGTCAGCATTCTATGAACATCACGCTTAGATGATGCGATATGTAATATAATCCGTATGAAAATCTGAATTCTAATGATGAATAGGATGCGATCATTACCCGACATGTATGTTTTGTCGCTTTTCCCCGTATAACAGACAGTTATTTAGCAGACGCTTGATATGAATATAAAAGCATTCATTAATGTTAGTTTCTAACCCTAACCCTGCCGGATTATATTATATATTGCATCATCGAAGCCTGATGTTCTTAGAATATTGACACTATTTTCAGAAAATAACATTAATGAATGCATTTTTATTAATATAAAGCGTCTGCTAAGTAACTGTCTGTTATACGGCGAAAAGCGACAAAACATACATGTCGGGTAATCATCGCAACCTATTCATCATTAGAATTCAGATTTTCATCCGGATTATATTAAATATTGCATCATCTAACCCGGATGTTCATAGAATGTTGACACTATTTCAGAAAATAACATTAATGAATGCATTTTTATTAATATCAAGCGTCTGCTAAATAACTGTCTGTTATACGGCGAAAAGCGACCAAAAATACATGTCAGGTAATGATCGCATCATATTTTTCATTAGAATTAAGATTTGCATCCGGATTATAATACATGTTGCATCATCTAAGCCTGATTTTCATAGAATGCTGACAGTTTTTCAGCAAATAACATTAATGAATGGATTTTTATTAATATAAAGCGTCTGCTAAGTAACTGTCTGTTATTCGGCGAAAAGCGACAAACATACATGTCGGGTAATGATAGCATCCTATTCATTATTAGAAATCAGATTTTCATCCCTGATTATATTACATATTGCATCATCTAATCCTGATGTTCATTGAATGCTGACACTATTTCAGAAAATAACATTAATGAAAGCATTTATATTAATATCAAGCGTCTGCTAAGTAATTGTCTGTTATACGGCGAAATAGACAAGACATACATGTCGGGTAATGATCGCATCCTATTCATCATTAGAATTCAGATTTTCATCCGGATTATATTACATATTGCATCATCTAAGCCTGATGTTCATAGAATGCTGACACGCATTTAGAAAATACTAATAATGAATGCATTTTCATTAATATCAAGCATCTGCTAAGTAACTGTCTGTTACATGGCGAAAAGCGACAAAACGTACATGTCAGGTAATGATGGAATCCTATTCATCATTAGAATTCAGATTTTCATCCGGATTATATTACATATTGCGTCATCTAAGCCTGATTTTCATAGAATATTGACACAATTTCAGAAAATAACATTAATCTATGCATTTTTATTCATATCAATCGGTTTCTAAGTAACTGTCTGTTATACGGCGAAAAGTGACAAAACATACATTCCTGGTAATGATCGCATCTTATTTATCATTATAATTCAGATTTTCATCCGGATTTTATTACTTATTACATCATCTAAGCCTGATGTTCAAAGAATGCTGACACCATTTCAGAAAATAACATTAATGAATGCATTTTTATTAATATCAATCGTCTGCTAAGTAACTGTCTGTTATACGGCGAAAAGCGACAAAACATACATGTCGGGTATGATCGCATCCTATTCATCATTAGAATTCAGATTTTCATCCGGATTATATTACATATTGCATCATCTAAGCCTGATGTTCATAGAATGTTGACACCATTTCAGAAAATAACATTAATGAATGCATTTTTATTAATATCAAGCGTCTGCTAAGTAACTGTCTGTTATACGGCGAAAAGCGACAAAACATACATGTCAGGTAATCATCGCAACCTATTCATCATTAGAATTCAGATTTTCATCCGGATTATATTAAATATTGCATCATCTAACCCGGATGTTCATAGAATGTTGACACTATTTCAGAAAATAACATTAATGAATGCATTTTTATTAATATCAAGCGTCTGCTAAATAACTGTCTGTTATACGGCGAAAAGCGACCAAAAATACATGTCAGGTAATGATCGCATCATATTTTTCATTAGAATTAAGATTTGCATCCGGATTATAATACATGTTGCATCATCTAAGCCTGATTTTCATAGAATGCTGACAGTTTTTCAGCAAATAACATTAATGAATGGATTTTTATTAATATAAAGCGTCTGCTAAGTAACTGTCTGTTATTCGGCGAAAAGCGACAAACATACATGTCGGGTAATGATAGCATCCTATTCATTATTAGAAATCAGATTTTCATCCCTGATTATATTACATATTGCATCATCTAATCCTGATGTTCATTGAATGCTGACACTATTTCAGAAAATAACATTAATGAAAGCATTTATATTAATATCAAGAATCTGCTAATTAACTGTCTGTTATACGGCGAAAAGCGACAAAACATACATGTCGGGTATGATCGCATCCTATTCATCATTATAATTCAGATTTTCATCCGGATTATATTACATATTGCATCATCTAAGCCTGATGTTCATAGAATGTTGACACTATTTCAGAAAATAACATTAATGAATGCATTTTTATTAATATCAAGCGTCTGCTAAGTAACTGTCTGTTATACATCGAAATACGACAAAACATACATATCGGGTAATCATCGCATCCTATTCATCATTAGAATTCAGATTTTAATCCGGATTATATTATATATTGCATCATCGAAGCCTGATGTTCTTAAAATATTGACACTATTTTCAGAAAATAACATTAATGAATGCATTTTTATTAATATCAAGCGTCTGCTAAGTAACTGTCTGTTATAGGGCGAAAAGCGACAAAACATACATGTCGGGTAGTCATCGCAACCTATTCATCATTAGAATTCAGATTTTCATCCGGATTATATTACATATTGCATCATCTAACCCGGATGTTCATAGAATGTTGACATTATTTCAGAAAATAACATTAATGAATGCATTTTGATTAATATCAAGCGTCTGCTAAATAACTGTCTGTTATACGGCGAAAAGCGACCAAAAATACATGTCAGGTAATGATTGCATCATATTTTTCATTAGAATTAAGATTTGCATCCGGATTATAATACATGTTGCATCATCTAAGCCTGATTTTCATAGAATGCTGACACTATTTCAGCAAATAACATTAATGAATGGATTTTTATTAATATAAAGCGTCTGCTAAGCAACTGTCTGTTATTCGGCGAAAAGCGACAAACATACATGTCGGGTAATGATAGCATCCTATTCATTATTAGAATTCAGATTTTCATCCCTGATTATATTACATATTGCATCATCTAATCCTGATGTTCATTGAATGCTGACACTATTTCAGAAAATAACATTAATGAAAGCATTTATATTAATATCAAGAATCTGCTAATTAACTGTCTGTTATACGGCGAAAAGCGACAAAACATACATGTCGGGTATGATTGCTTCCTATTCATCATTAGAATTCAGATTTTCTTCCGGATTATATTACATATTGCATAATCTAAGGCTGATGTACATAGAATGCTGACACAATTTCAGAAAATAACATTAATTAATGCATTTTTATATATATCAAACGTCTGCTAAGTAACTGTCTGTTATACGGCGAAAAGCGACAAAACATACATGTCGGGTAATGATCGCATCTTATTCATCATTAGAATTCAGATTTACATCCGGATTATATTACATATTGCGTTATCTAAGCCTGATGTTCATAGAATGCTGACACTAGTATCAGAAAATAACATTAATGAAAGCATTTATATTAATATCAAGAATCTGCTATGTAACTGTCCGTTATACGGCGAAAAGCAACAAAACATACATGTCGGGTAATGATCGCATCCTATTCATCATTAGAATTCAGATTTTGATCCGGATTATATTACATATTGTATCTACGCCTGATGTTCATAGAATGCAGACACTATTACAGCAAATAACATTACTGAAAGCATTTTTATTAATATTAAGCGTCTGCTAATTAACTGTCTTTTATACGGCGAAAAGCGACAAAACATACATGTCGGGTAAAGATCGCATCCTATTCATCATTAGAATTCAGATTTTCGTCCGCATTATATTACATATTGCATCATTTTAGTCTGATGTTCATAGAATACTGACACTATTTCAGAAAATAACATTAATTAATGCAATTTTATTAATATCAAGCGTCTGCTAAATAACTGTCTCTTATACGGCGAAAAGAGACAAAACATACATGTCGGGTAATTATCGCATTCTATTCATCATTACAATTCAGATTTTCATCCGGATTATATTACATATTGCATCATCTAAGCCTGGTGTTCACAGAATTCTGACACTATTTCAGAAAATAAAATTAATGAATGCATTTTTATAAATATCAAACGTCTGGTAAGTAACTGTCTGTTATACGGCGAAAAGAGACAAATCATACATGTCGGGTAATGTTCGCATCCTATTCATCATTAGAAGTCAGATTTTCATCCGGATTATAGTACATATTGCATCATCTAAGCCTGATGTTCATAGAATGCAGATACTAGATTCAGAAAATAACATGAATGAATGCATTTTTATTAATATCAAGCGTCTGCAAATAATGTCTGTTATACGGCGAAAAGCGACAAAACATACATGTCGGATATGATCGCATCCTTTTCATCGTTATAATTCAGATTTTCACACGGAATATATTACATATTGCATCATCTAATAATGATGTTCATAGAATTGTGTCACTAGTTTTAGAAAATAACATTAATGAAGGCATTTTTATTAATTTCAAGAGTCTGCTAAGTAATTGTCTGTTATACGGCGAAAACCGACAAAACATACATGTCGGGTAATCATCGCATCCTATTCATCATTAGAATTCAGATTTTTATCCGGATTATATTACATATTGCATCATCTAAGACTGATGTTCATAGAATGATGACACAATTTCAGAATATATCATTAATGTATGCATTTTTATTCATATCAAGCGTCTGCTAAGTAACTGTCTGTTATACGCCGAAAAGCGACTAAACATACATGTCGGGTAATCATCGCATCCTATTCATCATTAGAATTCAGATTTTCATCCGGATTATATTACATATTGCATCATCTACGCCTGATGTTCATAGAATATTGAAAAAATTTCAGGAAATAACAATAATGAATGCATTTTTATTCATATCAATTGTTTGCTAAATAACTGATTGATATACGGCGAAAAGCGGCAAAACATACATGTCGGGTAATGATCGCATCCTATTCATCATAAGAATTCAGATTTTTATCCGGATTATATTACATATTGCATCATCTAAGCCTGATGTTCATAGAATGCTGACACTATTTCAGAAAATAACATTAATGAATGCATTTTTATTAATATAAAGCCTCTGTTAAGTAACTGTCTATTATACGGCGAAAAGCGAGATAAACATACATGTTGGGTAAAGATCGCATCCTATTCATCATTACAATTCAGATTTTCAACCGGAATATATTACATATTGCATCATCTAAGCCTGCTGTTTATAGAATGCTGACACTAATTCAGCAAATAACATTAATGAATGCGTTTTTATTAATATGCAGCGCCTGCTAAGTAACTGTCTGTTATACGGCGCAAAGCGACAAAATATACATGTCGGGTAATTTTCGCATCATTTTCATCATTAGATTTCAGATTTTCGTCCGGATTATATTACATATTGCATCACCTAAGCCTGATGTTGCTAGAATTCTGACACAATTTCAAAAAATAACATTAATGAATGCATTTTTATTAATATCATGCGTCTGCTAAGTAACTGTTTGTTATACGGCGATAAGCGACAAAACAAACGTGTCGGGTAATTTTCGCATCCTATTCATCATTAGAATTCTGATTTTCATCCGGATTATATTACATATTGCATCATCTAAGTCTGATGTTCATAGAATGCTGACACTAATACAGCAAATAACATTAATGAATGCATTTTTATTTATATCAAGTGTCTGCTAAGTAACTGTCTGTTATACGGCGAAAAGCGACAAAACATACATGTCGGGTAATGATCGCATCCTATTCATCATTAGAATTCTGATTTTCGTCCGGATTATATTACATATTGCATCATCTAAGCCTGATATTCATAGAATACTGACACTATTTCAGCAAATAACATTAATGAATGCATTTTTATTAATATCAAGCGTCTGCTAAGTAACGGTCTGTTATACGCCGAAAAGCGACAAAACTTACATGTCGGGTAATGCTCGAATCCTATTCAACATTAGAATTCAGTTTTCTATCAGTATTATATTACATATTGCATCATCTAAGCCTGATGTTCATAGAATGCTGACACTAGTTTCAGAAAATAACATTAATGAATGCATTTTTATTAATATCAAGCGTCTGCTAAGTAACTGTCTATTATACGGCGAAAAGCGACAAAACATACATGTCGGGTATGATCGCATCCTATTCATCATTATAATTCAGATTTTCATCCGGTTTATATTACATAGTGCATCATTTAAGCCTGGTCTTCCTAGAATGCTGACACTAGTTTCAGAAAATAACATTAATGAATGTATTTTTATTAATATCAAGCGTCAGCTAAATATTTGCCTGTTATACGGCGAAAAGCGACAAAACATACATGTTGAGTACTGATCGCATCCTATTCATCATTAGAATTCAGACTTTCATCCTGATTATATTACATATCGCATCATCTAAGCCTGATGTTCATAGAATGCGTACACTATTTCAGCAAATAACATTAATGAATGCATTTCTATTAATATCAAGCGTCTGCTTAGTAACTGTCTGTTATACGGCGAAAAGCGACAAAATATCCATCTCGGGTATGATAGGATGCTATTCCTCATTAGAATTCAGATTTTTATCTGAATTATATTACATATTGCATCAACTATGCCTGATGTTCATAGAATGCTGACACTAGTTTAGGAAAATAACATGAATGAATGCATTTTTATTAATATCAAGCGTCTGCTAAGTAGCTGCCTGTTATACGGTGAAAAGTGACAAAACATACATGTCGGGTAATGATCGCATCCTATTCATCATTAGAATTCACCTTTTCATCCGGATTATATTACATATTGCATCATCTAAGCCTGATGTTCATAGAATGCTGACACTAGTTTCAGAAAATAACATTAATGAATGCATATTTATAAATATCAAGCGTCTGCTAAATAGCTGTCTGTTACACGGCGAAAAGCGACAAAATATACATGTCGGGTATGGTTGCATCCTTTTCATCATTAGAATTCAGTTTTTCATCCGGATTATAGTACATGTTACATCATCTCAGCCTGATGTTCATAGAATGCTGACACTAGTTTCAGAAAATAACATTAATGAATGCATTTATTAATATCAAGCGTCTGCTAAGTAACTGTCTGTTATACTGCGAAAAGCGACAAAACATACATGTCGGGTTATCGCATCCTATTCATCATTAGAATTCAGATTTTCATTCGGATTATATTACGTATTGAATCATCTAAGCCTGATGTTCATAGAATGCTGACAGTAGTTTCAGAAAATAACATTAATGAATGCATTTTTTTTTAATATCAAGCGTTTGTTATGTAGCTGTTTTTTTACGGCGGAAAGCGACAAAACATACATGTCGGGTATGATCACATCCTATTCATCATTAGAATTCAGATTTTCACACGGATTATATTATATATTGCATCATCTAAGCCTGATGTTCATAGAATTGTGACACTACTTTCAGAAAATGACATTAATGAATGCATTTTTATTAATATCTAGCGTCTGCAAATAAGTGTCTGTTATACGGCGAAAAGCGACAAAACATACATGTCGGGTATGATCGTATCCTATTAATCATTAGAATTCAGATTTTCACACGGATTATATTACATATTGCATCATCTAAGCCTGATGTTCATAGAATTGTGACACTAGTTTCAGAAAATAACATGAATGAATGCTTTTTTATTAATATCAAGCGTCTGCTAAGTAACTGTCGGTTATACGGCGAAAAGCGACAAAACATACATACCTGGTAATGATCGCATCCTATTCATCATTAGAATTCAGATTAACATACGGATTATATTACCAATTGCATCATATAAGCCTGATGTTCATACAATGCTGACCATTGTTTCAGAAAATACCATTAATGAATGCATTTGTATTAATATCAAGCGTCTGCTAAATAACTATCTGTTATACGCCGAAAAGCGACAAATCATACATGCATTTGTATTAATATCAAGCGTCTGCTAAATAACTATCTGTTATACGCCGAAAAGCGACAAATCATACATGTCGGGTATGATCGCATCCTATTCATCATTAGAATTCACATTTTCATCCGGATTATATTACATATTGCATCATCTATGCCGGATGTTCATACAATTCTGACAGTTGTTTCAGAAAATTACATTAATGAATGCATTTTTATTAATATCAAGCGTCTGCTAAGTAACTGTCTGTTATACGGCGAAATGCGACAAAACATATATGTCGGGTATGATCGCATCATATTCATCATTAGAATTCAGACTTTCATCCGGATTATATTACATATTGCATCATCTATGCCTGATGTTCATAGAATGCTGATACTAGTTTCAGAAAATAACATCAATGAAGGCATTTTTATTAATATCAAGCGTCTGCTAAGTAACTGTCTGTTATAGGGCGAAAAGCGACAAAACATACATGTCGGGTATGATCGGATCCTATTCATCATTAGAATTCAGATTTTCATCCGGATTATATTACATATTCCATCTTCTAAGCCTGATGTTAATAGAATGCTGACACTAATTTCAGAAAATAACATTAATGAATGCATTTTTATTAATATCAATCGTCTGCAAATAGCTGTCTGTTATACGGCGAAATGCGACAAAACATACATGTCGGGGATGATCGCATCCTATTCATCATTAAAATTCAGATTTTCATACGGATTATATTACATATTGCATCATCTAAGCTTGATGTTCATAGAATTGTGACACTAGTCTCAGAAAATAACATTAATGAATGCATTTTTATTAATATCAAGCGTCTGCTAAGTAGCTGTCTGTTATACGGCGAAAAGCGACAAAACATTCATGTCGGGTATGATCGCATCCTATTCATCATTAGAATTCAAATTTTCATCCGGATTATCTTACATATTGCATCATCTAAACCTGATGTTCATAGAATTATGACAGTAGCTTCAGAAAATAACATTAATGAATGCATTTTTATTAATATCAAGCGTCTGCTAAGAAGCAGTCTGTTATACGGCGAAAAGCGACAAAACATACATGTCGGGTACGATCGCATCGTATTCATCATTAGAATTCAGATTTTCATCCGGATTATATTATATATTGCATCTTCTTAGCCTGATGTTCCTAGAATGCAGTCTTATTGTGCACATGCTCGGACGCCGTAAATTGTCAGACGACATACCGCTCACATTGAAATCCGCAAATGAGATAACACACGTCCGCATATCTTTGAATTTCGCCTCGACTCAAATCAAGGTGTAAAAAAAACTTTTGTAATTATGGAAAAGGCAAGAAATTTCCTACAATTGGACACCAATATTTAGTGGATTCGATAAAAAGAAAAAATTAGAAATGCAGTCTTATTGTGCACACTGGAATTCGGACGCTGTAAATTGTCAGACGACATACCGCTCACATTGTGAAAGCTGTACTTTTTACTATCGGACCAAAATAAAACTCCCTGTAAACATAGACAAATCAAATAATTGCACACAATTTGATACCCATTTTGAAAATATTTCTTTTACAGGATAAATGTTATAAACACGTGAAATATGACTGATTTCCCAGTTTAGGGCCGCATGAAAATTTCCGCAAATGAGCTAACAGAAGTGCACATATCGTTGAATTTAGCCTCGACTCTAGTCAAGTTGTAGAAAAAACTATTGTAATTATTGATAAGGCAAGAAATTCCCCACAATTGGACACAAATATTTTGTGGATTTGATGAAAAGGAAAAATTAGAAATGCAGTCTTATTGTGCTCACTGGAATTCGGACACTGAAAATTGTCAGAAGACATACCGTGCACATAGTGAAAGCTGTACTTTTTACTATGTGACCAAATGAAAAATCCCTGTAAACATAGACAAATCAAATAATTGCACACAATTTGATACCCATTTTGAAAATATTACTTTTACTGGAAAAAAGTTATAAACAAGTGAATTATGACAGTTTTCACAGTTTAAGGCCGCATGAAAATTTCCGTAACTGAGGTAACACAAGTCCCCATATCATTGAATTTCGCCTCGACTCTAATCAAGGTGTAGAAAAAACCTATGTAATTATGGATAAGCAAGAAATACTCGACAATTGCACACCAATATTTTGTAGATTCGATGAAAAGGAAAAATTAGAAATGCAGTCTTATTGTGCACACTGGAATTCGGACACTGTAAATTGTCAGACGACATATAGTGCGCTTGGTGAAAGCAGTACATTTTACTATCTGACCATATAAAAAATCCCTGCAAACATAGACAAATCAAATAATTGGACACAATTTGATACCCATTTTGAAAATATTTCTTTTAATGGAAAAAAAGTTATAAACAACTGAGATATGACTGATTTCCCAGTTGATGGCCGCATGAAAATTTCCGCAAATGAGCTAACACAAGTCCCCATATCGCTGAATTTCGCCTCGACACTAGTCAAGGTGTAGAGAAAACTTTTCTAATTATGGATAAGGCAAGAAATACCCGACAATTGGACACCAATATTTTGTGGATTCGATAAAAAGGAAAAATTAGAAATGCAGTCTTATTGTGCACACTGGAATTCGGACGCTGTAAATTGTGAGACGACATACCGCGCACATGGTAAAAGCTGTACTTTTTACTATCTGACCAAATGAAAAATCCCTTACAAGCAATCTCAGGCTGCTACAAAACGGCATATCCTGGCTCTTTTGTGAAAACTGCCTTACAAGCAATCTCAGGCTGATACAAACCCACACCTGCTGGCTCTTCTGTCAAAACTGGCTAAAATCTCAGGCTGCTACAAGCTGACTACGCCTGTCTCTTTTGTGACCACTGCCTTACAAGCAATCTCAGGTTGCTAAAAATCGACATCTCCTGACTCTTTTGTGACAAATGCCTTACAATCAATCTCAGGCTGCAGCAAGCCAATTCTCCTGGCTTTTTGTGCCAATTGCCTTACAAGCAATCCCACGCAGCTACGAGCCCATTTCTCCTGGCTTTTTGTGACAACTGCCTTACAACGAATCTCAGGCTGCAGCAAGCCCAATTCTCCTGGCTTTTTGTGACAATTGCCTTACAAGCAATCCCAGGCTGCTACGAGCCGAATTCTCCTGGCTCATTTGTGAAAACAGCCTTACAAGCAATCTCAGGCTGCTACAAGCCGAATACACCTGGCTCTTTTGTGACACCTGCCTTACAAGCAATCTCAGGCTGCTACGAGCCCATTTCCCCTGGCTTTTTGTGGAAAGTGCCTTACACGCAATCTTAGGATTCTACGAGCCAGTTCTCCTGGGAGATTTGTGAAAATTGCCTTACAAGCAATCTCATTCTTCTACAAGCCTACACCTGCTGGCATTTTAAGACAACTGCATTACAAGCAATCTCAGGCTGCTAAAAATCGATCTCATGGCTCTTTCGTGACAACTGCCTTTCAAGAAATCTCAGGCATCAGCAAGCACAATGTTCCTGGCTTTTTTGCCAATTGCCTTACAAGAAATTCCAGGCAGCTACGAGCCGATTTCTCAAGGCTCTTTTGTGGCGACTGCCTTACAAGCAAACTTAGGTTGCTACAAGACGAATTTTACTGGCTTTTTGTGACAACTGCCTTACAAGCAATGTCAGGCTGCTACGATCCGATTTCTCTTAAGACTTTTGTGAAAACTGCCTTACAAGAAATCTCAGGCTGCTACAAGCCGAATACGCCTGGCTCTTTTGTGGCAACTGCTTTACAAGCAGTCTCAGGCTGCTACAAAATGACATATCCTGGCTCTTTTGTGAAAACTGCCTTACAACAATCTCAGGCTGATACAAGCCTACACCTGCTGGCTCTTCTGTGAAAACTGCCTTACAAGCAATCTCAGGCTGCTGTGGGCCGACTTCATCGGGCAATTTGTGAAAACTGTCTTACAAAGGATCTCAGGTTGCTACAAGCCGATTTCTCCTGCCTCTATTCTGCCAACTGCCTTCCAAGCAATCTCAGGCTGCTACGAGCCTGGCTCTTCTATGACAACTGCCTTACAAGCAATCTCAGGCTGCTACGAGCCGATCTCCAGGCTCTTTTGTGCCAATTGCCTTACAAGCCATCCCAAGCTGCTACTAGCGGATTTCTCCTGGCTCTTTTGTGGCAACTGCCTTTCAAGCAATCTCAGGGTGCAGCAAGCCTAATTCTACTGGCTTTATTGCCAATTGCCTCACAAATAATCCCAGGCTGCTACGGGCTGGTTTCTTCTGGCTCTTTTGTGGCAACTGCCTTACAAGCAATCTCAGGCTGCTACAAGCCGAATTCTCCTGAATTTTTTGTGACAACTGCCTTACAAGCAATGTCAGGCTGCTCCCAGCCGACTTCTCTTGGCTCTCTTGTGAAAACTGCCTTACAAGCAATCTCAGGCTTCTACAAAACGAATACGCCTGGCTCTTTTGTAGCAACTGCCTTGCATGCAATCACAGCAGCAAGCCCAATTCTCCTGGATTTTTGTGCCAATTTCATTACAAGCAATTCCACGCAGCTACGAGCCCGTTTCTCCTGGCTTTTGTGAAAATTGCCTTACACGCAATCTCAGGCTTCTACGAGCCGGTTCTCCTGGCACATTTGTGAAAATTGCATTTCAAGCAATCTCAGTCTGCTACAAACTTACACCTGCTGACTCTTTTTTCCCTTACAAGCAATCTCCCGCTGTTATGGGCCGACTTCTCCAGGCCATTTGTGAAAATTGTCTTCCAAAGGTTCTCCGGCTGCTACAAGTCGATTTCTCCTGCCTCTTTTGTGCCAACTGCCTTCCAAGCAATATCAGGCTGCTACGAGCCGACTTCACCTGGATCTTCTATGACAACTGCCTTACAAGCAATCTCAGGCTGCTACAAATCGATCTCCTTGCCCTTTTGTGGCAACTGCTTTACAGGCAATCTCAGGCTGCTACAAATCGATCTCCTTGCCCTTTTGTGGCAACTGCCTTACAGGCAATCTCAGGCTGCTACAAGACGACTACGCCTGGCCCTTTTGTGCCAACTGTTTTACACATAATCTCAGGCTGCTACAATTCGACATCAACTGGCTCTTTTGTGAAAACTGCCTTACAAGCAATCTTAAGCAGCTACAAGCCCACTTCTCCTGGCTCTTTTGTGCCAATTGCATTAAAAACAATCTCAGGCTTCTACGAGCCGCTTATCCTGGATATTTTGTGAAAATTGCCTTTCAAGCAATCTCAGGCTGCTACAAGACTACACCTGCTTGCTCTTATGTGGTAACTGCATTACAAGCAATCTCAGGCTGCCACAAGTCTACTACGCCTGTCTCTTTTGAGACAACTGCCTTACAAGAAATCTCAGCTTGCTACAAATCGAAATCTCCTGGCTCATTTGTGACAACTGCCTTACAAGGAATCTCAGGCTGCCGCAAGCACAATTCTCATGGCTCTTTTTGCAAATTTCCTTACAAGCAATCCCAGGATGCTACGAGCCTATTTCACCTGGCTCTTTTTTGGCACCAGCCTTACAAGCATTCTCAGGCTGCTAAAATCGACATCTCCAGGCTCATTTGTGACAACTGCCTTACAAGCAATCCTAGGCTTATACGAGCCTATTTCAACTGGCTCTTTTGTGGCAACTGCCTTACAAGAAATACCAGGCTGCTACAAATCGATCTCCTGGCTCGTTTTTGACAACTGACTTACAAGCAATCTCAGACTGCTACAAGCTGACTACGCCTGTCTCTTTTGTGACAACTGCCTTACAAGCAATCTCAAGCTGATACAAGCCGACTAGGCCTGATACTTTTGTGCCAATTGCCTTACAAGCAATCCGAAGCTGCTCCGAGCCCACTTCTCCTGGCTTTTTGTGTAAACTGCCTTACACGAAATCTCAGGTTCTACGTGCCGGTTCTCCTGTGACACTTGTGGAAATTGCCTTACATTAATCTGAGTCCGCTACAAGCCTACACCTGCTTGCTCTTTTTTGACTACTGCCTTACAAGCAATCTCCTGCTTCTATGGGCCGACTTCTCCGGGCTATTTGTGAAAACTGTCTTACAAAGGATCTCAGGCTGCTACAAGCCGATTTCTCCTGCCTCTTTTGTGCCAACTTACTTCCAAGCAATCTCAGGCTGCTACGAGCTGACTACGCCTGGATCTTTTATGATAAATGCCTTACAAGCAATCGCAGGCTGCTACAAATCGATCTCCTGGCTCTTTCGTGACAACTGCCTGACAAGAAATCTCAGGCTGCTACAAGCTGACTACGCCTTTCTCTTTTGTGGCAACTGCCTTACAAGCAATCTCAGGCTGCTGCAAGCCCAATTCTCCTGGCTTTTTTTGCCAATTGCCTTACAAGTAATCCCAGGCTACTACGAGCGTATTTCACCTGGCTCTTTTGTGGCAACTGCCTTACAAGCAATCTCAGGCCTCTACAAGACGAATTCTCCTGGCTCTTTTGTTAGAATTGCCTTAAAAGCAATCTCAGGATGCTACGGGCCGACTACGCCTGGCTCTTCTATGACAAGAGGCTTACAAGCAAACTCAGGCTGCTACAAGCCGATTTCTACTGGCTCTTTTTTGGCAACTGCCTTACAAGCAATTTCAGGCTGCTACGAGCCGACTTTTCTTGGTTCATTTGTGAAAACTGCCATACAAGCCATCTCAGGCTGCTGCAACCCCAACACTTTTGGCTTTTTGTGCCAATTGGCTTACAAGCAATCCCAGGCGGCTACGAGCCGATTTCTCCTGATTTCTTTTGTGGCAACTGCCTTAAAAGCAATCTCAGGCTGCTACAAGACGAATTCTCCTGGCTCTTTTGTGACAACTGCCTTACAAGCAAAATCGGGATGCTACGAGCCGACTTCTCTTGGCTCTTTTGTGAAAACTGCCTTACAAGCAATCTCAGGCTGCTACAAACCCAAAACTCCTGTCACTTTTGTGAAAACTGCCTTACAAGCAATCTCAGCCTGCTACAAGACGAATACGCCTGTCTCTTTTGTGAAACTGCCTTGCAAGCAATCTCAGGCTGCAGCAATCCCAATTCACCTGGCTTTTTGTGCCAATTGCCTTACAAGCAATCCCAGGCGGCTACGAGGCGATTTCTCCTGGCTCATTTGTGGCATCTGCCTTACAAGCATTCTCAGGTTGCTCCAAGCCCAATTCTCCTGACTTATTGTGCCAATTGCCTTACAAGCAATCCCAGGCGGCTACGAGCCGACTTCTCTTGGCTCTTTTGTGAAAACTGCCTTACAAGCAGTCTCAGGCTGCTACAAATCGACATATCCTGTCTCTTTTGTGACAACTGCCTTACAAGCAATCTCTGGATGCTGCAAGCCGAATTCTCCTGGCTTTTTATGCGAATTGCCTTACAAGCAATCCCAGGCGGCTACGAGCCGATTTCTCCTGGCTTTTTTGTGCCAATTGCCTTACAAGCAATCCCAGACGGCTACGAGCCGATTTCTCCTGGCTGATTTTTGTCAACTGCCTTACAAGCAATCTCAGGCGGCTGCAAACCGAATTCTCCTGGTTCTTTTGTGCAAATTGCCTTACAAGCAATCCCAGGCGTCTACGAGTCGACTTTTGTCTCTTTTGTGAAAACTACCTTAAAAGCAATCTCAGGCTGCTACAAGCCGAATACGCCTAGCTCTTTTGTGAAACTGCCTTGCAAGCAATCTCAGGCCGCTACAAATCGACATCGCCTGTCTCTTTTGTGACAACTGCCTTACAAGCACTCTCAGGCTACCGCCAGGACAGTTCTCCCGACTTTTTGTGCCAATTGCCTTACAAGTAATCCCAGGCTGCTACGAACCGTTTTCTCCTGGCTCATATGTGGCATCTGTCTTACAAGCATTCTCAGGCTGCTACAAGCCCAATTCTCCTGGCTTTTTGTGCCAATTGCCTTACAAATAATCCCAGGCGGATACGAGCCGATTTCTTCTGGCTCTTTTGTGAAAACTACCTTACAACGAATCTCAGGCTGCAGCAAGCCCAATTCTCCTGGCTCTTTTGTGGCAACGGCCTTACAAGCAACCTCATGCTTCTAACAGCCGACTTTTCTTGGATCTTTTGTGAAAACTGCCTTAAAAGCAATCTCAGCCTGCTACAAGATGAATACGCCTGGCTCTTTTGGGAAACTGCCTTGCAAGCAATCTCAGGCCGCTAGAAATCGACATCTCCTGTCTCTTTTGTGACAACTGCCTTACAAGCAATATTACGCTGCCGCTAGCCCAATTCTCCTCACTTTTTGAGCCAATTGCTTTAAAAGCAATCCCAGGTGGTTACGTGCCGATTTCTCCTGGTTCTTTTGTTGTAAGTGCCTTACAAGCAATGTCAGGCTGCTACGAGCCGACTTCTCTTGGCTCTTTTGTGAAAACTGCCTTACAAGCAATCACAGGGCGCTGCAAATCGACAGCGCCTGGCTCTTTTGTGACAACTGTCTTTCAAGCAATCTCAGTCTGCAGCAAGCCCAATTCGCCACGATCTTGTGCCAATTGCCTTACAAGCAATCCCAGGCTGCTACGATCCGATTTCTCCTAGCTCATTTGTAGGATCTGTCTTACAAGCATTCTCAGGCTGCTAAAAGCCCAATTCTCCTGGCTTTTTGTGCCAATTGCCTTATAAGCAATCCCATGCGGTTACGAGCCTATTTCTCCTGGCTCGTTTGTGGCAACTGCCTTACAAGCAATCTCAGTCAGCTACAAGACGAATTCTTCTGGCTCTTTTTTGACAACTGCCTTACAAGCAATGTCAGACTGCTACGAGCTGACTTATCTTGGCTCTTTTGTGAAAACTGCCTTACAAGCATTCTCAGCCTGCTACAAGCCGAATACGCCTGGCTCTTTTGTGAAACTGCCTTACATGGAATCTCAGGCCGCTACAAATCGACATCTCATGGCTCTTTTGTGACAACTGCCTTACAAGCAATCTCAGGCTGCCGCTAGACCAATTCTCTTGACTTTTTGTGCCAACTGGCTTACAAGTAAAATCAGGATGCTACTAGCCGACTTCTCTTGGCTCTTTTGTGAAAACTGCCTTGCAAGCAATCTCAGGCCGCTACAAATCGACATATCCTGGCTCTTTTCTGACAACTGCCTTACAAGCAATCCCATGCGGCTACGAGCCGACTTCTCTTTGCTCTTTTGTGAAAACTGCCTTTCAAGCAATCTCAGGCTGCAGCAATCCCAATTCACCTGGCTTTTTGTGCCAATTGACTTACAAGCAATCCCAGGCGGCTACGAGGCGATTTCTCCTGGCTCTTTTGTGAAAACTGCCTTGCAAGCAAACTCAGGCCGCTACAAATCGACATCTCCTGTCCCTTTTGTGACAATTGCCTTACAAGCAATATCAGGCTGCCGCTAGCCCAATTCTCCTGACTTCTTGTGACAATTGCCTTAAAAACAATCGCAGGCGGCTGCGTGCCGATTTTTCCTGGCTCTTTTGTGGCAACTGCCTTACAAGCCATCTCAGGCTGCTATAAGCCGAATTATCCAGGCTCTTTTGTGACAACTGCCTTAGAAGCAATGTCAGGCTGCTACGAGCCGACTTCTCTTGGCTCTTTTGTGAAAACTGCCTTACAAACAATATCAGGCTTCCACAAAATGACATCTCCAGTCTCTTTTGTGAAAACTGCCTTACAAGCAATCTCAGACTGCTACAAGTCGAATACGCCTGGCTCTTTTGTGAAACTGCCTGACAAGCAATCACAGGCCGCTGCAAATCGACAGCTCCTGGCTCTTTTGTGACAACTGCCTTACAAGAAATCCCAGGCTGCTACGAGCCGATTTCTTCTAGCTCATTTGTCGGATCACACTTACAAGCATTTTCAGGCTGCAGCAATATGAATTCTCCTGGTTTTTGTACGAATTGCCTTACAAGCAATCCCAAGCGGCTACGAGCCGAGTCTCTTGGCCCTTTTGTGGCAACTGCCTTAAAATAAATCTCAGGCTGCTACAAGCAGAATTCTCATGGCGCTTTTGTGACAACTGCCTTACAAGCAATGTCAGGCTGCTACGAGCCGACTTCTCTTGGCTCTTTTGTGAAACTGCCTTACAGGTAATATCAGTCTGCTACAAAACGACATCTCCTGTCTCTTTTGTGAAACTGCCTTACAAGCAATCTCAGGCCGCTACAAGCCGAATACGCCAGGCTCTTTTGTGAAACTGCCTTGCAAGCAATCTCAGGCCGCTACAAATCGACATCTTCTGACTCTTTTGTGACAACTGCCTTACAAGCAATCTCATGCTGCAGCAATCCTAATTCTCCTAGCTTTTTTGCCAATTGCCTTACAAGCAATCCCAGTCGGCTACGAGCCGATTTCCCCTGGCTCATTTGTGGCAACTGCCTTACAAACAATCTCAGGCTCCTGCAAGCCGAATTCACCTGGCTCTTTTGTGCAAATTGCCTTACAAGCAATCCCAGGAATCTACGAGCCGACTTCTCTTGTCTCTTTTGTTAAAACTGCCATAAAAGCAATCTCAGGCTGCTACAAACGACATCTGTGTCTTTTTTTTTTAAACAGCCTTACAAGCAATCTCAGCCTGCAACAAGCTGAATACGTCTGGCTCTTTTGTAAAACTGCCTTACAAGCAATCTCTGGCCGCTACAAATCGACATATCCTGGCTCTTTTGTGACAACTGCCTTACAAGCATTCTCAGGCTGCCGCTAGTCCAATTCTCCTGACTTTTTGTCATAATTTCCTTACAAGCAATCCCAGGCTGCTATGAACCGTTTTCTCCTGGCTCATTTGTGGCATCTGCCTTACAAGCATTCTCAGGCTGCAGGCGTCTCGAGTCGACTTCTCTTGGCTCTTTTGTGAAAACTGCCTTACAAGAAATCTCAGGCTGCTACAAGCCGAATTCTCCTGGGGCTTTTGTGACAACTGCCTTACAAGCAATGTCAGGCTGCTACGAGCCGATTTCTCTTGGCTCGTTTGTGAAAACTGCCTTACAAGTAATATCAAACTGTTCAAAACGACATCTCCTGTCTCTTTTGTGAAACTGCCTTACAAGCAATCTCAGGCCGCTAAGAATCTACATCTCCTGTCTCTTTTGTGACAACTGCCTTACAAGCAATCTCAGGCTGCCGCCAGGACAGTTCTCCTGACTTTTTGTGCCAATTGCCCCAGTCCCAGTCCCAGAAAGTCCCACACGGACGACACCCACAGAGGAGACTGTCCCAGAAAGTCCCACGCAGACCACCCCCCACCCAGGAGACCGTCCCAGAAAGTCCCACACAGACGACCCCCAGTCCCAGGAAGTCCCACGCAGACGACCACTCACCCAGGAGTCAGTCCCAGAAAGTCCTACGCAGACGACTCCCAGTCACAGAAAGACCCACGCAGACGAACCCCACCCTGGAGACAGTCCCAGAAAGTCCCACGCAGACGACCCCAGTCCCAGAAAGTACCCACGCAGACGACCCCCAGTCCCAGAAAGTCCCACGCAGACGACCTCCAGTCCCAGAAAGTCCCACGTAGACGACCCCCAGTCCAAGAAAGTCCCACGCAGACGAACCCCAGTCCCAGAAAGTCCCACGCAGACGACCCCCCACCCAGGTAGCAGTCCCAGAAAGTCCCACGCAAACGACCTCCAGTCACAGAAAGTCTCACGCAGACGACCCCCAACCAGGAGACAGTTCCAGAAAGTCCCAAGAAGACGACCCCCCAGTCCCAGAAAGTCCCATGCAGACGACCCCCAGTTCCATCAAGTCCCACAAGGACGACCCCCACCCAGGAGACAGTCCCAGAAAGTCCCACGCAGACGACCCCCAGTAACAGAATGTCCCACGCAGAGGACCCCCCACCGAGGAGACAGTCCCAGTAAGTCCCAAACAGACGACCCCCAGTCCCAGAAAGTCCCACGCAGACGACCCCAAGTCCCAGAAAGTCCCACGTAGACGACCCACCAGCCAGGAGACTGTCCCAGAATATCCCACGCAGACGACCACAGTCCCAGAAAGTACCCACGCAGACGACCCCCAGTACCAGAAAGTCCCACGCAGACGACCTCCAGTCCCAGAAAGTCCCACGCAGACGACCAGCAGTCCAAGAAAGTCCCACGCAGACGAACCCCAGTCCCAGAAAGTCCCACGCAGACGAACCCCCACCCAGGTAGCAGTCCCAGAAAGTCCCACGCAAACGACCTCCAGTCACAGAAAGTCTCACGCAGACGACCCCCAACCAGGAGACAGTTCCTGAAAGTCCCACGCAGACGACCCCCCAGTCCCAGAAAAATCCCATGCAGACGACCCCCAGTCCCATCAAGTCCCACAAGGACGACCTCCACCCAGGAGACAGTCCCAGAAAGTCCCACGCAGACGACCCCCAGTAACAGAAAGTCCCACGCAGAGGACCCCCCACCGAGGAGACAGACCCCGAAAGTCCCAAACAGACGAGCCCCCACCCAGGAGACAGTGCCAGAATGTCCCACGCAGACGACCCCAAGTCCCACGCAGTCGAACCCCAGTCCCAGAAAGTCCCACGCAGATGACCCCCAGTCCCAGAATGTCCCAGGAAGACGACCCCCAGTCCGACGCAGACGACCCCCCACCCAAGAGACACTCCTACAATGTCCCACGCAGACGACCCACAGTCCAAGAATGTCATACGCAGACGACCCCCCACCAAGGCGGCAGTCCCAGAAAGTCCCACGCAGACGACCCCCAGTCCCAGAAAGTCCCACAAGGACAACCCCCACCCACGAGACAGTTCCAGAAAGTCCCACGCAGACGAGCCCCCCCCCCAGGAGACAGTCCCAGAAAGTCCCACGCAGACGACCCCCATTCCCAGAAAGTCCCACGCAGACGAACCCCACCCAGGAGACAGTCCCAGAAATTCCCACGCAGACGACCCGCCACCCAGGAGAGAGTCCCAGAAAGTCCCACGCAGACGACCCTCAGTCCCAGAAGTCCCAATTAGACGACCCCCCACCCAGGTGACAGTCCCAGAAAGTCCCACGGAGACGACACCCACATCCCAGAAAGTCCCACGCAGACGACTCCAAGTCCCAGAATGTCCCACGCAGAAGACCCCCCACCCCGGAGACAGTCCCAGAATGTCCCACGCAGACGACCCCCAGTCCCAGAAAGTCCCACGCAGACGACCCCCAGACCCAGGATGTCCCACGCGGACGACCCCCCAACCAGGAGACACTACCAGAAAGTCCCACGCAGACGACCCCCTACACAGTAGTCAGTCCCAGAAAGTCCGAAACAGACGACCCCCCACCCAGGAGACAGTCCCAGAAAGTCCCACGCAGACGACACCCAGTCCTAGAAAGACCCGCGCAGACGACCCCTCACCAAGGAGTCAGTCCCAGAAAGACCCACGCAGACGACCCCCAGTCCCAGAAATTCACACGCAGACGACCCCCCACCCAGGAGACAGACCCAGAAAGTCCCAAACAGACGACCTCCCACCTAGGAGACAGTCCCAGAAAGTTCCCAGGCAGACGACCCCCAGTCCCAGAGAGTCCCACGCAGACGACCTCCAGTCCCAGAAAGTCCCACAAGGACGACCCCCACCCAGGAGACAGTCCCAGAAAGTCCCACGCAGACGACCCCCAGTAACAGAAAGTCCCACGCAGAGGACCCCAAGTCCCACGCAGACGACCTCCAGTCCCAGAAAGTCACATGCAGACGACCCCCAGTCAAAGAAAGTCCCACGCAGTCGACCCCCAGTCCCAGAAATCCCACGCAGACGATCTCCCACCCAGGAGACAGTCCCAGAACGTCCCACGCAGACGCCACCCTGTCCCAGAAAGTCCCAAGCAGACGAGACCCCACCCAGGAGACAGTGGCAGAATGTCCCACGCAGGCGACCCCCAGTCCCAGAAAGTACCACGCAGACGACCCCAGTCCCAGAAAGTCCCACGCAGACGATCCCCTTGTCCCAGAAAGTCCCACGCAGAAGCCCCCCCACCCAGGATACCGTCGCAGAAAGTCCCACGTAGAATAACCCCCATTCCCAGAAAGTCCCAGGCAGACGACCCCCCAGCCAGGAGACAGTCCCAGAAAGTCACACGCAGACGACCCCCCAGTCCCAGAAAGTCCCACGCAGACGACCCCCAGCCCCACAAAGTCCCAGGCAGACGACCCCCCAACCAGGTGAGAGACCCAGAAAGTCCCACGCAGACGACACCCAGTCCCAGAAAGTCCCACGCAGACGACACCCCCACCGAGGAGACAGACCCAGAAAGTGCCAAACAGACGAGCCCCCACCCAGGAGACAATCCCAGAACGTCCCACGCAGACGACCCCCAGTCACAGAAAGTACACACGGAGACGACCCCCTGCCCCGGAAAGTCCCACGCAGACGACCTCCAATCCAAGAAAGTCCCACGCAGACGACCCCCACTCCAAGAAAGTCCCACGCAGACGACCCCCAGTTCCAGAAAGTCCAACGCAGACGATCACCCACCCAGGAGACAGTCCCAGAAAGTCCCACGCAGAAGACACCCAGTCCCAGAAAGTCCCAAGAAGACGACCCCACACCCAGGAGACAGTGCCAGAATGTCCCACGCAGACGACCCCAAGTCCCAGAAAGTCCCACACAGACGACCCCCAGTCCCAGAAAGTCCAACGCAGTTGAACCCCAGAATGTCCCACGAAGACGACCCCCCACCCTGGAGACAGTCAGAGAAAGTCCCACGCAGACGACCCCCAGTCCCAGAAAGTCCCACGCAGACGATCACCAGTCCGACAAAGTCCCACGCAAAAAACCCCTCACAAAGGAGACACTCCCAGAATGTCCCACGCAGACGACCCACTGTCCAAGAATGTACCACGCAGACGACACCCCACCCAGGTGGCAGTCCAAGAAAGACCCACGCAGACGACCTCCAGTCCCAGAAAGTCCCACGCAGACGACCCCCCACCCAGGAGACAGTCCCAGAAATTCCCACGGAGACGACCCCACAGTCCAGAAAGTCCCAGGCAGATGACCCCCAGTCCCACAAAGTCCCACGCAGACGAACCCCACCCAGGAGAATGTTCCAGAAAGTCCCACGCAGACGTCCACCCACCCAGGAGACAGTCCCAGAAAGTCCCACGCAGACGAACCCCAGTCCCAGAAAGTCCCACGCAGACGAACCCCACACAGGAGACAGTCCCAGAAAGTCCCACGCAGACGACCCGCCACCCAGGAGACAGTCCCAGAAAGTCCCACGCAGACGACCCCCTGTCCCAGAAAGTCCCACGCAGACGACCCCCCACCCAGGAGACAGACCCAGAAAGTGCCAAACAGACGAGCCCCCACCGAGGAGACAATCCCAGAACGTCCCACGCAGACGACCCCCAGTCACAGAAAGTACACACGGAGACGACCCCCTGTCCCGGAAAGTCCCACGCAGACGACCTCCAATCCCAGAAAGTCCCACGCAGACGACCCCCACTCCAAGAAAGTCCCACGCAGACGACCCCCAGTTCCAGAAAGTCCAACGCAGACGATCCCCCACCCAGGAGACAGTCCCAGAAAGTCCCACGCAGAAGACACCCAGTCCCAGAAAGTCCCAAGAAGACGACCCCACACCCAGGAGACAGTGCCAGAATGTCCCACGCAGACGACCCCAAGTCCCAGAAAGTCCCACACAGACGACCCCCAGGCCAGAAAGTCCCACGCAGTTGAACCCCAGAATGTCCCACGAAGACGACCCCCCACCCTGGAGACAGTCAGAGAAAGTCCCACGCAGACGACCCCCAGTCCCAGAAAGTCCCACGCAGACGATCCCCAGTCCGACAAAGTCCCACGCAGACGACCCCTCACCCAGGAGACACTCCCAGAATGTCCCACGCAGACGACCCACTGTCCAAGAATGTACCACGCAGACGACACCCCACCCAGTAGACTGTCCCAGAATATCCCACGCAGACGACCCCCAGTCCCAGAAAGTCCCACGCAGACGACACCAGTCCCAAAAAGTCCCACGCAGACGACCCCCCACCCAGGAGAGACCCAGAAAGTCACACGCAGACGACTCCCAGTCCCAGAAAGTCCCACGCAGACGACCCCTCACCCAGGAGACAGTCACAGAAAGTCCAACGCAGACGACCCCCAGTCCCAAAAAGTCCCACGCAGACGACCCCCACCCAGGAGACAGTCCCAGAAATTCCCACGCAGACGACCCCCCACCCGGGAGACAGTCCCAGAAAGTCCCACGTAGACGACCCTCAGTCCCAGAATGTCCCACGCAGACGACCCCCCACCCAGGTGGCAGTCCCAGAAAGTCCCACGCAGACGACCTCCTGTCGCAGAAAGTCCCACGCAAACGACCCTTCACCCAGGAGACAGTCCCAGAAAGACCCACGCAGACGACCCCCCACCCAGGAGACAGTCCCAGAAAGTCCCACGCAGACGACTCCAAGTCCCAGAAAGTCCCACACAGACGACCCCCACCGAGCAGACAGTCCCAGTATGTCCCACGCAGACGACCCCCAGTACCAGAAAGTCCCACGCAGACGACCCCCAGTCCCAGAAAGTCACACGCAGACGACCCCCCAACCAGGAGACCCTCCCAGAAAGTCGCACGCAGACGAACCCCAGTCCCAGAAAGTTCCACGCAGACGACCCCCACACAGTAGTCAGTCCCAGAAAGTCCCAAAAACGACCCCGCACCCAGGAGACAGTACCAGAAAGTCCCACGCAGACGACCCCCAGTCCTAGAAAGTACCGCGCAGACGACCCCTCACCAAGGAGACAGTCCCAGAAAGTACCCAGGCAGACGACCCCCAGTCAAAGAAAGTCCCAAGCAGACGATCTCCAGTCCCAGAAAGTCCCACGCAGACGATCTCCCACCCAGGAGACAGTCCCAGAACGTCCCACGCAGACGCCACCCAGTCCCAGAAAGTCCCAAGCAGACGACACCCCACCCAGAAGACAGTGACAGGATGTCCCACGCAGACGACCCCCAGTCCCAGAATGTCCCACGCAGACGACCCACAGTCCCAGAAAGTGCCACGCAGACGATCCCCTAGTCCCAGAAAGTCCCACGCAGAAGACCCCCCACCCAGGAGACCGTCGCAGAAAGTCCCACCTAGACGACCCCGCATTCCCAGAAATTCCCACGGAGACGACCCCCCCAGCCAGGAGACAGTCCCAGAAAGTCTCACGCAGACGACACCCTAGTCCCAGAAAGTCCCACGCAGACGACCCCCAGTCCCAGAAAGTCCCAGGCAGACGAGCCCCACCCAGGAGACAGACCCAGAAAGTCCAACGCAGACGACCCCCAGTCAGAGAAAGTCCAACGCAGACGACCCCCCACCGAGGAGACAGACACAGAAAGTCCCAAACAGACGAGCCCCCACCCAGGAGACAATCCCAGAACGTCCAACGCAGACGACACCCAGTCACAGAAAGTACACACGGAGACGACCCACAGTCCCAGAAAGTCCCACGCAGAAGACACCCAGTCCCAGAAAGTACCCAGGCCGATGAGCCCCAGTCCCAGAGAGTCCCACGCAGACGACCTCCAGTCCCAGAAAGTCCCACGCAGACGACCCCCAGTCAGAGAAAGTGCCACGCAGTCGACCCCCAGTCCCAGAAAGTCCCAAGAAGACGACCCCACACCCAGGAGACAGTGCCAGAATGTCCCACGCAGACAACCCCAAGTCCCAGAAAGTCCCACGCAGACGATCCCCCAACCAGGAGACAGTCCCAGAAAGTCCCACGCAGAAGACACCCAGTCCCAGAAAGTCCCAAGAAGACGACAAAAACCCACGCAGACGACCCCCCAACCAGGATAAACTCCCAGAATGTCCCACGCAGACGACCCACAGTCCAAGAATGTCCCACGCAGACGACCCCCCACCAAGGTGGCAGACCTTACAAAGACACACGCAAACGACCTCCAGTCCCAGAAAGTCCCACGCAGACGACCCCCCACCCAGGAGACAGTCCCAGAAATTCCCACGCAGACGACACCCCACCCAGGAGACAGTCCCAGAAAGTCCCAGGCAGACGACCCCCAGTCCCAGAAAGTTCCACGAAGACGACCCCAACCCAGGAGACAGTCCCAGAAAGTCCCACGCAGACGACCCCCAGTCCCAGAAAGTCCAACGCAGACGAACCCCCACCCAGGAGACAGTCCCAGAAAGGCCCACGGAGACGACCCCCAGTCCCAGAAAGTCCCACGCAGACGACTCCAACTCCCAGAAAGTCCCACGCAGACGACCCCCCACCCAGGAGACAGTCCCAGAATGTCCCACGCAGACGACCCCCAGTACCAGAAAGTCCCACGCAGACGACCCCCAGTCCCAGAAAGTCCCACGCAGACGACGCCCCACACAGTAGTCAGTCCAAGAAAGTCCCAAACAGACAACCCCCCACCCAGGAGACAGTCCAAGAAAGTCCCACGCAGACGACCCCCAGTCCTAGAAATTCCCGCGCAGACGACCCCTCACCAAGGAGACAGTCCCAGAAAGACCCACGCAGACGATCCCCAGTCCCAGAAAGTCAAACGCAGACGACCCCCCACCCAGGAGACAGTCCCAGAAAGTCTCAAACAGACGACCCCCCACCCAGGAGACAGTCCCAGAAAGTCCCACGCAGAAGACATCCAGTCCCAGAAAGTACCCAGGCAGACGACCCCCAGTCCCAGAGAGACCCACGCAGACGACCTCCAGTCCAAGAAAGTCCCACGCAGACGGCCCCCTTCAAAGAAAGTCCCACGCAGTCGATCCCCAGTCCCAAAAAGTCCCACGCAGACGATCTCCCACCGAGGAGACAGTCCCAGAACGTCCCACGCAGACGCCACCCAGTCCCAGAAAGTCCCAAGCAGACGACACCCCACCCAGGAGACAGTGCAAGAATGTCCCACGCAGACGACCCCCAGTCCCAGAAAGTGCCACGCAGACGACCCCCAGTCCCAGAAAGTGCCACGCAGACGATCCCCTAGTCCCAGAAAGTCCCAGGCAGACGATCCCTACCCAGGAGACAGACCCAGAAAGTCCCACGGAGAAGACACCCAGTCCCAGAAAGTCCCAAGAAGACGACCCCACACCCAGGAGACAGTGCCAGAATGTCCCACGCAGACGACCCCAAGTCCCAGAAAGTCCCACGCAGACGACCCCCAGTCCCACAAAGTCCCAGGCAGACGATCCCCACCCAGGAGACAGACCCAGAAATTCCCACGCAGACGACCCCAGTCCTAGAAATTCCCGCGCAGACGACCCCTCACCAAGGAGACAGTCCCAGAAAGACCCACGCAGACGATCCCCAGTCACAGAAAGTCAAAGGCAGACGATCCCCCACCAAGGAGACAGTCCCAGAAAGTCCCAAACAGACGACCTCCCACCCAGAAGACAGTCCCAGAAAGTCCCACGCAGAAGACATCCAGTCCCAGAAAGTCCCGCGCAGACGACCCCCAGTCAAAGAACGTCCCACGCAGTCGATCCCCAGTCCCAGAAAGTCCCACGCAGACGATCTCCCACCGAGGAGACAGTCCCAGAACGTCCCACGCAGACGCCACCCAGTCCCAGAAAGTCCCAAGCAGACGACACCCCACCCAGGAGACAGTGGCAGAATGTCCCACGCAGACGACCCCCAGTCCCAGAAAGTCCCACGCAGTCGTCCCCAAGTCCCAGAAAGTGCTACGCAGACTATCCCCTAGTCCCAGAATGTCCCACACAGTAGACCCCCCACCCAGGAGACCGTCGCAGAAAGTCCCACGTAGAAGACACCCCATTCCCAGAAAGTCATACGCAGACGACCCCCCCAGCCAGGAGACAGTCCCAGAAAATCACACGCAGACGACACCCCAGTCCCAGAAAGTCCCACGCAGACGAACCCCAGTCCCACAAAGTCCAAGGCAGACGACCCCCCACCAAGGAGACAGACCCAGAAAGTCCCACGCAGACGACCCCCAGTCCCAGAACGTCCCACGCAGACGACCCCCAACCGAGGAAACAGACCCAGAAAGTACAAAAGAGACGAGCCCCCACCCAGGAGACAATCCCAGAACGTCCCACGCAGACGACCCCCACTCCAAGAAATTCCCACGCAGACGACCCCCAGTCACAGAAAGTCCCACGCAGACGACCTCCAATCCCAGAAAGTCCCACGCAGACGACCCCCACTCCAAGAAATTCCCACGCAGACGACCCCCAGTCACAGAAAGTCCCACGCAGACGATCACCCACACAGGAGACAGTCCCAGAAAGTCACACGCAGACGACCCCCCACCCAGGAGACAGACCCAAAAAGTCCCACGCAGAAGACCCCCCACCCAGGAGAGAGTCCCAGAAAGTCCCACGCAGACGACCCCCAGTCCCAAAAAGTCCCACGCAGACGACCCCAAGTCCCAGAATGTCCCAGGTAGACGACCCCCCACCCAGGAGACTGTCGCAGAATATCCCACGCAGACGACCCCCAGTCCCAGAAAGTCCCACGCAGACGACCCAAGTCCCACAATGTCCCACGCAGACGAACCCCCACACAGGAGACAGACACAGAAAATCCAACGCAGACGACCCCCGGTCCCAGAAGGTCCCACGCAGTCGACCACCACCCAGGAGACAGTCCCAGAAATTCCCACGCAGACGACCCCCCACCCAGGAGACAGTCCCAGAAAATCCAACGCAGACGACCCCCGGTCCCAGAAGGTCCCACGCAGTCGACCACCACCCAGGAGACAGTCCCAGAAATTCCCACGCAGACGACCCCCCACCCAGGAGACAGTCCCAGAAAATCCCACGCAGACGACCCCCAGTCCCAGAATGTCCCACGCAGACCACCCCCCACCCAGGAGACAGTCCCAGGGAGAGGACACCCAGTCCCAGAAAGTCCCACGCAGACGACCCCAAGTCCCAGAATGTCCAACGCAGACGACCCCCCACCCAGGTGGCAGTCACAGAAAGTCCAGCGCAGACTACCTCCAGTCCCAGAAAGTCGCAAGCAGATGACCCCTCACCCAGGAGACAGTCCCAGAAAGTCCCACGCAGACGACCCCCCAGTCCCAGAAAGTCAAACGCAGACGACCCCCCACCCAGGAGACACTCCAAGAAAGTCCCACGGAGAAGACCCCCAGTCCGAGAAAGTCCCACGCAGACGACTCCAAGTCCCAGAAAGTCCCACGCAGACGACCCCCCACCCAGCAGACAGTCCCAGAATGTCCCACGCAGACGACCCCCCAGTCCCAGAAAGTCCCACGCAGACGACCCCCACCCAGGAGACAGTCCAAGAAAGTCCCACGCAGACGACCCCCAATCCTAGAAAGTCCCGCGCAGACGACCCCTCACCCAGGAGACTGTCCCAGAAAGACCCACGCAGACGAACCCCAGTCCCAGAAAGTCACACGCAGACGAGCCCAACCCATGAGACAGTCCCAGAAAGTCCCACGCAGACGACCCCCCAGTCCCAGAATGTCCCACGCAGACGACTCCAAGTCCCAGAAAGTCCCAAACAGACGGCCACCCACCCAGGAGACAGACCCAGAATGTCCCACGCAGACGACCACCCACCCAGGAGACAGTCCCAGAAAGTCCCACGCAGACGACCCCCATTCCCAGAAAGTCCGAAAAGGAAGACCCCCACCCTGGAGACAGTCCCAGAAAGTCCCACGCAGAAGAACCCCACCCAGGAGACAGTCCCAGAAAGTCCCACGCAGACGACCCCCCACCAAGGAGACAGTCACAGAGAGTCCCACGGAGACGACCCCCAATCCCAGAAAGTCCCAGGCAGACGAACCCCAGTCCCAGAAAGTCCCACGTAGACGACCCCCCACCAAGGAGACAGTCGCAGAAAGTCCCACGGAGACGACCCCCAGTCCCAGAAAGTCCCAGGCAGACGACCCCAAGTCCCAGAACGTCCCACGCAGACGACCCCCCACCCAGGAGACAGTCCCAGAAAGTCCCACGGAGACGAGCCCCAGTCATAGAAAGTCCCACGCAGACGAACCCCAGACACAGAACGTCCCACGTAGACGACCACCCACCCAGGAGACTGTCCAAGAATATCCCACGCAGACGACCCCCAGTCCCAGAATGTCCCACGCAGACGACCCCAGTCCCACAATGTCCCACGCAGACGACCCCCCACCCAGGAGACAGACCCAGAAAGTCCCACGAAGACGAGCTTCAGTCCCAGAAAGTCCCACGCAGACGACCCCTCACCCAGGAGACAGTCGCAGTAAGTCCCACGGAGACGACCCCCAGTCCCAGAAAGTCCCACGCAGACGACCCCCACCCAGGAGACAGTCACAGAAATCCCACGCAGACGACCCCCCACCAAGGAGACAGTCCCAGAAAGTCCCACGCAGACGACCCCCAATCCCAGAATGTCCCACGCAGAAACCCCCCACGCAGGAGACTGTCCCAGAAAGTCCAACGGAGACGAAACCCAGTCCCAGAAAGTCCCACGCAGACGACCCCCCAGTCCCACAAAGTCCCACGCAGACGACCTCCAGTCCCAGAAAGTCCCA
This sequence comes from Acanthosepion esculentum, assembly GCA_964036315.1. Lineage (NCBI taxonomy): Eukaryota > Metazoa > Mollusca > Cephalopoda > Sepiida > Sepiidae > Acanthosepion > Acanthosepion esculentum. The sequence goes on from OZ038489.1 coordinate 301,376, forward strand.
CGAAGACGACCTCCAGTTCCAGAAAGTCCCACGCAGACGATCCCCAGTCCCAAAAAGTCCCACGCAGACGACCCCAACCCAGGAGACAGTCCCAGAAAGTCCCACGCAGACGGCCCCCCAGTCCCAGAAAATCCCACGCAGACGACCCCCCACCCAGGAGACAGTCCCAGAACGTACCACAGAGACGACCCCCAGTCCCAGAATGTCCCACGCAGACGACCCCCCACCCAGGAGACAGTCCCAGAATGTCCCACGCAGACGACCCCCATTACCAGAATGTCCCACGCAGACGACCCCCCACCCAGGAGACAGTCCCAGAAAGTCCCACGGAGACGACCCCCAGTCCCAGAAAGTCCAACGCAGACGACCCCCAGTCCCAGAAAGTCACACAAGGACGACCCCCACCCAAGAGACAGATCCAGAAAGTCCCACGCAGACGACCCCCCACCCAGGAGACAGTCCCAGAATGTCCCACGCAGACGACCCCCATTACCAGAATGTCCCACGCAGACGACCCCCCACCCAGGAGACAGTCCCAGAAAGTCCCACGGAGACGACCCCCAGTCCCAAAAAGTCCCACGGAGACGACCCCCAGTCCCAGAAAGTCCCAGGCAGACGACCCCCCAACCAGGAGACAGTGCCAGAAAGTCGCACGCAGACGAACCCCAGTCCCAGAAGGTGCCACGCAGACGACCCACCCACACAGTAGTCAGTCCCAGAAAGTCCCAAGCAGACGACCCCCACACAGGAGACAGTCCCAGAAAGTCCCACGAAGACGACCCCCAGTCCTATAAAGTCCCGCGAAGACGACCCCTCACCCAGGAGACAGTCCCAGAAAGACCCACGCAGACGACCCCCAGTCCCAGAAAGTCACACGCAGACGACCACCCACCCAGGAGACAGTCCCAGACAGTCCCAAACAGACGACACCCCACCCAGGAGACAGTCACAGAATGTCCCACGCAGACGACCCCCAGTCCGACAAAGTCCCACGCAGACGACCCCCCACCCAGGAGACACTCCCAGAATGTCCAACGCAGACGAACCACAATCCAAGAATGTCCCACGCAGACCACCCCCGACCCAGGTGGCAGTCCCAGAAAGACCCACGCAGACGACCTCCAGTCCCAGAAAGTCCCACGCAAACGACCCCCCACCCAGGAGACAGTCCCAGAAATTCCCACGCAGACGACCCCCCAGTCCCAGAAAGTCCCAGGCAGACGATCACCAGACCCAGAAAGTCCCACGCAGACGAGCCCAACCCATGAGACAGTCCCAGAAAGTCCCACGCAGACGACCCCCCAGTCCCAGAAAGTCCCACGCAGACGACTCCAAGTCCCAGAAAGTCCCAAACAGACGACCACCCACCCAGGAGACAGTCCCAGAATGTCCCACGCAGACGACCCCCCACCCAGGAGACAGTCCCAGAAAGTCCCACGCAGACGACCCCCATTCCCAGAAAGTCCGACAAGGACGACCCCCACCCAGGAGACAGTCCCAGAAAGTCCCACGAAGTAGAACCCCACCCAGGAGACAGTCCCAGAAAGTCCCACGCAGACGACCCCCCACCAAGGAGACAGTCGCAGAAAGTCCCACGGAGACGACCCCCAATCCCAGAAAGTCCCAGGCAGACGAACCCCAGTCCCAGAAAGTCCCACGTAGACGACCCCCCACCAAGGAGACAGTCGCAGAAAGTCCCTCGGCGACGACCCCCAGTCCCAGAAAGTCCCAGGCAAACGACCCCAAGTCCCAGAACGTCCAACGCAGACGACCCCCCACCCAGGAGACAGTCCCAGAAAGTCCCACGGAGACGAGCCCCAGTCATAGAAAGTCCCACGCAGGAAGACCCCAGACACAGAACGTCCCACGTAGACGACCCCCCATCCAGGAGACTGTCCCAGAATATCCCACGCAGACGACCCCCAGTCCCAGAATGTCCCACGCAGACGACCCCAGTCCCACAATGTCCCACGCAGACGACCCCCCACCCAGGAGAAAGACCCAGAAAGTCCCACGAAGACGAGCTTCAGTCCCAGAAAGTCCCACGCAGACGACCCCTCACCCAGGAGACAGTCGCAGAAAGTCCCACGGAGAGGACCCCCAGTCCCAGAAAGTCCCACGCAGACGACCCCCACCCAGAAGACAGTCACAGAAAGTCCCACGCAGACGACCCCCCACCCAGGAGACAGTCCCAGAAAGTCCCACGCAGACGACCCCCAATCCCAGAATGTCCCACGCAGAAACCCCCCACCCAGGAGACTGTCCCAGAAAGTCCAACGGAGACGAAACCCAGTCCAGGAAAGTCCCACGCAGACGACCCGCCAGTCCCACAAAGTCCCACGCAGACGACCTCCAGTCCCAGAAAGTCCCACGCAGACGACCTCCAGTCCCAGAAAGTCCCACGCAGACGACCCTAAGTCCCACAAAGTCCCACGCAGACGACACCCCACCCAGGTGGCAGTCCCAGAAAGTCCCACGCAGACGACCTCCAGTCCCAGAAAGTCCCACGCAGACGACCCCTCACCCAGGAGACAGTCCCAGAAAGTCCCACGCAGACGATCCCCAGTCCCACAATGTCCAACGCAGACGACCCCAACCCACGAGACAGTCCCAGAAAGTCCCACGCAGACGACCCCCCAGTCCCAGAAAGTCCCACGCAGACGACCCCCACCCTGGAGACAGTCCAAGAAAGTCCCAGGCAGACGACCCCCAGTCCCAGAATGTCCCACGCAGACGAACCCCAACCAGGAGACAGTCCCAGAAAGTCCCACGGAGACGACCCCCACTCCCAGAAAGTCCCACGCAGACGACCCCAAGTCCCACAAAGTCCCACGCAGACGACTCCCCACCCAGGAGGCAGTCCCAGAAAGTCCCACGCAGACGACCTCCAGTCCCAGAAAAACCCACGCATACGAACCCTCACCCAGGAGACAGTCCCAGAAAGTCACACGCAGACGATCACCAGACCCAGAAAGTCCCACAAGGACGACCCCCAGTCCCAGAAATTCCCACAAGGACGACCCCCACCCAGGAGACAGTCCCAGAAAGTCCCACGCAGACGACCACCCACCCAGGCGACCGTCCCAGAAAGTCCCACGCAGACTACCCCCAGTTCCAGATAGTCCCACGCAGACAAACCCCACCCAGGAGACAGTCCCAGGAAGTCCCCTGCAGACGACCCGCCTCCCAGGAGACAGTCCCAGAAAGTCCCACGCAGACGACCCCCAGTCCCAGAAAGTCCCACGCAGACGACCCCACACCAAGGTGACAGTCACAGAAAGTCCCTCGGAGACGACCCCCAGTCCCAGAAAGTCCCACGCAGACGACCCTAGTCCCACAATGCCCCAATCAGACGACCCCCCACCCAGGAGACAGACCCAGAACGTCCCACGGAGACGACCCCCAGTCCCAGAAAGTCCCACGCAGACGACCCCTCACCCAGGTGACAGTCCCAGAAAGTCCAACGCAGACGACTCCCAGTCCCAGAAAGTCCCACGCAGACGACCCCCCACACAGGAGACAGTTCCAGAAAGTCCCCACCCAGGCAGAAAATCTCCTGGGTGGGGGGTCGTCTGTTTGGGACTTTCTGGGACTTGGAGTCGTCTGCCTGGGACTTTCAGGGACTGGCGGGTCGTCTGCGTAGTTTTTTCTGTGACTGTCTCCTGGGTGAGGGGTCTTCTTCGTGGGACTTTCTGGGACTGGGTGTCGTCTGCGTGGGACTTTCTGGGTCTGTCTCCTGGGTGGGGGTTCGTCTGCGTGGGACATTGTGGGACTGGGGTCGTCTGCGTGGGACATTCTGGGACTGGGGGTCGTCTGCGTGGGATATTCTGGGACAGTCTCCTGTGTTGGGGGTCGTCTACGTGGGACGTTCTGGGACTGGGGTCTTCTGCGTGGGACATACTATGACTGGGGATCGTCTCCGTGGGACTTTCTGGGACTGTCTCCTCGGTGGGGGGTCGTCTGCGTGGGACTTTCTGGGACTGGGGGTCGTCTGTGTGGGACTTTCTGGGACAGTCTCCTGGTTGGCGGGTCGTCTGCCTGGGACTGTCTGGGACTGTCTCCTGGGTGGGGTTCGTTTCCGTGAGACATTCTGGGACGAGGGGTCGTCTCCGTGGGACTTTCTGGGACTGTCTCATGGGTGGGGGGTCTTCTGAGTGGGACATTCTGGGACTGGGGGTCGTCTGCGTGGGACTTTCTGGTACTGTCTCCTGGGTGGGGGGTCGTCTTCGGGGGAATTTCTGGGACTGTCTCCTGGGTGGGGGTCGTCTGCGTGGGACATTGTGGGACTGGGGTCGTCTGCGTGGGACATTCTGGTACTGGGCGTCGTCTCCGTGGGACTTTGGGGGACTGTCTCCTGGGTGGGGCGTCGTCTGCGTGGGATTTTCTGGAACTGGGGGGGAGTCTGCCTGGGACTTTTTGGGACTGGGGATCGTCTGCGTGGTACTTTCTGGGACTGGAGGTCGTCTGCGTGGGACTTTCTGGGACTGCCACCTGGGTGGGGTGTCGTCTGCGTGGGACTTTGTGGGACTGGGGGGTCGTCTGCGTGGGACTTTCTGGGACTGAGTTTCGTCTCCGTGGGACTTTCTGTGACTGGGTGGGGGTTTTCTGCGTGGGACATTCTGGGATTGGGGGTCGTCTGCCTGGGACTTTCTGGGACTGTCTCCTGGGTGGGGGGTCGTCTGCGTGGGACTTTCTGTGACTGTCTCCTGGGTGGGGGTCGTCTGCCTGGGACTTTCTGGGACTGGGCGTCGTCTCCGTGGGACTTTCTGTGACTGTCTCCTGGGTGAGGCGTCGTCTGCGTGGGACTTTCTGGGACTGGGGGTCGTCTGCGTGGGACTTTCTGGGTCTGTCTCCTGGGTGGGGGTTCGTCTGCGTGGGACATTGTGGGACTGGGGTCGTCTGCGTGGGACATTCTGGGACTGGGGGTCGTCTGCGTGGGATATTCTGGGACAGTCTCCTGGGTGGGGGGTCGTCTACGTGGGACGTTCTGGGACTGGGGTCTTCTGCGTGGGACATTCTATGACTGGGGATCGTCTCCGTGGGACTTTCTGGGACTGTCTCCTGGGTGGGGTTCGTTTCCGTGAGACATTCTGGGACTAGGGGTCGTCTCCGTGGGACTTTCTGGGACTGTCTCATGGGTGGGGGGTCTTCTGAGTGGGACATTCTGGGACTGGGGGTCGTCTGCGTGGGACTTTCTGGGACTGTCTCCTGGGTGGCGGGTCGTCTTCGTGGTAATTTCTGGGACTGTCTCCTGGGTGGGGGTCGTCTGCGTGGGATTTCTGGGACTGGGGGTCGTCTGCGTTGGACTTTCTGTGACTGTCTCCTGGGTGAGGGGTCGTCTGTTTGGGACTTTCTGGGACTTGGGTCGTCTGCGTGGGAGTTTCTGGGTCTGTCTCCTGGGTGGGGGTCATCTGCGTGGGACATTGTGGGACTGGGGTCGTCTGCGTGGGACTTTCTGGGTCTGGGGGTCGTCTTCGTGGGATATTCTGGAACTGTCTCCTGGGTGGGGGTCGTCCTTGTGGGACTTTCTGGGACTGGGGGTCGTCTGCGTGGGACTTTCTGGGACTGTCTCCTGGGTGGGGGGTCGTCTGCGTGGGATTTTCTGGGGCTGTCTCCTGGGTGGGTGGTCGTCTGCGTGCGACATTCTGGGACTGGGTGTCGTCTGCGTTGGACTTTCTGGGACTGTCTCCTGTGTGAGGGGTCTTCTGCGTGGGATTTTCTGGGACTGGGTGTCCTCTCCGTGGGAGTTTCTTGGACTGGGGGTCGTCTGCGTGGGACATTCTGCGACAGTCTCCTGGGTGGGGGGTCGTCTAGGTGGGACGTTCTGGGACTTGGGGGTGTCTGCGTGGGACTTTCTTGGACTGGGGGTCTTCTGCGTGGGACATTCTGGGACTTTCTCCTTGGTGGGGGGTATTCTGCGTGGGACTTTCTGGGACAGGGGGTCGTCTGCGTGGGACTTTCTGGGACTGTCTCCTGGGTGGCGGGTCGTCTGCGTGGGACATTCTGGGACTGTGTCCTGGGTGGGTTTCGTCTGCGTGGGAATTTCTGGGACTGGGGGTCGTCGGCGTGGGACTTTCTGGGACTGTCTCCTGGGTGGGTGGTTGTCTGCGTGGGACTTTCTGGGACTGTCTCCTGGGTGGTGTTCGTCCTTGTGGGACTTTCTGGGAGTGGGGGTCGTCTGCGTGGGACTTTCTGGGACTGTCTCCTGGGTGAGGGGTCATCTGCGTTGGACTTTCTGGGACTGGGGGTCGTCTGCGTAGGACTTTCTGGGACTGGGGGTCGTCTCCGTGGGACTTTCTGGGTCTGTCTCCTGGGTGGGGGGTCGTCTGCGTGGGACCTTGTGGGACTGGTGTCGTCTGCGTGGGACTTTCTGCGAATGGGGGTCGTCTGCGTGGGATATTCTGGGACAGTCTCCTGGGTGGGGGGTCGTCTCCGTGGGACTTACTGGGACTGTCTCCTTGGTGGGGGGTCGTCTGCGTGGGACATTCTGGTACAGGGGGTCGTCTGCGTGGGATTTTCTGGGACTGTCTCCTGGGTGAGGGGTCGTCTGCGTTGGACTTTCTGGGACTGGGGGTCGTCTCCGTGGGACTTTCTGGGTCTGTCTCCTAGGTGGGGGTCGTCTGCGTGGGTCATTGTGGGACTGGGGTCGTCTGCGTGGGACTTTCTGCGAATGGGGGTCGTCTGCGTGGGATATTCTGGGACAGTCTCCTGGGTGGGGGGGTCGTCTCCGTGGGACTTACTGGGACTGTCTCCTTGGTGGGGGGTCGTCTGCGTGGGACATTCTGGTACAGGGGGTCGTCTGCGTGGGATTTTCTGGGACTGTCTCCTGGGTGAGGGGTCGTCTGCGTGGGAATTTCTGGGACTGGGGGTCGTCTCCGTGGGAATTTCTGGGACTGTCTCCTGGGTGGGGGGTCGTCTGCGTGGGATTTTCTGGGACTGGGGGGCCATCTGCGTGGGACTTTCTGGGACTGTCTCCTGGGTAGGTGTCGTCTGCGTGGGACTTTTTTGACTTGGGGTCGTCTGCGTGGGACTTTCTGGGACTGGGGTTCGTCTCCGTGGGACTTTCTGGGACTGTCTCCTGGGTGGGTTTTTTCTGCGTGGGACATTCTGGGATTGGGGGTCCTCTGCGTGGGACTTTCTGGGACTGTCTCCTGGGTGGGGGTTCGTCTGTGTGGGAATTTCTGGGACTGTCTCCTGGGTGGGGGTCGTCTGCGTAGGACTTTCTGGGACTGGGGGTCGTCTCCGTGGGACTTTCTGTGACTGTCTCCTGGGTGAGGGGTCGTCTGCGTGGGACTTTCTGGGACTGGGGGTCGTCTGCTTGGGACTTTCTGGGTCAGTCTCCTGGGTGGGGGGTCGTTTGCGTGGGACATTGTGGGACTGGGGTCGTCTGCGTGGGACTTTCTGGGACTGGGGTCGTCTGCGTGGGATTTTCTGTGATAGTCTCCAGGGTGGGGGTCCTCTACGTGTGACTTTCTGGGACTTGGGGTCGTCTGCGTGGGAATTTCTGGGACTGGGGGTCGTCTCCGTGGGACTTTATAGGACTGTCTCCTGGGTGGGGGGTCGTCTGCGTGGGAGTTTCTGGGACTCTGGGTCGTCTGCGTGGGACTTTCTGGAACTGTCTCCTGGGTGGGGGTCGTCCTTGTGGGACTTTCTGGGACTGGGGGTCGTCTGCGTGGGACTTTCTGGGACTGTCTCCTGGGTGGGTGGTCGTCTGCGTGGGACTTTCTGGGACTGGGGGTCGTCTGCGTTGGACTTTCTGGGACTGTCTCCTGGGTGAGGGGTCGTCTGCGTGGGATTTTCTGGGACTTGGGGTCCTCTCCGTGGGACTTTCTTGGACTGGGGGTCGTCTGCGTGGGACATTCTGGGACAGTCTCCTGGGTGGGGGTCGTCTACTTGGGACATTCTGGGACTTGGGGTCGTCTGCGTGGGACTTTCTGGGACTGGTGGTCGTCTGCGTGGGACATTCTGGGACAGTCTCCTGGGTGGGGTTCGTCTGCGTGGGACTTTCTGGGACTGGGGGTCGTAGGCGTGGGACTTTCTGGGACTGTCTCCTGGATGGGTGGACGTCTGCGTGGGACTTTCTGGGACTGTCTCCTGGGTGGGGGTCGTTCTTGTTGGACTTTCTGGGACTGGGGGTCGTCTGCGTGGGACTTTCTGGGACTGTCTCCTGTGTGAGGTGTCGTCTGCGTTGGATTTTCTGGGACTGGGTGTCGTCTGCGTGGGACTTTCTGGGACTGTCTCCTGGGTGAGGGGTCGTCTGCGTTGGACTTTCTGGGACTGGGGGTAGTCTCCGTGGGACTTTCTGGGTCTGTCTCCTGGGTGGGGTGTCGTCTGCGTGGGACATTCTGGGACTGTTTGCTGGGTGGGGGGTCGTCTGCGTGGGACTTTCTGGGACTGGGGGTCGTCTGCGTGGGACTTTCTGGGACTGGGGGGTCGTCTGCGTGGGACATTCTGGGACTGTTTGCTGGGTGGGGGGTCGTCTGCGTGGGACTTTCTGGGACTTGGAGTCGTCTGCGTGGGACTTTCTGGGACTGGGGGTCGTCTCCGTGTGACTTACTTGGACTGTCTCTTGAGTGGGGGGTCGTCTGCGTGGGACTTTCTGGGACCGGGGGGTCGTCTGCGTGGGACTTTCTGGGACTGTCTCCTGGGTGAGGGGTCGTCTGCTTGGGACTTTCTGGGACTGGAGGTAGTCTGCGTGGGACTTTCTGTGACTGCCACCTGGGTGGGGGGTCGTCTGCCTGGGACATTCTGGGACTTGGGGTCGTCTGCGTGGGACTTTCTGGGACTGGGTGTCGTCTCCCTGGGACTTTCTGGGACTGTCTCCTGGGTGGTTGGTGGTCTGCGTGGGACATTCTGGGACTGGGGGTCGTCTGCGTGGGACTTTCTGGGACTGTCTCCTGGGTGGGGGGTCGTCTGCGTGGGAATTTCTGGGACTGTCTCCTGGGTGTGGGTCGTCTGCGTGGGACCTTCTGGGACCGGGGGTCGTCTGCGTTGGACTTTCTGTGTCTGTCTCCTGTGTGGGGGGTCGTCTGCGTGGGACATTGTGGGACTTGGGTCGTCTGCGTGGGACTTTCTGGGACTGGGTGTCGTCTGCGTGGGACTTTCTGGGACTGTCTCCTGGGTGGGGGATCGTCTGCGTGGGACTTTCTGTGACTGGGGGTCGTCTGCGTGGGACTTTCTTGGAGTGGGGTTCGTCTGCGTGGGACTTTGTGGGATTGGAGGTCGTCTGCGTGGGACTTTCTTGGACTGGGCGTCGTCTCCGTGTGTACTTTCTGCGACTGAGGTTCGTCTGCGTGGGACGTTCTGGGATTGTCTCCTGGGTGGGGGCTCGTCTGTTTTGGACTTTCTGGGTCTGTTTCCTCGGTGGGGGGTCGTCTTCATGGGACGTTCTGGGACTGGGGGTCATCTGCGTGGGACTTTCTGGGTCTGTCTCCTGGGTGGGTGGTCGTCTGCCTTGGACTTTGTGGGACTGGGGGTCGTCTGCGTGGGACTTTCTGGGACAGTCTCCTGGGTGGGGGGTCGTCTAGGTGGGACGTTCTGGGACTTGGGGGTGTCTGCGTGGGACTTTCTTGGACTGGGGGTCTTCTGCGTGGGACATTCTGGGACTTTCTCCTTGGTGGGGGGTATTCTGCGTGGGACTTTCTGGGACAGGGGGTCGTCTGCGTGGGACTTTCTGGGACTGTCTCCTGGGTGGCGGGTCGTCTGCGTGGGACATTCTGGGACTGTGTCCTGGGTGGGTTTCGTCTGCGTGGGAATTTCTGGGACTGGGGGTCGTCGGCGTGGGACTTTCTGGGACTGTCTCCTGGGTGGGTGGTCGTCTGCGTGGGACTTTCTGGGACTGTCTCCTGGGTGGTGTTCGTCCTTGTGGGACTTTCTGGGAGTGGGGGTCGTCTGCGTGGGACTTTCTGGGACTGTCTCCTGGGTGAGGGGTCATCTGCGTTGGACTTTCTGGGACTGGGGGTCGTCTGCGTAGGACTTTCTGGGACTGGGGGTCGTCTCCGTGGGACTTTCTGGGTCTGTCTCCTGGGTGGGGGGTCGTCTGCGTGGGACCTTGTGGGACTGGTGTCGTCTGCGTGGGACTTTCTGCGAATGGGGGTCGTCTGCGTGGGATATTCTGGGACAGTCTCCTGGGTGGGGGGTCGTCTCCGTGGGACTTACTGGGACTGTCTCCTTGGTGGGGGGTCGTCTGCGTGGGACATTCTGGTACAGGGGGTCGTCTGCGTGGGATTTTCTGGGACTGTCTCCTGGGTGAGGGGTCGTCTGCGTTGGACTTTCTGGGACTGGGGGTCGTCTCCGTGGGACTTTCTGGGTCTGTCTCCTAGGTGGGGGTCGTCTGCGTGGGTCATTGTGGGACTGGGGTCGTCTGCGTGGGACTTTCTGCGAATGGGGGTCGTCTGCGTGGGATATTCTGGGACAGTCTCCTGGGTGGGGGGGTCGTCTCCGTGGGACTTACTGGGACTGTCTCCTTGGTGGGGGGTCTTCTGCGTGGGACATTCTGGTACAGGGGGTCGTCTGCGTGGGATTTTCTGGGACTGTCTCCTGGGTGAGGGGTCGTCTGCGTGGGAATTTCTGGGACTGGGGGTCGTCTCCGTGGGAATTTCTGGGACTGTCTCCTGGGTGGGGGGTCGTCTGCGTGGGATTTTCTGGGACTGGGGGGCCATCTGCGTGGGACTTTCTGGGACTGTCTCCTGGGTAGGTGTCGTCTGCGTGGGACTTTTTTGACTTGGGGTCGTCTGCGTGGGACTTTCTGGGACTGGGGTTCGTCTCCGTGGGACTTTCTGGGACTGTCTCCTGGGTGGGTTTTTTCTGCGTGGGACATTCTGGGATTGGGGGTCCTCTGCGTGGGACTTTCTGGGACTGTCTCCTGGGTGGGGGTTCGTCTGTGTGGGAATTTCTGGGACTGTCTCCTGGGTGGGGGTCGTCTGCGTAGGACTTTCTGGGACTGGGGGTCGTCTCCGTGGGACTTTCTGTGACTGTCTCCTGGGTGAGGGGTCGTCTGCGTGGGACTTTCTGGGACTGGGGGTCGTCTGCTTGGGACTTTCTGGGTCAGTCTCCTGGGTGGGGGGTCGTTTGCGTGGGACATTGTGGGACTGGGGTCGTCTGCGTGGGACTTTCTGGGACTGGGGTCGTCTGCGTGGGATTTTCTGTGATAGTCTCCAGGGTGGGGGGTCCTCTACGTGTGACTTTCTGGGACTTGGGGTCGTCTGCGTGGGAATTTCTGGGACTGGGGGTCGTCTCCGTGGGACTTTATAGGACTGTCTCCTGGGTGGGGGGTCGTCTGCGTGGGAGTTTCTGGGACTGTGGGTCGTCTGCGTGGGACTTTCTGGAACTGTCTCCTGGGTGGGGGTCGTCCTTGTGGGACTTTCTGGGACTGGGGGTCGTCTGCGTGGGACTTTCTGGGACTGTCTCCTGGGTGGGTGGTCGTCTGCGTGGGACTTTCTGGGACTGGGGGTCGTCTGCGTTGGACTTTCTGGGACTGTCTCCTGGGTGAGGGGTCGTCTGCGTGGGATTTTCTGGGATTGGGGTCCTCTCCGTGGGACTTTATTGGACTGGGGGTCGTCTGCGTGGGACATTCTGGGACAGTCTCCTGGGTGGGGGTCGTCTACTTGGGACATTCTGGGACTTGGGGTCGTCTGCGTGGGACTTTCTGGGACTGGTGGTCGTCTGCGTGGGACATTCTGGGACAGTCTCCTGGGTGGGGTTCGTCTGCGTGGGACTTTCTGGGACTGGGGGTCGTAGGCGTGGGACTTTCTGGGACTGTCTCCTGGATGGGTGGACGTCTGCGTGGGACTTTCTGGGACTGTCTCCTGGGTGGGGGTCGTTCTTGTTGGACTTTCTGGGACTGGGGGTCGTCTGCGTGGGACTTTCTGGGACTGTCTCCTGTGTGAGGTGTCGTCTGCGTTGGATTTTCTGGGACTGGGTGTCGTCTGCGTGGGACTTTCTGGGACTGTCTCCTGGGTGAGGGGTCGTCTGCGTTGGACTTTCTGGGACTGGGGGTAGTCTCCGTGGGACTTTCTGGGTCTGTCTCCTGGGTGGGGTGTCGTCTGCGTGGGACATTGTGGGACTGGGGTCGCCTGCGTGGGACTTTCTGCGAGTGGGGGTCGTCTGCGTGGGATATTCTGGGACAGTCTCCTGTGTGGAGGGTTGTCTCCGTTGGACTTACTGGGACTGTCTCCTTGGTGGGGGGTGTTCTGCGTGGGACATTCTTGTACAGGGGGTCGTCTGCGTGGGACTTTCTGGGACTGTATCCTGGGTGGGAGGTCGTCTGCGTGGGAATTTCTGGGACTGGGGGTCGTCTCCGTGGGAATTTCTGGGACTGTCTCCTGGGTGGGGGGTCGTCTGGGTGGTACATTTTGGGCCTGGGGTCGTCTGCGTGGGACATTCTGTGACTGGGGGTCGTCTGCGTGGGACTTACTGGGACTGTCTCCTGGGTTGGGGTCGTCTGCGTGGGACTTTTTGGGAGTTGGGGTCGTCTGCGTGGGACTTTCTGGGACTGGGGTTCGTCTCCGTGTGACTTTCTGGGACTGTCTCCTGGGTGGGGTTTTTCTGCGTGGGACATTCTGGGATTGGGGTTCGTCTGCGTGGGACTTTCTGGGACTGTCTCCTTGGTGGGGGGTCGTCTGCGTGGGAATTTCTGGGACTGTCTCCTGGGTGGGGGTCGTCTGCGTGGGACTTTCTGGGACTGGGGGTCGTCTCAGTGGGACTTTCTGTGACTGTCTCCTGGGTGAGGGGTCGTCTGCGTGGGATTTTCTGGGACGGGGGGTCGTCTGCGTGGGACTATCTGAGTCTGTCTCCTGGGTGGGGGGTCGTCTGCGTGGTACATTGTGGGCCTGGGGTCGTCTGCGTGGGACATTCTGGGACTAGGGGTCGTCTGCGTGGGATATTCTGGGACAGTCTCCTGGTTGGGGGTCGTCTACGTGGGACGTTCTGCGACTGGGGTCTTCTGCGTGGGACTTTCTATGACTGGCGGTCGTCTCCGTGGGACTTTCTGGGACTGTCTCCTGGGTGGGGGGTCATCTGCGTGGGACTTTCTGGGACTGGGGTTCGTCTGCGTGGGACTTTCTGGGACTGTCTCCTGGTTGGCGGGTCGTCTGCGTGGGACTTTCTGGGACTGTCTGCTGGGTGGGGTTCGTTTGCGTGAGACTTTCTGGGACTAGGGGTCGTCTGCGTTGGACTTTCTGTGACTGTCTCCTGGGTGAGGGGTCGTCTGCGTGGATCTTTCTGGGACTGGGGGTCGTCTGCGTGGGAGTTTCTGGGACTGTCTCCTGGGTGGGGGTTCGTCTGCGTGGGACATTGTGGGACTGGGGTCGTCTGCGTGGGACTTTCTGGGACTGGGGGTCGTCTGCCTGGGATATTCTGGGAGAGTCTCCAGGGTGGGGGGTCGTCTCCGTGGTACTTACTAGGACTGTCTCCTGGGTGGGGGGTCGTCTGCGTGGGACTTTCTGGGACTGTGGGTCGTCTGCGTGAGACTTTCTGGAACTGTCTCCTGGGTGGGGGTCGTCCTTGTGGGACTTTCTGGGACTGGGGGTCGTCTGCGTGGGACTTTCTGGGACTGTCTCCTGGGTGGGGGGTCGTCTGCGTGGGACATTGTGGGAGTTTCTTGGACTTGGGTCGTCTGCGTGGGATATTCTGGGACAGTCTCCTGGGGGCGGTGTCGTCTGCGTGGGAATTTCTGGGACTGGGGGTCGTCTCCGTGGGACTTTCTGGGACTGTCTCCTGGGTGGGGGGTCGTCTGCGTGGGACTTTCTGGGACTGGGGGTCGTCTGCGTCGGACTTTCTGGGACTGTCTCCTGGGTGGGTGGTCGTCTGCGTGGGACTTTCTTGAACTCTCTCTTCTGGGTGGGGATCGTCCTTGTGGGACTTTCTGGGACTGGGGGTCGTCTGCGTGGGACTTTCAATGACTGTCTCCTGGGTGGGGGGTCGTCTGCGTGGGACTTTCTGGCTCTTCCTCCTGGGTGGGGGGTCGCCCGCGTTGGACTTTTTGGGACTGGGGGTCGTCTGCCTGGGACATTCTGGGACTGGGGGGTCGTCTGCGTGGGTCTTTCTTTGACTGCCACCTGGGTGGGGGGTCGTCTGCGTGGGACATTCTTGGACTGTGGGTCGTCTGCGTGGGACATTCTGGGTGTGTCTCCTGGGTGGGGGCTCGTCTGCGTGGGACTTTGTCGAACTGGGGGTCGTCTGCGTGGGACATTCTGGGACTGTCTCCTGTGTGGGGGGTCGTCTGTTTGGGACTTTCTGGGACTGACTACTGTGTGGGGGTCGTCTGGGTGGGACTTTCTGGGATTAAGGGTCGTCTGCGTGGGACTCTCTGGGACTGGGGTTCGTCTGCGTGCGACTTTCTGGGACTGTCTCCTGGCTGGGGGGTCGTCTGCGTGGGACTTTCTGGGACTGGGGGTCGTCTGCGTGGGACTTTCTGGGACTGGGGGGTCGTCTGCGTGGGACATTCTGGGACTGTTTGCTGGGTGGGGGGTCGTCTGCGTGGGACTTTCTGGGACTTGGAGTCGTCTGCGTGGGACTTTCTGGGACTGGGGGTCGTCTCCGTGTGACTTACTTGGACTGTCTCTTGAGTGGGGGGTCGTCTGCGTGGGACTTTCTGGGACCGGGGGGTCGTCTGCGTGGGACTTTCTGGGACTGTCTCCTGGGTGAGGGGTCGTCTGCTTGGGACTTTCTGGGACTGGAGGTAGTCTGCGTGGGACTTTCTGTGACTGCCACCTGGGTGGGAGGTCGTCTGCCTGGGACATTCTGGGACTGGGGGTCGTCTGCGTGGGACTTCCTGGGACTGTCTCCTGTGTGGGGGGTCGTCTGTTTGGGACTTTCTGGGACTGACTACTGTGTGGGGGTCGTCTGGGTGGGACTTTCTGGGATTAAGGGTCGTCTGCGTGGGACTCTCTGGGACTGGGGTTCGTCTGCGTGCGACTTTCTGGGACTGTCTCCTGGCTGGGGGGTCGTCTGCGTGGGACTTTCTGGGACTGGGGGTCGTCTGCGTGGGACTTTCTGGGACTGGGGGGTCGTCTGCGTGGGACATTCTGGGACTGTTTGCTGGGTGGGGGGTCGTCTGCGTGGGACTTTCTGGGACTTGGAGTCGTCTGCGTGGGACTTTCTGGGACTGGGGGTCGTCTCCGTGTGACTTACTTGGACTGTCTCTTGAGTGGGGGGTCGTCTGCGTGGGACTTTCTGGGACCGGGGGGTCGTCTGCGTGGGACTTTCTGGGACTGTCTCCTGGGTGAGGGGTCGTCTGCTTGGGACTTTCTGGGACTGGAGGTAGTCTGCGTGGGACTTTCTGTGACTGCCACCTGGGTGGGAGGTCGTCTGCCTGGGACATTCTGGGACTTGGGGTCGTCTGCGTGGGACTTTCTGGGACTGGGTGTCGTCTCCCTGGGACTTTCTGGGACTGTCTCCTGGGTGGTTGGTGGTCTGCGTGGGACATTCTGGGACTGGGGGTCGTCTGCGTGGGACTTTCTGGGACTGTCTCCTGGGTGGGGGGTCGTCTGCGTGGGAATTTCTGGGACTGTCTCCTGGGTGTGGGTCGTCTGCGTGGGACCTTCTGGGACCGGGGGTCGTCTGCGTTGGACTTTCTGTGTCTGTCTCCTGTGTGGGGGGTCGTCTGCGTGGGACATTGTGGGACTTGGGTCGTCTGCGTGGGACTTTCTGGGACTGGGTGTCGTCTGCGTGGGACTTTCTGGGACTGTCTCCTGGGTGGGGGATCGTCTGCGTGGGACTTTCTGTGACTGGGGGTCGTCTGCGTGGGACTTTCTTGGAGTGGGGTTCGTCTGCGTGGGACTTTGTGGGATTGGAGGTCGTCTGCGTGGGACTTTCTTGGACTGGGCGTCGTCTCCGTGTGTACTTTCTGCGACTGAGGTTCGTCTGCGTGGGACGTTCTGGGATTGTCTCCTGGGTGGGGGCTCGTCTGTTTTGGACTTTCTGGGTCTGTTTCCTCGGTGGGGGGTCGTCTTCATGGGACGTTCTGGGACTGGGGGTCATCTGCGTGGGACTTTCTGGGTCTGTCTCCTGGGTGGGGGGTCGTCTGCCTTGGACTTTGTGGGACTGGGGGTCGTCTGCGTGGGACTTTCTGGGACTGGTGTGTCTTCTGCGTGTGACTTTCTGGGACTGTCTCCTGGCAGGGGGGTCGTCTGCGTGGGACTTTCTGGGAATGGGGGGTCGTCTACGTGGGACTTTCTGCGACGGTCTCCTGGGTGGGGGGTCTTCTGCGTGGGACTTTCTGGGACTAGGGGATCGTCTGCGTGGGACTTTCTGGGACTGGGGGTCGTCTGCGTGGGACTTTCTGTGACTGGGGGTCGTCTGCGTGGGACATTCTGGCACTGTCTCCTGGGTGGGGTGTCGTCTGCTTGGGACTTTCTGGGACTGGGTGGCGTCTGCGTGTGACTTTCTGGGACTGTCTCCTGGCTGGGGGGTCGTCTGCGTGGGACTTTCTGGGACTGGGGATCGACTGCGTGGGACTTTCTTTGACTGGGGGTCGTCTGCGTGGGACTTTCTGGGACTGGAGGTCGTCTGCGTGGGACTCTCTGGGACTGGGGGTCGTCTGCCTGGGTACTTTCTGGGACTGGATGTCTTCTGCGTGGGACTTTCTGGGACTGTCTCCTGGGTGGGGGGTCGTCTGTTTGGGACTTTCTGGGACTGTCTCCTGGGTGGGGGTCGTCTGCGTGTGACTTTCTGGGACTGGGGATCGTCTGCGTGGGTCTTTCTGGGACTGTCTCCTTGGTGAGGGGTCGTCTGCGTGGGAATTTCTAGGACTGGGGGTCGTCTGCGTGGGAATTTCTGGGACTGTCTCCTGGGTGGGGGTCGTCTGCGTTGGACTTTCTGGGACTGTGGGTCGTCTGCGTGGGACTTTCTGGAACTGTCTCCTGGGTGGTGGTCGTCCTTGTGGGACTTTCTGGGACTGGGGGTCGTCTGCGTGGGACTTTCTGGGACTGTCTCCTGGGTGGGGTTCGTTTGCGTGGGACTTTCTGGGACTAGGGGTCGTCTGCGTTGGACTTTCTGTGACTGTCTCCTGGGTGAGGGGTCGTCTGCGTGGATCTTTCTGGGACTGGGGGTCGTCTGCGTGGGAGTTTCTGGGACTGTCTCCTGGGTGGGGGTTCGTCTGCGTTGGACATTGTGGGACTGGGGTCGTCTGCGTGGGACTTTCTGGGACTGGGGGTCGTCTGCCTGGGATATTCTGGGAGAGTCTCCAGGGTGGGGGGTCGTCTCCGTGGTACTTACTAGGACTGTCTCCTGGGTGGGGGGTCGTCTGCGTGGGACTTTCTGGGACTGTGGGTCGTCTGCGTGAGACTTTCTGGAACTGTCTCCTGGGTGGGGGTCGTCCTTGTGGGACTTTCTGGGACTGGGGGTCGTCTGCGTGGGACTTTCTGGGACTGTCTCCTGGGTGGGGGGTCGTCTGCGTGGGACATTGTGGGAGTTTCTTGGACTTGGGTCGTCTGCGTGGGATATTCTGGGACAGTCTCCTGGGTGCGGTGTCGTCTGCGTGGGAATTTCTGGGACTGGGGGTCGTCTCCGTGGGACTTTCTGGGACTGTCTCCTGGGTGGGGGGTCGTCTGCGTGGGACTTTCTGGGACTGGGGGTCGTCTGCGTCGGACTTTCTGGGACTGTCTCCTGGGTGGGTGGTCGTCTGCGTGGGACTTTCTTGAACTCTCTCTTCTGGGTGGGGATCGTCCTTGTGGGACTTTCTGGGACTGGGGGTCGTCTGCGTGGGACTTTCAATGACTGTCTCCTGGGTGGGGGGTCGTCTGCGTGGGACTTTCTGGCTCTTCCTCCTGGGTGGGGGGTCGCCCGCGTTGGAGTTTTGGGACTGGGGGTCGTCTGCCTGGGACATTCTGGGACTGGGGGGTCGTCTGCGTGGGTCTTTCTTTGACTGCCACCTGGGTGGGGGGTCGTCTGCGTGGGACATTCTTGGACTGTGGGTCGTCTGCGTGGGACATTCTGGGTGTGTCTCCTGGGTGGGGGCTCGTCTGCGTGGGACATTGTGGGACTTGGGTCGTCTGCGTGGGACTTTCTGGGACTGGGTGTCGTCTGCGTGGGACTTTCTGGGACTGTCTCCTGGGTGGGGGATCGTCTGCGTGGGACTTTCTGTGACTGGGGGTCGTCTGCGTGGGACTTTCTTGGAGTGGGGTTCGTCTGCGTGGGACTTTGTGGGATTGGCGGTCGTCTGCGTGGGACTTTCTTGGACTGGGCGTCGTCTCCGTGTGTACTTTCTGCGACTGAGGTTCGTCTGCGTGGGACGTTCTGGGATTGTCTCCTGGGTGGGGGCTCGTCTGTTTTGGACTTTCTGGGTCTGTTTCCTCGGTGGGGGGTCGTCTTCATGGGACGTTCTGGGACTGGGGGTCATCTGCGTGGGACTTTCTGGGTCTGTCTCCTGGGTGGGGGGTCGTCTGCCTTGGACTTTGTGGGACTGGGGGTCGTCTGCGTGGGACTTTCTGGGACTGGTGTGTCTTCTGCGTGTGACTTTCTGGGACTGTCTCCTGGCAGGGGGGTCGTCTGCGTGGGACTTTCTGGGAATGGGGGGTCGTCTACGTGGGACTTTCTGCGACGGTCTCCTGGGTGGGGGGTCTTCTGCGTGGGACTTTCTGGGACTAGGGGATCGTCTGCGTGGGACTTTCTGGGACTGGGGGTCGTCTGCGTGGGACTTTCTGTGACTGGGGGTCGTCTGCGTGGGACATTCTGGCACTGTCTCCTGGGTGGGGTGTCGTCTGCTTGGGACTTTCTGGGACTGGGTGGCGTCTGCGTGTGACTTTCTGGGACTGTCTCCTGGCTGGGGGGTCGTCTGCGTGGGACTTTCTGGGACTGGGGATCGACTGCGTGGGACTTTCTTTGACTGGGGGTCGTCTGCGTGGGACTTTCTGGGACTGGAGGTCGTCTGCGTGGGACTCTCTGGGACTGGGGGTCGTCTGCCTGGGTACTTTCTGGGACTGGATGTCTTCTGCGTGGGACTTTCTGGGACTGTCTCCTGGGTGGGGGGTCGTCTGTTTGGGACTTTCTGGGACTGTCTCCTGGGTGGGGGTCGTCTGCGTGTGACTTTCTGGGACTGGGGATCGTCTGCGTGGGTCTTTCTGGGACTGTCTCCTTGGTGAGGGGTCGTCTGCGTGGGAATTTCTAGGACTGGGGGTCGTCTGCGTGGGAATTTCTGGGACTGTCTCCTGGGTGGGGGTCGTCTGCGTTGGACTTTCTGGGACTGTGGGTCGTCTGCGTGGGACTTTCTGGAACTGTCTCCTGGGTGGTGGTCGTCCTTGTGGGACTTTCTGGGACTGGGGGTCGTCTGCGTGGGACTTTCTGGGACTGTCTCCTGGGTGGGGGGTCGTCTGCGTGGGACTTTCTGGGTCTGTCTCCTGGGTGGGGGGTCGTCTGCGTGGGACTTTCTGGGACTGGGGGTCGTCTGCGTTGGACTTTCTGGGACTGTCTCCTGGGTGAGGGGTCGTCTGCGTGGGATTTTCTGGGACTGGGGGTCTTCTCCGTGGGACTTTCTGGGTCTGTCTCCTGGGTGGGGGGGTCGTCTGCGTGGGATCTTGTGGGACTGGGGTCGTCTGCGTGGGACTTTCTTGGATTGGGGTCGTCTGCGTGGGATATTCTGGGACAGTCTCCTGGGTGGGGTGTCGTCTACGTGGGACGTTCTGGGACTGGGGGTCGTCTGCGTGGGACTTTCTGGGACTGGGGGTCGTCGCCGTGGGACTTTCTGCGACTGTCTCCTGTGTGGGGTTCGTCTGTTTGGGACTTTCTGGGACTGACTACTGTGTGGGGGGTCGTCTGGGTGGGACTTTCTGGGATTAAGGGTCGTCTGCGTGGGACTCTCTGGGACTGGGGTTCGTCTGCGTGCGACTTTCTGGGACTGTCTCCTGGCTGGGGGGTCGACTGCGTGGGACTTTCTGGGACTGGGGGTCGTCTGCGTGGGACTTTCTGGGACTGGGGGTCGTCTGCGTGGGACATTCTGGGACTGTCTGTTGGGTGGGGGGTCTTCTGCGTGGGACTTTCTGGGACTTGGAGTCGTCTGCGTGGGACTTTCTGGGACTGGGGGTCGTCTCCGTGGGACTTTCTTGGACTGTCTCTTGAGTGGGGGGTCGTCTGCGTGGGACTTTCTGGGACCGGGGGGTCGTCTGCGTGGGACTTTCTGGGACTGTCTCCTGGGTGAGGGGTCGTCTGCTTGTGACTTTCTGGGACTGGAGGTAGTCTGCGTGGGACTTTCTGTGACTGCCACCTGGGTGGGGGGTCGTCTGCCTGGGACATTCTGGGACTTGGGGTCGTCTGCGTGGGACTTTCTGGGACTGGGTGTCGTCTCCCTGGGACTTTCTGGGTCTGTCTCCTGGGTGGGGGGTGGTCTGCGTGGGACATTCTGGGACTGGGGGTCGTCTGCGTGGGACTTTCTGGGACTGTCTCCTGGGTGGGGGGTCGTCTGCGTGGGAATTTCTGGGACTGTCTTCTGGGTGTGGGTCGTCTGCGTGGGACCTTCTGGGACCGGGGGTCGTCTGCGTTGGACTTTCTGTGTCTGTCTCCTGTGTGGGGGGTCGTCTGCGTGGGACATTGTGGGACTTGGGTCGTCTGCGTGGGACTTTCTGGGACTGGGTGTCGTCTGCGTGGGACTTTCTGGGACTGTCTCCTGGGTGGGGGATCGTCTGCGTGGGACTTTCTGTGACTGGGGGTCGTCTGCGTGGGACTTTCTTGGAGTGGGGTTCGTCTGCGTGGGACTTTGTGGGATTGGAGGTCGTCTGCGTGGGACTTTCTGGGACTGGGCGTCGTCTGCGTGGGACATTCTGGCACTGTCTCCTGGGTGGGGTGTCGTCTGCTTGGGACTTTCTGGGACTGGGTGGCGTCTGCGTGTGACTTTCTGGGACTGTCTCCTGGCTGGGGGGTCGTCTGCGTGGGACTTTCTGGGACTGGGGATCGACTGCGTGGGACTTTCTTTGACTGGGGGTCGTCTGCGTGGGACTTTCTGGGACTGGAGGTCGTCTGCGTGGGACTCTCTGGGACTGGGGGTCGTCTGCCTGGGTACTTTCTGGGACTGGATGTCTTCTGCGTGGGACTTTCTGGGACTGTCTCCTGGGTGGGGGGTCGTCTGTTTGGGACTTTCTGGGACTGTCTCCTGGGTGGGGGTCGTCTGCGTGTGACTTTCTGGGACTGGGGATCGTCTGCGTGGGTCTTTCTGGGACTGTCTCCTTGGTGAGGGGTCGTCTGCGTGGGAATTTCTAGGACTGGGGGTCGTCTGCGTGGGAATTTCTGGGACTGTCTCCTGGGTGGGGGTCGTCTGCGTTGGACTTTCTGGGACTGTGGGTCGTCTGCGTGGGACTTTCTGGAACTGTCTCCTGGGTGGTGGTCGTCCTTGTGGGACTTTCTGGGACTGGGGGTCGTCTGCGTGGGACTTTCTGGGACTGTCTCCTGGGTGGGGGGTCGTCTGCGTGGGACTTTCTGGGTCTGTCTCCTGGGTGGGGGGTCGTCTGCGTGGGACTTTCTGGGACTGGGGGTCGTCTGCGTTGGACTTTCTGGGACTGTCTCCTGGGTGAGGGGTCGTCTGCGTGGGATTTTCTGGGACTGGGGGTCTTCTCCGTGGGACTTTCTGGGTCTGTCTCCTGGGTGGGGGGGTCGTCTGCGTGGGATCTTGTGGGACTGGGGTCGTCTGCGTGGGACTTTCTTGGATTGGGGTCGTCTGCGTGGGATATTCTGGGACAGTCTCCTGGGTGGGGTGTCGTCTACGTGGGACGTTCTGGGACTGGGGGTCGTCTGCGTGGGACTTTCTGGGACTGGGGGTCGTCGCCGTGGGACTTTCTGCGACTGTCTCCTGTGTGGGGTTCGTCTGTTTGGGACTTTCTGGGACTGACTACTGTGTGGGGGGTCGTCTGGGTGGGACTTTCTGGGATTAAGGGTCGTCTGCGTGGGACTCTCTGGGACTGGGGTTCGTCTGCGTGCGACTTTCTGGGACTGTCTCCTGGCTGGGGGGTCGACTGCGTGGGACTTTCTGGGACTGGGGGTCGTCTGCGTGGGACTTTCTGGGACTGGGGGTCGTCTGCGTGGGACATTCTGGGACTGTCTGTTGGGTGGGGGGTCTTCTGCGTGGGACTTTCTGGGACTTGGAGTCGTCTGCGTGGGACTTTCTGGGACTGGGGGTCGTCTCCGTGGGACTTTCTTGGACTGTCTCTTGAGTGGGGGGTCGTCTGCGTGGGACTTTCTGGGACCGGGGGGTCGTCTGCGTGGGACTTTCTGGGACTGTCTCCTGGGTGAGGGGTCGTCTGCTTGTGACTTTCTGGGACTGGAGGTAGTCTGCGTGGGACTTTCTGTGACTGCCACCTGGGTGGGGGGTCGTCTGCCTGGGACATTCTGGGACTTGGGGTCGTCTGCGTGGGACTTTCTGGGACTGGGTGTCGTCTCCCTGGGACTTTCTGGGTCTGTCTCCTGGGTGGGGGGTGGTCTGCGTGGGACATTCTGGGACTGGGGGTCGTCTGCGTGGGACTTTCTGGGACTGTCTCCTGGGTGGGGGGTCGTCTGCGTGGGAATTTCTGGGACTGTCTTCTGGGTGTGGGTCGTCTGCGTGGGACCTTCTGGGACCGGGGGTCGTCTGCGTTGGACTTTCTGTGTCTGTCTCCTGTGTGGGGGGTCGTCTGCGTGGGACATTGTGGGACTTGGGTCGTCTGCGTGGGACTTTCTGGGACTGGGTGTCGTCTGCGTGGGACTTTCTGGGACTGTCTCCTGGGTGGGGGATCGTCTGCGTGGGACTTTCTGTGACTGGGGGTCGTCTGCGTGGGACTTTCTTGGAGTGGGGTTCGTCTGCGTGGGACTTTGTGGGATTGGAGGTCGTCTGCGTGGGACTTTCTGGGACTGGGCGTCGTCTCCGTGTGTACTTTCTGCGACTGA
The DNA here is from genome assembly GCA_964036315.1 of Acanthosepion esculentum. NCBI lineage: Eukaryota > Metazoa > Mollusca > Cephalopoda > Sepiida > Sepiidae > Acanthosepion > Acanthosepion esculentum. The sequence continues at coordinate 324,221 of OZ038489.1, forward strand.
GGTTCGTCTGCGTGGGACGTTCTGGGATTGTCTCCTGGGTGGGGGCTCGTCTGTTTTGGACTTTCTGGGTCTGTTTCCTCGGTGGGGGGTCGTCTGCATGGGACGTTCTGGGACTGGGGGTCATCTGCGTGGGACTTTCTAGGTCTGTCTCCTGGGTGGGGGGTCGTCTGCCTTGGACTTTGTGGGACTGGGGGTCGTCTGCGTGGGACTTTCTGGGACTGGTGTGTCTTCTGCGTGTGACTTTCTGGGACTGTCTACTGGCAGGGGGGTCGTCTGCGTGGGACTTTCTGGGAATGGGGGGTCGTCTACGTGGGACTTTCTGCGACGGTCTCCTTGGTGGGGGTCTTCTGCGTGGGACTTTCTGGGACTAGGGGATCGTCTGCGTGGGACTTTCTGGGACTGGGGGTCGTCTGCGTGGAACTTTCTGTGACTGGGGGTCGTCTGCGTGGGACATTCTGGCACTGTCTCCTGGGTGGGTTGTCGTCTGCTTGGGACTTTCTGGGACTGGGTGGCGTCTGCGTGTGACTTTCTGGGACTGTCTCCTGGCTGGGGGGTCGTCTGCGTGGGACTTTCTGGGACTGGGGATCGACTGCGTGGGACTTTCTTTGACTGGGGGTCGTCTGCGTGGGACTTTCTGGGACTGGAGGTCGTCTGAGTGGGACTCTCTGGGACAGGGGGTCGTCTGCCTGGGTACTTTCTGGGACTGGATGTCTTCTGCGTGGGACTTTCTGGGACTGTCTCCTGGGTGGGGGGTCGTCTGTTTGGGACTTTCTGGGACTGTCTCCTGGGTGGGGGTCGTCTGCGTGTGACTTTCTGGGACTGGAGATCGTCTGCGTTGGTCTTTCTGGGACTGTCTCCTTGGTGAGGTGTCGTCTGCGCGGGAATTTCTAGGACTGGGGGTCGTCTGCGTGGGAATTTCTGGGACTGTCTCCTGGGCGGGGGTTGTCTGCGTTGGACTTTCTGGGACTGTGGGTCGTCTGCGTGGGACTTTCTGGAACTGTCTCCTGGGTGGTGGTCGTCCTTGTGGGAATTTCTAGGACTGGGGGTCGTCTGCGTGGGAATTTCTGGGACTGTCTCCTGGGTGGGGGTCGTCTGCGTTGGACTTTCTGGGACTGTGGGTCGTCTGCGTGGGACTTTCTGGAACTGTCTCCTGGGTGGTGGTCGTCCTTGTGGGACTTTCTGGGACTGGGGATCGTCTGCGTGGGACTTTCTGGGACTGTCTCCTGGGTGGGGGGTCGTCTGCGTGGGACTTTCTGGGGCTGTCTCCTGGGTGGGTGGTCGTCTGCGTGGGACTTTCTGGGACTGGGGGTCGTCTGCGTTGGACTTTCTGGGACTGTCTCCTGGGTGAGGGGTCGTCTGCGTGGGATTTTCTGGGACTGGGAGTCTTCTCCGTGGGACTTTCTGGGTCTGTCTCCTGGGTGGGGGGTCGTCTGCGTGGGACCTTGTGGGACTGGGGTCGTCTGCGTGGGACTTTCTTGGATTGGGGTCGTCTGCGTGGGATATTCTGGGACAGTCTCCTGGGTGGGGTGTCGTCTACGTGGGACGTTCTGGGACTGGGGGTCGTCTGCGTGGGACTTTCTGGGACTGGGGGTCGTCTACGTGGGACTTTCTGCGACGGTCTCCTGGGTGGGGGTCGTCTGCGTTGGACTTTCTGGGACTGTGGGTCGTCTGCGTGGGACTTTCTGGAACTGTCTCCTGGGTGGTGGTCGTCCTTGTGGGACTTTCTGGGACTGGGGATCGTCTGCGTGGGACTTTCTGGGACTGTCTCCTGGGTGGGGGGTCGTCTGCGTGGGACTTTCTGGGGCTGTCTCCTGGGTGGGTGGTCGTCTGCGTGGGACTTTCTGGGACTGGGGGTCGTCTGCGTTGGACTTTCTGGGACTGTCTCCTGGGTGAGGGGTCGTCTGCGTGGGATTTTCTGGGACTGGGAGTCTTCTCCGTGGGACTTTCTGGGTCTGTCTCCTGGGTGGGGGGTCGTCTGCGTGGGACCTTGTGGGACTGGGGTCGTCTGCGTGGGACTTTCTTGGATTGGGGTCGTCTGCGTGGGATATTCTGGGACAGTCTCCTGGGTGGGGTGTCGTCTACGTGGGACGTTCTGGGACTGGGGGTCGTCTGCGTGGGACTTTCTGGGACTGGGGGTCGTCTACGTGGGACTTTCTGCGACGGTCTCCTGGGTGGGGGGTCTTCTGCGTGGGACTTTCTGGGACTAGGGGATCGTCTGCGTGGGACTTTCTGGGACTGGGGGTCGTCTGCGTGGGACTTTCTGTGACTGGGGGTCGTCTGCGTGGGACATTCTGGCACTGTCTCCTGGGTGGGGTGTCGTCTGCTTGGGACTTTCTGGGACTGGGTGGCGTCAGCGTGTGACTTTCTGGGACTGTCTCCTGGCTGGGGGGTCGTCGCCGTGGGACTTTCTGCGACTGTCTCCTGTGTGGGGGGTCGTCTGTTTGGGACTTTCTGGGACTGACTACTGTGTGGGGGGTCGTCTGGGTGGGACTTTCTGGGATTAAGGGTCGTCTGCGTGGGACTCTCTGGGACTGGGGTTCGTCTGCGTGCGACTTTCTGGGACTGTCTCCTGGCTGGGGGGTCGACTGCGTGGGACTTTCTGGGACTGGGCGTCGTCTCCGTGTGTACTTTCTGCGACTGAGGTTCGTCTGCGTGGGACGTTCTGGGATTGTCTCCTGGGTGGGGGCTCGTCTGTTTTGGACTTTCTGGTTCTGTTTCCTCGGTGGGGGGTCGTCTGCATGGGACGTTCTGGGACTGGGGGTCATCTGCGTGGGACTTTCTAGGTCTGTCTCCTGGGTGGGGGGTCGTCTGCCTTGGACTTTGTGGGACTGGGGGTCGTCTGCGTGGGACTTTCTGGGACTGGTGTGTCTTCTGCGTGTGACTTTCTGGGACTGTCTACTGGCAGGGGGGTCGTCTGCGTGGGACTTTCTGGGACTGGGGGTCGTCTGCGTGGGACTTTCTGGGACTGGGGGGGTCGTCAGCGTGGGACATTCTGGCACTGTCTGTTGGGTGGGGGTCGTCTGCGTGGGACTTTCTGGGACTTGGAGTCGTCTGCGTGGGACTTTCTGGGACTGGGGGTCGTCTCCGTGGGACTTTCTTGGACTGTCTCTTGAGTGGGGGGTCGTCTGCGTGGGACCTTGTGGGACTGGGGTCGTCTGCGTGGGACTTTCTTGGATTGGGGTCGTCTGCGTGGGATATTCTGGGACAGTCTCCTGGGTGGGGTGTCGTCTACGTGGGACGTTCTGGGACTGGGGGTCGTCTGCGTGGGACTTTCTGGGACTGGGGGTCGTCGCCGTGGGACTTTCTGCGACTGTCTCATGGGTGGCGGGTCGTCTGCGGGGGACTTTCTGGGACTGTCTCCTGGGTGGGGGTCGTCTGCGTGGGACTTTCTGGGACTGTCTCCTGGGTGGGGGGTCGTCTGCGTGGGAATTTCTTGGACTGGGGGTCGTCTGCGTGGGACTTTCTGGGACTGGGGTTCGTATGCGTTAGACTTTCTGTGACTGTCTCCTGGGTGAGGGGTCGTCTGCGTGGGACTTTCTGGGACTGGGGGTCTTCTGCGTGGGAGTTTCTGGGTCTGTCTCCTGGGTGGGGGGTCATCTGCGTGGGACATTCTGGGACTTGGGGTCGTCTGCGTGGGAATTTCTGGGACTGGGGGTCGTTTCCGTGGGACTTTCTGGGACTGTCTCCTGGGTGGCGGGTCGTCTGCGTGGGACTTTCTGGAACTGTCTCCTGGGTGGGGGTCGTCCTTGTGGGACTTTCTGGGATTGGGGGTCGTCTGCGTGGGACTTTCTGGGACTGTCTCCTGGGTGGGGGGTCGTCTGCGTGGGACATTGTGGGACTGGGGGTCGTCTGCGTGGGACTTTCTTGGACTGGGGGTCGTCTGCGTGGGATATTCTTGGACAGTCTCCAGGGTGGGAAGTCGTCTACGTGTGACTTTCTGTGACTGTCTCCTGGGTGGGGGGGGGTCGTCTGCGTGGGACATTGTGGGACTGGGGATCGTCTGCGTGGGACTTTCTGGGACTGGGGGTCGTCTGCGTGGGACATTGTGGGACTGGGTGTCGTCTGCGTGGGACTTTCTGGGACTGGGTGTCGTCTCCCTGGGACTTTCTGGGACTGTCTCCTGGGTGGGGGGTGGTCTGCGTGGGACATTCTGGGACTGGGGGTCGTCTGCGTGGGACTTTCTGGGACTGTCTCCTGGGTGGGGGGTCGTCTGCGTGGGAATTTCTGGGACTGTCTCCTGGGTGTGGGTCGTCTGCGTGGGACCCTCTGGGACCGGGGGTCGTCTGCGTTGGACTTTCTGTGTCTGTCTCCTGTGTTGGGGGTCGTCTGCGTGGGACATTGTGGGACTTGGGTCGTCTGCGTGGGACTTTCTGGGACTGGGTGTCGTCTGCGTGGGACTTTCTGGGACTGTCTCCTGGGTGGGGGATCGTCTGCGTGGGACTTTCTGTGACTGGGGGTCGTCTGCGTGGGACTTTCTTGGAGTGGGGTTCGTCTGCGTGGGACTTTGTGGGATTGGAGGTCGTCTGCGTGGGACTTTCTGGGACTGGGCGTCGTCTCCGTGTGTACTTTCTGCGGCTGAGTTTCGTCTGCGTGGGACGTTCTTGAATTGTCTCCTGGGTGGGTGCTCGTCTGTTTTGGACTTTCTGGGTCTGTTTCCTCGGTGGGGGGTCGTCTGCATGGGACGTTCTCTGACTGGGGGTCATCTGCGTGGGACTTTCTGGGTCTGTCTCCTGGGTGGGGGGTCGTCTGCCTTGGACTTTGTGGGACTGGGGGTCGTCTGCGTGGGACTTTCTGGGACTGGTGTGTCTTCTGCGTGTGACTTTCTGGGACTGTCTACTGGCAGGGGGGTCGTCTGCGTGGGACTTTCTGGGAATGGGGGTCGTCTACGTGGGACTTTCTGCGACGGTCTCCTGGGTGGGGGGTCTTCTGCGTGGGACTTTCTGGGACTAGGGGATCGTCTGCGTGGGACTTTCTGGGACTGGGGGTCGTCTGCGTGGGACTTTCTGTGACTGGGGGTCGTCTGCGTGGGACATTCTGGCACTGTCTCCTGGGTGGAGTGTCTTCTGCTTGGGACTTTCTGGGACTGGGTGGCGTCTGCGTGTGACTTTCTGGGACTGTCTCCTGGCTGGGGGGGTCGTCTGCGTGGGACTTTCTGGGACTGGGGATCGACTGCGTGGGACTTTCTTTGACTGGGGGTCGTCTGCGTGGGACTTTCTGGGACTGGAGGTCGTCTGCGTGGGACTCTCTGGGACTGGGGGTCGTCTGCCTGGGTACTTTCTTGGACTGGATGTCTTCTGCGTGGGACTTTCTGGGACTGTCTCCTGGGTGGGGGGTCGTCTGTTTGGGACTTTCTGGGACTGTCTCCTGGGTGGGGGTCGTCTGCGTGTGACTTTCTGGGACTGGGGATCGTCTGCGTGGGTCTGTCTGGGACTGTCTCCTTGGTGAGGGGTCGTCTGCGCGGGAATTTCTAGGACGGGGGGTCGTCTGCGTGGGAATATCTGGGACTGTCTCCTGGGTGGGGGTCGTCTGCGTTGGACTTTCTGGGACTGTGGGTCGTCTGCGTGGGACTTTCTGGAACTGTCTCCTGGGTGGTGGTCGTCCTTGTGGGAATTTCTAGGACTGGGGGTCGTCTGCGTGGGAATTTCTGGGACTGTCTCCTGGGTGGGGGTCGTCTGCGTTGGACTTTCTGGGACTGTGGGTCGTCTGCGTGGGACTTTCTGGAACTGTCTCCTGGGTGGTGGTCGTCCTTGTGGGACTTTCTGGGACTGGGGGTCGTCTGCGTGGGACTTTCTGGGGCTGTCTCCTGGGTGGGTGGTCGTCTGCGTGGGACTTTCTGGGACTGGGGGTCGTCTGCGTTGGACTTTCTGGGACTGTCTCCTGGGTGAGGGGTCGTCTGCGTGGGATTTTCTGGGACTGGGGGTCTTCTCCGTGGGACTTTCTGGGTCTGTCTCCTGGGTGGGGGGTCGTCTGCGTGGGACCTTGTGGGACTGGGGTCGTCTGCGTGGGACTTTCTTGGATTGGGGTCGTCTGCGTGGGATATTCTGGGACAGTCTCCTGGGTGGGGTGTCGTCTACGTGGGACGTTCTGGGACTGGGGGTCTTCTGCGTGGGACTTTCTGGGACTGGGGGTCGTCGCCGTGGGACTTTCTGCGACTGTCTCCTGTGTGGGGGGTCGTCTGTTTGGGACTTTCTGGGACTGACTACTGTGTGGGGGGTCGTCTGGGTGGGACTTTCTGGGATTAAGGGTCGTCTGCGTGGGACTCTCTGGGACTGGGGTTCGTCTGCGTGCGACTTTCTGGGACTGTCTCCTGGCTGGGGGGTCGACTGCGTGGGACTTTCTGGGACTGGGGGTCGTCTGCGTGGGACTTTCTGGGACTGGGGGGTCGTCTGCGTGGGACATTCTGGGACTGTCTGCTGGGTGGGGGGTCGTCTGTGTGGGACTTTCTGGGACTTGGAGTCGTCTGCGTGGGATTTTCTGGGACTGGGGGTCGTCTCCGTGGGACTTTCTTGGACTGTCTCTTGAGTGGGGGGTCGTCTGCGTGGGACCTTGTGGGACTGGGGTCGTCTGCGTGGGACTTTCTTGGATTGGGGTCGTCTGCGTGGGATATTCTGGGACAGTCTCCTGGGTGGGGTGTCGTCTACGTGGGACGTTCTGGGACTGGGGGTCGTCTGCGACTGTCTCATGGGTGGCGGGTCGTCTGCGGGGGACTTTCTGGGACTGTCTCCTGGGTGGGGGTCGTCTGCGTGGGACTTTCTGGGACTGTCTCCTGGGTGGGGGGTCGTCTGTGTGGGAATTTCTTGGACTGGAGGTCGTCTGCGTGGGACTTTCTGGGACTGGGGGTCGTATGCGTTGGACTTTCTGTGATTGTCTCCTGGGTGAGGGGTCGTCTGCGTGGGATTTTCTGGGACTGGGGGTCTTCTGCGTGGGAGTTTCTGGGTCTGTCTCCTGGGTGGGGGGTCTTCTGCGTGGGACATTGTGGGACTGGGGTAGTCTGCGTGGGACTTTCTGGGACTGGGGGTCGTCTGCGTGGGATATTCTGGCACAGTCTCCAGATTGGGTGGTCGTCTACGTGTTACATTCTGGGACTTGGGGTCGTCTGCGTGGGAATTTCTGGGACTGGGGGTTGTTTCCGTGGGACTTTCTGGGACTGTCTCCTGGGTGGCGGGTCGTCTGCGTGGGACTTTCTGGAACTGTCTCCTGGGTGGGGGTCGTCCTTGTGGGACTTTCTGGGATTGGGGGTCGTCTGCGTGGGACTTTCTGGGACTGTCTCCTGGGTGGGGGGTCGTCTGCGTGGGACATTGTGGGACTGGGGGTCGTCTGCGTGGGACTTTCTAGGAATGGGGGTCGTCTGCGTGGGATATTCTTGGACAGTCTCCAGGGTGGGAAGTCGTCTACGTGTGACTTTCTGTGACTGTCTCCTGGGTGGGGGGGTCGTCTGCGTGGGACATTGTGGGACTGGGGGTCGTCTGCGTGGGACTTTCTGGGACTGGGGGTCGTCTGCGTGGGACATTGTGGGACTGGGGGTCGTCTGCGTGGGACTTTCTGGGACTTGGGGTCGTCTGCGTGGGAATTTCTGGGACTGGGGGTCGTCTCCGTGGGACTTTCTGGGATTCTCTCCTGGGTGGAGGGTCGTCTGCGTTGGACTTTCTGGGACTGTGGGTCGTCTGCGTGGGACTTTCTGGAACTGTCTCCTGGGTGGTGGTCGTCCTTGTGGGACTTTCTGCGACTGGGGATCGTCTGCGTGGGACTTTCTGGGACTGTCTCCTGGATGGGGGGTCGTCTGCGTTGGACTTTCTGGGACTGTGGGTCGTCTGCGTGGGACTTTCTGGAACTGTCTCCTGGGTGGTGGTCGTCCTTGTGGGACTTTCTGGGACTGGGGGTCGTCTGCGTGGGACTTTCTGGGACTGTCTCCTGGGTGGGGGGTCGTCTGCGTGGGACTTTCTGGGGCTGTCTCCTGGTTGGGTGGTCGTCTGCGTGGGACTTTCTGGGACTGGGGTCGTCTGCGTTGGACTTTCTGGGACTGTCTCCTGGGTGAGGGGTCGTCTGCGTGGGATTTTCTGGGACTGGGGGTCTTCTCCGTGGGACTTTCTGGGTCTGTCTCCTGGGTGGGGGGTCGTCTGCGTGGGACCTTGTGGGACTGGGGTCGTCTGCGTGGGACTTTCTTGGATTGGGGTCGTCTGCGTGGGATATTCTGGGACAGTCTCCTGGGTGGGGTGTCGTCTACGTGGGACGTTCTGGGACTGGGGGTCTTCTGCGTGGGACTTTCTGGGACTGGGGGTCGTCGCCGTGGGACTTTCTGCGACTGTCTCATGGGTGGCGGGTCGTCTTCGGGGGACTTTCTGGGACTGTCTCCTGGGTGGGGGGTCGTCTGCGTGGGAATTTCTTGGACTGGGTGTCGTATGCGTTGGACTTTCTGTGACAGTCTCCTGGGTGAGGGGTCGTCTGCGTGGGATTTTCTGGGACTGGGGTTCGTCTGCGTGGGAGTTTCTGGGTCTGTCTCCTGGGTGGGGGGGTCGTCTGCGTGGGACATTGTGGGACTGGGGGTCGTCTGCGTGGGACTTTCTGGGACTGGGGGTCGTCTGCGTGGGACATTGTGGGACTGGGGGTCGTCTGCGTGGGACTTTCTGGGACTTGGGGTCGTCTGCGTGGGAATTTCTGGGACTGGGGGTCGTCTCCGTGGGACTTTCTGGGATTCTCTCCTGGGTGGAGGGTCGTCTGCGTTAGACTTTCTGGGACTGTGGGTCGTCTGCGTGGGACTTTCTGGAACTGTCTCCTGGGTGGTGGTCGTCCTTGTGGGACTTTCTGCGACTGGGGATCGTCTGCGTGGGACTTTCTGGGACTGTCTCCTGGATGGGGGGTCGTCTGCGTTGGACTTTCTGGGACTGTGGGTCGTCTGGGTGGGACTTTCTGGAACTGTCTCCAGGGTGGGGGGTCGTCTACGTGTGACTTTCTGGGACTTGGGGTCGTCTGCGTGCGAATTTCTGGGACTGGGGGTCGTCTCCGTGGGACTTTCTGGGACTCTCTCCTGGGTGGGGGGTCGTCTGCGTGGGATTTTCTGGGACTGGGGGTCTTCTGCGTGGGAGTTTCTGGGTCTGTCTCCTGGGTGGGGGGTCTTCTGCGTGGGACATTGTGGGACTGGGGTAGTCTGCGTGGGACTTTCTGGGACTGGGGGTCGTCTGCGTGGGATATTCTGGCACAGTCTCCAGATTGGGTGGTCGTCTACGTGTTACATTCTGGGACTTGGGGTCGTCTGCGTGGGAATTTCTGGGACTGGGGGTTGTTTCCGTGGGACTTTCTGGGACTGTCTCCTGGGTGGCGGGTCGTCTGCGTGGGACTTTCTGGAACTGTCTCCTGGGTGGGGGTCGTCCTTGTGGGACTTTCTGGGATTGGGGGTCGTCTGCGTGGGACTTTCTGGGACTGTCTCCTGGGTGGGGGGTCGTCTGCGTGGGACATTGTGGGACTGGGGGTCGTCTGCGTGGGACTTTCTGGGAATGGGGGTCGTCTGCGTGGGATATTCTTGGACAGTCTCCAGGGTGGGAAGTCGTCTACGTGTGACTTTCTGTGACTGTCTCCTGGGTGGGGGGTCGTCTGCGTGGGACATTGTGGGACTGGGGGTCGTCTGCGTGGGACTTTCTGGGACTGGGGGTCGTCTGCGTGGGACATTGTGGGACTGGGGGTCGTCTGCGTGGGACTTTCTGGGACTTGGGGTCGTCTGCGTGGGAATTTCTGGGACTGGGGGTCGTCTCCGTGGGACTTTCTGGGATTCTCTCCTGGGTGGAGGGTCGTCTGCGTTGGACTTTCTGGGACTGTGGGTCGTCTGCGTGGGACTTTCTGGAACTGTCTCCTGGGTGGTGGTCGTCCTTGTGGGACTTTCTGCGACTGGGGATCGTCTGCGTGGGACTTTCTGGGACTGTCTCCTGGATGGGGGGTCGTCTGCGTTGGACTTTCTGGGACTGTGGGTCGTCTGCGTGGGACTTTCTGGAACTGTCTCCTGGGTGGTGGTCGTCCTTGTGGGACTTTCTGGGACTGGGGGTCGTCTGCGTGGGACTTTCTGGGACTGTTTCCTGGGTGGGGGGTCGTCTGCGTGGGACTTTCTGGGGCTGTCTCCTGGTTGGGTGGTCGTCTGCGTGGGACTTTCTGGGACTGGGGTCGTCTGCGTTGGACTTTCTGGGACTGTCTCCTGGGTGAGGGGTCGTCTGCGTGGGATTTTCTGGGACTGGGGGTCTTCTCCGTGGGACTTTCTGGGTCTGTCTCCTGGGTGGGGGGTCGTCTGCGTGGGACCTTGTGGGACTGGGGTCGTCTGCGTGGGACTTTCTTGGATTGGGGTCGTCTGCGTGGGATATTCTGGGACAGTCTCCTGGGTGGGGTGTCGTCTACGTGGGACGTTCTGGGACTGGGGGTCTTCTGCGTGGGACTTTCTGGGACTGGGGGTCGTCGCCGTGGGACTTTCTGCGACTGTCTCATGGGTGGCGGGTCGTCTTCGGGGGACTTTCTGGGACTGTCTCCTGGGTGGGGGGTCGTCTGCGTGGGAATTTCTTGGACTGGGTGTCGTATGCGTTGGACTTTCTGTGACAGTCTCCTGGGTGAGGGGTCGTCTGCGTGGGATTTTCTGGGACTGGGGTTCGTCTGCGTGGGAGTTTCTGGGTCTGTCTCCTGGGTGGGGGGGTCGTCTGCGTGGGACATTGTGGGACTGGGGGTCGTCTGCGTGGGACTTTCTGGGACTGGGGGTCGTCTGCGTGGGACATTGTGGGACTGGGGGTCGTCTGCGTGGGACTTTCTGGGACTTGGGGTCGTCTGCGTGGGAATTTCTGGGACTGGGGGTCGTCTCCGTGGGACTTTCTGGGATTCTCTCCTGGGTGGAGGGTCGTCTGCGTTAGACTTTCTGGGACTGTGGGTCGTCTGCGTGGGACTTTCTGGAACTGTCTCCTGGGTGGTGGTCGTCCTTGTGGGACTTTCTGCGACTGGGGATCGTCTGCGTGGGACTTTCTGGGACTGTCTCCTGGATGGGGGGTCGTCTGCGTTGGACTTTCTGGGACTGTGGGTCGTCTGGGTGGGACTTTCTGGAACTGTCTCCAGGGTGGGGGGTCGTCTACGTGTGACTTTCTGGGACTTGGGGTCGTCTGCGTGCGAATTTCTGGGACTGGGGGTCGTCTCCGTGGGACTTTCTGGGACTCTCTCCTGGGTGGGGGGTCGTCTGCGTGGGATTTTCTGGGACTGGGGGTCTTCTGCGTGGGAGTTTCTGGGTCTGTCTCCTGGGTGGGGGGTCTTCTGCGTGGGACATTGTGGGACTGGGGTAGTCTGCGTGGGACTTTCTGGGACTGGGGGTCGTCTGCGTGGGATATTCTGGCACAGTCTCCAGATTGGGTGGTCGTCTACGTGTTACATTCTGGGACTTGGGGTCGTCTGCGTGGGAATTTCTGGGACTGGGGGTTGTTTCCGTGGGACTTTCTGGGACTGTCTCCTGGGTGGCGGGTCGTCTGCGTGGGACTTTCTGGAACTGTCTCCTGGGTGGGGGTCGTCCTTGTGGGACTTTCTGGGATTGGGGGTCGTCTGCGTGGGACTTTCTGGGACTGTCTCCTGGGTGGGGGGTCGTCTGCGTGGGACATTGTGGGACTGGGGGTCGTCTGCGTGGGACTTTCTGGGAATGGGGGTCGTCTGCGTGGGATATTCTTGGACAGTCTCCAGGGTGGGAAGTCGTCTACGTGTGACTTTCTGTGACTGTCTCCTGGGTGGGGGGGTCGTCTGCGTGGGACATTGTGGGACTGGGGGTCGTCTGCGTGGGACTTTCTGGGACTGGGGGTCGTCTGCGTGGGACATTGTGGGACTGGGGGTCGTCTGCGTGGGACTTTCTGGGACTTGGGGTCGTCTGCGTGGGAATTTCTGGGACTGGGGGTCGTCTCCGTGGGACTTTCTGGGATTCTCTCCTGGGTGGAGGGTCGTCTGCGTTGGACTTTCTGGGACTGTGGGTCGTCTGCGTGGGACTTTCTGGAACTGTCTCCTGGGTGGTGGTCGTCCTTGTGGGACTTTCTGCGACTGGGGATCGTCTGCGTGGGACTTTCTGGGACTGTCTCCTGGATGGGGGGTCGTCTGCGTTGGACTTTCTGGGACTGTGGGTCGTCTGCGTGGGACTTTCTGGAACTGTCTCCTGGGTGGTGGTCGTCCTTGTGGGACTTTCTGGGACTGGGGGTCGTCTGCGTGGGACTTTCTGGGACTGTCTCCTGGGTGGGGGGTCGTCTGCGTGGGACTTTCTGGGGCTGTCTCCTGGTTGGGTGGTCGTCTGCGTGGGACTTTCTGGGACTGGGGTCGTCTGCGTTGGACTTTCTGGGACTGTCTCCTGGGTGAGGGGTCGTCTGCGTGGGATTTTCTGGGACTGGGGGTCTTCTCCGTGGGACTTTCTGGGTCTGTCTCCTGGGTGGGGGGTCGTCTGCGTGGGACCTTGTGGGACTGGGGTCGTCTGCGTGGGACTTTCTTGGATTGGGGTCGTCTGCGTGGGATATTCTGGGACAGTCTCCTGGGTGGGGTGTCGTCTACGTGGGACGTTCTGGGACTGGGGGTCTTCTGCGTGGGACTTTCTGGGACTGGGGGTCGTCGCCGTGGGACTTTCTGCGACTGTCTCATGGGTGGCGGGTCGTCTTCGGGGGACTTTCTGGGACTGTCTCCTGGGTGGGGGGTCGTCTGCGTGGGAATTTCTTGGACTGGGTGTCGTATGCGTTGGACTTTCTGTGACAGTCTCCTGGGTGAGGGGTCGTCTGCGTGGGATTTTCTGGGACTGGGGTTCGTCTGCGTGGGAGTTTCTGGGTCTGTCTCCTGGGTGGGGGGGTCGTCTGCGTGGGACATTGTGGGACTGGGGGTCGTCTGCGTGGGACTTTCTGGGACTGGGGGTCGTCTGCGTGGGACATTGTGGGACTGGGGGTCGTCTGCGTGGGACTTTCTGGGACTTGGGGTCGTCTGCGTGGGAATTTCTGGGACTGGGGGTCGTCTCCGTGGGACTTTCTGGGATTCTCTCCTGGGTGGAGGGTCGTCTGCGTTAGACTTTCTGGGACTGTGGGTCGTCTGCGTGGGACTTTCTGGAACTGTCTCCTGGGTGGTGGTCGTCCTTGTGGGACTTTCTGCGACTGGGGATCGTCTGCGTGGGACTTTCTGGGACTGTCTCCTGGATGGGGGGTCGTCTGCGTTGGACTTTCTGGGACTGTGGGTCGTCTGGGTGGGACTTTCTGGAACTGTCTCCAGGGTGGGGGGTCGTCTACGTGTGACTTTCTGGGACTTGGTGTCGTCTGCGTGCGAATTTCTGGGACTGGGGGTCGTCTCCGTGGGACTTTCTGGGACTCTCTCCTGGGTGGGGGGTCGTCTGCGTTGGACTTTCTGGGACTGTGGGTCGTCTGCGTGGGACTTTCTGGAACTGTCTCCTGGGTGGTGGTCGTCCTTGTGGGACTTTCTGGGACTGGGGGTCGTCTGCGTGGGACTTTCTGGGACTGTCTCCTGGGTGGGGGGTCGTCTGCGTGGGACTTTCTGGGGCTGTCTCCTGGTTGGGTGGTCGTCTGCGTGGGACTTTCTGGGACTGGGGTCGTCTGCGTTGGACTTTCTGGGACTGTCTCCTGGGTGAGGGGTCGTCTGCGTGGGATTTTCTGGGACTGGGGGTCTTCTCCGTGGGACTTTCTGGGTCTGTCTCCTGGGTGGGGGGTCGTCTGCGTGGGACCTTGTGGGACTGGGGTCGTCTGCGTGGGACTTTCTTGGATTGGGGTCGTCTGCGTGGGATATTCTGGGACAGTCTCCTGGGTGGGGTGTCGTCTACGTGGGACGTTCTGGGACTGGGGGTCTTCTGCGTGGGACTTTCTGGGACTGGGGGTCGTCGCCGTGGGACTTTCTGCGACTGTCTCATGGGTGGCGGGTCGTCTGCGGGGGACTTTCTGGGACTGTCTCCTGGGTGGGGGGTCGTCTGCGTGGGAATTTCTTGGACTGGGTGTCGTATGCGTTGGACTTTCTGTGACTCTCTCCTGGGTGAGGGGTCGTCTGCGTGGGATTTTCTGGGACTGGGGGTCGTCTGCGTGGGAGTTTCTGGGTCTGTCTCCTGGGTGGGGGGTCTTCTGCGTGGGACATTGTGGGACTGGGGTCATCTGCGTGGGACTTTCTGGGACTGGGGGTCGTCTGCGTGGGATATTCTGGGACAGTCTCCAGACTGGGGGGTCGTCTACGTGTTACATTCTGGGACTTGGGGTCGTCTGCGTGGGAATTTCTGGGACTGGGGGTCGTTTCCGTGGAACTTTCTGGGACTGTCTCCTAGATGGGGGGGTCGTCTGCGTGGGACTGTCTGGGACTGGGGGTCGTCTGCGTGGGAATTTCTGGGACTGTCTCCTGGGTGGCGGGTCGTCTGCGTGGGACTTTCTGGAACTGTCTCCTGGGTGGGGGTCGTCCTTGTGGGACTTTCTGGGACTGGGGGTCGTCTGCGTGGGACTTTCTGGGACTGTCACCTGGGTGGGGGGTCGTCTGCGTGGGACATTGTGGGACTGGGGGTCTTCTGCGTGGGACTTTCTGGGACTGTCTCCTGGGCGGGGAGTCGTCTGCGTGGGACATTGTGGAACTGGGGGTCGTCTGCGTGGGATTTTCTCGGACTGGGAGTCGTCTGCGTGGGATATTCTTGGACAGTCTCCAGGGTGGGGATCGTCTACGTATGACTTTCTGGGACTGTCTCCTGGGTGGGGGGTCGTCTGCGTGGGACTTTCTGGGACTGGGGGTCGTCTGCGTGGGACTTTCTGGGACTGGAGGTCGTCTGCGTGGGACTTTGTGGGACTGGGGGGTCGTCTGCGTGGGACATTCTGGGGCTGACTCCTGGGTGGGTGGTCGTCTGCGTGGGACTTTCTGGGACTGGGGGTCGTCTGCGTTGGACTTTCTGGGACTGTCTCCTGGGTGGGGGTTTTCTGCGTGGGACATTCTGGGATTGGGGGTCGTCTGCGTGGGACTTTCTGTGACTGTCACCTGGGTGGGGGGTCGTCCTTGTGGGACTTTCTGGGACTGGGGGTCGTCTGCGTGGGACTTTCTGGGACTGTCTCCTGGGTGGGGGGTCGTCTGCGTGGGACATTCTGGGGCTGTCTCCTGGGTGGGTGGTCGTCTGCGTGGGACTTTCTGGGACTGGGGGTCGTCTGCGTTGGACTTTCTGGGACTGTCTCCTGGGTGAGGGGTCGACTGCCTGGAATTTTCTGGGACTGGGGGTCTTCTCCGTGGGAATTCTGGGTCTGTCTCCTGGGTGGGGTGTCTTCTACGTGGGACGTTCTGGGACTTGGTGTAGTCTGCGTGGGACTTTCTGGGACTGGGGGTCGTCGCCGTGGGACTTTCTGGGACTGCCTCCTTGTTGGGGGGTCGTCTGCGAGCGACTTTCTGGGACTGGGAGTCGTCTGCGTGGGACTTTCTGTGACTGTCTCCTGGCTGGGTGGTCGTCTGCGTGGGACTTTCTGGAACTGTCTCCTGGGTGGGTGGTCGTCTGCGTTGGACTTTCTGGGACTGTGGGTCGTCTGCGTTGGACTTTCTGGGACTGTCTCCTGGGAGAGGGGTCGTCTGCGTTGGACTTTCTGGGACTGGGTCGTCTGCGTGGGACTATCTGTAACTGTCTCCAGGGTGGGTGGTCGTCTACGTGTGACTTTCTGAGACTTGGGGTCGTCTGCGTGCGAATTTCTGGGACTGGGGGTCGTCTCCGTGGGACTTTCTGGGACTCTGTCCTGGGTGGGGGGTCGTCTGCGTTGGACTTTCTGGGATTGTGGGTCGTCTGCGTGGGACTTTCTGGAACTGTCTCCTGGGTGGTGGTCGTCCTTGTGGGACTTTCTGGGACTGGGGGTCGTCTGCGTGTGACTTTCTGGGACTGTCTCCTGGGTGGGGGGGTCGTCTGCGTGGGACTTTCTGGGGCTGTCTCCTGGTTGGGTGGTCGTCTGCGTGGGACTTTCTGGGACTGGGGGTCGTCTGCGTTGGACTTTCTGGGACTGTGTCCTGGGTGAGGGGTCGTCTGCGTGGGATTTTCTGGGACTGGGGGTCTTCTCCGTGGGACTTTCTGGGTCTGTCTCCTGGGTGGGGGGTCGTCTGCGTGGGACCTTGTGGGACTGGGGTCGTCTGCGTGGGACTTTCTTGGATTGGGGTCGTCTGCGTGGGATATTCTGGGACAGTCTCCTGGGTGGGGTGTCGTCTACGTGGGACGTTCTGGGACTGGGGGTCTTCTGCGTGGGACTTTCTGGGACTGGGGTTCGTCGCCGTGGGACTTTCTGCGACTGTCTCATGGGTGGCGGGTCGTCTGCGGGGGACTTTCTGGGACTGTCTCCTGGGTGGGGGGTCGTCTGCGTGGGAATTTCTTGGACTGGGTGTCGTATGCGTTGGACTTTCTGTGACTCTCTCCTGGGTGAGGGGTCGTCTGCGTGGGATTTTCTGGGACTGGGGGTCGTCTGCGTGGGAGTTTCTGGGTCTGTCTCCTGGGTGGGGGGTCTTCTGCGTGGGACATTGTGGGACTGGGGTCATCTGCGTGGGACTTTCTGGGACTGGGGGTCGTCTGCGTGGGATATTCTGGGACAGTCTCCAGACTGGGGGGTCGTCTACGTGTTACATTCTGGGACTTGGGGTCGTCTGCGTGGGAATTTCTGGGACTGGGGGTCGTTTCCGTGGAACTTTCTGGGACTGTCTCCTGGATGGGGGGGTCGTCTGCGGGGGACTGTCTGGGACTGTGGGTCGTCTGCGTGGGAATTTCTGGGACTGTCTCCTGGGTGGCGGGTCGTCTGCGTGGGACTTTCTGGAACTGTCTCCTGGGTGGGGGTCGTCTGCGTGGGACTTTCTGGGACTGGGGGTCGTCTGCGTGGGACTTTCTGGGACTGTCACCTGGGTGGGGGGTCGTCTGCGTGGGACATTGTGGGACTGGGGGTCTTCTGCGTGGGACTTTCTGGGACTGTCTCCTGGGTGGGGAGTCGTCTGCGTGGGACATTGTGGAACTGGGGGTCGTCTGCGTGGGATTTTCTCGGACTGGGAGTCGTCTGCGTGGGATATTCTTGGACAGTCTCCAGGGTGGGGATCGTCTACGTATGACTTTCTGGGACTGTCTCCTGGGTGGGGGGTCGTCTGCGTGGGACTTTCTGGGACTGGGGGTCGTCTGCGTGGGACTTTCTGGGACTGGAGGTCGTCTGCGTGGGACTTTGTGGGACTGGGGGGTCGTCTGCGTGGGACATTCTGGGGCTGACTCCTGGGTGGGTGGTCGTCTGCGTGGGACTTTCTGGGACTGGGGGTCGTCTGCGTTGGACTTTCTGGGACTGTCTCCTGGGTGGGGGTTTTCTGCGTGGGACATTCTGGGATTGGGGGTCGTCTGCGTGGGACTTTCTGTGACTGTCACCTGGGTGGGGGGTCGTCCTTGTGGGACTTTCTGGGACTGGGGGTCGTCTGCGTGGGACTTTCTGGGACTGTCTCCTGGGTGGGGGGTCGTCTGCGTGGGACATTCTGGGGCTGTCTCCTGGGTGGGTGGTCGTCTGCGTGGGACTTTCTGGGACTGGGGGTCGTCTGCGTTGGACTTTCTGGGACTGTCTCCTGGGTGAGGGGTCGTCTGCCTGGAATTTTCTGGGACTGGGGGTCTTCTCCGTGGGAATTCTGGGTCTGTCTCCTGGGTGGGGTGTCGTCTACGTGGGACGTTCTGGGACTTGGTGTAGTCTGCGTGGGACTTTCTGGGACTGGGGGTCGTCGCCGTGGGACTTTCTGGGACTGCCTCCTTGTTGGGGGGTCGTCTGCGAGCGACTTTCTGGGACTGGGAGTCGTCTGCGTGGGACTTTCTGTGACTGTCTCCTGGCTGGGCGGTCGTCTGCGTGGGACTTTCTGGAACTGTCTCCTGGGTGGGTGGTCGTCTGCGTTGGACTTTCTGGGACTGTGGGTCGTCTGCGTTGGACTTTCTGGGACTGTCTCCTGGGAGAGGGGTCGTCTGCGTTGGACTTTCTGGGACTGTGGGTCGTCTGCGTGGGACTATCTGTAACTGTCTCCAGGGTGGGGGGTCGTCTACGTGTGACTTTCTGAGACTTGGGGTCGTCTGCGTGCGAATTTCTGGGACTGGGGGTCGTCTCCGTGGGACTTTCTGGGACTCTGTCCTGGGTGGGGGGTCGTCTGCGTTGGACTTTCTGGGATTGTGGGTCGTCTGCGTGGGACTTTCTGGAACTGTCTCCTGGGTGGTGGTCGTCCTTGTGGGACTTTCTGGGACTGGGGGTCGTCTGCGTGTGACTTTCTGGGACTGTCTCCTGGGTGGGGGGGTCGCCTGCGTGGGACTTTCTGGGGCTGTCTCCTGGTTGGGTGGTCGTCTGCGTGGGACTTTCTGGGACTGGGGGTCGTCTGCGTTGGACTTTCTGGGACTGTGTCCTGGGTGAGGGGTCGTCTGCGTGGGATTTTCTGGGACTGGGGGTCTTCTCCGTGGGACTTTCTGGGTCTGTCTCCTGGGTTGGGGGTTGTCTGCGTGGGACCTTGTGGGACTGGGTTCGTCTGCGTGGGACTTTCTTGGATTGGGGTCGTCTGCGTGGGATATTCTGGGACAGTCTCCTGGGTGGGGTGTCGTCTACGTGGGACGTTCTGGGACTGGCGGTCGTCTGCGTGGGACTTTCTGGGACTGGGGGTCGTCGCCGTGGGACTTTCTGCGACTGTCTCATGGGTGGCGGGTCGTCTGCGGGGGACTTTCTGGGACTGTCTCCTGGGTGGGGGGTCGTCTGCGTGGGAATTTCTTGGACTGGGGGTCGTATGCGTTGGACTTTCTGTGACTGTCTCCTGGGTGAGGGGTCGTCTGCGTGGGATTTTCTGGGACAGGGGGTCGTCTGAGTGGGAGTTTCTGGGTCTGTCTCCTGGGTGGGGGGTCTTCTGCGTGGGACATTGTGGGAGTGGGAGTTTCTGGGTCTGTCTCCTGGGTGGGGGGTCGTCTGCGTGGGACTTTCTGGGACTGGGGGGCGTCTGCGTGGGATATTCTGGGACAGTCTCCAGATTGGGGGGTCGTCTACGTGTGACATTCTGGGACTTGGGGTCGTCTGCGTGGGAATTTCTGGGACTGGGGGTCGTTTCCGTGGGACTTTCTGGGACTGTCTCCTGGATGGGGGGTCGTCTGCGTGGGACTGTCTGGGACTGGGGGTCGTCTGCGTGGGACTTTCTGGGACTGTCTCCTGGCTGGCGGCTCGTCTGCGTGGGACTTTCTGGAACTGTCTCCTGGGTGGGGGTCGTACTTGTGATAGTTTCTGGGACTGTGGGTCGTCTGCGTGGGACTTTCTGGGACTGTCTCCGGGGTGGGGGGTCGTCTGCGTGGGACATTGTGGGACTGGGGGTCGTCTGCGTGGACTTTCTGGGACTGGGGGTCGTCTGCGTGGGATATTCTTGGACAGTCTCCAGGGTGGGGGGTCGTCTACGTGTGACTTTCTGGGACTTGGGGTCGGCTGCGTGGGAATTTCTGGGACTGGGGGTCGTCTCCGTTGGACTTTCTGGGTCTGTCTCCTGGGTGGGGTGTCGTCTACGTGGGACGTTCTGGGACTTGGTGTAGTCTGCGTGGGACTTTCTGGGACTGGGGGTCGTCGCCGTGGGACTTTCTGGGACTGCCTCCTTGTTGGGGGGGTCGTCTGCGAGGGACTTTCTGGTACTGGGAGTCGTCTGCGTGGGACTTTCTGTGACTGTCTCCTGGCTGGGCGGTCGTCTGCGTGGGACTTTCTGGAACTGTCTCCTGGGTGGGGGTCGTCCTTGTGATACTTTCTGGGACTGAGGGTCGTCTGCGTGGGACTTTCTGGGACTGTCTCCTGGGTGGGGGGTCGTCGGCGTGGGACATTGTTGGACTGGGGGTCGTCTGCGTGGGACTTTCTTGGACTGGGGGTCGTCTGCGTGGGATATTCTTGGACAGTCTCCAGGGTGGGGGTCGTCTACGTGTGACTTTCTGGGACTTGGGGTCGTCTGCGTGGGAATTTCTGGGTCTGTCTCCTTGGTGGGGGGTCTTCTGCGTGGGACATTGTGGGAGTGGGAGTTTCTGGGTCTGTCTCCTGGGTGGGGGGTCGTCTGCGTGGGACTTTCTGGGACTGGGGGTCGTCTGCGTGGGATATTCTGGGACAGTCTCCAGATTGGGGGGTCGTCTACGTGTGACATTCTGGGACTTGGGGTCTTCTGCGTGGGAATTTCTGGGACTGGGGGTCGTTTCCGTGGGACTTTCTGGGACTGTCTCCTGGATGGGGGGTCGTCTGCGTGGGACTGTCTGGGACTGGGGGTCGTCTGCGTGGGACTTTCTGGGACTGTCTCCTGGCTGGCGGGTCGTCTGCGTGGGACTTTCTGGAACTGTCTCCTGGGTGGGGGTCGTCCTTGTGATACTTTCTGGGACTGAGGGTCGTCTGCGTGGGACTTTCTGGGACTGTCTCCTGGGTGGGGGGTCGTCTGCGTGGGACATTGTGGGACTGGGGGTCGTCTGCGTGGGACTTTCTGGCACTGGGGGTCGTCTGCGTTGGATATTCTTGGACAGTCTCCAGGGTGGGGGGTCGTCTACGTGTGACTTTCTGGGACTTGGGGTCGTCTGCGTGGGAATTTCTGGGACTGGGGGTCGTCTCCGTGGGACTTTCTGGGACTCTGTCCTGGGTGGGGGGTCGTCTGCGTTGGACTTTCTGGGATTGTGGGTCGTCTGCGTGGGACTTTCTGGAACTGTCTCCTGGGTGGTGGTCGTCCTTGTGGGACTTTCTGGGACTGGGGGTCGTCTGCGTGTGACTTTCTGGGACTGTCTCCTGGGTGGGGGGGTCGCCTGCGTGGGACTTTCTGGGACTGTGGGTCGTCTGCGTGGGACTATCTGTAACTGTCTCCAGGGTGGGGGGTCGTCTACGTGTGACTTTCTGAGACTTGGGGTCGTCTGCGTGCGAATTTCTGGGACTGGGGGTCGTCTCCGTGGGACTTTCTGGGACTCTGTCCTGGGTGGGGGGTCGTCTGCGTTGGACTTTCTGGGATTGTGGGTCGTCTGCGTGGGACTTTCTGGAACTGTCTCCTGGGTGGTGGTCGTCCTTGTGGGACTTTCTGGGACTGGGGGTCGTCTGCGTGTGACTTTCTGGGACTGTCTCCTGGGTGGGGGGGTCGCCTGCGTGGGACTTTCTGGGGCTGTCTCCTGGTTGGGTGGTCGTCTGCGTGGGACTTTCTGGGACTGGGGGTCGTCTGCGTTGGACTTTCTGGGACTGTGTCCTGGGTGAGGGGTCGTCTGCGTGGGATTTTCTGGGACTGGGGGTCTTCTCCGTGGGACTTTCTGGGTCTGTCTCCTGGGTTGGGGGTTGTCTGCGTGGGACCTTGTGGGACTGGGTTCGTCTGCGTGGGACTTTCTTGGATTGGGGTCGTCTGCGTGGGATATTCTGGGACAGTCTCCTGGGTGGGGTGTCGTCTACGTGGGACGTTCTGGGACTGGCGGTCGTCTGCGTGGGACTTTCTGGGACTGGGGGTCGTCGCCGTGGGACTTTCTGCGACTGTCTCATGGGTGGCGGGTCGTCTGCGGGGGACTTTCTGGGACTGTCTCCTGGGTGGGGGGTCGTCTGCGTGGGAATTTCTTGGACTGGGGGTCGTATGCGTTGGACTTTCTGTGACTGTCTCCTGGGTGAGGGGTCGTCTGCGTGGGATTTTCTGGGACAGGGGGTCGTCTGAGTGGGAGTTTCTGGGTCTGTCTCCTGGGTGGGGGGTCTTCTGCGTGGGACATTGTGGGAGTGGGAGTTTCTGGGTCTGTCTCCTGGGTGGGGGGTCGTCTGCGTGGGACTTTCTGGGACTGGGGGGCGTCTGCGTGGGATATTCTGGGACAGTCTCCAGATTGGGGGGTCGTCTACGTGTGACATTCTGGGACTTGGGGTCGTCTGCGTGGGAATTTCTGGGACTGGGGGTCGTTTCCGTGGGACTTTCTGGGACTGTCTCCTGGATGGGGGGTCGTCTGCGTGGGACTGTCTGGGACTGGGGGTCGTCTGCGTGGGACTTTCTGGGACTGTCTCCTGGCTGGCGGCTCGTCTGCGTGGGACTTTCTGGAACTGTCTCCTGGGTGGGGGTCGTACTTGTGATAGTTTCTGGGACTGTGGGTCGTCTGCGTGGGACTTTCTGGGACTGTCTCCGGGGTGGGGGGTCGTCTGCGTGGGACATTGTGGGACTGGGGGTCGTCTGCGTGGACTTTCTGGGACTGGGGGTCGTCTGCGTGGGATATTCTTGGACAGTCTCCAGGGTGGGGGGTCGTCTACGTGTGACTTTCTGGGACTTGGGGTCGGCTGCGTGGGAATTTCTGGGACTGGGGGTCGTCTCCGTTGGACTTTCTGGGTCTGTCTCCTGGGTGGGGTGTCGTCTACGTGGGACGTTCTGGGACTTGGTGTAGTCTGCGTGGGACTTTCTGGGACTGGGGGTCGTCGCCGTGGGACTTTCTGGGACTGCCTCCTTGTTGGGGGGGTCGTCTGCGAGGGACTTTCTGGTACTGGGAGTCGTCTGCGTGGGACTTTCTGTGACTGTCTCCTGGCTGGGCGGTCGTCTGCGTGGGACTTTCTGGAACTGTCTCCTGGGTGGGGGTCGTCCTTGTGATACTTTCTGGGACTGAGGGTCGTCTGCGTGGGACTTTCTGGGACTGTCTCCTGGGTGGGGGGTCGTCGGCGTGGGACATTGTTGGACTGGGGGTCGTCTGCGTGGGACTTTCTTGGACTGGGGGTCGTCTGCGTGGGATATTCTTGGACAGTCTCCAGGGTGGGGGTCGTCTACGTGTGACTTTCTGGGACTTGGGGTCGTCTGCGTGGGAATTTCTGGGTCTGTCTCCTTGGTGGGGGGTCTTCTGCGTGGGACATTGTGGGAGTGGGAGTTTCTGGGTCTGTCTCCTGGGTGGGGGGTCGTCTGCGTGGGACTTTCTGGGACTGGGGGTCGTCTGCGTGGGATATTCTGGGACAGTCTCCAGATTGGGGGGTCGTCTACGTGTGACATTCTGGGACTTGGGGTCTTCTGCGTGGGAATTTCTGGGACTGGGGGTCGTTTCCGTGGGACTTTCTGGGACTGTCTCCTGGATGGGGGGTCGTCTGCGTGGGACTGTCTGGGACTGGGGGTCGTCTGCGTGGGACTTTCTGGGACTGTCTCCTGGCTGGCGGGTCGTCTGCGTGGGACTTTCTGGAACTGTCTCCTGGGTGGGGGTCGTCCTTGTGATACTTTCTGGGACTGAGGGTCGTCTGCGTGGGACTTTCTGGGACTGTCTCCTGGGTGGGGGGTCGTCTGCGTGGGACATTGTGGGACTGGGGGTCGTCTGCGTGGGACTTTCTGGCACTGGGGGTCGTCTGCGTTGGATATTCTTGGACAGTCTCCAGGGTGGGGGGTCGTCTACGTGTGACTTTCTGGGACTTGGGGTCGTCTGCGTGGGAATTTCTGGGACTGGGGGTCGTCTCCGTGGGACTTTCTGGGACTTGGGGTCGGCTGCGTGGGAATTTCTGGGACTGGGGGTCGTCTCCGTGGGACTTTCTGGGTCAGTCTCCTGGGTGGGGTGTCGTCTACGTGGGACGTTCTGGGACTTGGTGTAGTCTGCGTGGGACTTTCTGGGACTGGGGGTCGTCGCCGTGGGACTTTCTGGGACTGTCTCCTGGCTGGGCGGTCGTCTCCGTGGGACTTTCTGGAACTGTCTCCTGGGTGGGGGTCGTCCTTGTGGGACTTTCTGGGATTGGGGTTCGTCTGCCTGGCACTTTCTGGGACTGTCTCCTGGGTGGGTGGTCGTCTGCGTTGGACTTTCTGGGACTGTGGGTCGTCTGCGTTGGACTTTCTGGGACTGTCTCCTGGGTGAGGGGTCGTCTGCGTTGGACTTTCTGGGACTGTGGGTCGTCTGCGTGGGACTATCTGTAACTGTCTCCAGGGTGGGGGGTCGTCTACGTGTGACTTTCTGAGACTTGGGGTCGTCTGCGTGCGAATTTCTGGGACTGGGCGTCGTCTACGTGGGACTTTCTGGGACTCTCTCCTGGGTGGGTGGTCGTCTGCGTTAGACTTTCTGGGATTGTGGGTCGTCTGCGTGGGACTTTCTGGAACTGTCTCCTGGGTGGTGGTCGTCCTTGTGGGACTTTCTGGGACTGGGGGTCGTCTGCGTGGGACTTTCTGGGACTGTCTCCTGGGTGGGGGGTCGTCTGCCTGGGACTTTCTGGGGCTGTCTCCTGGTTGGGTGGACGTCTGCGTGGGACTTTCTGGGACTGGGGGTCGTCTGCGTTGGACTTTCTGGGACTGTCTCCTGGGTGAGGGGTCGTCTGCGTGGGATTTTCTGGGACTGGGGGTCTTCTCCGTGGGACTTTCTGGGTCTGTCTCCTGGGTTGGGGGTCGTCTGCGTGGGACCTTGTGGGACTGGGGTCGTCTGCGTGGGACTTTCTGGGACTGGGGGTCGTCGCCGTGGGACTTTCTGCGACTGTCTCATGGGTGGCGGGTCGTCTGCGGGGGACTTTCTGGGACTGTCTCCTGGGTGGGGGGTCGTCTGCGTGGGAATTTCTTGGACTAGGGGTCGTATGCGTTGGACTTTCTGTGACTGTCTCCTGGGTGAGGGGTCGTCTGCGTGGGAATTTCTTGGACTGGGGGTCGTCTGAGTGGGAGTTTCTGGGTCTGTCTCCTTGGTGGGGGGTCTTCTGCGTGGGACATTGTGGGAGTGGGAGTTTCTGGGTCTGTCTCCTGGGTGGGGGGTCGTCTGCGTGGGACTTTCTGGGACTGGGGGTCGTCTGCGTGGGATATTCTGGGACAGTCTCCAGATTGGGGGGTCGTCTACGTGTGACATTCTGGGACTTGGGGTCTTCTGCGTGGGAATTTCTGGGACTGGGGGTCGTTTCCGTGGGACTTTCTGGGACTGTCTCCTGGATGGGGGGTCGTCTGCGTGGGACTGTCTGGGACTGGGGGTCGTCTGCGTGGGACTTTCTGGGACTGTCTCCTGGCTGGCGGGTCGTCTGCGTGGGACTTTCTGGAACTGTCTCCTGGGTGGGGGTCGTCCTTGTGATACTTTCTGGGACTGAGGGTCGTCTGCGTGGGACTTTCTGGGACTGTCTCCTGGGTGGGGGGTCGTCGGCGTGGGACATTGTTGGACTGGGGGTCGTCTGCGTGGGACTTTCTGGGACTGGGGGTCGTCTGCGTGGGATATTCTTGGACAGTCTCCAGGGTGGGGGGTCGTCTACGTGTGACTTTCTGGGACTGGGGGTCGTCGCCGTGGGACTTTCTGGGACTGCCTCCTTGTTGGGGGGTCGTCTGCGAGGGACTTTCTGGTACTGGGAGTCGTCTGCGTGGGACTTTCTGTGACTGTCTCCTGGCTGGGCGGTCGTCTGCGTGGGACTTTCTGGAACTGTCTCCTGGGTGGGGGTCGTCCTTGTGGGACTTTCTGGGATTGGGGTTCGTCTGCCTGGGACTTTCTGGGACTGTCTCCTGGGTGGGTGGTCGTCTGCGTTGGACTTTCTGGGACTGTGGGTCGTCTGCGTTGGACTTTCTGGGACTGTCTCCTGGGTGAGGGGTCGTCTGCGTTGGACTTTCTGGGACTGTGGGTCGTCTGCGTGGGACTATCTGTAACTGTCTCCAGGGTGGGGGGTCGTCTACGTGTGACTTTCTGAGACTTGGGGTCGTCTGCGTGCGAATTTCTGGGACTGGGCGTCGTCTACGTGGGACTTTCTGGGACTCTCTCCTGGGTGGGTGGTCGTCTGCGTTAGACTTTCTGGGATTGTGGGTCGTCTGCGTGGGACTTTCTGGAACTGTCTCCTGGGTGGTGGTCGTCCTTGTGGGACTTTCTGGGACTGGGGGTCGTCTGCGTGGGAGTTTCTGGGACTGTCTCCTGGGTGGGGGGTCGTCTGCGTGGGACTTTCTGGGGCTGTCTCCTGGTTGGGTGGTCGTCTGCGTGGGACTTTCTGGGACTGGGGGTCGTCTGCGTTGGACTTTCTGGGACTGTCTCCTGGGTGAGGGGTCGTCTGCGTGGGATTTTCTGGGACTGGGGGTCTTCTCCGTGGGACTTTCTGGGTCTGTCTCCTGGGTTGGGGGTCGTCTGCGTGGGACCTTGTGGGACTGGGGTCGTCTGCGTGGGACTTTCTTGGATTGGGGTCGTCTGCGTGGGATATTCTGGGACAGTCTCCTGGGTGGGGTGTCGTCTACGTGGGACGTTCTGGGACTGGGGGACGTCTGCGTGGGACTTTCTGGGACTGGGGGTCGTCGCCGTGGGACTTTCTGCGACTGTCTCATGGGTGGCGGGTCGTCTGCGGGGGACTTTCTGGGACTGTCTCCTGGGTGGGGGGTCGTCTGCGTGGGAATTTCTTGGACTGGGGGTCGTATGCGTTGGACTTTCTGTGACTGTCTCCTGGGTGAGGGGTCGTCTGCGTGGGAATTTCTTGGACTGGGGGTCGTCTGAGTGGGAGTTTCTGGGTCTGTCTCCTTGGTGGGGGGTCTTCTGCGTGG
The DNA here is from genome assembly GCA_964036315.1 of Acanthosepion esculentum. NCBI lineage: Eukaryota > Metazoa > Mollusca > Cephalopoda > Sepiida > Sepiidae > Acanthosepion > Acanthosepion esculentum. The sequence continues at coordinate 350,594 of OZ038489.1, forward strand.
GACATTGTGGGAGTGGGAGTTTCTGGGTCTGTCTCCTGGGTGGGGGGTCGTCTGCGTGGGACTTTCTGGGACTGGGGGTCGTCTGCGTGGGATATTCTGGGACAGTCTCCAGATTGGGGGGTCGTCTACGTGTGACATTCTGGGACTTGGGGTCTTCTGCGTGGGAATTTCTGGGACTGGGGGTCGTTTCCGTGGGACTTTCTGGGACTGTCTCCTGGATGGGGGGTCGTCTGCGTGGGACTGTCTGGGACTGGGGGTCGTCTGCGTGGGACTTTCTGGGACTGTCTCCTGGCTGGCGGGTCGTCTGCGTGGGACTTTCTGGAACTGTCTCCTGGGTGGGGGTCGTCCTTGTGATACTTTCTGGGACTGAGGGTCGTCTGCGTGGGACTTTCTGGGACTGTCTCCTGGGTGGGGGGTCGTCGGCGTGGGACATTGTTGGACTGGGGGTCGTCTGCGTGGGACTTTCTGGGACTGGGGGTCGTCTGCGTGGGATATTCTTGGACAGTCTCCAGGGTGGGGGGTCGTCTACGTGTGACTTTCTGGGACTTGGGGTCGTCTGCGTGGGAATTTCTGGGACTGGGGGTCGTCTCCGTGGGACTTTCTGGGACTGCCTCCTTGGTGAGGGGTCGTCTGCGTGGGACTTTCTGGGACTGGGGGTCGTCTGCGTGGGGCTTTCTGGGACTGTCTCCTGGCTGGGCGGTCGTCTGCGTGGGACTTTCTGGAAGTGTCTCCTGGGTGGGGGCCGTCCTTGTGGGACTTTCTGGGACTGGGGTTCGTCTGCGTGGGACTTTCTGGGACTGTCTCCTGGGTGGGGGGTCGTCTGCGTGGGACTTTCTGGCTTTGCCTCCTTGGTGGGGGGTCGCCTGCGTGGGACTTTGTGGGATTGGGGATCGTCTGCCTGGGACTTTCTGGGACTGGGGGGTCGTCTGCGTGGGAATTTCTGGGACTGTCTCCTGGGTGGGTGGTCGTCTGCGTGGGACATTCTGGGACTGGAGGTCGTCTGCCTGGGTCTTTCTGGGACTGCCACCTGGGTGGGGGGTCGTCAGCGTGGGACATTCTTGGACTGTGGGTCGTCTGCGTGGGACATTTTGGGAGTGTCTCCTGGGTGGGGGGTCGTCTGCGTGGGACTTTGTCGGACTGGGGGTCGTCTGCGTGGGACATTCTGGGACTCTCTCCTGGGTGGGGGGTCGTCTGTTTGGGACTGTCTGGGACTGGGGTTCGTCTGCGTGGGTCTTTCTGGGACTGTCTTCTGTGTGGGGGTCGTCTTCTTGGGACTTTCTGGGACTGACTACTGTGTGGGGGGGGTCGTCTGCCTGGGACTTTCTGGGACTGGGGGTCGTCTCCGTGGGACTTTCTGAGACTGTCTCTTGGTTGGCGGGTCGTCTGCGTGGGACTTTCTGGAACTGTCTCCTGGGTGGGTGTCGTCCTTGTGGGACTTTCTGGTACTGGGGGTCGTCTGCGTGGGACTTTCTGGGACTGGGGGTCGTCTCCGTGGGACTTTCTGGAACTGTCTCCTGGGTGGGGGTCGTCCTTGTGGGACTTTCTGGGATTGGGGTTCGTCTGCCTGGGACTTTCTGGGACTGTCTCCTGGGTGGGTGGTCGTCTGCGTTGGACTTTCTGGGACTGTGGGTCGTCTGCGTTGGACTTTCTGGGACTGTCTCCTGGGTGAGGGGTCGTCTGCGTTGGACTTTCTGGGACTGTGGGTCGTCTGCGTGGGACTATCTGTAACTGTCTCCAGGGTGGGGGGTCGTCTACGTGTGACTTTCTGAGACTTGGGGTCGTCTGCGTGCGAATTTCTGGGACTGGGCGTCGTCTACGTGGGACTTTCTGGGACTCTCTCCTGGGTGGGTGGTCGTCTGCGTTAGACTTTCTGGGATTGTGGGTCGTCTGCGTGGGACTTTCTGGAACTGTCTCCTGGGTGGTGGTCGTCCTTGTGGGACTTTCTGGGACTGGGGGTCGTCTGCGTGGGACTTTCTGGGACTGTCTCCTGGGTGGGGGGTCGTCTGCGTGGGACTTTCTGGGGCTGTCTCCTGGTTGGGTGGACGTCTGCGTGGGACTTTCTGGGACTGGGGGTCGTCTGCGTTGGACTTTCTGGGACTGTCTCCTGGGTGAGGGGTCGTCTGCGTGGGATTTTCTGGGACTGGGGGTCTTCTCCGTGGGACTTTCTGGGTCTGTCTCCTGGGTTGGGGGTCGTCTGCGTGGGACCTTGTGGGACTGGGTTCGTCTGCGTGGGACTTTCTTGGTTTGGGGTCGTCTGCGTGGGATATTCTGGGACAGTCTCCTGGGTGGGGTGTCGTCTACGTGGGACGTTCTGGCACTGGGGGACGTCTGCGTGGGACTTTCTGGGACTGGGGGTCGTCGCCGTGGTACTTTCTGCGACTGTCTCATGGGTGGCGGGTCGTCTGCGGGGGACTTTCTGGGACTGTCTCCTGGGTGGGGTGTCGTCTGCGTGGGAATTTCTTGGACTGGGGGTCGTATGCGTTGGACTTTCTGTGACTGTCTCCTGGGTGAGGGGTCGTCTGCGTGGGAATTTCTTGGACTGGGGGTCGTCTGAGTGGGAGTTTCTGGGTCTGTCTCCTTGGTGGGGGGTCTTCTGCGTGGGACATTGTGGGAGTGGGAGTTTCTGGGTCTGTCTCCTGGGTGGGGGGTCGTCTGCGTGGGACTTTCTGGGACTGGGGGTCGTCTGCGTGGGATATTCTGGGACAGTCTCCAGATTGGGGGGTCGTCTACGTGTGACATTCTGGGACTTGGGGTCTTCTGCGTGGGAATTTCTGGGACTGGGGGTCGTTTCCGTGGGACTTTCTGGGACTGTCTCCTGGATGGGGGGTCGTCTGCGTGGGACTGTCTGGGACTGGGGGTCGTCTGCGTGGGACTTTCTGGGACTGTCTCCTGGCTGGCGGGTCGTCTGCGTGGGACTTTCTGGAACTGTCTCCTGGGTGGGGGTCGTCCTTGTGATACTTTCTGGGACTGAGGGTCGTCTGCGTGGGACTTTCTGGGACTGTCTCCTGGGTGGGGGGTCGTCGGCGTGGGACATTGTTGGACTCGGGGTCGTCTGCGTGGGACTTTCTGGGACTGGGGGTCGTCTGCGTGGGATATTCTTGGACAGTCTCCAGGGTGGGGGGTCGTCTACGTGTGACTTTCTGGGACTTGGGGTCGTCTGCGTGGGAATTTCTGGGACTGGGGGTCGTCTCCGTGGGACTTTCTGGGACTGCCTCCTTGGTGAGGGGTCGTCTGCGTGGGACTTTCTGGGACTGGGGGTCGTCTGCGTGGGGCTTTCTGGGACTGTCTCCTGGCTGGGCGGTCGTCTGCGTGGGACTTTCTGGAAGTGTCTCCTGGGTGGGGGCCGTCCTTGTGGGACTTTCTGGGACTGGGGTTCGTCTGCGTGGGACTTTCTGGGACTGTCTCCTGGGTGGGGGGTCGTCTGCGTGGGACTTTCTGGCTTTACCTCCTTGGTGGGGGGTCGCCTGCGTGGGACTTTGTGGGATTGGGGATCGTCTGCCTGGGACTTTCTGGGACTGGGGGGTCGTCTGCGTGGGAATTTCTGGGACTGTCTCCTGGGTGGGTGGTCGTCTGCGTGGGACATTCTGGGACTGGAGGTCGTCTGCCTGGGTCTTTCTGGGACTGCCACCTGGGTGGGGGGTCGTCAGCGTGGGACATTCTTGGACTGTGGGTCGTCTGCGTGGGACATTTTGGGAGTGTCTCCTGGGTGGGGGGTCGTCTGCGTGGGACTTTGTCGGACTGGGGGTCGTCTGCGTGGGACATTCTGGGACTCTCTCCTGGGTGGGGGGTCGTCTGTTTGGGACTGTCTGGGACTGGGGTTCGTCTGCGTGGGTCTTTCTGGGACTGTCTTCTGTGTGGGGGTCGTCTTCTTGGGACTTTCTGGGACTGACTACTGTGTGGGGGGGGTCGTCTGCCTGGGACTTTCTGGGACTGGGGGTCGTCTCCGTGGGACTTTCTGAGACTGTCTCTTGGTTGGCGGGTCGTCTGCGTGGGACTTTCTGGAACTGTCTCCTGGGTGGGTGTCGTCCTTGTGGGACTTTCTGGTACTGGGGGTCGTCTGCGTGGGACTTTCTGGGACTGGGGGTCGTCTCCGTGGGACTTTCTGGGACTGTCTCATGGGTGGGGTGTCTTCTGCGTGGGACATTCTTGGCATGGGGGTCGTCTGCGTGGGACTTTCTGGGACTGTCTCCTGGGTGGGGGGTCGTCTGCGTGGGAATTTCTGGGAGAGTCTCCTGGGTGGGGGTCGTCTACGTGGAACTTTCTGTCTTTCTCCTGGTTGGGGGGTCGTCTGCCTGGGACTTTGTGGGACTGGGGGTCATCTGCCTGGGACTTTCTGGGACTGGGGGTGTCGTCTCCGTGGGAATTTCTGGGACTGTCTCCTGGGTGGGGGGTCTCCTGCGTGGGTCTTTCTCGGACTGCCACCTGGGTGGGGGGTTGTCTGCGTGGTACATTCTTGGACAGTCGGTCGTCTGCGTGGGACATTCTGGGAGTGTCTCCTGGGTGGGGGTCGTCTGCATGGGACTTTGTCGGACTGGGGATCGTCTGCGTGGGACTTTCTGGGACTGGGGGTCGTCTGCGTGGGACTTTCTCTGACTGTCTCCAGGGTGGGTGGTCGTCTTTGTGGGACATTCTGGGGTTCAACTGCGTGGGACATTCTGGGACTGGGGGTCGTCTGCGTGGGACTTTCTGGGACTTGGGGTCGTCTGCGTGCGACATTCTGGCACTGTCTCCTGGGTGTAGGGTCGTCTTCTTGGGACTTTCTGGGTCTGGGTGTCTTCTGCGTGTGACTTTCTGGGACTGTCTCCTGGGTGGGGGATCGTCTGCGTGGGACTTTTTGTGACTGGGGGTCGTCTCCGTGGGACTTTCTTGGAGTGGGGGTCGTCTGCGTGGGACTTTCTGGGACTGGGTGTCGTCTCCGTGTGTACTTTCTCTGACTGGGGTTCGTCTGCGTGGGACGTTCCGGGATTGTCTCCTGGGTGGGGTCTCGTCTGTTTGGGACTTTCTGGGTCTGTTTCCTCGGTGGGGGTCGTCTGCGTGGGACGTTCTGGGACTGGGGTTCGTCTGCGTGGGACTTTCTGGGTCTGTCTCCTGGGTGAGGGGTCGTCTGCCTTGGACTTTGTGGGACTGGGTGTCGTCTGCGTGGGACTTTCTGGGACTCGGGTGTCGTCTGCGTGTGACTTTCTGGGTCTGTCTCCTGGCAGGGGGGTCGTCTACGTGGGACTTTCTGGGAATGGGGGGTCGTCAACGTGGGACTTTCTACGACGGTCTCCTGGGTGGGGGGTCTTCTGCGTGCGACTTTCTGGGAATAGGGGATCGTCTGCGTGGGACTTTCTGGGACTGGGGGTCGTCTGCGTGGGACTTTCTGGGACTGGGGGTCGTCTGCGTGGGACATTCTGGCACTGTCTCCTTGGTGGGGTGTCGTCTGCTTGGGACTTTCTGGGACTGGGTGGCGTCTGCGTGTGACTTTCTGGGACTGTCTCCTGGCTGGGGGGGGTCGTCTGCGTGGGACTTTCTGGGAATGGGGGGTCGTCTACGTGGGACTTTCTGCGACGGTCTCCCGGGTGGGGGATCTTCTGCGTGGGACTTTCTGGGACTAGGGGATCGTCTGCGTGGCACTTTGTGGGACTGGGGGCCGTCTGCGTGGGACTTTCTGGGACTGGGGGTCGTCATCGTGGGACATTCTGGCACTGTCTCCTAGGTGGGGTGTGGTCTGCTTGGGACTTTCTGGGACTGGGTGGCGTCTCCGTGGGACGTTCTTTGACTGGGGGTCGACTGCGTGGGTCTTTCTTTGACTGGGTGTCGTCTGCGTGGGACTTTCTGGGACTGGAGATCGTCTGCGTGGGACTCTCTGGGACTGGGGGTCATCTGCCTGGGTACTTTCTGGGACTGGATGTCTTCTGCGTGGGACTTTCTGGGACTGTCTCCTGGGTGGGGGGGTCGTCTGTTTGGGTCTTTCTGGGACTGTCTCCTGGGTTGTGGGTCGTCTGCGTGGGACATTCTGGCACTGTCTCCTGGGTGGGGTGTCGTCTGCGTGGTACATTCTTGGACAGTGGGTCGTCTGCGTGGGACATTCTGGGGGTGTCTCCTTGGTGAGGGGTCGTCTGCGTGGGACTTTGTCGGACTGGGGATCGTCTGCGTGGGACTTTCTGGGACTGGGGGTCGTCTGCGTGGGACTTTCTCTGACTGTCTCCAGGGTGGGGAATCGTCTTCGTGGGACATTCTGGGGTTCAACTGCGTGGGACTTTCTGGGACTCGGGGTCGTCTGCGTGGGACTTTCTGGGACTTGGGGTCGTCTGCGTGGGACATTCTGGCACTGTCTCCTGGGTGTGGGGTCGTCTTCTTGGGACTTTCTGGGACTGGGTGTCTTCTGCGTGGGACTTTCTGGGACTGTCTCCTGGGTGGGGGATCGTCTGCGTGGGACTTTCTGGGACTGGGGGTCGTCTGCGTGGGACTTTCTTGGAGTGGGGGTCGTCTGCGTGGGACTTTCTTGGATTGGAGGTCGTCTGCCTGGGTCTTTCGGGGCATGGAGGTCGTCTCCGTGTGTACTTTCTGTGACTGGGGGTCGTCTGCGTGGGTCGTTCTGGGATTGTCTCCTTGGTGGGGGCTCGTCTGTTTGGGACTTTCTGGGTCTGTCTCCTCGGTGTGGGGGTCGTCTGCGTGGGACTTTCTGGGACTGGGTGTCGTCTGCATGGGACTTTCTGGGTCTCTCTCCTGGTTGGGGGGTCGTCTGCCTGGGACTTTGTGGGGCTGGGGGTCGTCTGCGTGGGACTTTCTGGGACTGGGGGGTCGTCTGCGTGTGACTTTCTGGGATTGTCTCCTGGTTGGGGGGGTCGTCTGCGTGGGAATTTCTGGGAATGGGGGGTCGTCTACGTGGGACTTTCTGCGACGGTCTCCTGGGTGGGGGGGCTTCTGCGTGGGACTTTCTGGGACTAGGGGATCGTCTGCGTGGGACTTTCTGGGACTGGGGGTCGTCTGCTTGGGACTTTCTGGGACAGAGTGGCGTCTGCGTGGGACGTTCTGTGACTGTCTCCTGGGTGGGAGATCCTCTGCGTGGGACTTTCTGGGACTGGGGGTCGACTGCGTGGGACTTTCTTTGACTGGGGGTCGTCTGCGTGTGACTTTCTGGGACTGGAGGTCGTCTGCGTGGGACTCTCTGGGACTCGGGGTCGTCTGCCTGGGAACTTTCTGGGACTGGGTGTCTTCTGCGTGGGACTTTCTGGGACTGTCTCCTGGGTGGGGGTCGTCTGTTTGGGACTTTCTGGGACTGTCTCCTGGGTGGGGGGTCGTCTGCGTGTGACTTTCTGGGACTGGGGGTCGTCTATGTGGGTCTTTCTGGGACTGTCTCCTTGGTGAGGGGTCGTCTGCGCGGGACTTACTAGGACTGGGTTTCGTCTGCGTGGGACTTTCTGGGACTGTCTCCTGTGTGGGGTGTCGTCTGTTTCGGACTTTCTGGGACTGACTACTGTGTAGGGGTTCGTCTGCGTGGGACTTTCTGGGACTGAGGTTCGTCTGCGTGGGACTTTCTAGGAGTGTCTCCTGGTTGGGGTTCGTCTGCGTGGGACTTTCTGGGACTGGGGGTCGTCTGCGTTGGACTTTCTGTGACTGTCTCCTGGGTGAGGGGTCATCTGCGTGGGAGTTTCTGGGACTGGGGGTCGTCTGCGTTGGACTTTCTGGGTCTGTCTCCTGGGTGGGGGGTCGTCTGCGTGGGATATTGTGGGACTGGTGTCGCCTGCGTGGGACTTTCTGGGACTGGGGGTCGTCTGCGTGGGATATTCTGGGACAGTCTCCTGGGTGGGGGGTCGTCTAAGTGTGACTTCTGGGACTTGGGGTCGTCTGCGTGGGACTTTCTGGGACTGGGGGTCGTCTGCGTGTGACTTTCTGGGATTGGAGGTCGTCTGCGTGGGACTTTCTGGGAGTGTCTCCTGGTTGGGGGGTCGTCTGCGTGGGACTTTCTGGGACTGGGGGTCGTCTGCGTGGGACTTTCTGGGATTGGGGGTCGTCTGCGTGGGTCATTCTGGCACTGTCTCCTTGGTGGGGGGTCGTCTGCGTGGGACTTTCTGGGACTTGGAATCGTCTGCGTGGGACTTTCTGGGACTGGGTGTCGTCTCCGTGGGACTTTCTGTGACTGTGTCCTGGGTGGGGGGTCGTCTGCGTGGGACATTCTGGGACTGGGGATCATCTGCGTGGGACATTCTGGGACTGTCTCCTGGCTGAGGGGTCGTCTGCGTGGGACTGTCTAGGACTGGAGGTCGTCTGCGAGGGACTTTCTGGGACTGCCACCTGGGTGGGGGGTCGTCTGCGTGGGACATTCTGGGACTGGGGGTCGTCTGCATGGGACTTTCTGGGACTGTCTCCTGGGTGGGGGGTCGTCTGCGTGGGAATTTCTGGGACAGTCTCCTGGGTGGGGGTCGTCTGCGTGGGACTTTCTGGGACTGGGGGTCGTCTGCGTTGGACTTTCTGTGACTGTCTCCTGGGTGGGGGGTCGTCTGCGTGGCACATTGTGGGACTGGGGTCGTCTGCCTGGGACTTTCTGGGACTGGGGGTCGTCTGTTTGGGACTTTCTGGGACTGTCTCATGGGTGGGGGGTCGTCTACGTGGGACTTTCTGGGACTGGGGGTCGTCTGCGTTGGACTTTCTGGGACTCTCTCCTGGGTGGCGGGTCGTCTGCGTGGGAATTTCTGGGACTGTCTCCTGGGTGGCGTTCGTCTGCGTGGGACTTTCTGGGACTGGGGTCGTCTGCGTGGGACTTTCTGGGGCTGTCTCCTGGGTGGGGGCTCGTCTGCGTGGGACTTTCTGGAACTGTCTCCTGGGTGGGGGTCGTCCTTGTGGGACTTTCTGGGACTGGGGGTCGTCTGCGTGGGACTTTCTGGGACTGCCACCTGGGTGGGGGGTCGTCTGCGTGGGACATTCTTGGACTGTGGGTCGTCTGCGTGGGATATTGTGGGAGTGTCTCCTGGGTGGGGGGTCGTCTGCGTGGGACTTTGTCGGACTGGGGGTCGTCTTCCTGTGACATTCTGGGACTGGTGGTCATCTGCGTGGGACTTGGGGTCGTCTGCGTGGGACATTCTGGCACTGTCTCCTGGGTGGGGGCTCGTCTGTTTGGGACTTTCTGGGTCTGTCTCCTCGGTGGGGGGTCCTCTGCGTGGGACTTTCTGTTACTGGGGGTCGTCTGCGTGGGACTTTCTGGAACTGTCTCCTGGTTGGGGGTCGTCTGCGTGAGACTTTCTGTGACATGAGGTCGTTTGCGTGGGACTTTCTGGGACTGCTACTTGGGTGGGGGGTCGTCTGCGTGGGACTTTCTGGGACTGGGGTTCGTCTGCGTGGGTCTTTCTGGGACTGGAGGTCGTCTGCGTTGGACTTTCTTTGACTGGGTGTCGTCTGCGTGGGTACTTTCTGGGACTGGGGTCGTCTGCGTGGGACTTTCTGGGACTGTCTCCAGGGTGGGGTTCGTCTGCGTGGGTCTTTCTGTGACTGGGAGTCGTCTGCGTAGGACTTTCTGGGACTGACTCCTGGGTGAGTGGTCGTCTGCGTGGGACTTTCTGGGACTGGAGGTCGTCTGCGTGGGGCTTTCTGGGACTGTCTCCTGGGTGGGGGATCGTCAGTTTGGGACTTTCTGGGACTGTCTCCTGGGTGGGGTGTCATCTCTGTTGGACTTTCTGGATCTGGGAGTCGTCTGCGTGGGACTTTCTGGGACTGTCTCCCTGGTGGGGGGTCGTCTGCGTGGGACTTTCTGGGACTGTCTCCTCGGTGGGTGTCGTCCGTGTGGGACTTTCTGGGACTGGGACTGGGGCAATTGGCACAAAAAGTCAGGAGAACTGTCCTAGCGGCAGCCTGAGATTGCTTGTAAGGCAGTTGTCACAAAAGAGACCGGAGATGTAGATTCTTAGCGGCCTGAGATTGCTTGTAAGGCAGTTTCACAAAAGAGACAGATGTCGTTTTGAACAGTTTGATATTACTTGTAAGGCAGTTTTCACAAACGAGCCAAGAGAAATCGGCTCGTAGCAGCCTGACATTGCTTGTAAGGCAGTTGTCACAAAAGCCCCAGGAGAATTCGGCTTGTAGCAGCCTGAGATTTCTTGTAAGAGCCAAGAGAAGTCGACTCGAGACGCCTGGGATTGCTTGTAAGGCAATTCGCACAAAAAGCCAGGAGAATTCATATTGCTGCAGCCTGAGAATGCTTGTAAGGCAGATGCCACAAATGAGCCAGGAGAAAACGGTTCGTAGCAGCCTGGGATTGCTTGTAAGGAAATTATGACAAAAAGTCAGGAGAATTGGACTAGCGGCAGCCTGAGATTGCTTGTAAGGCAGTTGTCACAAAAGAGTCAGGATATGTCGATTTGTAGCGGCCAGAGATTTCTTGTAAGGCAGTTTCACAAAAGAGCCAGGCGTATTGTAGCGGCCTGAGATTGTTTGTAAGGCAGTTGCCACAAATGAGCCAGGAGAAATCGGCTCGTAGCCGCCTGAGATTGCTTGTAAGACAATTGGCACAAAAAGCCAGGAGAATTGGGATTGCTGCAGCCGGAGATTGCTTGTAAGGCAATTGTCACAATAGAACCAGGAGAATTCGGCTTGAAGCAGCCTGAGATTGCTTGTAAGGCAGTTACCACAAAAGAGCCAGGATATGTCGATTTGTAGCGGCCAGAGATTTCTTGTAAGGCAGTTTCACAAAAGAGCCAGGCGTATTCTGCTTGTAGCGGCCTGAGATTGCTCGTAAGGCAGTTTCACAAAAGAGACAGGAGATGTCGTTTTGTAGCAGCCTGATATTACTTGTAAGGCAGTTTTCACAAAAGAGCCAACAGAAGTCGGCCCTGAGCAGCCTGGCATTGCTTGTAAGGCAGTTGTCACAAAACGATAGGAGAATTCGGCTTGTAGCAGCCTGGGATTGCTTGTAAGACAGTTGCCACAAAAGAGCCATGTGAAATCGGCTCGTAGGCACCTAGGATTACTTGTAAGGCAATTCGCACAAAAAGCCAGGAGAATTCATATTGCTGCAGCCTGAGAATGCTTGTAAGGCAGATTCCACAAATTAGCCAGGAGAAATCGCTTCGTAGCAGCCTGGGATTGCATGTAAGGCAATTGGCACAAAAAGTCAGGAAAATTGGCCTAGCGGCAGCCTGAGATTGCTTGTAAGGCAGTTGTCACAAAAGTGCCAGGATATGTCGATTTGTAGCGGCCTGAGATTGCTTGTAAGGCAGTTTCACATAAGAGCCAGGCGTATTCGGCTTGTAGCAGTCTGAGATTGCTTGTAAGGCAGTTTTAAAAAAAAGAGACAGGACATGTCGTTTTGTAGCCGCCTGAGATTGCTTTTAAGGCAGTTTTCACAAAAGAGACAAGAGAAGTCGGCTCGTAGACGCCTGGGATTGCTTGTAAGGCAATTTGCTCAAAAGTGCCAGGTGTATTCGGCTTGCAGCAGCCTGAGATTGCTTGTAAGGCAGTTGCCACAAATGAGCCAGGAGAAATCGGCTCGTAGCCGCCTGTAAGACAATTGGCACAAAAAGCCAGGAGAATTGGGATTGCTGCAGCCGGAGATTGCTTGTAAGGCAATTGTCACAATAGAACCAGGAGAATTCGGCTTGAAGCCGCCTGAGATTGCTTGTAAGGCAGTTACCACAAAAGAGCCAGAAGAAATCGGCACGTAGCCGCCTGGGATTACGTTTATGGCAATTGGCAAAAAAAGTCAGGAGAACTTTGCTGGCGGCAGACTAAGATTGCTTGTAAGGCAGTTGTCACAAAAGAGACAGGAGATATCGATTTGTAGCGGCCTGATTTTACTTGTAAGGCAGTTTTCACAAAAGAGCCAAGAGAAATCGGCTCGTAGCAGCCTGACATTGCTTGTAAGGCAGTTTTCACAACAGCGCCTGGAGAATTCGTCTTGTAGCAGCATGAGATTACTTGTAAGGCAGTTTTCACAAAAGAGCCAAGAGAAGTCGGCTCGTAGCAACCTGCCATTGCTTGTAAGGCAGTTGTTACAAAAGCGCCACAGAATTCGGCTTGTAGCAGTCTGATATTTCTCGTAACGCAGTTGCCACAAAAGGGCCAGGAGAAATCGGCTCGTAGCCGCCTGGGATTGCTTGTAAGGCAATTCGCACAAAAAGCCAGGAGGATTCATATTGCTGCAGCCTGAGAATGCTTGTAAGGCAGATGCCACAAATGAAACAGGAGAAATCGCTTCGTAGCAGCCTGGGATTGCTTGTAAGGCAATTGGAAATAAAAGTCAGGAGAATTAGACAAGCGGCAGACGGAAATTGTCTGTAAGGCAGTTGTCACAAAAGAGCCAGGATATGTCGATTTGTAGCGGCCTGAGATTGCTTGTAAGGCAGTTTCACAAAAGAGACAAGAGAAGTCGGCTCGTAGATGCCTGGGATTGCTTGTAAGGCAATTTGCACAAAAGAGCCAGGTGAATTCGGCTTGCAGGAGCCTGAGATTGTTTGTAAGGCAGTTGCCACAAATGAGCCAGGAGAAATCGGCTCGTAGCCGCCTGAGATTGCTTGTAAGACAATTGGCACAAAAAGCCAGGAGAATTGGGATTGCTGCAGCCGGAGATTGCTTGTAAGGCAATTGTCACAATAGAACCAGGAGAATTCGGCTTGAAGCAGCCTGAGATTGCTTGTAAGGCAGTTACCACAAAAGAGCCAGGATATGTCGATTTGTAGCGGCCAGAGATTTCTTGTAAGGCAGTTTCACAAAAGAGCCAGGCGTATTCTGCTTGTAGCGGCCTGAGATTGCTCGTAATGCAGTTTCACAAAAGAGACAGGAGATGTCGTTTTGTAGCAGCCTGATATTACTTGTAAGGCAGTTTTCACAGAAGAGCCAAGAGAAGTCGGTCCTGAGCAACCTGGCATTGCTTGTAAGGCAGTTGTCACAAAACGCCAGGAGAATTCGGCTTGTAGCAGCCTGGGATTGCTTGTAAGACAGTTGCCACAAAAGAGCCATGTGAAATCGGCTCGTAGTCACCTAGGATTACTTGTAAGGCAATTCGCACAAAAAGCCAGGAGAATTCATATTGCTGCAGCCTGAGAATGCTTGCAAAGCAGATGCCACAAATTAGCCAGGAGAAATCGCTTCGTAGCAGCCTGGGATTGCATGTAAGACAATTGGCACAAAAAGTCAGGAAAATTGGACTAGCGGCAGCCTGAGATTGCTTGTAAGGCAGTTGTCACAAAAGTGCCAGGATATGTCGATTTGTAGCGGCCTGAGATTGCTTGTAATGCAGTTTCACAAAAGAGCCAGGCGTATTCGGCTTGTAGGAGTCTGAGATTGCTTGTAAGGCAGTTTAAAAAAAAGAGACAGGATATGTCGTTTTGTAGCCGCCTGAGATTGCTTTTAAGGCAGTTTTCACAAAAGAGACAAGAGAAGTCGGATCGTAGACGCCTGGGATTGCTTGTAAGGCAATTTGCACAAAAGTGCCAGGTGTATTCGGCTTGCAGCAGCCTGAGATTGCTTGTAAGGCAGTTGCCACAAATTTGCCAGGAGAAATCGGCTCGTAGCCGCCTGAGATTGCTTGTAAGACAATTGGCACAAAAAGCCAAGAGAATTGGGATTGCTGCAGCCTGAGATTGCTTGTAAGGCAGTTGTTACAATAGAACCAGGAGAATTCGGCATGTAGCAGCCTGAGATTGATTGTAAGGCAGTTACCAGAAAAGAGGAAGGAGAAATCGGCACGTAGCCGCCTGGGATTGCTTATAAGGCAATTGGCACAAAATGTCAGAACTGTACTGGCGGCAGTCTGAGATTGCTTGTAAGGCAGTTTCACAAAATTGCCAAGATAAGTCGGCTCGTAGCAGACTGACATTGCTTGTAAGGCAGTTGTCACAAAAGCACCAGGATTATTCTGCTTGTAGCAGCCTGAGATTACTTGTAAGGCAGTTGCCACAAAAGGGCCAGGAGAATCGGCTCGTAGCCACCTGGGATTACTTGTAAGGCAATTCACACAAAAACCAGGAGAATTCATATTGCTGCAGCCTGAAAATGCTTGTAAGGGAGATCCCACAAATGAGCTAGGAGAAATCGGCTCGTAGCAGCCTGGGATTGCTTGTAAGGCAGTTGTCACAAAAGAGCCAGGAGCTGTCGATTTGCAGCGGCCTGTGATTGCTTGTCAGGCAGTTTCACAAAAGAGCCAGGCGTATTCGACTTGTAGTAGTCTGAGATTGCTTGTAAGGCAGTTTTCACAAAAGAGACAGGAGATGTCATTTTGTGGCAGCCTGATATTGTTTGTAAGGCAGTTTTCACAAAAGAGCTAAGAGAAGTCGGCTCGTAGCAGCGTGACATTGCTTCTAAGGCAGTTGTCACAAAAGAGCCTGGATAATTCGGCTTATAGCAGCCTGAGATGGCTTGTAAGGCAGTTGCCACAAAAGAGCAAGGAAAAATCGGCACGCAGCCGCCTGCGATTGTTTTTAAGGCAATTGGCACAAGAAGTCAGGAGAATTGGGCTAGCGGCAGCATGATATTGCTTGTAAGGCAATTGTCACAAAAGGGACAGGAGATGTCGATTTGTAGCGGCCTGAGTTTGCTTGCAAGGCAGTTTTCACAAAAGAGCCAAGAGAAGTCGGCTAGTAGCATCCTGATTTTCCTTGTAAGGCAGTTGTCACAAAAGAGCCAGGAGAAATCGCCTCGTAGACGCCTGGGATTGCTTGTAAGGCAGTTGTCAGAAAAGAGCCAGGATATGTCGATTTGTAGCGGCCTGAGATTGCTTGCAAGGCAGTTTTCACAAAAGAGCCAAGAGAAGTCGGCTAGTAGCATCCTGATTTTGCTTGTAAGGCAATTGGCACAAAAGGTCAAGAGAATTGGTCTAGCGGCAGCCTGAGATTGCTTGTAAGGCAGTTGTCACAAAAGAGCCATGAGATGTCGATTTGTAGCGGCCTGAGATTCCATGTAAGGCAGTTTCACAAAAGAGCCAAGCGTATTCGGCTTGTAGCAGGCTGAGAATGCTTGTAAGGCCGTTTTCACAAAAGAGACAGGAGATGTCGTTTTGTAGCAGAGCTCTGATTGCTTGTAAGGCAGTTTTCACAAAAGAGCCAAGATAAGTCAGCTCGTAGCAGTCTGACATTGCTTGTAAGGCAGTTGTCAAAAAAGAGCCAGAAGAATTCGTCTTGTAGCTGACTGAGATTGCTTGTAAGGCAGTTGCCACAAACGAGCCAGGAGAAATAGGCTCGAGCCGCATGGGATTGCTTGTAATGCAATTGGCACAAAAAGCCAGGAGAATTGGCATTTAGCAGACTGAGAATACTTGTAAGGCAGATCCTACAAATGAGCTAGGAGAAATCGGCTCGTAGCAGCCTGGGATTGCTTGTAAGGCAATTGGCACAAAATCGTGGCGAATTGGGCTTGCTGCAGACTGAGATTGCTTGAAAGACAGTTGTCACAAAAGAGCCAGGCGCTGTCGATTTGCAGCGCCCTGTGATTGCTTGTAAGGCAGTTTTCACAAAAGAGCCAAGAGAAGTCGGCTCGTAGCAGGCTGACATTGCTTGTAAGGCACTTACAACAAAAGAGCCAGGAGAAATCGGCACGTAACCACCTGGGATTCCTTTTAAGGCATTTGGCTCAAAAAGTGAAGAGAATTGGGCTAGCGGCAGCGTGATATTGCTTGTGAGGCAGTTGTCACAAAAGAGACAGGAGATGTCGATTTGTAGCGGCCTGAGATTGCTTGCAAGGCAGTTTCCCAAAAGAGCCAGGCGTATTCATCTTGTAGCAGGCTGAGATTGCTTGTAAGGCAGTTTTCACAAAAGATCCAAAAAAAGTCGGCTGGTAGAAGCCTGAGGTTGCTTGTAAGGCAGTTGCCACAAAAGAGCCAGGAGAATTGGGCTTGCTGCAGCCTGAGATTCGTTGTAAGGTAGTTTTCATAAAAGAGCCAGAAGAAATCGGCTCGTATCCGCCTGGGATTATTTGTAAGGCAATTGGCACAAAAAGCCAGGAGAATTGGGCTTGTAGCAGCCTGAGAATGCTTGTAAGACAGATGCCACATATGAGCCAGGAGAAAACGGTTCGTAGCAGCCTGGGATTGCTTGTAAGGCAATTTGCACAAAATGTCAGCAGAATTGGACTAGCTGCAGCCTGAGATTGCTTGTAAGGCAGTTTTCACAAAAGAGCCAGGATATGTCGATTTGTAGCAGCCTGAGACTGCTTGTAAGGCAGTTTTCACAAAAGAGCCAAGAGAAGTCGGCTCGTAGCAGTCTGACATTGCTTTTAAGGCAGTTGTCACAAAAGAGCCAGGAGAATTCGGCTTGTAGCAGCCTGAGTTTGCTTGTAAGACAGTTGCCACAAAAGAGCCAGGAGAAATCGGCTCGTAGGTGCCTGTGATTTCTTGTAAGCCAATTGGCACAAAAAGCCAAAAGTATTGGGGTTGCTGCAGCCTGAGATGGCTTGTAAGGCAGTTTTCACAAACGAACCAAGAAAAGTCGGCTCGTAGCAGCCTGAAATTGCTTGTAAGGCAGTTGCCAAAAAAGAGCCAGTAGAAATCGGCTTGTAGCAGCCAGAGTTTGCTTGTAAGCCACTTGTCATAGAAGAGCCAGGCGTAGTCGGCCCGTAGCATCCTAAGATTGCTTTTAAGGCAATTCTCACAAAAGAGCCAGGAGAATTCGTCCTGTAGAGGCCTGAGATTGCTTGTAAGGCAGTTGCCACAAAAGAGCCAGGTGAAATACGCTCGTAGCAGCCTGGGATTACTTGTAAGGCAATTGGCAAAAAAAGCCAGGAGAATTGGGCTTGCTGCAGCCTGAGATTGCTTGTAAGGCAGTTGCCACAAAAGAGAAAGGCGTAGTCAGCTTGTAGCTGCCTGAGATTTCTTGTAAGGCAGTTGTCACGAAAGAGCCAGGAGATCGATTTGTAGCAGCCTGCGATTGCTTGTAAGGCATTTGTCATAAAAGAGCCAGGCGTAGTCGGCTCGTAGCAGCCTGAGATTGCTTGGAAGTAAGTTGGCACAAAAGAGGCAGGAGAAATCGGCTTGTAGCAGCCTGAGCTCCTTTGTAAGACAGTTTTCACAAATAGCCCGGAGAAGTCGGCCCATAGAAGCAGGAGATTGCTTGTAAGGCAGTAGTCAAAAAAGAGCAAGCAGGTGTAGGCTTGTAGCGGACTCAGATTAATGTAAGGCAATTTCCACAAATGTCCCAGGAGAACCGGCTCGTAGAACCTGAGATTTCGTGTAAGGCAGTTTACACAAAAAGCCAGGAGAAGTGGGCTCGTAGCAGCTTGGAATTGCTTGTAAGGCAATTGGCACAAAAGAATCAGGCCTAGTCGGCTTGTATCACCTTGAGATTGCTTGTAAGGCAGTTGTCACAAAAGAGACAGGCGTAGTCAGCTTGTAGCAGTCTGAGATTGCTTGTAAGTCAGTTGTAAAAAAAGAGCCAGGAGATCGATTTGTAGCAGCCTGGTATTTCTTGTAAGGCAGTTGCCACAAAAGAGCCAGTTGAAATAGGCTCGTATCAGCCTGGGATTGCTTGTAAGGGAGTTGTCACAAATGAGCCAGGAGATGTCGATTTTAGCAGCCTGAGAATGCTTGTAAGGCTGCTGCCAAAAAAGAGCCAGGTGAAATAGGCTCGTAGCATCCTGGGATTGCTTGTAAGGAAATTTGCAAAAAGAGCCATGAGAATTGGGCTTGCTGCAGCCTGAGATTCCTTGTAAGGCAGTTGTCACAAATGAGCCAGGAGATTTCGATTTGTAGTAAGCTGAGATTTCTCGTAAGGCAGTTGTCTCAAAAGAGACAGGCGTAGTAGTCTTGTGGCAGCCTGAGATTGCTTGTAATGCAGTTACCACATAAGAGCAAGCAGGTGTAGTCTTGTAGCAGCCTGAGATTGCTTGAAAGGCAATTTTCACAAAATATCCAGGATAAGCGGCTCGTAGAAGCCTGAGATTGTTTTTAATGCAATTGGCACAAAAGAGCCAGGAGAAGTGGGCTTGTAGCTGCCTAAGATTGCTTGTAAGGCAGTTTTCACAAAAGAGCCAGTTGATGACGAATTGTAGCAGCCTGAGATTATGTGTAAAACTGTTGGCACAAAAGGGCCAGGCGTAGTCGTCTTGTAGCAGCCTGAGATTGCCTGTAAGGCAGTTGCCACAAAAGAGCGAGGAGATCGATTTGGAGCAGCCTGAGATTGCTTGTAAGGCAGTTGTCATAGAAGATCCATGCGAAGTCGGCTCGTAGCAGCCTGATATTGCTTGGAAGGCAGTTGGCACAAAAGAGGCAGGAGAAATCGACTTGTAGCAGCCGGAGAACCTTTGTAAGACAATTTTCACAAATGGCCTGGAGAAGTCGGCCCATAACAGCGGGAGATTGATTGTAAGGGAAAAAAGAGTCAGCAGGTGTAAGTTTGTAGCAGACTGAGATTGCTTGAAATGCAATTTTCACAAATGTGCCAGGAGAACCGGCTCGTAGAAGCCTGAGATTGCGTGTAAGGCAATTTTCACAAAAAGCCAGGAGAAACGGGCTCATGGCTGCGTGGAATTGCTTGTAATGAAATTGGCACAAAAATCCAGGAGAATTGGGCTTGCTGCTGTGATTGCATGTAAGGCAGTTGCTACAAAAGAGCCAGGCGTATTCGGCTTGTAGAAGCCTGAGATTGCTTGTAAGGCAGTTTTCACAAGAGAGCCAAAAGAAGTCGGCTCGGAGCAGCCTGACATTGCTTGTAAGGCAGTTGTCACAAAAGAGCCAGGAGAATTCGGCTTGTAGCACCCTGAGATTGCTTGTAAGGCCAGGCGTAGACGGCTTGTAGCAGTCTGAGATTGCTTTTAAGGCATTTGTCACAAAAGAGCCAGGAGATGACGGCTCGTAGAAGCCTGAGATTGCTTTTAACCAGTTGTCACAAAAGAGCCAGGAGAATTCTGCTTGTAGCAGCCTGAGATTGCTTGAAAGGCAGTTGCCACAAAAGAGCCAGGAGAAATCCGCTAGTAGCAGCCTGGGATGGCTTGTAAGGCAATTGGCACAAAAGAGCCAGGAGATCGGCTCGTAGCAGCCTGAGATTGCTTGTAAGGCAGTTGTCATAGAAGAGCCAGGCTCGTAGCAGCCTGAGATTGCTTGGAAGGCAGTTGGCAGAATAGAGGCAGGAGAAATCGGCTTGTAGCAACCTGAGATCCTTTGTAAGACAGTTTTCACAAATTGCCCGATGAAGTCGGCCCACAGCAGCCTGAGATTGCTTGTAAGGCAGTTTTCACAGAAGAGCCAGCAGGTGTAGGCTTGTATCAGCCTGAGCTTGTTGTAAGGCAGTTTTCACAAAAGAGCCAGGATATGTCGTTTTGTAGCAGCCTGAGACTGCTTGTAAAGCAGTTGCCACAAAAGAGCCAGGCGTATTCGGCTTGTAGCAGCCTGAGATTTCTTGTAAGGCAGTTTTCACAAAAGTCTTAAGAGAAATCGGATCGTAGCAGCCTGACATTGCTTGTAAGGCAGTTCTCACAAAAGAGCCAGTAGAATTCGTCTTGTAGCAGCCTGAGATTGCTTGTAAGGCAGTCGCCACAAAAGAGCCTTGAGAAATTGGCTCGTAGCAGCCTGGGATTTCTTGTAAGGCAATTGGCAAAAAAGCCAGGAACATTGGGCTTGCTGATGCCTGAGATTGCTTGAAAGGCAGTTGTCACGAAAGAGCCAGGTGATCGATTTTTAGCAGCCAGAGATTGCTTGTAATGCAGTTGTCTTAAAAGTGCCAGCAGGTGTAGGCTTGTAGAAGAATGAGATTGCTTGTAAGGCAATTTTCACAAATCTCCCAGGAGAACCGGCTCGTAGAATCCTAAGATTACGTGTAAGGCACTTTCCACAAAAAGCCAGGAGAAATGGGCTCGTAGCAGCCTGAGATTGCTTGTAAGGCAGGCGTAACAAAAGAGCAAGGCGTATTCGGCTTGTAGCAGCCTGAGATTGCTTGTAAGGCTGTTTTCACAAATGAGCCAGGAGAATTCGGCTCGTAGCAGCCTGGGATTGCTTGTAAGGCAATTGTCACAAAAAGCAAGGAGAATTGGGCTTGCTGCAGCCTGAGATTCGTTGTAAGGCAGTTGTCACAAAAAGCCAGGAGAAATGGGCTCGTAGCTGCGTGGGATTGCTTGTAAGGCAATTGGCACAAAAAGCCAGGATTATTGGCTTGCTGCAGCCTGAGATTGATTGTAAGGCATTTGTCACAAAAGAGTCAGGAGATGTCGATTTTTAGCAACCTGAGATTGCTTGTAAGGCAGTGGTCACAAAAGAGACAGGCGTAGTCAGCTTGTAGCAGCCTGAGATTGATTTTAGCCAGTTTTGACAGAAGAGCCAGCAGGTGTGGGCTTGTATCAGCCTGAGATTGCTTGTAAGGCAGTTTTCACAAAAGAGCCAGGATATGCCGTTTTGTAGCAGCCTGAGAATGCTTGTAAGGGATTTTTCATTTGGTCAGATAGTAAAAAGTACAGCTTTTACCATGTGCGCGGTATGTCGTTTCACAATTTACAGCGTCCGAATTCCAGTGTGCACAATAAGACTGCATTTCTAATTTTTCCTTTTTATCGAATCCACAAAATATTGGTGTCCAATTGTCGGGAATTTCTTGCCTTATCCATAATTAGAAAAGTTTTCTCTCCAACTTGACTAGTGTCGAGGCGAAATTCCGCGATATGGGAACTTGTGTTAGCTCATTTGCGGAAATTTTCATGCGGCCCTCAACTGGGAAATCAGTCATATTTCAGTTGTTTATAACTTTTTCCAGTAAAAGAAATATTTTCAAAATGAGTATAAAATTGTGTGCAATTATTTGATTTGTCTGTGTTTACAGGGATTTTTAATTTGGTCAGATAGTAAAAAGTACTGCTTTCACCAAGTGCGCGGTATGTCGTCTGACAATTTACAGCGTCCGAATTCCAGTTTGCACAATAAGACTGCATTTCTAATTATTCCTGTTTATCGAATCTACAAAATATTGGTGTGCAATTGTCGGGAATTTCTGGCCTTATCCATAATTACAAAAGTTTTTTGTACACGTTGAATAGGGTAGAGGCGAAATTCAACGATATGGGGACTTGTGTCAGCTCATTTGCGGAAATTTTCGTGCGGCTCTAAATTGGGAAATCAGTCATATTTCACTTGTTTATAACTTTATTTCAGTAAAACAAATGTTTTCAAATTGGGTACCAAATTGTGTGCAATTATTTGATTTGTCTATGTTTACAGGGATTTTTCATTTGGTCACATAGTAAAAAGTACAGCTTTCACTATGTGCACGGTATGTCGTCTGACAATTTACAGTGTCCGAATTCCAGTGAGCACAATAAAACTGCATTTCAAATTTTTCTTTTTCATCAAATCCACTAAATATTGGTGTCTAATTGTCGGGTATTTCTTGCTTAATCAATAATTACAATAGATTTTTCTACACCTTGATTAGAGTCGAGGCGAAATTCAACGATATGGGGACTTGTGTCAGCTCATTTGCGGACATTTTCATGCGGTTCTAAATTTGGAAATCAGTCATATTTCACTTGTTTATAACTTTCTTCCAGTAATAGAAATATTTTCAAAATGGGTAGCAAATTGTGTGCAATTATTTGATTTGTCTATGTTTAGAGGAATTTTTCATTTCGCCAGATAGTAAAAAGTACAGCTTTCACCATGTGCGCGGTATGTCGTCTGAAAATTTACAGCGTCCGAATTCCAGTGTGCAAAATAAGACTGCATTTCTAATTTTTCCTTTTCATCAAATCCACAAAATATTTGTGTCCAATTGTGGGGAATTTCTTGCCTTATCCATAATTACAAAATTTTTCATACACCTTGACTAGAGTCGAGGCTAAATTCAACGATATGTGCACTTGTGTTAGCGCATTTGCGGAAATTTTCATGCGGCCCTAAACTGGGAAATCAGTCATATTTCACGTGTTTATAACATTTATCCTGTAAAAGAAATATTTTCAAAATGGGTATCAAATTGTGTGCAATTATTTGATTTTCTATGTTTACAGGAAGTTTTATTTTGGTCCGATAGTAAAAAGTACAGCTTTCACAATGTGAGCGGTAAGTCGTCTGACAATTTACAGCGTCCGAATTCCAGTGTGCACAATAAGACTGCATTTCTAATTTTTCCTTTTTATCGAATCCACTAAATATTGGTGTCCAATTGTCGAAAACTTCTTGCCTTATCCATAATTACAAAAGTTTTTTTTACACCTTGATTTGAGTCGAGGCGAAATTCAAAGATATGGGGACTTGTGTTATCTCATTTGCGGATTTCAATGTGAGCGGTATGTCGTCTGACAATTTACGGCGTCCGAGCATGTGCACAATAAGACTGCATTCTAGGAACATCAGGCTAAGAAGATGCAATATATAATATAATCCGGATGAAAATCTGAATTCTAATGATGAATACGATGCGATCATACCCGACATGTATGTTTTGTCTCTTTTCGCCGTATAACAGACTGCTACTTAGCAGACGCTTGATATTAATAAAAATGCATTCATTAATGTTATTTTCTGAAGCTACTGTCATAATTCTATGAACATCAGGTTTAGATGATGCAATATGTAATATAATCCGGATGAAAATTTGAATTCTAATGATGAATAGGATGCGATCCTACCCGACATGTATGTTTTGTCGCTTTTCGCCGTATAACAGACAGCTACTTAGCAGACGCTTGATATTAATAAAAATGCATTCATTAATGTTATTTTCTGAGACTAGTGTCACAATTCTATGAACATCAAGCTTAGATGATGCAATATGTAATATAATCCGTATGAAAATCTGAATTTTAATGATGAATAGGATGCGATCATCCCCGACATGTATGTTTTGTCGCATTTCGCCGTATAACAGACAGCTATTTGCAGACGATTGATATTAATAAAAATGCATTCATTAATGTTATTTTCTGAAATTAGTGTCAGCATTTTATTAACATCAGGCTTAGAAGATGGAATATGTAATATAATCCGGATGAAAATCTGATTTCTAATGATGAATAGGATCCGATCATACCCGACATGTATGTTTTGTCGCTTTTCGCCCTATAACAGACAGTTACTTAGCAGACGCTTGATATTAATAAAAATGTCTTCATTGATGTTATTTTCTGAAAATAGTATCAGCATTCTATGAACATCAGGCATAGATGATGCAATATGTAATATAATCCGGATGAAAGTCTGAATTCTAATGATGAATATGATGCGATCATACCCGACATATATGTTTTGTCGCATTTCGCCGTATAACAGACAGTCACTTAGCAGACGCTTGATATTAATAAAAATGCATTCATTAATGTAATTTTCTGAAACAACTGTCAGAATTTTATGAACATCCGGCATAGATGATGCAATATGTAATATAATCCGGATGAAAATGTGAATTCTAATGATGAATAGGATGCGATCATACCCGACATGTATGATTTGTCGCTTTTCGGCGTATAACAGATAGTTATTTAGCAGACGCTTGATATTAATAAAAATGCATTCATTAATGGTATTTTCTGAAACAATGGTCAGCATTGTATGAACATCAGGCTTATATGATGCAATTGGTAATATAATCCTTATGTAAATCTGAATTCTAATGATGAATAGGATGCGATTATTACCAGGCATGTATGTTTTGTCGCTTTTCGCCGTATAACCGACAGTTACTTAGCAGACGCTTGATATTAATAAAAAAGCATTCATTCATGTTATTTTCTGAAACTAGTGTCACAATTCTATGAACATCAGGCTTAGATGATGCAATATATAATATAATCCGTGTGAAAATCTGAATTCTAATGATTAATAGGATGCGATCATACCCGACATGTATGTTTTGTCGCTTTTCGCCGTATAACATACACTTATTTGCAGACGCTAGATATTAATAAAAATGCATTCATTAATATCATTTTCTGAAAGTAGTGTCTCAATTCTATGAACATCAGGCTTAGATGATGCAATATATAATATAATCCGTGTGAAAATCTGAATTCTAATGATGAAAAGGATGCGATCATACCCGACATGTATGTTTTGTCGCTTTCCGCCGTAAAAAAAGCAGCTACATAACAAACGCTTGATATTAAAAAAAATGCATTCATTAATGTTATTTTCTGAAACTATTGTCAGCATTCTATGAACATCAGGCTTAGATGATTCAATACGTAATATAATCCGAATGAAAATCTGAATTCTAATGATGAATAGGATGCGATAACCCGACATGTATGTTTTTTTCGCTTTCGCAGTATAACAGACAGTTACTTAGCAGACGCTTGATATTAATAAAAATCCATTCATTAATGTTATTTTCTGAAACTAGTGTCAGCATTCTATGAACATCGGGCTGAGATGATGTAACATGTACTATAATCCGGATGAAAAACTGAATTCTAATGATGAAAAGGATGCAACCATACCCGACATGTATGTTTTGTCTCTTTTCGCCGTATAACAGACAGCTATTTAGCAGAGGCTTGATATTTATAAATATGCATTCATTAATATTATTTTCTGAAACTAGTGTCAGCATTCTATGAACATCAGGCTTAGATGATGCAATATGTAATATAATCCGGATGAAAAGGTGAATTCTAATGATGAATAGGATGCGATCATTACCCGACATGTATGTTTTGTCGCTTTTCACCGTATAACAGACAGCTACTTAGCAGACGCTTGATATTAATAAAAATGCATTCATTCATGTTATTTTCCTAAACTAGTGTCAGCATTCTATGAACATCAGGCATAGTTGATGCAATATGTAATATAAATCAGATAAAAATCTGAATTCTAATGAGGAATAGCATCCTATCATACCCGAGATGGATATTTTGTCGCTTTTCGCCGTATAACAGACAGTTACTTAGCAGACGCTTGATATTAATAGAAATGCATTCATTAATGTTATTTGCTGAAATAGTGTACGCATTCTATGAACATCAGGCTTAGATGATGCGATATGTAATATAATCAGGATGAAAGTCTGAATTCTAATGATGAATAGGATGCGATCAGTACCCAACATGTATGTTTTGTCGCTTTTTGCCGTATAATAGACAGTTACAGGCAAATATTTAGCTGACGCTTGATATTAATAAAAATACATTCATTAATGTTATTTTCTGAAACTAGTGTCAGCATTCTAGGAAGACCAGGCTTAGATGATGCAATATGTAATATAATCCGGACGAAAATCTGAATTCTAATGATGAATAGGATGCGATCATTACCCGACATGTATGTTTTGTCGCTTTTCGCCGTATAACAGACAGTTACTTAGCAGACGCTTGATATTAATAAAAATGCATTCATTAATGTTATTTGCTGTATCAGTGTCAGCATTCTATGAACATCAGGCTTAGGTGATGCAATATGTAATATAATGCGGATGAAAATCAGAATTCTAATGATGAATAGGATGCGAAAATTACCCGACACGTTTGTTTTGTCGCTTATCGCCGTATAACAAACAGTTACTTAGCAGACGCATGATATTAATAAAAATGCATTCATTAATGTTATTTTTTGAAATTGTGTCAGAATTCTAGCAACATCATGCTTAGGTGATGCAATATGTAATATAATCCGGACGAAAATCTGAAATCTAATGATGAAAATGATGCGAAAATTACCCGACATGTATATTTTGGCGCTTTTCGCCGTATAACAGACAGTTACTTAGCAGACGCTGCATATTAATAAAAACGCATTTATTAATGTTATTTGCTGAATTAGTGTCAGCATTCTATAAACATCAGGCTTAGATGATGCAATATGTAATATAATCCGGATGAAAATCTGAATTGTAATGATGAATAGGATGCGATCTTTACCCAACATGTATGTTTTGTCGCTTATCGCCGTATAACAGACAGTTACTTAACAGACGCTTTATATTAATAAAAATGCATTCATTAATGTTATTTTCTGAAATAGTGGCAGCATTCTATGAACATCAGGCTTAGATGATGCAATATGTAATATAATCCGGATAAAAATCTGAATTCTTATGATGAATAGGATGCGATCATTACCCGACATGTATGTTTTGCCGCTTTTCGCAGTATATCAATCAGTTATTTAGCAAACAATTGATATGAATAAAAATGCATTCATTATTGTTATTTCCTGAAATTATTTCAACATTCTATGAACATCAGGCTTAGATGATGCAATATGTAATATAATCCGGGTGAAAATCTGAATTCTAATGATGAATAGGATGCGATGATTACCCGACATGTATGTTTAGTCGCTTTTCGGCGTATAACAGACAGTTACTTAGCAGACGCTTGATATGAATAAAAATGCATACATTAATGATATATTCTGAAATTGTGTCATCATTCTATGAACATCAGTCTTAGATGATGCAATATGTAATATAATCCGGATAAAAATCTGAATTCTAATGATGAATAGGATGCGATGATTACCCGACATGTATGTTTTGTCGGTTTTCGCCGTATAACAGACAATTAATTAGCAGACTCTTGAAATTAATAAAAATGCCTTCATTAATGTTATTTTCTGAAACTAGTGACACAATTCTATGAACATCATTATTAGATGATGCAATATGTAATATATTCCGTGTGAAAATCTGAATTATAACGATGAAAAGGATGCGATCATATCCGACATGTATGTTTTGTCGCTTTTCGCCGTATAACAGACATTATTTGCAGACGCTTGATATTAATAAAAATGCATTCAATAATGTTATTTTCTGAAAGTAGTGTCAGCATTCTATGAACATCAGGCTTAGATGATGAAATATGTAATATAATCCGGATGAAAATCTAAATTCTAATGATGAATAGGATGCGATCATAGCCGACATATATGTTTTGTCGCTTTTCGCCGTATAACAGACAGTTACGTAACAGACGCTTGATATTAAAAAAAATGCATTCATTCATGTTATTTTCTGAATCTAGTGTCTGCATTCTATGAACATCAGGCTTAGATGATGAAATATGTAATATAATCCGGATGAAAATCTGAATTCTAATGATGAATAGGATGCGATCATTACCCGACATGTATGTTTTGTCGGTTTTCGCCGTATAACAGACAATTACTTAGAGGACGCTTGATATGAATAAAAATGAATTCATTAATATTATTTTCTGAAATTGTGTCAGCATTCTATGTACATCAGGCTTAGATGATGCAATATGTACTATAATCCGGATGAAAATCTGACTTCTAATGATGAATAGGATGCGAACATTACCCGACATGTATGATTTGTCTCTTTTCGCCGTATAACAGACAGTTACTTACCAGACGTTTGATATTTATAAAAATGCATTCATTAATTTTATTTTCTGAAATAGTGTCAGCATTCTATGAACACCAGGCTTAGATGATGCAATATGTAATATAATCCGGATGAAAATCTGAATTCTAATGATGAATAGAATGCGATAATTACCCGACATGTATGTTTTGTCTCTTTTCGCCGTATAAGAGACAGTTATTTAGCAGACGCTTGATATTAATAAAATTGCATTAATTAATGATATTTTCTGAAATAGTGTCAGTATTCTATGAACATCAGACTAAGATGATGCAATATGTAATAAAATCCGGACGAAAATCTGAATTCTAATGATGAATAGGATGCGATCTTTACCCGACATGTATGTTTTGTTGCTTTTCGCCATATAAAAGACAGTTAATTAGCAGACGCTTAATATTAATAAAAATGCTTTCAGTAATGTTATTTGCTGTAATAGTGTCTGCATTCTATGAACATCAGGCGTAGATGATACAATATGTAATATAATCCGGATCAAAATCTGAATTCTAATGATGAATAGGATGCGATCATTACCCGACATGTATGTTTTGTCTCTTTTCGCCGTATAAGAGACAGTTATTTAGCAGACGCTTGATATTAATAAAATTGCATTAATTAATGTTATTTTCTGAAATTGTGTAAGCATTCTATGTACATCAGTCTTAGATTATGCAATATGTAATATAATCCGGAAGAAAATCTGAATTCTAATGATGAATAGGAAGCAATCATACCCGACATGTATGTTTTGTCGCTTTTCGCCGTATAACAGACAGTTAATTAGCAGATTCTTGATATTAATATAAATGCTTTCATTAATGTTATTTTCTGAAATAGTGTCAGCATTCAATGAACATCAGGATTAGATGATGCAATATGTAATATAATCAGGGATGAAAATCTGAATTCTAATAATGAATAGGATGCTATCATTACCCGACATGTATGTTTGTCGCTTTTCGCCGAATAACAGACCGTTGCTTAGCAGACGCTTTATATTAATAAAAATCCATTCATTAATGTTATTTGCTGAAATAGTGTCAGCATTCTATGAAAATCAGGCTTAGATGATGCAACATGTATTATAATCCGGATGCAAATCTTAATTCTAATGAAAAATATGATGCAATCATTACCTGACATGTATTTTTGGTCGCTTTTCGCCGTATAACAGACAGTTATTTAGCAGATGCTTGATATTAATCAAAATGCATTCATTAATGTTATTTTCTGAAATAGTGTCAACATTCTATGAACATCCGGGTTAGATGATGCAATATGTAATATAATCCGGATGAAAATCTGAATTCTAATGATGAATAGGTTGCGATGATTACCCGACATGTATGTTTTGTCGTATTTCGATGTATAACAGACAGTTACTTAGCAGACGCTTGATATTAATAAAAATGCATTCATTAATGTTATTTTCTGAAATAGTGTCAACATTCTATGAACATCAGGCTTAGATGATGCAATATGTAATATAATCCGGATGAAAATCTGAATTCTAATGATGAATAGGATGCGATCATACCCGACATGTATGTTTTGTCGCTTTTCGCCGTATAACAGACAGTTAATTAGCAGATTCTTGATATTAATATAAATGCTTTCCTTAATGTTATTTTCTGAAATAGTGTCAGCATTCAATGAACATCAGGATTAGATGATGCAATATGTAATATAATCAGGGATGAAAATCTGATTTCTAATAATGAATAGGATGCTATCATTACCCGACAAGTATGTTTGTCGCTTTTCGCCGAATAACAGACAGTTACTTAGCAGACGCTTTATATTAATAAAAATCCATTCATTAATGTTATTTGCTGAAAAAGTGTCAGCATTCTATGAAAATCAGGCTTAGATGATGATAACATGTATTATAATCAGGATGCAAATCTTAATTCTAATGAAAAATATGATGCGATCATTACCTGACATGTATTTTTGGTCGCTTTTCGCCGTATAACAGACAGTTACTTAGCAGACGATTGATATTAATAAAAATGCATTCATTAATGTTATTTTCTGAAATGGTGTCAGCATTCTTTGAACATCAGGCTTAGATGATGTAATAAGTAATAAAATCCGGATGAAAATTTGAATTATAATGATAAATAAGATGCGATCATTACCAGGAATGTATGTTTTGTCACTTTTCGCCGTATAACAGACATTTACTTAGAAACCGATTGATATGAATAAAAATGCATAGATTAATGTTATTTTCTGAAATTGTGTCAATATTCTATGAACATCAGGCTTAGATGACGCAATATGTAATATAATCCGGATGAAAATCTGAATTCTAATGATGAATAGGATTCGATCATTACCCGACATGTACGTTTTGTCGCTTTTCGCCGTGTAACAGACAGTTACTTAGCAGATGATTGATATTAATAAAAATGCATTCATTATTAGTATTTTCTAAATGCGTGTCAGCATTCTATGAACATCAGGCTTACATGATGCAATATGTAATATAATCCGGATGAAAATCTGAATTCTAATGAGGAATAGGGTGCGATGATTACCCGACATGTATGTTTTGTCGCTTTTCGCCGTATAACAGACAATTATTTTTAACATTAATGAATGCATTTTTATTAATATCAAGCGTCTGCTAAATAATTGTCTGTTATACGGCGAAAAGCGACAAAACATACATGTCGGGTAATCATCTCATCCTATTCATCATTAGAATTCAGATTTTCATCAGGATTATATTACATATTGCGTCATCTAAGCCTGATGTTCATTGAATTCTGACACTATTTCAGCAAATAACATTAATGAATGCATTTTTATTAATATCAAGCGTCTGCTAAGTATCTGTCTGTTATACGGCAAAAAGCGACAAAACATACATGTCGGGTAATGATCGTATCGTATTCATCATTAGAATTCAGATGTTCATCCGGATTATATTACATATTTCATCATCTAAGCCTGATGTTCATAGAATGTTGACACTATTTCAGAAAATAACATTAATGAATGCTTTTATATTCATATCAAGCGTCTGCTAAATAACTGTCTGTTATACGGCGAAAAACGACAAAACATACATGTCGGGTAATGATCGCATCCTATTCATCATTAGAAGTCAGATTTTCTTCAAGACTATATTACATATTGCATCATCTATGCCTGATGTTCATAGAATATTGACTCTAGTTCAGAAAATAACATTAATGAATGCATTTTTATTCATATAAGCGTCTGCTAAGTAACTGTCTGTTATACGGCGAAAATGGACAAAACATACATGTCGGGTAATGATCGCATCCTATTCATCATTAGAATTCAGATTTTCGTCCGGATTATATTACATATTGCATCATCTAAGCCTGATA
Organism: Acanthosepion esculentum; assembly: GCA_964036315.1. Lineage (NCBI taxonomy): Eukaryota > Metazoa > Mollusca > Cephalopoda > Sepiida > Sepiidae > Acanthosepion > Acanthosepion esculentum. Next base: position 381,171 of record OZ038489.1, read on the forward strand.
TTCATAGAATACTGACACTATTTCAGAAAGTAACATTAATGAATGAATTTTTATTAATATCAAGCGTCTGCTAAGTAACGGTCTGTTATACGGCGAAAAGCGAGAAAACATACATGTCGGGTAATCATCGCATCCTATTCATCATTAGAATTCAGATTTTCATCCGGATTATATTACATATTGCATCATCGAAGCCTGATGTTCTTAGAATATTGACACTATTTTCAGAAAATAACATTAATGAATGCATTTTTATTAATATCAAGCGTCTGCTAAGTAGCAGTCTGTTATACGACGAAAAGCGACAAAACATACATGTCGGGTATGATCGCATCCTATTCATCATTAGAATTCAGATTTTCATCCGGATTATATTATATATTGCATCTTCTTAGCCTGATGTTCCTAGAATGCAGTCTTATTGTGCACATGCTCGGACGCCGTAAATTGTCAGACGACATACCGCTCACATTGAAATCCGCAAATGAGATAACACAAGTCCCCATATCTTTGAATTTCGCCTCGACTCAAATCAAGGTGTAAAAAAAACTTTTGTAATTATGGATAATTCAAGAAGTTTTCGACAACTGGACACCAATATTTAGTGGATTCGATAAAAAGGAAAAATTAGAAATGCAGTCTTATTGTGCACACTGGAATTCGGACTCTGTAAATTGTCAGACGACTTACCGCTCACATTGTGAAAGCTGTACTTTTTACTATCGGACCAAAATAAAACTTCCTGTAAACATAGAAAATCAAATAATTGCACACAATTTGATACCCATTTTGAAAATATTTCTTTTACAGGATAAATGTTATAAACACGTGAAATATGACTGATTTCCCAGTTTAGGGCCGCATGAAAATTTCCGCAAATCCGCTAACACAAGTGCACATATCGTTGAATTTAGCCTCGACTCTAGTCAAGTTGTATGAAAAATTTTGTAATTATGGATAAGGCAAGAAATTCCCCACAATTGGACACAAATATTTTGTGGATTTGATGAAAAGGAAAAATTAGAAATGCAGTCTTATTTTGCACACTGGAATTCGGACGCTGTAAATTGTCAGACGACATACCGCGCACATGGTGAAAGCTGTACTTTTTACTATCTGGCGAAATGAAAAATTCCTCTAAACATAGACAAATCAAATAATTGCACACAATTTGCTACCCATTTTGAAAATATTACTTTTACTGGAAAAAAGTTATAAACAAGTGAAATATGACAGTTTTCCCAGTTTATGGCCGCATGAAAATTTCCGTAAATGAGCTAACACAAGTCCCCATATCGTTGAATTTCGCATCGACTCTAATCAAGGTGTAGAAAAAACCTATGTCATTATGGATAAGCAAGAAATACCCGGCAATTGGACACCAATATTTAGTGGATTCTATGAAAAGGAAAAATTAGAAATGCAGTCTTATTGTGCACACTGGAATTCGGACACTGTAAATTGTCAGACGACATATAGTGCACATGGTGAAAGCTGTACTTTTTACTTTCTGACCAAATAAAAATCCCTGCAAACATAGACAAATCAAATAATTGGACACAATTTGATACCCATTTTGAAAATATTTCTTTTACTGGAAAAAAAGTTATAAACAAGTGAAATATGACTGATTTCCCAGTTTAGGGCCGCATTAAGATTTCCGAAAATGAGCTAACACAAGTCCCCATATCGTTGAATTTCGCCTCGACTCTAGTCAAGGTGTATGAAAAATTGTGTAATTAGGGATAAGGCCAGAAATTCCCGACAATTGGACACAAATATTTTGTGGATTCGATAAAATGTTAAAATTAGTAATGCAGTTTTATTTAGCACACTGGAATTCGGACGCTGTAAATTGTCAGACGACTTACCGCGCACATGGTGAAAGCTGTACTTTTTACTATCTGACCAAAAGAAAAATCCATGTAAACATAGACAAATCAAATAATTGCACACAATTTGATACCCATCTAGAAATCATTTCTTTTACTGGATAAAAATTACAAACAAGTGAAATATGACTGATTTCCCAGTTTAGGGCCGCATGAAAATATCCGTAAATGACATAACACAAGTCCCCATATCGTTCAATTTCGGCTCGACTCTATTAAAGGTGTAGAAAAAACATTTGTAATTATGGATAAGGCAAGAAAAACCCGACAATTGGAAACATATATTTAGTGGATTCGGTAAAAAGGAAAAATTAGAAAAGCATACTTATTGTGCACACTGGAATACGGACGCTGTAAATTGTCAGACGACATGCCGCGCACTTGGTGAAAGCTGTATATTTTACTATCTGACCAATTAAAAAATCCCTGTAAACAGAGACAAATAAAATAATTGCACACAATTTGATACCCATTTTGAAAATATTTCTTTTCCACAAAAAAGTTATAAACAACTGAATTATGACTGATTTCCCTGTTTAGCGCCACATGAAAATCTCCGCAAAGGAATTAACACAAGTCCCCATATCATTGAATTTCGCCTCGGCTCTAGTAAAGGTGTAGGAAAAACTTTTGTAATTATTGATTAAGCAAGAAAAATATTTCTTTTACTGGATAAAAGTTATAAACAAGTGAAATATGACTGATTTCCCAGTTTAGTGCCGCATGAAAATTTCCGCAAATGAGCCAAACACAAGTCCCCATATCGTTGAATTTCGGCCTCTACTCGAATCAACGTGTAGAAAAAACTTTTGTAATTTTGGATAAGGCAAGAGATACTCGACAATTGTACACCAATATTTAGTGGATTCGGTAAAAAGGAAAAATTAGAAATGCAGTCTAATTGTGCACACTGGAATTCGGACATTGTAAATTGTCAGACGACATACCGTGCACATGGTGAAAGTTGTACTTTTTACTTTCTTACCAAATGAAAGATCCCTGTAAACATAGACACATCAAATAATTGCACACAATTTGATACCCATTTTGAAAATATTTCTTTTACTGGATAAAAGTTATAAACAACTGAAATATGACTGATTTCCCAGTTTAGTGCCGCATGAAAATTTCCGCAAATGAGACAAACACAAGTCCCCATATCGTTGAATTTCGGCCTCTACTCGAATCAACGTGTAGAAAAAACTTTTGTAATTATGGATAAGGCAAGAAATACCTGACAATTTGACACCAATATTTTGTGGATTTGATAAAAATGAAAAATTAGAAATGCAGTCTTATTGTGCACACTGGAATTCGGACGCCTTAAATTGTCAGACGACTAACTGCGCACATGGTGAAAGCTGTACTTTTTACTATCTGACCAAACGAAAAATCCATGTAAACATAGACAAATCAAATAATTGCACACAATTTGATACCCATTTTGAAAATATTTCTTTTACTGGAAACATTTATAAATAAGCGAAATATGACTGATTTCCCAGTTTCGGGCCGAATGAAAATTTCCGTAAATGTTATAACACAACTCCCATATCGTTGAATTTCGCTTCGACTCTAATCAAGTTGTAGAAAAAACTTTTGTAATTATGGATAAGGCAAGAAATACCCGACAATTGGACACCAATATTTACTGGATTCGTTGAAAATGAAAAATTAGAAATGCAGTCTTATTGTGCACATTGGAATTCGGACACTGTAAATTGTCAGACGACATATAGTGCACATGGTGAAAGCTGTACTTTTTACTATCTGACCAAATAAAAAATCCCTGTAAACATAGACAAATCAAATAATTGCACACAATTTGATACCCATTTTGAAAATATTTCTTTTACTGGAAAAAAGTTATAAACAAGTGAAATATGACTGATTTCCCAGTTTAGGGCCACATGAAGATTTCCGCAAATGAGCTAACACAAGTCCCCATATCGTTGAATTTCGCCGCGACTCTAGTCAAGGTGTATGAAAAATTGTGTAATTATGGATAAGGCAAGAAATACCTGACAATTGGACACCAATATTTTGTGGATTCGATAAAAGGAAAAATTAGAAATTCAGTCTTATTGTGCACACTGGAATTCGGACGCTGTATATTGTCAGACGACATACCGCGCATATGGTGAAAGCTGTACTTTTTACAATCTGACCAAATGAAAAATCCCTGTAAACATAGACAAATAAAATACTTGCACACAATTTTATACTCATTTTGAAAATATTTCTATTACTGGAAGAAAGTTATAAACAAGTGAAATATGACTGATTTCCAAATTTAGAACCGCATGAAAATGTCCGCAAATGAGCTGACACAAGTCCCCATATCGTTGAATTTCGCCTCGACTCTAATCAAGGTGTAGAAAAAACTATTGTAATTATTGATTAAGCAAGAAATACCCGACAATTAGACACCAATATTTAGTGGATTTGATGAAAAAGAAAAATTTGAAATGCAGTTTTATTGTGCTCACTGGAATTCGGACACTGTAAATTGTCAGACGACATACCGTGCACATAGTGAAAGCTGTACTTTTTACTATGTGACCAAATGAAAAATCCCTGTAAACATAGACAAATCAAATAATTGCACACAATTTGGTACCCAATTTGAAAATATTTCTTTTACTGAAAAAAAGTTATAAACAAGTGAAATATGACTGATTTCCCAATTTAGAGCCGCACGAAAATTTCCGCAAATGAGCTAACACAAGTCCCCATATCGTTGAATTTCGCCTCTACCCTATTCAACGTGTACAAAAAACTTTTGTAATTATGGATAAGGCCAGAAATTCCCGACAATTGCACACCAATATTTTGTAGATTCGATAAACAGGAATAATTAGAAATGCAGTCTTATTGTGCAAACTGGAATTCGGACGCTGTAAATTGTCAGACGACATACCGCGCACTTGGTGAAAGCAGTACTTTTTACTATCTGACCAAATTAAAAATCCCTGTAAACATAGACAAATCAAATAATTGCACACAATTTTATACTCATTTTGAAAATATTTCTTTTACTGGAAAAAAGTTATAAACAACTGAAATATGACTGATTTCCCAGTTGAGGGCCGCATGAAAATTTCCGCAAATGAGCTAACACAAGTTCCCATATCGCTGAATTTCGCCTCGACACTATTGACTAGTGGAGAGAAAACTTTTCTAATTATGGATAAGGCAAGAAATTCCCGACAATTGGACACCAATATTTTGTGGATTCGATAAAAAGGAAAAATTAGAAATGCAGTCTTATTGTGCACACTGGAATTCGGACGCTGTAAATTGTGAGACGACATACCGCGCACATGGTAAAAGCTGTACATTTTACTATCTGACCAAATGAAAAATCCCTTACAAGCAATCTCAGGCTGCTACAAAACGGCATATCCTGGCTCTTTTGTGAAAACTGCCTTACAAGCAATCTCAGGCTGATACAAGCCCACACCTGCTGGCTCTTCTGTCAAAACTGGCTAAAATCAATCTCAGGCTGCTACAAGCTGTCTCTTTTGTGACCACTGCCTTACAAGCAATCTCAGGTTGCTAAAAATCGACATCTCCTGACTCTTTTGTGACAAATGCCTTACAATCAATCTCAGGCTGCAGCAAGCCAATAATCCTGGCTTTTTGTGCCAATTGCCTTACAAGCAATCCCACGCAGCTACGAGCCCATTTCTCCTGGCTTTTTGTGACAACTGCCTTACAACGAATCTCAGGCTGCAGCAAGCCCAATTCTCCTGGCTTTTTGTGACAATTGCCTTACAAGCAATCCCAGGCTGCTACGAGCCGAATTCTCCTGGCTCATTTGTGAAAACAGCCTTACAAGCAATCTCAGGCTGCTACAAGCCGAATACGCCTTGCTCTTTTGTTACACCTGCCTTACAAGCAATCTCAGGCTGCTACGAGCCCATTTCTCCTGGCTTTTTGTGGAAAGTGCCTTACACGCAATCTGAGGATTCTACGAGCCGGTTCTCCTGGGAGATTTGTGAAAATTGCCTTACAAGCAATCTCATTCTTCTACAAGCCTACACCTGCTGGCACTTTTAAGACAACTGCATTACAAGCAATCTCTGGCTGCTAAAAAATCGATCACTTGGCTCTTTCGTGACAACTGCCTTTCAAGCAATCTCAGGCATCAGCAAGCCCAATGTTCCTGGCTTTTTTGCCAATTGCCTTACAAGAAATCCCAGGCTGCTACGAGCCAATTTCTCAAGGCTCTTTTGTGGCGACTGCCTTACAAGCAATCTCAGGCTGCTACAAGACGAATTCTACTGGCTCTTTTGTGACAACTGCCTTACAAGCAATGTCAGGCTGCTACGATCCGATTTCTCTTAAGACTTTTGTGAAAACTGCCTTACAAGAAATCTCAGGCTGCTACAAGCCGAATACGCCTGGCTCTTTTGTGGCAACTGCTTTACAAGCAGTCTCAGGCAGCTACAAAACGACATATCCTGGCTCTTTTGTGAAAACTGCCTTACAACAAGCTCAGGCTGATACAAGCCTACATCTGTTGGCTCTACTGTGAAAACTGCCTTACAAGCAATCTCAGGCTGCTGTGGGCCGACTTCATCGGGCAATTTGTGAAAACTGTCTTACAAAGGATCTCAGGTTGCTACAAGCCGATTTCTCCTGCCTCTATTCTGCCAACTGCCTTCCAAGCAATCTCAGGCTGCTACGAGCCTGGCTCTTCTATGACAACTGCCTTACAAGCAATCTCAGGCTGCTACGAGCCGATCTCCTGGCTCTTTTGTGCCAATTGCCTTACAAGCCATCCCAGGCTGCTACTAGCGGATTTCTCCTGGCTCTTTTGTGGCAACTGCCTTTCAAGCAATCTCAGGCTGCTACAAGCAGAATTCTCCTGGCTCTTTTGTGACAACTGGTTAAAAGCAATCTCAGACTGCTACAAGCCGTCTACGCCTGGCCTTACAAGCAATCTCAGGGTGCTACAAGCCGAATTCTCCTGGCTCTTTTGTGACAACTGCCTTACAAGCAATGTCAGGCTGCTCCGAGCCGACTTCTCTTGGCTCTCTTGTGAAAACTGCCTCACAAGCAATCTCAGGCTTCTACAAGCCGAATACGCCTGGCTCTTTTGTAGCAACTGCCTTACATGCAATCACAGCAGCAAGCCCAATTCTCCTGGATTTTTGTGCCAATTTCATTACAAGCAATTCCACGCAGCCATGAGCCCGTTTCTCCTGGCTTTTTGTGAAAATTGCCTTACACGCAATCTCAGGCTTCTACGAGCCGGTTCTCCTGGCACATTTGTGAAAATTGCATTTCAAGCAATCTCAGTCTGCTACAAACTTACACCTGCTGACTCTTTTTTCCCTTACAAGCAATCTCCCGCTGTTATGGGCCGACTTCTCCAGGCCATTTGTGAAAATTGTCTTACAAAGGTTCTCCGGCTGCTACAAGTCGATTTCTCCTGCCTCTTTTGTGCCAACTGCCTTCCAAGCAATATCAGGCTGCTACGAGCCGACTTCGCATGGATCTTCTATGACAACTGCCTTACAAGCAATCTCAGGCTGCTCCAAATCGATCTCCTCGCTCTTTTGTGGCAACTGCCTTACAGGCAATCTCAGGCTGCTACAAGACGACTACGCCTGGCCCTTTTGTGCCAACTGTTTTACACATAATCTCAGGCTGCTACAATTCGTCATCAACTGGCTCTTTTGTGAAAACTGCATTACAAGCAATCTTAGGCAGCTACAAGCCCACTTCTCCTGGCTTTTTTGTGCCAATTGCATTAAAAACAATCTCAGGCTTCTACGAGCCGCTTATCCTGGATATTTTGTGAAAATTGCCTTTCAAGCAATCTCAGGCTGCTACAAGACTACACCTGCTTGCTCTTATGTGGTAACTGCATTACAAGCAATCTCAGGCTGCCACAAGACTACTACGCCTGTCTCTTTTGAGACAACTGCCTTACAAGAAATCTCAGCTTGCTACAAATCGAAATCTCCTGGCTCAATTGTGACAACTGCCTTACAAGGAATCTCAGGCTGCAGCAAGCCCAATTCTCATGGCTCTTTTTGCAAATTTCCTTACAAGCAATCCCAGGATGCTACGAGCCTATTTCACCTGGCTCTTTTTTGGCAGCAGCCTTACAAGCATTCTCAGGCTGCTAAAATCGACATCTCCTGGCTCATTTGTGACAACTGCCTTACAAGCAATCCCAGGCTGATACGAGCCTATTTCAACTGGCTCTTTTGTGGCAACTGCCTTACAAGAAATACCAGGCTGCTACAAATCGATCTCCTGGCTCTTTTTTGACAACTGACTTACAAGCAATCTCAGACTGCTACAAGCTGACTACGCCTGTCTCTTTTGTGACAACTGCCTTACAAGCAATCTCAAGCTGATACAAGCCGACTAGGCCTGATTCTTTTGTGCCAATTGCCTTACAAGCAATCCCAAGCTGCTACGAGCCCACTTCTCCTGGCTTTTTGTGTAAACTGCCTTACACGAAATCTCAGGTTCTACGAGCCGGTTCTCCTGGGACATTTGTGGAAATTGCCTTACATTAATCTGAGTCCGCTACAAGCCTACACCTGCTTGCTCTTTTTTGACTACTGCCTTACAAGCAATCTCCTGCTTCTATGGGCCGACTTCTCCGGGCTATTTGTGAAAACTGTCTTACAAAGGAGCTCAGGCTGCTACAAGCCGATTTCTCCTGCCTCTTTTGTGCCAACTTACTTCCAAGCAATCTCAGGCTGCTACGAGCCGACTACGCCTGGCTCTTTTATGACAAATGCCATACAAGCAATCGCAGGCTGCTACAAATCGATCTCCTGGCTCTTTCGTGACAACTGCCTTACAAGAAATCTCAGGCTGCTACAAGCTGACTACGCCTTTCTCTTTTGTGGCAACTGCCTTACAAGCAATCTCAGGCTGCAGCAAGCCCAATTCTCCTGGATTTTTTTGCCAATTGCCTTACAAGTAATCCCAGGCTGCTACGAGCGTATTTCACCTGGCTCTTTTGTGGCAACTGCCTTACAAGCAATCTCAGGCCTCTACAGGACGAATTCTCCTGGCTCTTTTGTGAGAATTGCCTTAAAAGCAATCTCAGGATGCTACGGGCCGACTACGCCTGGCTCTTCTATGACAAGTGGCTTACAAGCAAACTCTGGCTGCTACAAGCCGATTTCTACTGGCTCTTTTTTGGCAACTGCCTTACAAGCAATTTCAGGCTGCTACGAGCCGACTTTTCTTGGTTCGTTTGTGAAAACTGCCTTACAAGCCATCTCAGGCTGCAGCAACCCCAACACTTTTGGCTTTTTGTGCCAATTGGCTTACAAGAAATAACAGGCACCTACGAGCCGATTTCTCCTGGCTCTTTTGTGGCAACTGTCTTACAAGCAAACTCAGGCTGCTACAAGCCGAATTCACCTGGCTCTTTTGTGACAACTGCCTTAAAAGCAATGTCAGGCTGCTACAAATCGACATATCCTGGCTCTTTTGTGAAAACTGCCTTACAAGCAATCTCAGGCTGTAGCTAGTCCAATTCTGCTGACATTTTGTGCAAATTGCCTTACAAGCAATCCCAGGCTGCTACGAACCGTTTTCTCCTGGCTCATATGTGGCATCTGTCTTACAAACATTCTCAGGCTGCTACAAGCCCAATTCTCCTGGCTTTTTGTGCCAATTGCCTTACAAATAATCCCAGGCGGATACGAGCCGATTTCTTCTGGCTCTTTTATGAAAACTACCTTACAACGAATCTCAGGCTGCAGCAAGCCCAATTCTCCTGGCTCTTTTGTGGCAACTGCCTTACAAGCAACCTCAGGCTTCTACCAGCCGACTTTTTTTGGATCTTTTGTGAAAACTGCCTTACAAGCAATCTCAGCCTGCTACAAGATGAATACGCCTGGCTCTTTTGGGAAACTGCCTTGCAAGCAATCTCAGGCCGCTACAAATCGACATCTCCTGTCTCTTTTGTGACAACTGCCTCACAAGCAATATCACGCTGCCGCTAGCCCAATTCTCTTCACTTTTTGAGCCAAATGCCTTAAAAGGAATCCCAGGTGGTTACGTGCCGATTTCTCCTGGCTCTTTTGTTGTAAGTGCCTTACAAGCAATGTCAGCCTGCTACGAGCCGACTTCTCTTGGCTCTTTTGTGAAAACTGCCTTACAAGCAATCACAGGGCGCTGCAAATCGACAGCGCCTGGCTCTTTTGTGACAACTGTCTTTCAAGCAATCTCAGTCTGCAGCAAGCCCAATTCGCCACGATTTTGTGCCAATTGCCTTACAAGCAATCCCAGGCTGCTACGAGCCGATTTCTCCTAGCTCATTTGTAGGATCTGCCTTACAAGCATTCTCAGGCTGCTAAATGCCAATTCTCCTGGCTTTTTGTGCCAATTGCCTTACAAGCAATCCCATGCAGCTCGAGCCTATTTCTCCTGGCTCGTATGTGGCAACTGCCTTACAAGCAATCTCAGTCAGCTACACGACGAATTCTTCTGGCTCTTTTTTGACAACTGCCTTACAAGCAATGTCAGACTGCTACGAGCTGACTTATCTTGGCTCTTTTGTGAAAACTGCCTTACAAGCAATCAGAGGCTGCTACAAAACGACATCTCCTGTCTCTTTTGTGAAAACTGCCTTACAAGCATTCTCAGCCTGCTACAAGCCGAATACGCTTGGCTCTTTTGTGAAACTGCCTTACATGGAATCTCAGGCCGCTACAAATCGACATCTCATGGCTCTTTTGTGACAACTGCCTTACAAGCAATCTCAGGCTGCCGCTAGCCCAATTCTCTTGACCTTTTGTGCCAATTGCCTTACAAGCAAAATCAGGTTGCTACTAGCCGACTTCTCTTGGCTCTTTTGTGAAAACTGCCTTGCAAGCAATCTCAGGCCGCTACAAATCGACATATCCTGGCTCTTTTCTGACAACTGCCTTACAAGCAATCCCATGCGGCTACGAGCCGACTTCTCTTTGCTCTTTTGTGAAAACTGCCTTTCAAGCAATCTCAGGCTGCAGCAGTCCCAATTAACCTGGCTTTTTGTGCCAATTGCCTTGCAAGCAATCCCAGGCGGCTACGAGGCGATTTCTCCTGGCTCTTTTGTGACAACTGCCTTACAAGCAAAATCAGGATTCTACTAGCCGACTTCTCTTGGCTCTTTTGTGAAAACTGCCTTGCAAGCAAACTCAAGCCGCTACAAATCGACATCTCCTGTCCCTTTTGTGACAATTGCCTTACAAGCAATATCAGGCTGCCGCTAGCCCAATTCTCCTGACTTCTTGTGCCAATTGCCTTAAAAACAATCGCAGGCGGCTGCGTGCCGATTTTTCCTGGCTCTTTTGTGGCAACTGCCTTACAAGCCATCTCAGGCTGCTATAAGCCGAATTATCCAGGCTCTTTTGTGACAACTGCCTTAGAAGCAATGTCACGCTGCTACGAGCCGACTTCTCTTGGCTCTTTTGTGAAAACTGCCTTACAAACAATATCAGGCTGCCACAAAATGACATCTGTCTCTTTTGTGAAAACTGCCTTACAAGCAATCTCAGACTACTACAAGTCGAATACGCCTGGCTCTTTTGTGAAACTGCCTGACAAGCAATCACAGGCCGCTGCAAATCGACAGCTCCTGGCTCTTTTGTGACAACTGCCTTACAAGCAATCCCAGGCTGCTACGAGCCGATGTCTCCTAGCTCATTTGTGGGATCTCCCTTACAAGCATTTTCAGGCTGCAGCAATATGAATTCTCCTGGTTTTTGTGCGAATTGCCTTACAAGTAATCCCAGGTGGCTACGAGCCGATTCTCCTGGCCCTTTTGTGGCAACTGCCTTACAAGATATCTCAGGCTGCTACAAGCAGAATTCTCCTGGCGCTTTTGTGACAAATGCCTTAGAAGCAATGTCAGTCTGCTACGAGCCGACTTCTCTTGGCAATTTTGTGAAACTGCCTTACAAGCAATCTCAGACTGCCGCCAGGACAGTTCTGACATTTGTGCCAATTGCCTTATAAGCAATCCCAGGCGGCTACGTGCCGATTTCTCCTGCCTCTTTGCTAGTAACTGCCTTACAATCAATCTCAGGCTGCTACATGCCGAATTCTCCTGGTTCTATTATAAAAACTGCCTTACAAGCAATCTCAGGCTGCAGAAATCCCAATTCTCCTAGTTTTTTGCCAATTGCCTTACAAGCAATCCCAGGCGGCTACGAGCCGATTTCTCCTGGCTCATTTGTGGCAACTGCCTTACAAGCAATCTCAGGCTGCTGCAAGCCGAATTGTCCTTGTTCTTTTGTGCAAATTGCCTTACACGCAATCCCAGGCGTCTACGAGCCGACTTCTCTTGTCTCTTTTATGAAAACTGCCTTAAAAGCAATCTCAGGTTGCTACAAAACGATATCTCCTGTCTCTATTTTTAAAACAGCCTTACAAGCAATCTCAGCCTGCTACAAGCCGAATACGCCTGGCTCTTTTGTGAAACTGCATTACAAGCAATCTCAGGCCGTTACAAATCGACATATCCTTGCTCTTTTGTGACAACTGCCTTACAAGCAATTTCAGGCTTCCGCTTGTCTAATTCTCCTAAATGTTTGTGCCAATTGCCTTACACGCAATCCCAGGCTGCTACGAAGCGATTTCTCCTGTTTCATTTGTGGCATCTGCCTTACAAGCATTCTCAGGCTGCGGCAATATGAATTCTCCTGGCTTTTTGTGCGAATTGCCTTACAAGCAATCCCAGGCGGCTACGAGGTGATTTCCCCTGGCGCATTTGTGACAACTGCCTTACAAGCTATGTCAGGCTGCTACGAGCCGACTTCTCTTGGCTCTTTTGTGAAAACTGCCTTACAAGTAATATCAGGCTGCTACAAAACGACATCTCTTGTCTCTTTTGTGAAACTGCCTTACAAGCAATCTCAAGCCGCTAGAAGGCGAATACGCCTGGCTCTTTTGTGAAACTGCCTAGCAAGCAATCTCAGGCCGTTATAAATCGAATTCTCCTGCCTCTTTTGTGACCACAGCCTTACAAGCAATCTCAGGCTGCCCCCAGGAAAGATCTCCTGACTTTTTGTGCCAATCGCCTTAAAAGAAATCCCAGGGGTCTACATGCCGATTTCTCCTGGCTCTTTTGTGGTAACTGCCTTACAAGCAATCTCAGGCTGCAGCAATCCCAATTCCCTAGCTTTTTGTGTCAATTGCCTTACAAGCAATCCCAGGCGTCTACGAGCCGTCATCTCTTGTTTTTTTTAAAAACTGCCTTAAAAGCAATCTCAGGCGGCTACAAAACGACATCTGCCTCTTTTTTTTAAAACTGCCTTACAATCAATCTCAGACTACTACAAGTCGAATACGCCTGGCTCTTTTGTGAAACTGCCTCACAAGCAATCTCAGGGCGCTACAAATCGACATATCCTGGCTCTTTTGTGACAACTGCCTTACAAGCAATCTCAGGCTGCCGCTAGTCCAATTCTCCTGACTTTTTGTGCCAATTGCCTAACATGCAATCCCGGGCTGCTGCGAAGCGATTTCTACTTGCTAATTTGTGGCATCTGCTTTGCAAGCATTCTCAGGCTGCAGCATTATGAATTCTCCTGGCTTTTTATGCGAATTGCCTTACAAGCAATCCCAGGTGGCTATGAGCCGATTTCTCCTGTCCCCTTTTATGCCAATTGCCTTACAAGCAATCCCAGACGGCTACGAGCCGATTTCTCCTGGCTGATTTTTGTCAACTGCCTTACAAGCAATCTCAGGCGGCTGCAAACCGAATTCTCCTGGCTCTTTTGTGAAAATTGCCTTACAAGCAGTCCCAGGCGTCTACGAGTCGACTTCTCTTGTCTCTTTTGAGAAAACTACCTTAAAAGCAATCTCAGGCTGCTACAAGCCGAATACGCCTAGCTCTTTTGTGAAACTGCCTTGCAAGCAATCTCAGGCCGTTACAAATCGACATCGCCTGTCTCTTTTGTGACAACTGCCTTACAAGCACTCTCAGGCTGCCGCCAGGACAGTTCTCCCGACTTTTTGTGCCAATTGCCTTAAAAGCAATCCCAGGCGGCTACGTGCCGATTTCTCCTGGATCTTTTGTGGTAACTGCCTTACAAGCAATCTCAGGCTGCTACAAGCCGAATTCTCTTCGTTCTATTGTGACAACAGCTTACAAGCAATCTCAGGCTGCAGCAATCCCAATTCTCCTGGCTTTTTGTGCCAATTGCCTTACAAGCAATCCCAGGCTGCTACAAAACGACATCTCCTGTCTCTTTTTTTTTAAACTGCCTTACAATCAATCTCAGCCTGCTACAAGCCGAATACGCCTGGCTCTTTTGTGAAACTGCCTTACAAGCAATCTTAGGCCGCTACAAATCGACATATCCGTGCTCTTTTGTGAGAAGCCGAATTCTCCTGGCGCATTTGTAAAAACTGCCTTACAAGTAATATCAGGCTGCTACAAAACGATATCTCTTGTCTCTTTTGTGAAACTGCCTTACAAGCAATCTCAGGCCGCTACAAGCCGAATACGCCTGGCTCTTTTGTGAAACTGCCTTACAAGCAATCTCAGGCCGCTACAAATCGATATATCCTGGTTCTATTGTGACAACTGCGTTACAAATAATCTCAGGCTGCAGCAATCCCATTTCCCCTGGCTTTTTGTGCCAATTGCCTTACAAGCAATCCCAGGCAGCTACGAGCCGATTTCTCCTGGCTCGTTTGTGGCAACTGCCTTACAAGCAATCTCAGGCTGCTGCAAGCCGAATTCTCCTGGCTCTTTTGTGCAAATTGCCTTACAAGCAATCCCAGGCGTCTACGAGCCGACTTCTTTTGTCTCTTTTGTGAAAACTGCATTAAAAGCAATCTCAGACTGCTACAAAACGATATCTCCTGTCTCTTTTGTTTAAAAATGCCTTACAAGCAATCCGAATGCTACGCTACAAATCGACATATCCTGGTTCTTTTGTGACAACTGCCTTACAAGAAATCTCAGGCTGCCGCTAGCCCAATTCTCCTGACTTTTTGTGCCAATTGCCTTACAAGCAATCCCAGGTTGCTAGAAATCGACATCTCCAGGCTCTTTTGTGACAACTGCCTTACAAGCATTCTCAGGCTGCAGCAATATGAATTCTCCTGGCTTTTTGTGCGAATGGCCTTACAAGACATCCCAGGCGGTTACGAGACGATTTCTACTGTCTCTTTTGCGGCAACTGCCTTACAAGAAATCTCAGGCTGCTACAAGCCGAATTCTCCTGGCGCTTTTGTGACCACTGCCTTACAAGCAATGTCAGGCTGCTACTAGACGACTTCTCTTGGCTCTTTTGTGAAAACTGCCTTACAAGTAATATCAGGCTGCTACAAAACGATATCTCCTGTCTCTTTGGTGAAACTGCCTTACAAGCAATCTCAGGCCGCTACAAGCCGAATACGATTGGCCCTTTTGTGAAACTGCCTTGCAAGCAATCTCAGGCCGCTACTAATTGACATCTCCTGTCTCTTTTTTGACAACTGCTTTACAAGCAATCTCAGGCTGCCGCCAGTACAGTTCTCCAGACTTTTTGTGCCAATTGCCTTAAAAGCAATCCCAGGCGGCTACTTGCCGATTTCTCCTGGCTCTTTTGTGGTAACTGCCTTACAAGCAATCTCAGGCTGCTACAAGCCGAATTCTCCTGGTTCTATTGTGACAACTGCCTTACAAGCAATCTCCGGCTGCAGCAATCCCAATTCTCCTGGCTTTTTGTGCCAATTGTCTTACAAGCAATCTCAGGCGGCTACGAGCCGATTTCTCCTGGCTAATTTGTGGCAACTGCCTTACAAGCAATCTCAGGCTGCTGCAAGCCGAATACACCTGGCACTTTTGTGCAAATTGCCTTACAAGCAATCCCAGGCGTCTACGAGCCGACTTCTCTTGTCTCTTTTGTGAAAACTGCCTTAAAAGCAATCTCAGGCGGCTACAAAACGACATATCCTGTCTCTTTTTTTTAAACTGCCTTACAAGCAATCTCAGACTCCTACAAGCCGAATACGCCTGGCTCTTATGTGAAACTGCCTTACAAGCAATCTCAGGCCGCTAAAAATCGACATATCATGGCACTTTTGTGACAACTGCCTTACAAGCAATCTCAGGCTGCCGCTAGTCCAATTTTCCTGACTTTTTGTGCCAATTGTCTTACATGCAATCCCAGGCTGCTACGAAGCGATTTCTCCTGGATAATTTGTGGCATCTGACTTACAAGCATTCTCAGGCTGCAGCAATATGAATTCTCCTGGCTTTTTGTGCGAATTGCCTTACAAGTAATCCTAGGTGCCTACGAGCCGATTTCACATGGCTCTTTTGTGGCAACTGTCTTACAAGCAATCCCAGGCTGCTACAAGCCGAATTCTCCTGGCGTTTTGTGACAACTGCCTTACAAGAAATGCCAGGCTGCTCAGGGCCGACTTCTCTTGGCTCTTTTGTGAAAACTGCCTTACAAGTAATATCAGGCTGCTACAAAACGACATCTCCTGTCTCTTTTGTGAAACTGCCTTACGAGCAATCTCAGGCCGCTACAAGCAGAATACGCCTGGCTCTTTTGTGAAACTGCCTTACAAGAAATCTCTGGCCGCTACAAATCGACATATCCTGGCTCTTTTGTGGTAACTGCCTTACAAGCAATCTCAGGCTGCTTCAAGCCGAATTCTCCTGGTTCTATTGTGACAATTGCCTTACAAGCAATCTCCGGCTGCAGCAATCCCAATTCTCCTGGCTTTTTGTGCCAATTGTCTTACAAGCCATCTCAGGCGGCTACGAGCCGATTTCTCCTGGCTCATTTGGGGCAACTGCCTTACAAACAATCTCAGGCTCCTGCAAGCCGAATTCACCTGGCTCTTTTGTGCAAATTGCCTTACAAGCAATCCCAGGCATCTACGAGCCGACTTCTCTTGTCTCTTTTGTTAATACTGCCATAAAAGCAATCTCAGGCTGCTACAAACGACATCTCTTGTCTCTTTTTTTTAAGCTCCCTTACAAGCAATCTCAGCCTGCTACAAGCTGAATACGTCTGGCTCTTTTGTGAAACTGCCTTACAAGCAATCTCAGGCCGCTACAAATCGACATATCCTGGCTCTTTTGTGACAATTGCCTTACAGACAATTTCCGTCTGCCGCTTGTCTAATTCTCCTGACTTTTATTGCCAATTGCCTTACAAGCAATCCCAGGCTGCTACGAAGCGATTTCTCCTGTTTCATTTGTGGCATCTGCCTTACAAGCATTCTCAGGCTGCAGCAATATGAATCCTCCTGGCTTTTTGTGCGAATTGACTTACAAGCAATCCCAGGCGGCTACGAGCCGATTTCTCCTGGCCCTTTTGTGGCAACTGCGTTACAAGAAATATCAGGCTGCTACAAGCCGAATTCTGTGGCGCTTTTGTAACAACTGCCTTACAAGCAATGGCAGGCTGCTACGAGCCGACTTCTCTTGGCTCTTTTGTGAAAACTGCCTTACACGTAATCTCATGCTGCTACAAGACGAATTCTCCAGGCGCTGTTGTGAAAACTGCCTTACAAGCAATGTCAGGCTGCTACGAGCCGATTTCTCTTGGCTCTTTTGTGAAAACTGCCTTACAAGTAAAATCAGGCCGCTACAAATCGATATCTCCTGTCTCTTTTGTGACAACTGCCTTACAAGCAATCTTAGTTGCCGCAAGCAAAGTTCTCCTGACTTTTTTTGCCAATTGCCATAAACGCAATCCCAGGCGGCTACGTCCCGATTTCTTCTGGCTCTTTTGTGGTAACTGCCTTACAAGCAATCTCAGGCTGCTTCAAGCCGAATTCTCCTGGTTCTATTGTGACAATTGCCTTACAAGCAGTCTCCGGCTGCAGCAATCCCAATTCTCCTGGCTTTTTGTGCCAATTGTCTTACAAGCAATCTCAGGCGGCTACGAGCCGATTTCTCCTGGCTCATTTGTGGCAACTGCCTTACAAGCAATCTCAGGCTGCTGCAAGCCGAATACATCTGGCACTTCTGTGCAAATTGCCTTACAAGCAATCCCAGGCGTCTACGAGCCGACTTCTCTTGTCTCTTTTGTGACAACTGCCTTAAAAGCAATCTCAGGCGGCTACAAAACGACATGTCCTGTCTCCTTTTTTTTAAACTGCCTTACAAGTAATCTCAGACTGCTACAAGCCGAATACGCCTGGCTCTTATGTGAAACTGCCTTACAAGCAATCTCAGGCCGCTAAAAATCGACATATCCTGGCACTTTTGTGACAACTGCCTTACAAGCTATCTCAGGCTGCCGATAGGCCAATTTTCCTGACTTTTTGTGCCAATTGCCTTACATGCAATCCCAGGCTGCTACGAAGCGATTTCTCCTGGCTAATTTGTGGCATCTGCCTTACAAGCATTCTCAGGCTGCAGCAATATGAATTCTCCTGGCTTTTTGTGCGAATTGCCTTACAAGTAATCCTAGGTGCCTACGAGCCGATTTCACATGGCTCTTTTGTGGCAACTGTCTTACAAGCAATCCCAGGCTGCTACAAGCCGAATTCTCCTGGCGTTTTGTGACAACTGCCTTACAAGCAATGCCAGGCTGCTCAGGGCCGACTTCTCTTGGCTCTTTTGTGAAAACTGCCTTACAAGTAATATCAGGCTGCTACAAAACGACATCTCCTGTCTCTTTTGTGAAACTGCCTTACGAGCAATCTCAGGCCGCTACAAGCAGAATACGCCTGGCTCTTTTGTGAAACTGCCTTACAAGAAATCTCTGGCCGCTACAAATCGACATATCCTGGCTCTTTTGTGGTAACTGCCTTACAAGCAATCTCAGGCTGCTTCAAGCCGAATTCTCCTGGTTCTATTGTGACAATTGCCTTACAAGCAATCTCCGGCTGCAGCAATCCCAATTCTCCTGGCTTTTTGTGCCAATTGTCTTACAAGCAATCTCAGGCGGCTACGAGCCGATTTCTCCTGGCTCATTTGTGGCAACTGCCTTACAAACAATCTCAGGCCGCTACAATACGCCTGGCTCTTTTGTGAAACTGCCTTACAAGAAATCTCTGGCCGCTACAAATCGACATATCCTGGCTCTTTTGTGACAACTGCCTTACAAGCAATCTCAGGCTGCCGCTAGTCCAATTCTCCTGGGGCTTTTGGGACAACTGCCTTACAAGCAATGTCAGGCTGCTACGAGCCAATTTCTCTTGGCTCGTTTGTGAAAACTGCCTTACAAGTAATATCAAACTGTTCAAAACGACATCTCCTGTCTCTTTTGTGAAACTGCCTTACAAGCAATCTCAGGCCGCTAAGAATCTACATCTCCTGTCTCTTTTGTGACAACTGCCTTACAAGCAATCTCAGGCTGCCGCCAAGACAGTTCTCCTGACTTTTTGTGCCAATTGCCCCAGTCCCAGTCCCAGAAAGTCTCACACGGACGACACCCACCGAGGAGACAGTCCCAGAAAGTCCCACGCAGACGACCCCCCACCAGGGAGACAGTCCCAGAAAGTCCCACGCAGACGACCCCCAGATCCAGAAAGTCCAACAGAGATGACACCCCACCCAGGAGACAGTCCCAGAAAGTCCCAAACTGACGAGCCCCCACCCAGGAGACAGTCCCAGAAAGTCCCACGCAGACGACCCCCAGTCCCAGAAAGTCCCACGCAGACGACCACTCACCCAGGAGTCAGTCCCAGAAAGTCCTACGCAGACGACTCCCAGTCACAGAAAGACCCACGCAGACGAACCCCACCCTGGAGACAGTCCCAGAAAGTCCCACGCAGACGACCCCAGTCCCAGAAAGTACCCACGCAGACGACCCCCAGTCCAAGAAAGTCCCACGCAGACGACCTCCAGTCCCAGAAAGTCCCACGCAGACGAACCCCAGTCCCAGAAAGTCCCACGCAGACGACCCCCCACCCAAGTAGCAGTCCCAGAAAGTCCCACGCAAACGAACTCATGTCACAGAAAGTCTCACGCAGACGACCCCCAACCAGGAGACAGTTCCAGAAAGTCCCACGCAGACGACCCCCAGTAACAGAAAGTCCCACGCAGAGGACCCCCCACCGAGGAGACAGACCCAGAAAGTCCCAAACAGACGAGCCCCCACCCAGGAGACAGTGCCAGAATGTCCCACGCAGACGACCCCAAGTCCCACGCAGTCGACCCCCAGTCCCAGAAAGTCCCACGCAGATGACCACCAGTCCCAGAATGTCCCAGGAAGACGACCCCCAGTCCGACAAAGTCCCACGCAGACGACCCCCCACCCAGGAGACACTCCCACAATATCCCACGCAGACGACCCACAGTCCAAGAATGTCCCACGCAGACGACCCCCCACGCAGGTGGCAGTCCCAGAAAGTCCCACAAGGACGACCCCCAGTCCCAGAAAGTCCCACAAGGACGACCCCCACCCAGGAGACAGTTCCAGAAAGTCCCACGCAGACGAGCCCCCACCCAGGAGACAGTCCCAGAAAGTCCCACGCAGACGACCCCCAGTCCCAGAAAGTCCCACGCAGACGACCCCCAGTCCCAGAAAGTCACACGCAGACGAACCCCACCCAGGAGACAGTCCCAGAACTTCCCACGCAGACGACCCGCCACCCATGAGACAGTCCCAGAAAGTCCCAAACAGACGACCCCCAGTCCCAGAAAGTCCCACGCAGACGACCCCAAGTCCCGGAAAGTCCCACGTAGACGACCCCACACCCAGGAGACTGTCCGAGAATATCCCACGCAGACGACCCCCAGTCACAGAAAGTCCCAGGCAGACGACCCCAGTCCCACAATGTCCCACGCAGAATACCCCCCACCCAGGAGACAGTCACAGAAAGTCCAACGCAGACGACCCCCAGTCCCAGAAAGTCCCACGCAGACGACCCCCACCCAGGAGACTGTCCCAGAAATTCCCACGCAGACGACCCCCACCCCGGAGACAGTCCCAGAAAGTCCCAGGCAGACGACCCCCAGTCCCAGAATGTCCCACGCAGACGACCCCCCACCCAGGTGGCAGTCCCAGAAAGTCCCACGCAGACGACCTCCAGTCCAAGACAGTCCCACGCAGATGACCCCTCAGCCAGGAGACAGTCCCAGAATGTCCCACGCAGATGATACCCAGTCCAAGAATGTCCCACGCAGACGACCCCCAGTCCCAGAAAGTCCCACGCAGACGACCCCCCACACAGGTGGCAGTGCCAGAAAGTCCCACGCAGACGACCTCCAATCCCAGAAAGTCCCACGCAGACGACCCCCAGTCCCAGAAAGTCCCAGGCAGACGACCCCTCACCCAGGAGACAGTCACAGAAAGTCCAACGCAGACGACCCCCAGTCCAAGAAAGTCCCACGCAGACGACCCCCACGCAGGAGACAGTCCCAGAAATTCCCACGCAGACGACCCCCCACGCAGGAGACAGTCCCAGAAAGTCCCACGCAGACGACACCCAGTCCCAGAATGTCCCACGCAGACGACCCCAAACCCAGGAGACAGTCCCATAAAGTCCCTCGGAGACGACCCCCAGTCCCAGTAAGTCCCACGCAGACGACCCCCCACCCAGGTGGCAGTCCCAAAAAGTCCCACGCAGAAGACCTCCAGTCGCAGAAAGTCCCACGCAAACGAACCCTCACCCAGGAGACAGTCCCAGAACGACCCACGCAGACGATCCCCAGTCCCAGAAAGTCCCACGCAGACGACCCCAACCCAGGAGACAGTCCCAGAATGTCCCGGGCAGACGACCCTCCAGTCCCAGAAAGTCCCACGCAGACGACCCCCCACCCAGGAGACAGTCACAGAAAGTCCCACGGAGACGACACCCAGTCCCAGAAAGTCCCACGCAGACGACTCCAAGTCCCAGAAAGTCCCACGCAGACGACCCCCCACCCAGGAGACAGTGCCAGAATGTCCCACGCAGACGACCCCCAATCCCAGAAAGTCCAACGCAGACGACCCCCAGTCCCAGAAAGTCCCACGCAGACGACACCCACCCAGGTGGCAGTCCCAGAAAGTCTCACGCAGACGACCTCCAATCCCAGAAAGTCCCACGCAGACGACCCCCAGTCCCAGAAAGTCCCACGCAGACGACCCCAAGTCCAAGAAGTCACACTTAGAAGACCCCCCACCCAGGAGACTGTCCCAGAATATCCCACGCAGACGACCCCCAGTCCCAGAAATTCCCACGCAGACGACACCAGTCCCACAATATCCCACGCAGATGACCCCCCACCCAGGAGACAGATCCAGATAGTCACACGCAGACGACCCCCAGTCCCAGAAAGTCCCACGCAGATGACCCCTCACCCAGGAGACAGTCACAGAAAGTCCAACGCAGACGACCCCCAGTCCCAGAAAGTCCCACGCAGACGACCCCCAACCAGGAGACACTCCTAGAAAGTCCCACGCAGACGAACCTCAGTCCCAGAAAGTCCCACGCAGACGACCCCCTACACAGTAGTCAGTCCCAGAAAGTCCGAAACAGACGACACCCCACACAGGAGACAGTCCCAGAAAGACCCACGCAGACGACCCCCAGTCCCAGAAAGTCACACGCAGACGACCCCCCACCCAGGAGACAGTCCCAGAAAGTCCCACGCAGACGATCTCCCACCCAGGAGACAGTCCCAGAACGTCCCACGCAGACGCCACTCTGTCCCAGAAAGTCCCAAGCAGACGACACCCCACCCAGGCGACAGTGCCAGAATGTCCCACGCAGACGACCCCCAGTCCCAGAAAGTCCCACGCAGACGACCCCCAGTCCCAGAAAGTCCCACGCAGACGATCCCCTAGTCCCAGAAAGTCCCACGCAGAAGCCCCCCCACCCAGGAGACCGTCGCAGAAAGTCCCACGTAGACGACCCCCCATTCCCAGAAAGTCCCACGCAGACGACCCCCCCAACCAGGAGACAGTCCCAGAAAGACACACGCAGACGACCCCCCAGCCCCACAAAGTCCCAGGAAGACGACCCCCCAACCAGGAGAGAGACCCAGAAAGTCCCATGCAGACGACACCCAGTCCCAGAAAGTCCCACGCAGACGACCCCCACACCGAGGAGACAGACCCAGAAAGTCCCAAACAGACGAGCCCCCACCCAGGAGACAATCCCAGAACGACCCACGCGGACGACCCCCAGTCACAGAAGGTAGACACGGAGACGACCTCCATGCCCCGAAAGACCCACGCAGACGACCTCCAATCCAAGAAAGTCCCACGCAGACGACCCCCACTCCAAGAAAGTCCCACGCAGACGACCCCCAGTCCCAGAAAGTCCCACGCAGACGATCCCCCACCCAGGAGACAGTCCCAGAAAGTCCCACGCAGAAGACACCCAGTCCCAGAAAGTCCCAAGAAGACGACCCCACACCCAGGAGACAGTGCCAGAATGTCCCACGCAGACGACCCCAAGTCCCAGAAAGTCCCACGCAGACGACCCCGAGTCCCAGAAAGTCCCACGCAGTTGAACCCCAGAATGTCCCACGAAGACGATTCCCCACCCTGGAGACAGTCAGAGAAAGTCCCACGCAGACGACCCCCAGTCCCAGAAAGTCCCACGCAGACGATCCCCAGTCCGACAAAGTCCCACGCAGACGAACCCTCACCCAGGAGACACCCCCAGAATGTCCCACGCAGACGACCCACTGTCCAAGAATGTACCACGCAGACGACACCTCACCCAGGAGACAGTGCCAGAATGTCCCAGGCAGACGACCCCCCACCGAGGAGACAGTTCCAGAAAGTCCCAAACAGACGACCCCCCACCCTGGAGACAGTCCCAGAAAGTCCCACGCAGACGACCCCAGTCCCAGAAAGTACCCACGCAGACGACCCCCAGTCCAAGAAAGTCCCACGCAGACGACCTCCAGTCCCAGAAAGTCCCACGCAGACGAACCCCAGTCCCAGAAAGTCCCACGCAGACGACCCCCCACCCAAGTAGCAGTCCCAGAAAGTCCCATGCAAACGACCTCATGTCACAGAAAGTCTCACGCAGACGACCCCCAACCAGGAGACAGTTCCAGAAAGTCCCACGCAGACGACCCCCAGTAACAGAAAGTCCCACGCAGAGGACCCCCCACCGAGGAGACAGACCCAAAAAGTCCCAAACAGACGAGCCCCCACCCAGGAGACAGTGCCAGAATGTCCCACGCAGACGACCCCAAGTCCCACGCAGTCGACCCCCAGTCCCAGAAAGTCCCACGCAGATGACCACCAGTCCCAGAATGTCCCAGGAAGACGACCCCCAGTCCGACAAAGTCCCACGCAGACGACCCCCCACCCAGGAGACACTCCCACAATATCCCACGCAGACGACCCACAGTCCAAGAATGTCCCACGCAGACGACCCCCCACCCAGGTGGCAGTCCCAGAAAGTCCCACGCAGACGACCCCCAGTCCCAGAAAGTCCCACAAGGCCGACCCCCACCCAGGAGACAGTTCCAGAAAGTCCCACGCAGACGAGCCCCCACCCAGGAGACAGTCCCAGAAAGTCCCACGCAGACGACCCCCAGTCCCAGAAAGTCCCACGCAGACGAACCCCACCCAGGAGACAGTCCCAGAAATTCCCACGCAGACGACCTGCCACCCAGGAGAGAGTCCCAGAAAGTCCCAAACTGACGACCCCCAGTCCCAGAAAGTCCCACGCAGACAACCCCAAGTCCGAGAAAGTCCCACGTAGACGACCCCACACCCAGGAGACTGTCCGAGAATATCCTACGCAGACGACCCCCAGTCAGAGAAAGTCCCAGGCAGACGACCCCAGTCCCACAATGTCCCACGCAGACGACCCCCCACCCAGGAGACAGTCACAGAAAGTCCAACGCAGACGACCCCCAGTCCCAGAAAGTCCCACGCAGACGACCCCCACCTAGGAGACTGTCCCAGAAATTCCCACGCAGACGACCCCCACCCAGGAGACAGTCCCAGAAAGTCCCAGGCAGATGACCTTTCTGGGTCTGGTGATCGTCTGCCTAGGACTTTCTGTGACTGGGGGGTCGTCTGCGTGGGAATTTCTGGGACTGTCTCCTGGGTGGGGGGTCGTCTGCGTGGGACTTTCTGGGACTGGAGGTCGTCTGCCTGGGTCTTTCTGGGACTGCCACCTGGGTGGGGTGTGGTCTGCGTGGGACATTCTTGGATTGTGGGTCGTCTGCGTGGGACATTCTGGGAGTGTCTCCTGGGTGGGGGGTCGTCTCCGTGGGACTTTGTCGGACTGGGGGTCGTCTGCGTGGGACATTCTGGGACTGTCTCCTTGGTGGGGGGTCGTCTTCGTGGGAATTTCTGGGACTGTCTCCTGGGTGGGGGTCGTCTGCGTGGGACTTTCTGGGACTGGGGGTCGTCTGCGTTGGACTTTCTGGAACTGTCTCCTGGGTTGGGGTCGTCCTTGTGGGACTTTCTCGGACTGGTTGTCGTCGCCGTGGGACTTTCTGCGACTGTCTCATGGGTGGCGGATCGTCTGCGGGGGACTTTCTGGGACTGTCTCCTCGGTGGGGGTCGTCTGCGTGGGACTTTCTGGGACTGTCTCCTCGGTGGGGGGTCGTCTGCGTGGGAATTTCTTGGACTGGGGGTCGTCTGCGTGGGACTTTCTGGGACTGGGGGTCGTCTGCGTTGGACTTTCTGTGACTGTCTCCTGGGTGAGGGGTCGTCTGCGTGGGATTTTCTGGGACTGGGGGACGTCTGCGTGGGAGTTTCTGGGTCTGTCTCCTGGGTGGGGGGTCGTCTACGTGGGACATTGTGGGACTGGGGTCGTCTGCGTGGGATATTCTGGGACAGTCTCCAGGGTGGTGGTCGTCTACGTGTGACATTCTGGGACTTGGGGTCGTCTGCGTGGGAATTTCTGGGACTGGGGGTCGTTTCCGTAGGACTTTCTGGGTCTGTCTCCTGGATGGAGGGTCGTCTGCGTGGGACTGTCTGGGACTGGGGGTCGTCTGCGTGGGACTTTCTGGGACTGTCTCCTGGGTGGGGTCGTCCTTGTGAGACTTTCTGGTACTGGGGGTCGTCTGCGTGGGACATTGTGGGACTGGGGGTCGTCTGCGTGGGACTTTCTTGGACTAGGGGTCGTCTGCGTGGGACATTCTGGGACTGGAGGTCGTCTGCGTGGGACTTTGTGGGACTGGGGGTCGTTTCCGTGGGACTTTCTGGGACTGTCTCCTGGATGGGGGGTCGTCCTTGTGGGACAGTCTGGGACTGGGGGTCGTCTGCGTGGGACTTTCTGGGACTGTCTCCTGGGTGGTGGGTCGTCTGCGTGGGACATTGTGGGACTGGGGGTCGTTTGCGGGGGACTTTCTGGGACTGTCTCCTGGGTGGGGGTCGTCTGCGTGGGACTTTCTGGGACTGTCTCCTGGGTGGGGGGTCGTCTGCGTTGGAATTTCTTGGACTGGGGGTCGTATGCGTTGGACTTTCTGTGACTGTCTCCTGGGTGAGGGGTCGTCTGCGTGGCATTTTCTGGGACTGGGGGTCGCTGCGTGGGAGTTTCTGGGTCTGTCTCCTGGGTGGGGGGTCTTCTGCGTGGGACATTGTGGGACATTGTGGGACTGGGGGTCGTCTGCGTGGGATATTCTGGGACAGTCTCCAGACTGGGGGGTCGTCTACGTGTTACATTCTGGGATTTGGGGTCGTCTGCATGGGAATTTCTGGGACAGGGGGTCGTTTCCATGGAACTTTCTGTGACTGTCTCCTGGATGGGGGGTCGTCTGCGTGGGACTGTCTGGGACTGGGGGTCGTCTGCGTGGGACTTTCTGGGACTGTCTCCTGGGTGGCGGGTCGTCTGCGTGGGACTTTCTGGAACTGTCTCCTGGGTGGGGGTCGTCCATGTGGGACTTT
The DNA here is from genome assembly GCA_964036315.1 of Acanthosepion esculentum. Classification (NCBI taxonomy): domain Eukaryota; kingdom Metazoa; phylum Mollusca; class Cephalopoda; order Sepiida; family Sepiidae; genus Acanthosepion; species Acanthosepion esculentum. The sequence continues at coordinate 407,794 of OZ038489.1, forward strand.
CTGGGACTGGGGGTCGTCTGCGTGGGACTTTCTGGGACTGTCTCCTGGGTGGGGGGTAGTCTGCGTGGGACATTGTGGGACTGGGGGTCGTCTGCGTGGGACTTTCTGGGTCTGGGGGTCGTCTGCGTGGGATATTCTTGGACAGTCTCCAGGGTGGGGGGGTCGTCTACGTATGACTTTCTGGGACTGTCTCCTGGGTGGGGGGTCGTCAGCGTGGGACATTGTGGGACTGGGGGTCGTCTGCGTGGGACTTTCTGGGACTGGAGGTCGTCTGCGTGGGACTTTGTGGGACTGGGGGGTCGTCTGCGTGGAACTTTCTGGGACTGGGTTTCGTCTCCGTTGGACTTTCTGGGACAGTCTCCTGGGTGGGGGTTTTCTGCGTGGGACATTCTGGGATTGGGGGTCGTCTGCGTGGGACTTTCTGTGACTGTCACCTGGGTGGGGGGTCGTCCTTGTGGGACTTTCTGGGACTGGGGGCCGTCTGCGTGGGACTTTCTGGGACTGTCTCCTGGGTGGGGGGTCGTCTGCGTGGGACTTTCTGGGGCTGTCTCCTGGGTGGGTGGTCGTCTTAGTGGGACTTTCTGGGACTGGGGGTCGTCTGCGTTGGACTTTCTGGGACTGTCTCCTGGGTAAGGGGTCGTCTGCGTGGGATTTTCTGGGACTGGGGGTCTTCTCCGTGGGACTTTCTGGGTCTGTCTCCTGGGTGGGGTGTCGTCTACGTGGGACGTTCTGGGACTGGGGGTCGTCTGCGTGGGACTTTCTGGGTCTGGGTGTCGTCGCCGTGGGACTTTCTGCGACTGTCTCATGGGTGGCGGGTCGTCTGCGGGGGACTTTCTGGGACTGTCTCCTGGGTGGGGGTCGTCTGCGTGGGACTTTCTGGGACTGTCTCCTGGGTGGGGGGTCGTCTGCGTGGGAATTTCTTGGACTGGGGGTCGTATGCGTTGGACTTTCTGTGACTGTCTCCTGGGTGAGGGGTCGTCTGCGTGGGATTTTCTGGGACTGTGTGTCGTCTGCGTGGGAGTTTCTGGGTCTGTCTCCTGGGTGGGGGGTCTTCTGCGTGGGACATTGTGGGACTGGGGTCATCTGCGTGGGACTTTCTGGGACTGGGGGTCGTCTGCGTGGGATATTCTGGGACAGTCTCCAGACTGGGGGGTCGTCTACGTGTTACATTCTGGGACTTGGGGTCGTCTGCGTGGGAATTTCTGGGACTGGGGGTCGTTTCCATGGAACTTTTTGGGACTGTCTCCTGGATGGGGGGTCGTCTGCGTGGGACTGTCTGGGACTGGGGGTCGTCTGCGTGGGACTTTCTGGGACTGTCTCCTGGGTGGCGGGTCGTCTGCGTGGGACTTTCTGGAACTGTCTTCTGGGTGGGGGTCGTCCTTGTGGGACTTTCTGGGACTGGGGGTCGTCTGCGGGGGAATTTCTGGGACTGTCTCCTGGGTGGGGGGTAGTCTGCGTGGGACATTGTGGGACTGGGGGTCGTCTGCGTGGGACTTTCTGGGACTGGGGGTCGTCTGCGTGGGATATTCTTGGACAGTCTCCAGGGTGGGGGGGGTCGTCTACGTATGACTTTCTGGGACTGTCTCCTGGGTGGGGGGTCGTCAGCGTGGGACATTTTGGGACTGGGGGTCGTCAGCGTGTGACTTTCTGGGACTGGAGGTCGTCTGCGTGGGACTTTGTGGGACTGGGGGGTCGTCTGCGTGGAACTTTCTGGGACTGGGTTTCGTCTCCTGGGTGGGGGTTTTCTGCGTGGGACATTCTGGGATTGGGGGTCGTCTGCGTGGGACTTTCTGTGACTGTCTCCTGGGTGGGGGGTCGTCTGCGTGGGACTTTCTGGGACTGGGGGTCGTCTGCGTGGGACTTTCTGGGACTGTCTCCTGGGTGGGGGGTCGTCTGCGTGGGACTTTCTGGGTCTGTCTCCTGGGTGGGGTGTCGTCTACGTGGGACGTTCTGGGACTTGGTGTAGTCTGCGTGGGACTTTCTGGGACTGGGGGTCGTCGCCGTGGGACTTTCTGCGACTGTCTCATGGGTGGCGGGTCGTCTGCGGGTGACTTTCTGGGACTGTCTCCTGGGTGGGGGTCGTCTGCGTGGGACTTTCTGGGACTGTCTCCTGGGTGGGGGGTAGTCTGCGTGGGACATTGTGGGACTGGGGGTCGTCTGCGTGGGACTTTCTTGGACTGGGGGTCGTCTGCGTGGGATATTCTGGGACAGTCTCCAGATTGGGGGGTCGTCTACGTGTGACATTCTGGGACTTGGGGTCGTCTGCGTGGGAATTTCTGGGACTGGGGTTCGTCTCCGTGGGACTTTCTGGGACTGCCTCCTTGGTGGGGGGTCGTCTGCGTGGGACTTTCTGGGACTGGGAGTCGTCTGCGTGGGACTTTCTGGGACTGTCTCCTGGCTGGGCGGTCGTCTGCGTGGGACTTTCTGGAACTGTCTCCTGGGTGGGGGTCGTCCTTGTGGGACTTTCTGGGATTGGGGTTCGTCTGCGTGGGACTTTCTGGGACTGTCTCCTGGGTGGGTGGTCGTCTGCGTGGGACTTTCTGGGACTGGGGGTCGTCTGCGTTGGACTTTCTGGGACTGTCTCCATGGTGAGGGGTCGTCTGCGTGGGATTTTCTGGGACCGGGGGTCTTCTCCGTGGGACTTTCTGGGTCTGTCTCCTGGGTGGGGGGTCGTCTGCGTGGGACCTTGTGGGACTGGGGTCGTCTGCGTGGGAATTTCTGGGACTGGGGGTCGTAGCCGTGGGACTTTCTGCGACTGTCTAATGGGTGGCGGGTCGTCTGCGTGGGACTTTCTGGGACGGTCTCCTGGGTGGGGGGTCGTCTGCGTGGGACTTTCTGGGACTGGGGGTCGTCTGCGTGGGACTTTCTGGGACTGGGGGTCGTATGCGTTGGACTTTCTGTGACTGTCTCCTGGGTGAGGGGTCGTCTGCGTGGGATTTTCTGGGACTGGGGGTCGTCTGCGTGGGAGTTTCTGGGTCTGTCTCCTGGGTGGGGGGTCTTCTGCGTGGGACATTTTGGGACTGGGGTCATCTGCGTGGGACTTTCTGGGACTGGGGTTCGTCTGCGTGGGAATTTCTGGGACTGGGGGTCGTTTCCATGGAACTTTCTGGGACTGTCTCCTGGATGGGGGGTCGTCTGCGTGGGACTGTCTGGGACTGGGGGTCGTCTGCGTGGGACTTTCTGGGACTGTCTCCTGGGTGGCGGGTCGTCTGCGTGGGACTTTCTGGAACTGTCTCCTGGGTGGGGGTCGTCCTTGTGGGACTTTCTGGGACTGGGGGTCGTCTGCGTGGGACTTTCTGGGACTGTCTCCTGGGTGGGGGGTAGTCTGCGTGGGACATTGTGGGACTGGGGGTCGTCTGCGTGGGACTTTCTTGGACTGGGGGTCGTCTGCGTGGGATATTCTTGGACAGTCTCCAGGGTGGGGGGTCGTCTACGTATGACTTTCTGGGACTGTCTCCTGGGTGGGGGGTCGTCAGCGTGGGACATTGTGGGACTGGGGGTCGTCTGCGTGGGACTTTCTGGGACTGCCTCCTTGGTTGGGGGTCGTCTGCGTGGGACTTTCTGGGACTGGGGGTCGTCTGCGTGGGACTTTCTGGGACTGTCTCCTGGTTGGGCGGTCGTCTGCGTGGGACTTTCTGAAAGTGTCTCCTGGGTGGGGGTCGTCTTTGTGGGACTTTCTGGGATTGGGGTTCGTCTGCGTGGGACTTTCTGGGACTGTCTCCTGGGTGGGGGGTCGTCTGCGTGGGACTTTCTGGCTCTGCCTACTAGGTGGGGGGTCGCCTGCGTGGGACTTTGTGGGATTGGGGATCGTCTGCCTGGGACTTTCTGGGACTGGGGGGTCGTCTGCGTGGGAATTTCTGGGACTGTCTCCTGGGTTGGGGGTCGTCTGCGTGGGACTTTCTGGGACTGGAGGTCGTCTGCGTGGGTCTTTCTGGGACTGCCACCTGGGTGGGGGGTCGTCTGCGTGGGACATTCTTGGACTGTGGGTCGTCTGCGTGGGACATTTTGGGAGTGTCTCCTGGGTGGGGGGTCGTCTGAGTGGGACTTTGTCGGACTGGGGGTCGTCTGCGTGGGACATTCTGGGACTCTCTCCTGGGTGGGGGGTCGTCTGTTTGGGACTGTCTAGGACTGGGGGTCGTCTGCGTGGGTCTTTCTGGGACTGTCTCCTGGGTGAGGGGTCGTCTGCGCGTGACTTTCTAGGACTGGGGGTCGTCTTCGTGGGACTTTCTGGGACTGTCTCCTGTGTGGGGGTCGTCTGCTTGGGACTTTCTGGGACTGACTACTGTGTGGGTGGGTCGTCTGCGTGGGACTTTCTGGGACTGGGGTTCGTCTGCGTGCGACTTTCTAGGACTGTCTCCTGGTTGGGGGGTCGTCTGCCTGGGACTTTCTGGGACTGGGGGTCGTCTCCGTGGGACTTTCTTGGACTGTCTCTTGGTTGGCGGGTCGTCTGCGTGGGACTTTCTGGAACTGTCTCCTGGGTGGGTGTCGTCCTTGTGGGACTTTCTGGGACTGGGGGTCGTCTGCGTGGGACTTTCTGGGACTGGGGGTCGTCTCCGTGGGACTTTCTGGCACTGTCTCATGGGTGGGGGGTCTTCTGCGTGGGACATTCTTGGCATGCGGGTCGTCTGCGTTGGACTTTCTGGGACTGTCTCCTGGGTGGGGGTTCGTCTGCGTGGGAATTTCTGGGACAGTCTCCTGGGTGGGGGTCGTCTACGTGGGACTTTCTGTGTCTTTCTCCTGGGTGGGGGGTCGTCTGCCTGGGAATTTGTGGGACTGGGGGTCGTCGCCGTGGGACTTTCTGCGACTGTCTCATGGGTGGCGGGTCGTCTGCGGGTGACTTTCTGGGACTGTCTCCTGGGTGGTGGTCGTCTGCGTGGGACTTTCTGGGACTGTCTCCTGGGTGGGGGGTAGTCTGCGTGGGACATTGTGGGACTGGGGGTCGTCTGCGTGGGACTTTCTGGGACTGGGGGTCGTCTGCGTGGGATATTCTGGGACAGTCTCCAGATTGGGGGGTCGTCTACGTGTGACATTCTGGGACTTGGGGTCGTCTGCGTGGGAATTTCTGGGACTGGGGTTCGTCTCCGTGGGACTTTCTGGGACTGCCTCCTTGGTGGGGGGTCGTCTGCGTGGGACTTTCTGGGACTGGGAGTCGTCTGCGTGGGACTTTCTGGGACTGTCTCCTGGCTGGGCGGTCGTCTGCGTGGGACTTTCTGGAACTGTCTCCTGGGTGGGGGTCGTCCTTGTGGGACTTTCTGGGATTGGGGTTCGTCTGCGTGGGACTTTCTGGGACTGTCTCCTGGGTGGGTGGTCGTCTGCGTGGGACTTTCTGGGACTGGGGGTCGTCTGCGTTGGACTTTCTGGGACTGTCTCCATGGTGAGGGGTCGTCTGCGTGGGATTTTCTGGGACCGGGGGTCTTCTCCGTGGGACTTTCTGGGTCTGTCTCCTGGGTGGGGGGTCGTCTGCGTGGGACCTTGTGGGACTGGGGTCGTCTGCGTGGGAATTTCTGGGACTGGGGTTCGTCGCCGTGGGACTTTCTGCGACTGTCTAATGGGTGGCGGGTCGTCTGCGTGGGACTTTCTGGGACGGTCTCCTGGGTGGGGGGTCGTCTGCGTGGGACTTTCTGGGACTGGGGGTCGTCTGCGTGGGACTTTCTGGGACTGGGGGTCGTATGCGTTGGACTTTCTGTGACTGTCTCCTGGGTGAGGGGTCGTCTGCGTGGGATTTTCTGGGACTGGGGGTCGTCTGCGTGGGAGTTTCTGGGTCTGTCTCCTGGGTGGGGGGTCTTCTGCGTGGGACATTTTGGGACTGGGGTCATCTGCGTGGGACTTTCTGGGACTGGGGTTCGTCTGCGTGGGAATTTCTGGGACTGGGGGTCGTTTCCATGGAACTTTCTGGGACTGTCTCCTGGATGGGGGGTCGTCTGCGTGGGACTGTCTGGGACTGGGGGTCGTCTGCGTGGGACTTTCTGGGACTGTCTCCTGGGTGGCGGGTCGTCTGCGTGGGACTTTCTGGAACTGTCTCCTGGGTGGGGGTCGTCCTTGTGGGACTTTCTGGGACTGGGGGTCGTCTGCGTGGGACTTTCTGGGACTGTCTCCTGGGTGGGGGGTAGTCTGCGTGGGACATTGTGGGACTGGGGGTCGTCTGCGTGGGACTTTCTTGGACTGGGGGTCGTCTGCGTGGGATATTCTTGGACAGTCTCCAGGGTGGGGGGTCGTCTACGTATGACTTTCTGGGACTGTCTCCTGGGTGGGGGGTCGTCAGCGTGGGACATTGTGGGACTGGGGGTCGTCTGCGTGGGACTTTCTGGGACTGCCTCCTTGGTTGGGGGTCGTCTGCGTGGGACTTTCTGGGACTGGGGGTCGTCTGCGTGGGACTTTCTGGGACTGTCTCCTGGTTGGGCGGTCGTCTGCGTGGGACTTTCTGAAAGTGTCTCCTGGGTGGGGGTCGTCTTTGTGGGACTTTCTGGGATTGGGGTTCGTCTGCGTGGGACTTTCTGGGACTGTCTCCTGGGTGGGGGGTCGTCTGCGTGGGACTTTCTGGCTCTGCCTACTAGGTGGGGGGTCGCCTGCGTGGGACTTTGTGGGATTGGGGATCGTCTGCCTGGGACTTTCTGGGACTGGGGGGTCGTCTGCGTGGGAATTTCTGGGACTGTCTCCTGGGTTGGGGGTCGTCTGCGTGGGACTTTCTGGGACTGGAGGTCGTCTGCGTGGGTCTTTCTGGGACTGCCACCTGGGTGGGGGGTCGTCTGCGTGGGACATTCTTGGACTGTGGGTCGTCTGCGTGGGACATTTTGGGAGTGTCTCCTGGGTGGGGGGTCGTCTGCGTGGGACTTTGTCGGACTGGGGGTCGTCTGCGTGGGACATTCTGGGACTCTCTCCTGGGTGGGGAGTCGTCTGTTTGGGACTGTCTAGGACTGGGGGTCGTCTGCGTGGGTCTTTCTGGGACTGTCTCCTGGGTGAGGGGTCGTCTGCGCGTGACTTTCTAGGACTGGGGGTCGTCTTCGTGGGACTTTCTGGGACTGTCTCCTGTGTGGGGGTCGTCTGCTTGGGACTTTCTGGGACTGACTACTGTGTGGGTGGGTCGTCTGCGTGGGACTTTCTGGGACTGGGGTTCGTCTGCGTGCGACTTTCTAGGACTGTCTCCTGGTTGGGGGGTCGTCTGCCTGGGACTTTCTGGGACTGGGGGTCGTCTCCGTGGGACTTTCTTGGACTGTCTCTTGGTTGGCGGGTCGTCTGCGTGGGACTTTCTGGAACTGTCTCCTGGGTGGGTGTCGTCCTTGTGGGACTTTCTGGGACTGGGGGTCGTCTGCGTGGGACTTTCTGGGACTGGGGGTCGTCTCCGTGGGACTTTCTGGCACTGTCTCATGGGTGGGGGGTCTTCTGCGTGGGACATTCTTGGCATGCGGGTCGTCTGCGTTGGACTTTCTGGGACTGTCTCCTGGGTGGGGGTTCGTCTGCGTGGGAATTTCTGGGACAGTCTCCTGGGTGGGGGTCGTCTACGTGGGACTTTCTGTGTCTTTCTCCTGGGTGGGGGGTCGTCTGCCTGGGAATTTGTGGGACTGGGGGTCATCTGCCTGGGACTTTCTGGGACTGGGGGATCGTCTCCGTGGGAATTTCTGGGACTGTCTCCTGGGTGGGGGGTCTTCTGCGTGGGTCATTCTCGGACTGCCACCTGGGTGGGGGGTTGTCTGCGTGGTACATTCTTGGACAGTGGGTCGTCTGCGTGGGACATTCTGGGAGTGTCTCCTGGGTGGGGGTCGTCTGCGTGGGACTTTGTCGGACTGGGGATCGTCTGCGTGGGATTTTCTGGGACTGGGGGTCGTCTGCGTGGGACTTTCTCTGACTGTCTCCAGGGTGGGTGGTCGTCTTCGTGGGACATTCTGGGGTTCAACTGCGTGGGACTTTCTGGGACTGGGGGTCGTCTGCGTGGGACTTTCTGGGACTTGGGGTCGTCTGCGTGCGATATTCTGGCACTGTCTCCTGGGTGTAGGGTCGTCTTCTTGGGACTTTCTGGGTCTGGGTGTCTTCTGCGTGGGACTTTCTGGGACTGTCTCCTGGGTGGGGGATCGTCTGCGTGGGACTTTCTGTGACTGGGGGTCGTCTGCGTGGGACTTTCTTCGAGTGGGGGTCGTCTGCGTGGGACTTTCTGGGATTGGAGGTCGTCTGCGTGGGACTTTCTGGGACTGGGGGTCGTCTCCGTGTGTACTTTCTGTGACTGGGGTTCGTCTGCGTGGGACGTTGCGGGATTGTCTCCTAGGTGGGGTCTCGTCTGTTTGGGACTTTCTGGGTCTGTTTCCTCGGTGGAGGGTCGTCTGCATGGGACGTTCTGGGACTGGGGTTCGTCTGCGTGGGACTTTCTGGGTCTGTCTCCTGGGTGAGGGGTCGTCTGCCTTGGACTTTGTGGGACTGGGTGTCGTCTGCGTGGGACTTTCTGGGACTCTGCTGTCGTCTGCGTGTGACTTTCTGGGTCTGTCTCTTGGCAGGGGGGTCGTCTGCGTGGGACTTTCTGGGAATGGGGGGTCGTCAACGTGGGACTTTCTACGACGGTCTCCTGGGTGGGGGGGGTCTTCTGCGTGGGACTTTCTGGGACTAGGGAATCGTCTGCGTGGGACTTTCTGGGACTGGGGGTCGTCTGCGTGGGACTTTCTGGCACTGCCACCTGGGTGGGGGATCGTCTGCGTGGGACTTTCTGTGACTGGGGGTCGTCTGCGTGGGACTTTCTTGGAGTGGGGGTCGTCTGCGTGGGACTTTCTGGGATTGGAGGTCGTCTGCGTGGGACTTTCTGGGACTGGGGGTCGTCTCCGTGTGTACTTTCTGTGACTTAGGTTCGTCTGCGTGGGACGTTGCGGGATTGTCTCCTAGGTGGGGTCTCGTCTGTTTGGGACTTTCTGGGTCTGTTTCCTCGGTGGGGGGTCGTCTGCATGGGACGTTCTGGGACTGGGGTTCGTCTGCGTGGGACTTTCTGGGTCTGTCTCCTGGGTGAGGGGTCGTCTGCCTTGGACTTTGTGGGACTGGGTGTCGTCTGCGTGGGATTTTCTGGGACTCGGGTGTCGTCTGCGTGTGACTTTCTGGGTCTGTCTCCTGGCAGGGGGGTCGTCTGCGTGGGACTTTCTGGGAATGGGGGGTCGTCAACGTGGGACTTTCTACGACGGTCTCCTGGGTGGGGGGGGTCTTCTGCATGGGACTTTCTGGGACTAGGGGATCGTCTGCGTGGGACTTTCTGGGACTGGGGGTCGTCTGCGTGGGACTTTCTGGCACTGCCACCTGGGTGGGGGATCGTCTGCGTGGGACTTTCTGTGACTGGGGGTCGTCTGCGTGGGACTTTCTTCGAGTGGGGGTCGTCTGCGTGGGACTTTCTGGGATTGGAGGTCGTCTGCGTGGGACTTTCTGTGACTGGGGGTCGTCTCCGTGTGTACTTTCTGTGACTGGGGTTCGTCTGCGTGGGACGTTGCGGGATTGTCTCCTAGGTGGGGTCTCGTCTGTTTGGGACTTTCTGGGTCTGTTTCCTCGGTGGGGGGTCGTCTGCATGGGACGTTCTGGGACTGGGGTTCGTCTGCGTGGGACTTTCTGGGTCTGTCTCCTGGGTAAGGTGTCGTCTGCCTTGGACTTTGTGGGACTGGGTGTCGTCTGCGTGGGACTTTCTGGGACTCGGGTGTCGTCTGCGTGTGACTTTCTGGGTCTGTCTCCTGGCAGGGGGGTCGTCTGCGTGGGACTTTCTGGGAATGGGGGGTCGTCAACGTGGGACTTTCTACGACGGTCTCCTGGGTGGGGGGTCTTCTGCGTGGGACTTTCTGGGACTAGGGGATCGTCTGCGTGGGACTTTCTGGGACTGGGGGTCGTCTGCGTGGGACGTTCTGGCACTGCCACCTGGGTCGGGGGTCGTCTGCGTGGGACTTTCTGGGACTTGGAGTCGTCTGCGTGGGACTTTCTGGGACTGGGGATCATCTGCGTGGGAAATTCTGGGACTGTCTCCTGGCTGAGGGGTCGTCTGCGTGGGACTGTCTTGGGCTGGAGGTCGTCTGCGTGGGACTTTCTGGGACTGCCACCTGGGTGGGGGGTCGTCTGCGTGGGACATTCTGGGATTGGGGTTCATCTGCCTGGGACTTTCTGGGACTGTCTCCTGGGTGGGGGTCGTCTGCGTGGGAATTTCTGGGACAGTCTCCTGGGTGGGGGTCGTCTGCTTGGGACTTTCTGGGACTGGGGGTCGTCTGCGTTGGACTTTCTGTGACTGTCTCCTGGGTGGGGGGTCGTCTGTGTGGGACATTGTGGGACTGGGGTCGTCTGCCTGGGACTTTCTGTGACTGGGGGTCGTCTGCGTGGGATATTCTCGGACAGTCTCCTGGGTGTGGGGTCGTCTACGTGGGACTTTCTGGGACTTGGGGTCGTCTGCGTGGGACTTTCTGGGACTGGGGGTCGTCTGTTTGGGACTTTCTGGGACTGTCTCATGGGTGGGGGGTCGTCTACGTGGGACTTTCTTGGACTGGGGGTCGTCTGCGTTGGACTTTCTGGGATTCTCTCCTGGGTGGCGGGTCGTCTGCGTGGGAATTTCTGGGACTGTCTCCTGGGTGGGGTTCGTCTGCGTGGGACTTTCTGGGACTGGGGGTCGTCTGCGTGGGACTTTCTGGGACTGTCTCCTGGGTGGGGGCTCGTCTGCGTGGGACTTTCTGGAACTGTCTCCTGGGTTGGGGTCGGCCTTGTGGGACTTTCTGGGACTGGGGGTCGTCTGCGTGGGACTTTCTGGGACTGCCACCTGGGTCGGGGGTCGTCTGCGTGGGACATTCTTGGACTGTGGGTCGTCTGCGTGGGATATTGTGGGAGTGTCTCCTGGGTGGGGGGTCGTCTGCGTGGGACTTTGTCGGACTGGGGGTCGTCTTCCTGGGACATTCTGGGACTGGTAGTCATCTGCGTGGGACTTTCTCGGACTGGGGGTCGACTGCGTGGGACTTGGGGTCGTCTGCGTGGGACATTCTGGCACTGTCTCCTGGGTGGGGGCTCGTCTGTTTGGGACTTTCTGGGTCTGTCACCTCGGTGGGGGGTCCTCTGCGTGGGACTTTCTGTTACTGGGGGTCGTCTGCGTGGGACTTTCTGGAACTGTCTCCTGGTTGGGGGTCGTCTGCGTGAGACTTTCTGTGACATGAGGTCGTTTGCATGGGACTTTCTGGGACTGCTACTTGGGTGGGGGGTCGTCTGCGTGGGATTTCTGGGACTGGGGTTCGTCTGCGTGGGACTTTCTGGGACTGGAGGTCGTCTGCGTGGGACTTTCTTGGACTGGGGGTCGTCTGCGTGGGTACTTTCTGGGACTGGGGTCGTCTGCGTGGGACTTTCTGGGACTGTCTCCAGGGTGGGGTTCGTCTGCGTGGGTCTTTCTGTGACTGGGAGTCGTCTGCGTAGGACTTTCTGGGACTGACTCCTGGGTGAGTGGTCGTCTGCGTGGGACTTTCTGGGACTGGGGGTCGTCTGCGTGGGACTTTCTGGGACTGTCTCCTGGGTGGGGGATCGTCAGTTTGGGACTTTCTGGGACTGTCTCCTGGGTGGGGTGTCATCTCTGTTGGACTTTCTGGATCTGGGGGTCGTCTGCGTGGGACTTTCTGGGACTGTCTCCCTGGTGGGGGGTCGTCTGCGTGGGACTTTCTGGGACTGTCTCCTCGGTGGGTGTCGTCCGTGTGGGACTTTCTGGGACTGGGACTGGGGCAATTGGCACAAAAAGTCAGGAGAACTGTCCTGGCGGCAGCCTGAGATTGCTTGTAAGGCAGTTGTCACAAAAGAGACAGGAGATGTAGATTCTTAGCGGCCTGAGATTGCTTGTAAGGCAGTTTCACAAAAGAGACAGGAGATGTCGTTTTGAACAGTTTGATATTACTTGTAAGGCAGTTTTCACAAACGAGCCAAGAGAAATCGGCTCGTAGGAGCCTGACATTGCTTGTAAGGCAGTTGTCCCAAAAGCCCCAGGAGAATTCGGCTTGTAGCAGCCTGAGATTTCTTGTAAGGCAGTTTTCACAAAAGAGCCAAGAGAAGTCGACTCGAGACGCCTGGGATTGCTTGTAAGGCAATTCGCACAAAAAGCCAGGAGAATTCATATTGCTGCAGCCTGAGAATGCTTGCAAGGCAGATGCCACAAATGAGCCAGGAGAAAACGGTTCGTAGCAGCCTGGGATTGCTTGTAAGGAAATTATGACAAAAAGTCAGGAGAATTGGACTAGCGGCAGCCTGAGATTGCTTGTAAGGCAGTTGTCACAAAAGAGCCAGGATATGTCGATTTGTAGCGGCCAGAGATTTCTTGTAAGGCAGTTTCACAAAAGAGCCAGGCGTATTGTAGCGGCCTGAGATTGTTTGTAAGGCAGTTGCCACAAATGAGCCAGGAGAAATCGGCTCGTAGCCGCCTGAGATTGCTTGTAAGACAATTGGCACAAAAAGCCAGGAGAATTGGGATTGCTGCAGCCGGAGATTGCTTGTAAGGCAATTGTCACAATAGAACCAGGAGAATTCGGCTTGAAGCAGCCTGAGATTGCTTGTAAGGCAGTTACCACAAAAGAGCCAGGATATGTCGATTTGTAGCGGCCAGAGATTTCTTGTAAGGCAGTTTCACAAAAGAGCCAGGCGTATTCTGCTTGTAGCGGCCTGAGATTGCTCGTAAGGCAGTTTCACAAAAGAGACAGGAGATGTCCTTTTGTAGCAGCGTGATATTACTTGTAAGGCAGTTTTCACAAAAGAGCCAAGAGAAGTCGGCCCTGAGCAGCCTGGCATTGTTTGTAAGGCAGTTGTCACAAAACGCCAGGAGAATTCGGCTTGTAGCAGCCTGGGATTGCTTGTAAGACAGTTGCCAGAAAAGAGCCATGTGAAATCGGCTCGTAGGCACCTAGGATTACTTGTAAGGCAATTCGCACAAAAAGCCAGGAGAATTCATATTGCTGCAGCCTGAGAATGCTTGTAAGGCAGATGCCACAAATTATCCAGGAGAAATCGCTTCGTAGCAGCCTGGGATTGCATGTAAGACAATTGGCACAAAAAGTCAGGAAAATTAAACTAGCGGCAGCCTGAGATTGCTTGTAAGGCAGTTGTCACAAAAGTGCCAGGATATGTCGATTTTTAGCGGACTGAGATTGCTTGTAAGGCAGTTTCACTAAGAGCCAGGCGTATTCGGCTTGTAGGAGTCTGAGATTGCTTGTAAGGCAGTTTAAAAAAAAGAGACAGGATATGTCGTTTTGTAGCCGCCTGAGATTGCTTTTAAGGCAGTTTTCACAAAAGAGACAAGAGAAGTCGGCTCGTAGACGCCTGGGATTGCTTGTAAGGCAATTTGCACAAAAGTGCCAGGTGTATTCGGCTTGCAGCAGCCTGAGATTGCTTGTAAGGCAGTTGCCACAAATTAGCCAGGAGAAATCGGCTCGTAGCCGCCTGAGATTGCTTGTAAGACAATTGGCACAAAAAGCCAGGAGAATTGGGATTGCTGCAGCCGGAGATTGCTTGTAAGCCAATTGTCACAATAGAACCAGGAGAATTCGGCTTGAAGCAGCCTGAGATTGCTTGTAAGGCAGTTACCACAAAAGAGCCAGAAGAAATCGGCACGTAGCCGCCTGGGATTGCTTTTAAGGCAATTGGCAAAAAAAGTCAGGAGAACTTTGCTGGCGGCAGACTGAGATTGCTTGTAAGGCTGTTGTCACAAAAGAGACAGGAGATATCGATTTGTAGCGGCCTGATTTTACTTGTAAGGCAGTTTTCACAAAAGAGCCAAGAGAAATCGGCTCGTAGCAGCCTGACATTGCTTGTAAGGCAGTTTTCACAAAAGCGCCTGGAGAATTCGGCTTGTAGCAGCATGAGATTACTTGTAAGGCAGTTTTCACAAAAGAGCCAAGAGAAGTCGGCTCGTAGCAGCCTGCCATTGCTTGTAAGGCAGTTGTTACAAAAGCGCCACAGAATTCGGCTTGTAGCAGCCTGATATTTCTTGTAACGCAGTTGCCACAAAAGGGCCAGGAGAAATCGGCTCGTAGCCGCCTGGGGTTGCTTGTAAGGCAATTCGCACAAAAAGCCATGAGGATTCATATTGCTGCAGCCTGAGAATGCTTGTAAGGCAGATGCCACAAATGAAACAGGAGAAATCGCTTCGTAGCAGCCTGGGATTGCTTGTAAGGCAATTGGCAATAAAAGTCAGGAGATTTAGACAAGTGGCAGACTGAGATTGTCTGTAAGGCAGTTGTCACAAAAGAGCCAGGATATGTCGATTTTTAGCGGCCTGAGATTGCTTGTAAGGCAGTTTCACAAAAGAGCCAGACGTATTCAGCTTGTAGCAGGCTGAGATTGCTTGTAAGGCTGTTTAAAAAAAAGAGACAGGAGATGTCGTTTGTAGCAGCCTGAGATTGCTTTTATGGCAGTTTTAACAAAAGACACAAGAGAAGTCGGCTAGTAGATGCCTGGGATTGCTTGTAAGGCAATTTGCACAAAAGAGCCAGGTGAATTCGGCTTGCAGGAGCCTGAGATTGTTTGTAAGGCAGTTGCCCCAAATGAGCCAGGAGAAATCGGCTCGTAGCCGCCTGAGATTGCTTGTAAGACAATTGGCACAAAAAGCCAGGAGAATTGGGATTGCTGCAGCCGGAGATTGCTTGTAAGGCAGTTGTCACAATAGAACCAGGAGAATTCGGCTTGTAGCAGCCTGAGATTGCTTGTAAGGCAGTTACCACAAAAGAGCCAGGAGAAATCGGCATATAGCCGCCTGGGATTGCTTTTAAGGCAATTGGCACAAAAAGTCAGGAGAACTGTACTGGCGGCAGCCTGAGATTGCTTGTAAAGCAGTTGTCAAAAAAGAGACAGGAGATGTCAATTAGTAGCGGCCTGAGATTGCTTGCAAGGCAGTTTCACAAAAGGGCCAATCGTATTCGGCTTGTAGCGGCCTGAGATTGCTTGTAAGGCAGTTTCACCAAAGAGACAGGAGATATCGTTTTGTAGCAGCCTGATATTACTTGTAAGGCAGTTTTCACAAAAGAGCCAAGAGAAGTCGTCTAGTAGCAGCCTGACATTGCTTGTAAGGCAGTGGTCACAAAAGCGCTAGGAGAATTCGGCTTGTAGCAGCCTGAGATTTCTTGTAAGGCAGTTGCCGCAAAAGAGACAGTAGAAATCGTCTCGTAACCGCCTGGGATGTCTTGTAAGGCCATTCGCACAAAAAGCCAGGAGAATTCATATTGCTGCAGCCTGAGAATGCTTGTAAGGCAGTTGTCACAAAAGAGCCTGGAGATGTCGATTTCTAGCAACCTGGGATTGCTTGTAAGGCAATTGGCACAAAAATCAGGAGAATTGGGCTAGCGGCAGCCTGAGATTTCTTGTAAGGCAGTTGTCACAAACGAGCCAGGAGAAATCGGCTCGTAGCTGCCTGGGATTGCTTGTAAGGCAATTGGCACAAAAAGCCAGGGGAAATGGGATTGCTGCAGCCTGAGATTATTTGTAACGCAGTTGTCACAATAGAACCAGGATATATCGATTTGTAGCGGCCTGAGATTGCTTGTAAGGCAGTTTCACAAAAGAGCCAGGCGTATTCGGCTTGTAGCGGCCTGAGATTGCTTGTAAGGCAGTTTCACAAAAGAGACAAGAGATATCGTTTTGTAGCAGCCTGATATTACTTGTAAGGCAGTTTTCACAAAACAGCCAAGAGAAGTCGGCTCGTAGCAGCCTGACATTGCTTGTAAGGCAGTTGTCACAAAAGCGCCAGGAGAATTCGGCTTCTCACAAAAGAGCACGGATATGTCGATTTGTAGCGGACTCAGATTGCTTGTAAGGCAGTTTCACAAAAGAGCCAGGCGTATTCGGCTTGTAGCAGGCTGAGATTGATTGTAAGGCAGTTTTAAAAAAAAGAGACAGGAGATGTCGTTTTGTAGCAGCCTGGGATTGCTTGTAAGGCAATTGGCACAAAAAGCCAGGAGAATTGGGATTGCTGCAGCCTGAGATAGCTTGTAAGCTGTTGTCACAATAGAACGAAGAGAATTCGGCTTGTAGCAGCCTGAGATTGCTTGTAAGGCAGTTACCACAAAAGATCCAGGAGAAATCGGCACGTAGCCGCCTGGGATTGCTTTTAAGGCAATTGGCACAAAAAGTTGGGAGAACTGTCCTGGCGGCAGCCTGAGAGTGCTTGTAAGGCAGTTGTCACAAAAGAGACAGGCGATGTCGATTTGTAACGGCCTGAGATTGCTTGCAAGGCAGTTTCACAAAAGAGCTAGGCGTATTCGGCTTGTAGCAGCCTGAGATTGCTTTTAAGGTAGTTTTCTCAAAAGAGACAAGAGAAGTCGACTCGTAGACGCCTGGGACTGCTTGTAAGGCAATTTGCACAAAAGAGCCAGGAGAATTCGGTTTGCAGCCGCCTGAGATTGCTTGTAAGGCAGTTGACAAAAATCAGCCAGGAGAAATCAGCTCGTAGCCGTCTGGGATTGCTTGTAAGGCAATTGGCATAAAAGGGGACAGGAGAAATCGGCTCATAGCCACCTGGGATTGCTTGTAAGGCAATTCGCATAAAAAGCCAGGAGAATTCATATTGCTGCAGCCTGAGAATGCTTGCAAAGCAGATGCCACAAATTAGCAAGTAGAAATCGCTTCGCAGCAGCCCGGGATTGCATGTTAGGCAATTGGCACAAAAAGTCAGGAGAATTGGACTAGCGGCATTCTGAGATTGCTTGTAAGGCAGTTGTCACAAAAGAGCCAGGATATGTCGATTTGTAGCGCCCTGAGATTGCTTGTGAGGCAGTTTCACAAAAGAGCCAGGCGTATTCGACTTGTAGTAGTCTGAGATTGATTGTAAGGCAGTTTTAAAAAAAAGAGGCAGATGTCGTTTTGTAGCCGCCTGAGATTGCTTTTAAGGCAGTTTTTAAAAAAAACAAGAGATGACGGCTCGTTGACGCCTGGGATTGCTTGTAAGGCAATTGGCACAAAAAGCTAGGGAATTGGGATTGCTGCAGCCTGAGATTGCTTGTAAGGCAGTTACCACAAAAGAGCCAGGAGAAATCGGCACGTAGACCCCTGGGATTTCTTTTAAGGCGATTGGCACAAAAAGTCAGGAGATCTTTCCTGGGGGCAGCCTGAGATTGCTTGTAAGGCTGTTGTCACAAAAGAGGCAGGAGATTTCGATTTATAACGGCCTGAGATTGCTTGCTAGGCAGTTTCACAAAAGAGCCAGGCGTATTCGCCTTCTAGCGGCTTGAGATTGCTTGTAAGGCAGTTTCACAAAAGAGACAAGAGATGTCGTTTTGTAGCAGCCTGATATTACTTGTAAGGCAGTTTTCACAAAAGAGCCAAGAGAAGTCGGCTAATAGCAGCCTGACATAGCTTGTAAGGCAGTTGTCACAAATGCGCCAGGGGAAATCGCCTCGTAGCTGCCTGGGATTGCTTGTAAGGCAATTCGCACAAAAAGCCAGGAGAATTCATATTGCCGCAGCCTGAGAATGCTTGTAAGGCAGATGCCACAAATGAAACAGGAGAAATCGCTTCGTAGCAGCCTGGGATTGCGTGTAAGGCAATTGGCACAAACATTTAGAAGAATTAGACTAGCGGAAGCCTGAAATTGCTTGTAAGGCAGTTGTCACAAAAGAGCAAGGATATGTCGATTTGTAACGGCCTGAGATTGCTTGTAATGCAGTTTCACAAAAGAGCCAGGCGTATTCGGCTTGTAGCAGGCTGAGATTGCTTGTAAGGCTGTTTTAAAAATAGAGACAGGAGATATCGTTTTGTAGCAGCCTGAGATTGCTTTTAAGGCAGTTTTCATAAAAGAGACAAGAGAAGTCGGCTCGTAGACGCCTGGGATTGCGTGTAAGGCAATTTGCACAAAAGAGCAAGGACAATTCGGCTTGCAGCAGCCTGAGATTGCTTGTAAGGCAGTTGCCACAAATGAGCCAGGAGAAATCGGCTCGTAGCCGCCTGGGATTGCTTGTAAGGCAATTGGCAAAAAAACTAGGAGAATTGGGATTTCTGCAGCCTGAGATTGCTTGTAAGGCAGTTTTTACAATAGAACCAGGAGAATTCGGCATGTAGCAGCCTGAGATTGATTGTAAGGCAGTTACCAGCAAAGAGGCAGGAGAAATCGGCACGTAGCCGCCTGGGATTGCTTATAAGGCAATTGGCACAAAATGTCAGAACTGTCCTGGCGGCAGTCTGAGATTGCTTGTAAGGCAGTTTCACAAAATTGCCAAGAGAAGTCGGCTCGTAGCAGACTGACATTGCTTCTAAGGCAGTTGTCACAAAAGCGCCAGGAGAATTCTGCTTGTAGCAGCCTGAGATTTCTTGTAAGGCAGTTGCCACAAAAGGGCCAGGAGAATCGGCTCGTAGCCACCTGGGATTACTTGTAAGGCAATTCGCACAAAAACCAGGAGAATTCATATTGCTGCAGCCTGAAAATGCTTGTAAGGGAGATCCCACAATTGAGCTAGGAGACATCGGCTCGTAGCAGCCTGGGATTGCTTGTAAGGCAGTTGTCACAAAAGAGCCAGGAGCTGTCGATTTGCAGCGGCCTGTGATTGCTTGTCAGGCAGTTTCACAAAAGAGCCAGGCGTATTCGACTTGTAGTAGTCTGAGATTGCTTGTAAGGCAGTTTTCACAAAAGAGACAGGAGATGTCATTTTGTGGCAGCCTGATATTGTTTGTAAGGCAGTTTTCACAAAAGAGCCAAGAGAAGTCGGCTCGTAGCAGCGTGACATTGCTTCTAAGGCAGTTGTCACAAAAGAGCCTGGATAATTCGGCTTATAGCAGCCTGAGATGGCTTGTAAGGCAGTTGCCACAAAAGAGCCAGGAAAAATCGGCACGCAGCCGCCTGCGATTGTTTTTAAGGCAATTGGCACAAGAAGTCAGGAGAATTGGGCTAGCGGCAGCCTGATATTGCTTGTAAGGCAATTGTCACAAAAGGGACAGGAGATGTCGATTTGTAGCGGCCTGAGTTTGCTTGCAAGGCAGTTTTCACAAAAGAGCCAAGAGAAGTCGGCTAGTAGCATCCTGATTTTGCTTGTAAGGCAGTTGTCACAAAAGAGCCAGGAGAAATCGCCTCGTAGCCGCCTGGGATTGCTTGCAAGGCAATTGGCACAAAAAGCCAGGTGAATTGGGATTGCTGCAGCCTGAGATTGCTTGAAAGGCAGTTTTCACAAAAGAGCAAAGAGAAGTCGGCTCGTAGCCGCATGGGATTGCTTGTAAAGCAGTTGTCAGAAAAGAGCCAGGATATGTCGATTTGTAGCGGCCTGAGATTGCTTGCAAGGCAGTTTTCACAAAAGATCCAAGAGAAGTCGGCTAGTAGCAACCTGATTTTGCTTGTAAGGCAATTGGCACAAAAGGTCAAGAGAATTGGGCTAGCGGCAGCCTGAGATTGCTTGTAAGGCAGTTGTCACAAAAGAGCCATGAGATGTCGATTTGTAGCGGCCTGAGATTCCATGTAAGGCAGTTTCACAAAAGAGCCAAGCGTATTCGGCTTGTAGCAGGCTGAGAATGCTTGTAAGGCAGTTTTCACAAAAGAGACAGGAGATGTCGTTTTGTAGCAGCCTCTGATTGCTTGTAAGGCAGTTTTCACAAAAGAGCCAAGATAAGTCAGCTCGTAGCAGTCTGACATTGCTTGTAAGGCAGTTGTCAAAAAAGAGCCAGAAGAATTCGTCTTGTAGCTGACTGAGATTGCTTGTAAGGCAGTTGCCACAAACGAGCCAGGAGAAATAGGCTCGAGCCGCATGGGATTGCTTGTAAGGCAATTGGCACAAAAAGCCAGGGGAATTGGCATTTAGCAGCCTGAGAATGCTTGTAAGGCAGATCCTACAAATGAGCTAGGAGAAATCGGCTCGTAGCAGCCTGGGATTGCTTGTAAGGCAATTGGCACAAAATCGTGGCGAATTGGGCTTGCTGCAGACTGAGATTGCTTGAAAGACAGTTGTCACAAAAGAGCCAGGCGCTGTCGATTTGCAGCGCCCTGTGATTGCTTGTAAGGCAGTTTTCACAAAAGAGCCAAGAGAAGTCGGCTCGTAGCAGGCTGACATTGCTTGTAAGGCACTTACAACAAAAGAGCCAGGAGAAATCGGCACGTAACCACCTGGGATTCCTTTTAAGGCATTTGGCTCAAAAAGTGAAGAGAATTGGGCTAGCGGCAGCGTGATATTGCTTGTGAGGCAGTTGTCACAAAAGAGACAGGAGATGTCGATTTGTAGCGGCCTGAGATTGCTTGCAAGGCAGTTTCCCAAAAGAGCCAGGCGTATTCATCTTGTAGCAGGCTGAGATTGCTTGTAAGGCAGTTTTCACAAAAGATCCAAAAAAAGTCGGCTGGTAGAAGCCTGAGGTTGCTTGTAAGGCAGTTGCCACAAAAGAGCCAGGAGAATTGGGCTTGCTGCAGCCTGAGATTCGTTGTAAGGTAGTTTTCATAAAAGAGCCAGAAGAAATCGGCTCGTATCCGCCTGGGATTATTTGTAAGGCAATTGGCACAAAAAGCCAGGAGAATTGGGCTTGTAGCAGCCTGAGAATGCTTGTAAGACAGATGCCACATATGAGCCAGGAGAAAACGGTTCGTAGCAGCCTGGGATTGCTTGTAAGGCAATTTGCACAAAATGTCAGCAGAATTGGACTAGCTGCAGCCTGAGATTGCTTGTAAGGCAGTTTTCACAAAAGAGCCAGGATATGTCGATTTGTAGCAGCCTGAGACTGCTTGTAAGGCAGTTTTCACAAAAGAGCCAAGAGAAGTCGGCTCGTAGCAGTCTGACATTGCTTTTAAGGCAGTTGTCACAAAAGAGCCAGGTGAAATCGGCTCGTAGGTGCCTGTTATTTCTTGTAAGCCAATTGGCACAAAAAGCCAAAAGTGTTGGGGTTGCTGCAGCCTGAGATGGCTTGTAAGGCAGTTTTCACAAACGAACCAAGAAAAGTCGGCTCGTAGCAGCCTGAAATTGCTTGTAAGGCAGTTGCCAAAAAAGAGCCAGTAGAAATCGGCTTGTAGCAGCCAGAGTTTGCTTGTAAGCCACTTGTCATAGAAGAGCCAGGCGTAGTCGGCCCGTAGCATCCTGAGATTGCTTTTAAGGCAATTCTCACAAAAGAGCCAGGAGAATTCGTCCTGTAGAGGCCTGAGATTGCTTGTAAGGCAGTTGCCACAAAAGAGCCAGGTGAAATACGCTCGTAGCAGCCTGGGATTACTTGTAAGGCAATTGGCAAAAAAAGCCAGGAGAATTGGGCTTGCTGCAGCCTGAGATTGCTTGTAAGGCAGTTGCCACAAAAGAGAAAGGCGTAGTCAGCTTGTAGCAGCCTGAGATTTCTTGTAAGGCAGTTGTCACGAAAGAGCCAGGAGATCGATTTGTAGCAGCCTGCGATTGCTTGTAAGGCATTTGTCATAAAAGAGCCAGGCGTAGTCGGCTCGTAGCAGCCTGAGATTGCTTGGAAGTAAGTTGGCACAAAAGAGGCAGGAGAAATCGGCTTGTAGCAGCCTGAGCTCCTTTGTAAGACAGTTTTCACAAATAGCCCGGAGAAGTCGGCCCATAGAAGCAGGAGATTGCTTGTAAGGCAGTAGTCAAAAAAGAGCAAGCAGGTGTAGGCTTGTAGCGGACTCAGATTAATGTAAGGCAATTTCCACAAATGTCCCAGGAGAACCGGCTCGTAGAACCTGAGATTTCGTGTAAGGCAGTTTACACAAAAAGCCAGGAGAAGTGGGCTCGTAGCAGCTTGGGATTGCTTGTAAGGCAATTGGCACAAAAGTATCAGGCCTAGTCGGCTTGTATCAGCTTGAGATTGCTTGTAAGGCAGTTGTCACAAAAGAGACAGGCGTAGTCAGCTTGTAGCAGTCTGAGATTGCTTGTAAGTCAGTTGTCAAAAAAGAGCCAGGAGATCGATTTGTAGCAGCCTGGTATTTCTTGTAAGGCAGTTGCCACAAAAGAGCCAGTTGAAATAGGCTCGTATCAGCCTGGGATTGCTTGTAAGGCAGTTGTCACAAATGAGCCAGGAGATGTCGATTTTAGCAGCCTGAGAATGCTTGTAAGGCTGCTGCCAAAAAAGAGCCAGGTGAAATAGGCTCGTAGCATCCTGGGATTGCTTGTAAGGAAATTTGCAAAAAGAGCCATGAGAATTGGGCTTGCTGCAGCCTGAGATTCCTTGTAAGGCAGTTGTCACAATTGAGCCAGGAGATTTCGATTTGTAGTAAGCTGAGATTTCTTGTAAGGCAGTTGTCTCAAAAGAGACAGGCGTAGTAGTCTTGTGGCAGCCTGAGATTGCTTGTAATGCAGTTACCACATAAGAGCAAGCAGGTGTAGTCTTGTAGCAGCCTGAGATTGCTTGAAAGGCAATTTTCACAAAATATCCAGGATAAGCGGCTCGTAGAAGCCTGAGATTGTTTTTAATGCAATTGGCACAAAAGAGCCAGGAGAAGTGGGCTTGTAGCTGCCTAAGATTGCTTGTAATGCAGTTTTCACAAAAGAGCCAGTTGATGACGAATTGTAGCAGCCTGAGATTATGTGTAAAACAGTTGGCACAAAAGGGCCAGGCGTAGTCGTCTTGTAGCAGCCTGAGATTGCCTGTAAGGCAGTTGCCACAAAAGAGCGAGGAGATCGATTTGGAGCCGCCTGAGATTGCTTGTAAGGCAGTTGTCATAGAAGATCCATGCGAAGTCGGCTCGTAGCAGCCTGATATTGCTTGGAAGGCAGTTGGCACAAAAGAGGCAGGAGAAATCGACTTGTAGCAGCCGGAGAACCTTTGTAAGACAATTTTCACAAATGGCCTGGAGAAGTCGGCCCATAACAGCGGGAGATTGCTTGTAAGGGAAAAAAGAGTCAGCAGGTGTAAGTTTGTAGCAGACTGAGATTGCTTGAAATGCAATTTTCACAAATGTGCCAGGAGAACCGGCTCGTAGAAGCCTGAGATTGCGTGTAAGGCAATTTTCACAAAAAGCCAGGAGAAACGGGCTCATGGCTGCGTGGAATTGCTTGTAATGAAATTGGCACAAAAATCCAGGAGAATTGGGCTTGCTGCTGTGATTGCATGTAAGGCAGTTGCTACAAAAGAGCCAGGCGTATTCGGCTTGTAGAAGCCTGAGATTGCTTGTGAGGCAGTTTTCACAAGAGAGCCAAGAGAAGTCGGCTCGGAGCAGCCTGACATTGCTTGTAAGGCAGTTGTCACAAAAGAGCCAGTAGAATTCGGCTTGTAGCACCCTGAGATTGCTTGTAAGGCCAGGCGTAGACGGCTTGTAGCAGTCTGAGATTGCTTTTAACCAGTTGTCACAAAAGAGCCAGGAGAATTCTGCTTGTAGCAGCCTGAGATTGCTTGAAAGGCAGTTGCCACAAAAGAGCCAGGAGAAGTCCGCTAGTAGCAGCCTGGGATGGCTTGTAAGGCAATTGGCACAAAAGAGCCAGGAGATCGGCTCGTAGCAGCCTGAGATTGCTTGTAAGGCAGTTGTCATAGAAGAGCCAGGCTCGTAGCAGCCTGAGATTGCTTGGAAGGCAGTTGGCAGAATAGAGGCAGGAGAAATCGGCTTGTAGCAACCTGAGATCCTTTGTAAGACAGTTTTCACAAATTGCCCGATGAAGTCGGCCCACAGCAGTCTGAGATTGCTTGTAAGGCAGTTTTCACAGTAGAGCCAGCAGGTGTAGGCTTGTATCAGCCTGAGCTTGTTGTAAGGCAGTTTTCACAAAAGAGCCAGGATATGTCGTTTTGTAGCTGCCTGAGACTGCTTGTAAAGCAGTTGCCACAAAAGAGCCAGGCGTATTCGGCTTGTACCAGCCTGAGATTTCTTGTAAGGCAGTTTTCACAAAAGTCTTAAGAGAAATCGGATCGTAGCAGCCTGACATTGCTTGTAAGGCAGTTGTCACAAAAGAGCCAGTAGAATTCGTCTTGTAGCAGCCTGAGATTGCTTGTAAGGCAGTCGCCACAAAAGAGCCTTGAGAAATTGGCTCGTAGCAGCCTGGGATTTCTTGTAAGGCAATTGGCAAAAAAGCCAGGAACATTGGGCTTGCTGATGCCTGAGATTGCTTGAAAGGCAGTTGTCACGAAAGAGCCAGGTGATCGATTTTTTAGCAGCCAGAGATTGCTTGTAATGCAGTTGTCTTAAAAGTGCCAGCAGGTGTAGGCTTGTAGAAGAATGAGATTGCTTGTAAGGCAATTTTCACAAATCTCCCAGGAGAACCGGCTCGTAGAATCCTAAGATTGCGTGTAAGGCACTTTCCACAAAAAGCCAGGAGAAATGGGCTCGTAGCAGCCTGAGATTGCTTGTAAGGCAGGTGTAACAAAAGAGCAAGGCGTATTCGGCTTGTAGCAGCCTGAGATTGCTTGTAAGGCTGTTTTCACAAATGAGCCAGGAGAATTCGGCTCGTAGCAGCCTGGGATTGCTTGTAAGGCAATTGTCACAAAAAGCCAGGAGAATTGGGCTTGCTGCAGCCTGAGATTCGTTGTAAGGCAGTTGTCACAAAAAGCCAGGAGAAATGGGCTCGTAGCTGCGTGGGATTGCTTGTAAGGCAATTGGCACAAAAAGCCAGGATTATTGGCTTGCTGCAGCCTGAGATTGATTGTAAGGCATTTGTCACAAAAGAGTCAGGAGATGTCGATTTTTAGCAACCTGAGATTGCTTGTAAGGCAGTGGTCACAAAAGAGACAGGCGTAGTCAGCTTGTAGCAGCCTGAGATTGATTTTAGCCAGTTTTGACAGAAGAGCCAGCAGGTGTGGGCTTGTATCAGCCTGAGATTGCTTGTAAGGCAGTTTTCACAAAAGAGCCAGGATATGCCGTTTTGTAGCACCCTGAGATTGCTTGTAAGGGATTTTTCATTTGGTCAGATAGTAAAAAGTACAGCTTTTACCATGTGCGCGGTATGTCGTCTCACAATTTACAGCGTCCGAATTCCAGTGTGCACAATAAGACTGCATTTCTAATTTTTCCTTTTTATCGAATCCACAAAATATTGGTGTCCAATTGTCGGGAATTTCTTGCCTTATCCATAATTAGAAAAGTTTTCTCTCCACTAGTCAATAGTGTCGAGGCGAAATTCAGCGATATGGGAACTTGTGTTAGCTCATTTGCGGAAATTTTCATGCGGCCCTCAACTGGGAAATCAGTCATATTTCAGTTGTTTATAACTTTTTTCCAGTAAAAGAAATATTTTCAAAATGAGTATAAAATTGTGTGCAATTATTTGATTTGTCTATGTTTACAGGGATTTTTAATTTGGTCAGATAGTAAAAAGTACTGCTTTCACCAAGTGCGCGGTATGTCGTCTGACAATTTACAGCGTCCGAATTCCAGTTTGCACAATAAGACTGCATTTCTAATTATTCCTGTTTATCGAATCTACAAAATATTGGTGTGCAATTGTCGGGAATTTCTGGCCTTATCCATAATTACAAAAGTTTTTTGTACACGTTGAATAGGGTAGAGGCGAAATTCAACGATATGGGGACTTGTGTTAGCTCATTTGCGGAAATTTTCGTGCGGCTCTAAATTGGGAAATCAGTCATATTTCACTTGTTTATAACTTTTTTTCAGTAAAAGAAATATTTTCAAATTGGGTACCAAATTGTGTGCAATTATTTGATTTGTCTATGTTTACAGGGATTTTTCATTTGGTCACATAGTAAAAAGTACAGCTTTCACTATGTGCACGGTATGTCGTCTGACAATTTACAGTGTCCGAATTCCAGTGAGCACAATAAAACTGCATTTCAAATTTTTCTTTTTCATCAAATCCACTAAATATTGGTGTCTAATTGTCGGGTATTTCTTGCTTAATCAATAATTACAATAGTTTTTTCTACACCTTGATTAGAGTCGAGGCGAAATTCAACGATATGGGGACTTGTGTCAGCTCATTTGCGGACATTTTCATGCGGTTCTAAATTTGGAAATCAGTCATATTTCACTTGTTTATAACTTTCTTCCAGTAATAGAAATATTTTCAAAATGAGTATAAAATTGTGTGCAAGTATTTTATTTGTCTATGTTTACAGGGATTTTTCATTTGGTCAGATTGTAAAAAGTACA
Source organism: Acanthosepion esculentum (assembly GCA_964036315.1). Classification (NCBI taxonomy): domain Eukaryota; kingdom Metazoa; phylum Mollusca; class Cephalopoda; order Sepiida; family Sepiidae; genus Acanthosepion; species Acanthosepion esculentum. Next base: position 433,721 of record OZ038489.1, read on the forward strand.
GCTTTCACCATATGCGCGGTATGTCGTCTGACAATATACAGCGTCCGAATTCCAGTGTGCACAATAAGACTGAATTTCTAATTTTTCCTTTTATCGAATCCACAAAATATTGGTGTCCAATTGTCAGGTATTTCTTGCCTTATCCATAATTACACAATTTTTCATACACCTTGACTAGAGTCGCGGCGAAATTCAACGATATGGGGACTTGTGTTAGCTCATTTGCGGAAATCTTCATGTGGCCCTATACTGGGAAATCGGTCATATTTCACTTGTTTATAACTTTTTTCCAGTAAAAGAAATATTTTCAAAATGGGTATCAAATTGTGTGCAATTATTTGATTTGTCTATGTTTACATGGATTTTTCGTTTGGTCAGATAGTAAAAAGTACAGCTTTCACCATGTGCGCGGTTAGTCGTCTGACAATTTAAGGCGTCCGAATTCCAGTGTGCACAATAAGACTGCATTTCTAATTTTTCATTTTTATCAAATCCACAAAATATTGGTGTCAAATTGTCAGGTATTTCTTGCCTTATCCATAATTACAAAAGTTTTTTCTACACGTTGATTCGAGTAGAGGCCGAAATTCAACGATATGGGGACTTGTGTTTGTCTCATTTGCGGAAATTTTCATGCGGCACTAAACTGGGAAATCAGTCATATTTCAGTTGTTTATAACTTTTATCCAGTAAAAGAAATATTTTCAAAATGGGTATCAAATTGTGTGCAATTATTTGATGTGTCTATGTTTACAGGGATCTTTCATTTGGTAAGAAAGTAAAAAGTACAGCTTTCACCATGTGCACGGTATGTCGTCTGACAATTTACAATGTCCGAATTCCAGTGTGCACAATTAGACTGCATTTCTAATTTTTCCTTTTTATCGAATCCACTAAATATTGGTGTACAATTGTCGAGTATCTCTTGCCTTATCCAAAATTACAAAAGTTTTTTCTACACGTTGATTCGAGTAGAGGCCGAAATTCAACGATATGGGGACTTGTGTTTGGCTCATTTGCGGAAATTTTTATGCGGCACTAAACTGGGAAATCAGTCATATTTCACTTGTTTATAACTTTTATCCAGTAAAAGAAATATTTTTCTTGCTTAATCAATAATTACAAAAGTTTTTCCTACACCTTTACTAGAGCCGAGGCGAAATTCAATGATATGGGGACTTGTGTTAATTCCTTTGCGGAAATTTTCATGTGGCGCTAAACAGGGAAATCAGTCATAATTCAGTTGTTTATAACTATTTTGTGGAAAAGAAATATTTTCAAAATGGGTATCAAATTGTGTGCAATTATTTGATTTGTCTCTGTTTACAGGGATTTTTTAATTGGTCAGATAGTAAAATATACAGCTTTCACCAAGTGCGCGGCATGTCGTCTGACAATTTACAGCGTCCGTATTCCAGTGTGCACAATAAGTATGCTTTTCTAATTTTTCCTTTTTACCGAATCCACTAAATATATGTTTCCAATTGTCGGGTTTTTCTTGCCTTATCCACAATTACAAATGTTTTTTCTACACCTTGAATAGAGTCGAGCCGAAATTGAACGATATGGGGACTTGTGTTATGTCATTTACGGATATTTTCATGCGGCCCTAAACTGGGAAATCAGTCATATTTCACTTGTTTGTAACTTTTTTCCAGTAAAAGAAATGATTTCTAGATGGGTATCAAATTGTGTGCAATTATTTGATTTGTCTATGTTTACATGGATTTTTCTTTTGGTCAGATAGTAAAAAGTACAGCTTTCACCATGTGCGCGGTAAGTCGTCTGACAATTTACAGCGTCCGAATTCCAGTGTGCTAAATAAAACTGCATTACTAATTTTAACATTTTATCGAATCCACAAAATATTTGTGTCCAATTGTCGGGAATTTCTGGCCTTATCCCTAATTACACAATTTTTCATACACCTTGACTAGAGTCGAGGCGAAATTCAACGATATGGGGACTTGTGTTAGCTCATTTTCGGAAATCTTAATGCGGCCCTAAACTGGGAAATCAGTCATATTTCACTTGTTTATAACTTTTTTTCCAGTAAAAGAAATATTTTCAAAATGGGTATCAAATTGTGTCCAATTATTTGATTTGTCTATGTTTGCAGGGATTTTTTATTTGGTCAGAAAGTAAAAAGTACAGCTTTCACCATGTGCACTATATGTCGTCTGACAATTTACAGTGTCCGAATTCCAGTGTGCACAATAAGACTGCATTTCTAATTTTTCCTTTTCATAGAATCCACTAAATATTGGTGTCCAATTGCCGGGTATTTCTTGCTTATCCATAATGACACAGGTTTTTTCTACACCTTGATTAGAGTCGATGCGAAATTCAACGATATGGGGACTTGTGTTAGCTCATTTACGGAAATTTTCATGCGGCCATGAACTGGGAAAACTGTCATATTTCACTTGTTTATAACTTTTTTCCAGTAAAAGTAATATTTTCAAAATGGGTAGCAAATTGTGTGCAATTATTTGATTTGTCTATGTTTAGAGGAATTTTTCATTTCGCCAGATAGTAAAAAGTACAGCTTTCACCATGTGCGCGGTATGTCGTCTGACAATTTACAGCGTCCGAATTCCAGTGTGCAAAATAAGACTGCATTTCTAATTTTTCCTTTTCATCAAATCCACAAAATATTTGTGTCCAATTGTGGGGAATTTCTTGCCTTATCCATAATTACAAAATTTTTCATACACCTTGACTAGAGTCGAGGCTAAATTCAACGATATGTGTACTTGTGTTAGCGCATTTGCGGAAATTTTCATGCGGCCCTAAACTGGGAAATCAGTCATATTTCTCGTGTTTATAACATTTATCCTGTAAAAGAAATATTTTCAAAATGGGTATCAAATTGTGTGCAATTATTTGATTTTCTATGTTTACAGGAAGTTTTATTTTGGTCCGATAGTAAAAAGTACAGCTTTCACAATGTGAGCGGTAAGTCGTCTGACAATTTACAGCGTCCGAATTCCAGTGTGCACAATAAGACTGCATTTCTAATTTTTCCTTTTTATCGAATCCACTAAATATTGGTGTCCAGTTGTCGAAAACTTCTTGCCTTATCCATAATTACAAAAGTTTTTTTTACACCTTGATTTGAGTCGAGGCGAAATTCAAAGATATGGGGACTTGTGTTATCTCATTTGCGGATTTCAATGTGAGCGGTATGTCGTCTGACAATTTACGGCGTCCGAGCATGTGCACAATAAGACTGCATTCTAGGAACATCAGGCTAAGAAGATGCAATATATAATATAATCCGGATGAAAATCTGAATTCTAATGATGAATAGGATGCGATCATACCCGACATGTATGTTTTGTCGCTTTTCGTCGTATAACAGACTGCTACTTAGCAGACGCTTGATATTAATAAAAATGCATTCATTAATGTTATTTTCTGAAAATAGTGTCAATATTCTAAGAACATCAGGCTTCGATGATGCAATATGTAATATAATCCGGATGAAAATCTGAATTCTAATGATGAATAGGATGCGATCATACCCGACATGTATGTTTTGACGCTTTTCGTCGTATAACAGACTGCTACTTAGCAGACGCTTGATATTAATAAAAATGCATTCATTAATGTTATTTTCTGAAACTACTGTCATCATTCTATGAACATCAGGTTTAGATGATGCAATATGTAATATAATCCGGATGAAAATCTGAATTCTAATGATGAATAGGATGCGATCCTACCCGACATGTATGTTTTGTCGCTTTTCGCCGTATAATAGACAGCTACTTAGAAGACGCTTGATATTAATAAAAATACATTCATTAATGTTATTTTCTGAGACTAGTGTCACAATTCTATGAACATCAAGCTTAGATGATGCAATATGTAATATAATCCGTATGAAAATCTGAATGTTAATGATGAATAGGATGCGATCATCCCCGACATGTATGTTTTGTCGCTTTTCGCCGTATAACAGACAGTTACTTAGCAGACGCTTATATGAATTCTAATGATGAATAGGATGCGATCCTACCCGACATGTATGTTTTGTCGCTTTTTGCCGTATAATAGACAGCTACTTAGCAGACAATTGATATTAATAAAAATGCATTCATTAATGTTATTTTCTGAAATAGTGTCAATATTCTATGAATATCAGGCTTAGATGATGCAATATTTAATACAATCCGGATGTAAATCTGAATTCTAATGATGAATAGGATGCGATCTTTACCCAACATGTATGTTTTGTCGCTTATCGCCGTATAACAGGCAGTTACTTAACAGACGCTTTATATTAATAAAAATGAATTCATTAATGTTATTTTCTGAAATAGTGTCAAAATTCTATGAAAATTAGGTTTAGATGATGCAATATGTAATATAATCCGGGTGAAAATCTGAATTCTAATGATGAATAGGATGCGATGATTACCCGACATGTATGTTTTCTCGCTTTTCGCCGTATAACAGACCGTTGCTTAGCAGACGCTTGATATTAATAAAAATGCATTCATTAATGTTACTTTCTGAAATAGTGTCAGTATTCTATGAATATCAGGCTTAGATGATGCAATATGTAATATAATCCGGACGAAAATCTAAATTCTAATGATGAATAGGTTGCGATCATTACCCGACATGTATGTTTTGTCGCTTTTCGCCGTATAACAGACAGTTACTTAGCAGACGCTTATATGAATAAAAATGCATTCATTAATGTTATTTTCTGAACTAGAGTCAATATTCTATGAACATCAGGCTTAGATGATGCAATATGTAATATAGTCTTGATGAAAATTTGACTTCTAATGATGAATAGGATGCGATCATTACCCGACATGTATGTTTTGTCGCTTTTCGCCGTATAACAGACAGTTATTTTGCAGACGCTTGATATGAATATAAAAGCATTCATTAATGTTATTTTCTGAAATAGTGTCAACATTCTATGAACATCAGGCTTAGATGATGAAATATGTAATATAATCCGGATGAACATCTGAATTCTAATGATGAATACGATACGATCATTACCCGACATGTATGTTTTGTCGCTTTTTGCCGTATAACAGACAGATACTTAGCAGACGCTTGATATTAATAAAAATGCATTATTAATGTTATTTGCTGAAATAGTGTCAGAATTCAATGAACATCAGGCTTAGATGACGCAATATGTAATATAATCCTGATGAAAATCTGAATTCTAATGATGAATAGGATGAGATGATTACCCGACATGTATGTTTTGTCGCTTTTCGCCGTATAACAGACAATTATTTAGCAGACGCTTGATATTAATAAAAATGCATTCATTAATGTTAAAAATAATTGTCTGTTATACGGCGAAAAGCGACAAAACATACATGTCGGGTAATCATCGCACCCTATTCCTCATTAGAATTCAGATTTTCATCCGGATTATATTACATATTGCATCATGTAAGCCTGATGTTCATAGAATGCAGAAACTATTACAGAAAATAACATTAATGAATGCATTTTTATTAATATCAAGCGTCTGCTAAGTAATTGTCTGTTATACGGCGAAAAGAGACAAGACATACATGTCGGGTAATGATCGCATCCTATTCATCATTAGAATTCAGATTTTCATCCGGATTATATTATATATTTAATCATCTAAGCCTGATGTTCATAGAATGCTGACACGCATTTAGAAAATACTAATAATGAATGCATTTTTATTAATATCAAGCATCTGCTAAGTAACTGTCTGTTACACGGCGAAAAGCGACAAAACGTACATGTCGGGTAATGATCGAATCCTATTCATCATTAGAATTCAGATTTTCATCCGGATTATATTACATATTGCGTCATCTAAGCCTGATGTTCATAGAATATTGATACAATTTCAGAAAATAACATTAATCTATGCATTTTTATTCATATCAATCGGTTTCTAAGTAACTGTCTGTTATACGGCGAAAAGTGACAAAACATACATTCCTGGTAATGATCGCATCTTATTTATCATTATAATTCAAATTTTCATCCGGATTTTATTACTTATTACATCATCTAAGCCTGATGTTCAAAGAATGCTGACACCATTTCAGAAAATGACATTAATGAATGCATTTTTATTAATATCAATCGTCTGCTAAGTAACTGTCTGTTATACGGCGAAAAGCGACCAAAAATACATGTCAGGTAATGATCGCATCATATTTTTCATTAGAATTAAGATTTGCATCCTGATTATAATACATGTTATCATCATCTAAGCCTGATTTTCATAGAATGCTGACACTTTTTCAGCAAATAACATTAATGAATGGATTTTTATTAATATAAAGCGTCTGCTAAGTAACTGTCTGTTATTCGGCGAAAAGCGACAAACATACTTGTCGGGTAATGATAGCATCCTATTCATTATTAGAAATCAGATTTTCATCCCTGATTATATTACATATTGCATCATCTAATCCTGATGTTCATTGAATGCTGACACTATTTCAGAAAATAACATTAAGGAAAGCATTTATATTAATATCAAGCGTCTGCTAAGTAACTGTCTGTTATACATCGAAATACGACAAAACATACATATCGGGTAATCATCGCATCCTATTCATCATTAGAATTCAGATTTTAATCTGGATTATATTATATATTGCATCATCGAAGCCTGATGTTCTTAGAATATTGACACTATTTTCAGAAAATAACATTAATGAATGCATTTTTATTAATATCAAGCGTCTGCTAAGTAACTGTCTGTTATAGGGCGAAAAGCGACAAAACATACATGTCGGGTAATCATCGCAACCTATTCATCATTAGAATTCAGATTTTCATCCGGATTATATTACATATTGCATCATCTAACCCGGATGTTCATAGAATGTTGACACTATTTCAGAAAATAACATTAATGAATGCATTTTGATTAATATCAAGCATCTGCTAAATAACTGTCTGTTATACGGCGAAAAGCGACCAAAAATACATGTCAGGTAATGATTGCATCATATTTTTCATTAGAATTAAGATTTGCATCCGGATTATAATACATGTTGCATCATCCAAGCCTTATTTTCATAGAATGCTGACACTATTTCAGCAAATAACATTAATGAATGGATTTTTATTAATATAAAGCGTCTGCTAAGCAACTGTCTGTTATTCGGCGAAAAGCGACAAACATACATGTCGGGTAAAGATAGCATCCTATTCATTATTAGAATTCAGATTTTCATCCCTGATTATATTACATATTGCATCATCTAATCCTGATGTTAATTGAATGCTGACACTATTTCAGAAAATAACATTAATGAAAGCATTTATATTAATATAAAGAATCTGCTAATTAACTGTCTGTTATACGGCGAAAAGCGACAAAACATACATGTCGGGTATGATTGCTTCCTATTCATCATTAGAATTCAGATTTTCTTCCGGATTATATTACATATTGCATAATCTAAGACTGATGTACATAGAATGCTGACACAATTTCAGAAAATAACATTAATTAATGCAATTTTATTAATATCAAGCGTCTGCTAAATAACTGTCTCTTATACGGCGAAAAGAGACAAAACCTACATGTCGCGTAATGATCGCATCCTATTCATCATTAGAATTCAGATTTTGATCCGGATTATATTACATATTGTATCATCTACGCCTGATGTTCATAGAATGCAGACACTATTACAGCAAATAACATTACTGAAAGCATTTTTATTAATATTAAGTGTCTGCTAATTAACTGTCTTTTATATGGCGAAAAGCGACAAAACATACATGTCGGGTAAAGATCGCATCCTATTCATCATTAGAATTCAGATTTTCGTCCGGATTTTATTACATATTGCATCATCTTAGTCTGATGTTCATAGAATACTGACACTATTTCAGAAAATAACATTAATTAATGCAATTTTATTAATATCAAGCGTCTGCTAAATAACTGTCTCTTATACGGCGAAAAGAGACAAAACATACATGTCGGGTAATTATCGCATTCTATTCATCATTAGAATTCAGATTTTCATCCGGATTATATTACATATTGCATCATCTAAGCCTGGTGTTCATAGAATGCTGACACTATTTCAGAAAATAAAATTAATGAATGCATTTTTATAAATATCAAACGTCTGGTAAGTAACTGTCTGTTATACGGCGAAAAGAGACAAATCATACATGTCGGGTAATGTTCGCATCCTATTCATCATTAGAAGTCATATTTTCATCCGGATTATAGTACATATTGCATCATCTAAGACTGATGTACATAGAATGCTGACACAATTTCAGAAAATAACATTAATGAATTCATTTTTATTCATATCAAGCGTCCTCTAAGTAATTGTCTGTTATACGGCGAAAAGCGACAAAACATATATGTCGGCTATGATCGCATCCTATTCATCATTAGAATTTAGATTTTTATCCGGATTATATTACATATTTCATCATCTAAGCCTGATGTTCATAGAATGCTGACACTACTTTCAGAAAATAACATTATTGAATGCATTTTTATTAATATCAAGCGTCTGCAAATAATGTCTGTTATACGGCGAAAAGCGACAAAACATACATGTCGGATATGATCGCATCCTTTTCATCGTTATAATTCAGATTTTCACACGGAATATATTACATATTGCATCATCTAATAATGATGTTCATAGAATTGTGTCACTAGTTTCAGAAAATAACATTAATGAAGGCATTTTTATTAATTTCAAGAGTCTGCTAAGTAATTGTCTGTTATACGGCGAAAACCGACAAAACATACATGTCGGGTAATCATCGCATCCTATTCATCATTAGAATTAAGATTTTTATCCGGATTATATTACATATTGCATCATCTAAGACTGATGTTCATAGAATGATGACACAATTTCAGAATATATCATTAATGTATGCATTTTTATTCATATCAAGTGTCTGCTAAGTAACTGTCTGTTATACGCCGAAAAGCGACTAAACATACATGTCGGGTAATCATCGCATCCTATTCATCATTAGAATTCAGATTTTCACCCGGATTATATTACATATTGCATCATCTAAGCCTGATGTTCATAGAATGTTGAAATAATTTCAGGAAATAACAATAATGAATGCATTTTTATTCATATCAATTGTTTGCTAAATAACTGATTGATATACTGCGAAAAGCGGCAAAACATACATGTCGGGTAATGATCGCATCCTATTCATCATAAGAATTCAGATTTTTATCCGGATTATATTACATATTGCATCATCTAAGCCTGATGTTCATAGAATGCTGCCACTATTTCAGAAAATAACATTAATGAAACCATTTTTATTAATATAAAGCGTCTGTTAAGTAACTATCTGTTATACGGCGATAAGCGACAAAACATACATGTTGGGTAAAGATCGCATCCTATTCATCATTACAATTCAGATTTTCATCCGGATTATATTACATATTGCATCACCTAAGCCTGATGTTCATAGAATGCTGACACTGATACAGCAAATAACATTAATGAATGCATTTTTATTAATATCAAGCGTCTGCTAAGTAACTGTCTGTTATACGGCGAAAAGCGACAAAACATACATGTCGGGTAATGATCGCATCCTATTCATCATTAGAATTCAGATTTTCGTCCGGATTATATTACATATTGCATCATCTAAGCCTGGTCTTCCTAGAATGCTGACACTAGTTTCAGAAAATAACATTAATGAATGTATTTTTATTAATATCAAGCGTCAGCTAAATATTTGCCTGTAACTGTCTATTATACGGCGAAAAGCGACAAAACTTACATGTTGGGTACTGATCGCATCCTATTCATCATTAGAATTCAGACTTTCATCCTGATTATATTACATATCGCATCATCTAAACCTGATGTTCATAGAATGCGTACACTATTTCAGCAAATAACATTAATGAATGCATTTCTATTAATATCAAGCGTCTGCTAAGTAACTGTCTGTTATACGGCGAAAAGCGACAAAATATCCATCTCGGGTATGATAGGATGCTATTCCTCATTAGAATTCAGATTTTTATCTGATTTATATTACATATTGCATCAACTATGCCTGATGTTCATAGAATGCTGACACTAGTTTAGGAAAATAACATGAATGAATGCATTTTCATTAATATCAAGCGTCTGCTAAGTAGCTGTCTGTTATACGGTGAAAAGCGACAAAACATACATGTCGGGTAATGATCGCATCCTATTCATCATTAGAATTCACCTTTTCATCCGGATTATATTACATATTGCATCATCTAAGCCTGATGTTCATAGAATGCTGACACTAGTTTCAGAAAATAATATTAATGAATGCATATTTATAAATATCAAGCGTCTGCTAAATAGCTGTCTGTTATACGGCGAAAAGAGACAAAACATATATGTCGGGTATGGTTGCATCCTTTTCATCATTAGAATTCAGTTTTTCATCCGGATTATAGTACATGTTACATCATCTCAGCCTGATGTTCATAGAATGCTGACACTAGTTTCAGAAAATAACATTAATGAATGGATTTTTATTAATATCAAGCGTCTGCTAAGTAACTGTCTGTTATACTGCGAAAGCGAAAAAAAAAAAAATGTCGGGTTATCGCATCCTATTCATCATTAGAATTCAGACTTTCATTCGGATTATATTACGTATTGAATCATCTAAGCCTGATGTTCATAGAATGCTGACAATAGTTTCAGAAAATAACATTAATGAATGCATTTTTTTTAATATCAAGCGTTTGTTATGTAGCTGTTTTTTTTACGGCGGAAAGCGACAAAACATACATGTCGGGTATGATCGCATCCTATTCATCATTAGAATTCAGATTTTCACACGGATTATATTATATATTGCATCATCTAAGCCTGATGTTCATAGAATTGAGACACTACTTTCAGAAAATGATATTAATGAATGCATTTTTATTAATATCTAGCGTCTGCAAATAAGTGTATGTTATACGGCGAAAAGCGATAAAACATACATGTCGGGTATGATCGCATCCTATTAATCATTAGAATTCAGATTTTCACACGGATTATATTATATATTGCATCATCTAAGCCTGATGTTCATAGAATTGTGACACTAGTTTCAGAAAATAACATGAATGAATGCTTTTTTATTAATATCAAGCGTCTGCTAAGTAACTGTCGGTTATACGGCGAAAAGCGACAAAACATACATGCCTGGTAATGATCGCATCCTATTCATCATTAGAATTCAGATTTACATACGGATTATATTACCAATTGCATCATATAAGCCTGATGTTCATACAATGCTGACCATTGTTTCAGAAAATACCATTAATGAATGCATTTTTATTAATATCAAGCGTCTGCTAAATAACTATCTGTTATACGCCGAAAAGCGACAAATCATACATGTCGGGTATGATCGCATCCTATTCATCATTAGAATTCACATTTTCATCCGGATTATATTACATATTGCATCATCTATGCCGGATGTTCATACAATTCTGACAGTTGTTTCAGAAAATTACATTAATGAATGCATTTTTATTAATATCAAGCGTCTGCTAAGTGACTGTCTGTTATACGGCGAAATGCGACAAAACATATATGTCGGGTATGATCGCATCATATTCATCATTAGAATTCAGACTTTCATCCGGATTATATTACATATTGCATCATCTATGCCTGATGTTCATAGAATGCTGATACTATTTTCAGAAAATAACATCAATGAAGGCATTTTTATTAATATCAAGCGTCTGCTAAGTAACTGTCTGTTATAGGGCGAAAAGCGACAAAACATACATGTCGGGTATGATCGGATCCTATTCATCATTAGAAATCAGATTTTCATCCGGATTATATTACATATTCCATCTTCTAAGCCTGATGTTAATAAAATGCTGACACTAATTTCAGAAAATAACATTAATGAATGCAGTCTTATTAATATCAATCGTCTGCAAATAGCTGTCTGTTATACGGCGAAATGCGACAAAACACACATGACGGGGATGATCGCATCCTATTCATCATTAAAATTCAGATTTTCATACGGATTATATTACATATTGCATCATCTAAGCTTGATGTTCATAGAATTGTGACACTAGTCTCAGAAAATAACATTAATGAATGCATTTTTATTAATATCAAGCGTCTGCTAAGTAGCTGTCTGTTATACGGCGAAAAGCGACAAAACATACATGTCGGGTAGGATCGCATCCTATTCATCATTAGAATTCAAATTTTCATCCGGATTATATTACATATTGCATCATCTAAACCTGATGTTCATAGAATTATGACAGTAGCTTCAGAAAATAACATTAATGAATGCATTTTTATTAATATCAAGCGTCTGCTAAGTAGCAGTCTGTTATACGGCGAAAAGAGACAAAACATACATGTCGGGTACGATCGCATCGTATTCATCATTAGAATTCAGATTTTCATCCGGATTATATTATATATTGCATCTTCTTAGCCTGATGTTCCTAGAATGCAGTCTTATTGTGCACATGCTCGGACGCCGTAAATTGTCAGACGACATACCGCTCACATTGAAATCCGCAAATGAGATAACACACGTCCCCATATCTTTGAATTTCGCCTCGACTCAAATCAAGGTGTAAAAAAAACTTTTGTAATTATGGAAAAGGCAAGAAGTTTCCGACAATTGGACACCAATATTTAGTGGATTCGATAAAAAGAAAAAATTAGAAATGCAGTCTTATTGTGCACACTGGAATTCGGACGCTGTAAATTGTCAGACGACATACCGCTCACATTGTGAAAGCTGTACTTTTTACTATCGGACCAAAATAAAACTCCCTGTAAACATAGACAAATCAAATAATTTCACACAATTTGATACCCATTTTGAAAATATTTCTTTTACAGGATAAATGTTATAAACACCCGAAATATGACTGATTTCCCAGTTTAGGGCCGCATGAAAATTTCCGCAAATGAGCTAACAGAAGTGCACATATCGTTGAATTTAGCCTCGACTCTAGTCAAGGTGTAGAAAAAACTATTGTAATTATTGATAAGGCAAGAAATTCCCCACAATTGGACACAAATATTTTGTGGATTTGATGAAAAGGAAAAATTAGAAATGCAGTCTTATTGTGCTCACTGGAATTCGGACACTGAAAATTGTCAGACGACATACCGTGCACATAGTGAAAGCTGTACTTTTTACTATGTGACCAAATGAAAAATCCCTGTAAACATAGACAAATCAAATAATTGCACACAATTTGATACCCATTTTGAAAATATTACTTTTACTGGAAAAAAGTTATAAACAAGTGAATTATGACAGTTTTCCCAGTTTAAGGCCGCATGAAAATTTCCGTAATTGAGCTAACACAAGTCCCCATATCATTGAATTTCGCCTCGACTCTAATCAAGGTGTAGAAAAAACCTATGTAATTATGGATAAGCAAGAAATACTCGACAATTGCACACCAATATTTTGTAGATTCGATGAAAAGGAAAAATTAGAAATGCAGTCTTATTGTGCACACTGGAATTCGGACACTGTAAATTGTCAGACGACATATAGTGCACTTGGTGAAAGCAGTACATTTTACTATCTGACCAAATAAAAAATCCCTGCAAACATAGACAAATCAAATAATTGGACACAATTTGATACCCATTTTGAAAATATTTCTTTTACTGGAAAAAAAGTTATAAACAACTGAGATATGACTGATTTCCCAGTTGAGGGCCGCATGAAAATTTCCGCAAATGAGCTAACACAAGTCCCCATATCGCTGAATTTCGCCTCGACACTAGTCAAGGTGTAGAAAAAACTTTTCTAATTATGGATAAGGCAAGAAATACCCGACAATTGGACACCAATATTTTGTGGATTCGATAAAAAGGAAAAATTAGAAATGCAGTCTTATTGTGCACACTGGAATTCGGACGCTGTAAATTGTGAGACGACATACCGCGCACATGGTAAAAGCTGTACTTTTTACTATCTGACCAAATGAAAAATCCCTTACAAGCAATCTCAGGCTGCTACAAAACGGCATATCCTGGCTCTTTTGTGAAAACTGCCTTACAAGCAATCTCAGGCTGATACAAGCCCACACCTGCTGGCTCTTCTGTCAAAACTGGCTAAAATCTCAGGCTGCTACAAGCTGACTACGCCTGTCTCTTTTGTGACCACTGCCTTACAAGCAATCTCAGGTTGCTAAAAATCGACATCTCCTGACTCTTTTGTGACAAATGCCTTACTATCAATCCCAGGCTGCAGCAAGCCAATTCTCCTGGCTTTTGTGCCAATTGCCTTACAAGCAATCCCACGCAGCTACGAGCCCATTTCTCCTGGCTTTTTGTGACAACTGCCAAACAACGAATCTCAGGCTGCAGCAAGCCCAATTCTCCTGGCTTTTTGTGACAATTGCCTTACAAGCAATCCCAGGCTGCTACGAGCCGAATTCTCCTGGCTCATTTGTGAAAACAGCCTTACAAGAAATCTCAGGCTGCTACAAGCCGAATACGCCTGGCTCTTTTGTGACACCTGCCTTACAAGCAATCTCAGGCTGCTACGAGCCCATTTCTCCTGGCTTTTTGTGGAAAGTGCCTTACACGCAATCTTAGGATTCTACGAGCCAGTTCTCCTGGGAGATTTGTGAAAATTGCCTTACAAGCAATCTCATTCTTCTACAAGCCTACACCTGCTGGCATTTTAAGACAACTGCATTACAAGCAATCTCAGGCTGCTAAAAATCGATCTCCTGGCTCTTTCGTGACAACTGCCTTTCAAGCAATCTCAGGCATCAGCAAGCACAATGTTCCTGGCTTTTTTGCCAATTGCCTTACAAGAAATCCCAGGCTGCTACGAGCCGATTTCTCAAGGCTCTTTTGTGGCGATTGCCTTACAAGCAATCTCAGGCTGCTACAAGAAGAATTTTACTGGCTTTTTTGTAACAACTGCCTTACAAGCAATGTCAGGCTGCTACGATCCGATTTCTCTTAAGACTTTTGTGAAAACTGCCTGACAAGAAATCTCTGGCTGCTACAAGCCGAATACGCCTGGCTCTTTTGTGGCAACTGCTTTACAAGCAGTCTCAGGCTGCTACAAAATGACATATCCTGGCTCTTTTGTGAAAACTGCCTTACAACAATCTCAGGCTGATACAAGCATACACCTGCTGGCTCTTCTGTGAAAACTGCCTTACAAGCAATCTCAGGCTGCTGTGGGCCGACTTCATCGGGCAATTTGTGAAAACTGTCTTACAAAGGATCTCAGGTTGCTACAAGCCGATTTCTCCTGCCTCTATTCTGCCAACTGCCTTCCAAGCAATCTCAGGCTGCTACGAGCCTGGCTCTTCTATGACAACTGCCTTACAAGCAATCTCAGGCTGCTACGAGCCGATCTCCTGGCTCTTTTGTGCCAATTGCCTTACAAGCCATCCCAGGCTGCTACTAGCGGATTTCTCCTGGCTCTTTTGTGGCAACTGCCTTTCAAGCAATCTCAGGGTGCAGCAAGCCTAATTCTACTGGCTTTATTGCCAATTGCCTCACAAATAATCCCAGGCTGCTACGGGCTGGTTTCTTCTGGCTCTTTTGTGGCAACTGCCTTACAAGCAATGTCAGGCTGCTACAAGCCGAATTCTCCTGGCTCTTTTGTGACAACTGCCTTACAAGCAATGTCAGGCTGCTCCCAGCCGACTTCTCTTGGCTCTCTTGTGAAAACTGCCTTACAAGCAATCTCAGGCTTCTTTTGTAGCAACTGCCTTGCATGCAATCACAGCAGCAAGCACAATTCTCCTGGATTTTTGTGCCAATTTCATTACAAGCAATTCCACGCAGCTACGAGCCCGTTTCTCCTGGCTTTTTGTGAAAATTGCCTTACACGCAATCTCAGGCTTCTACGAGCCGGTTCTCCTGGTACATTTGTGAAAATTGCATTTCAAGCAATCTCAGTCTGCTACAAACTTACACCTGCTGACTCTTTTTTCCCTTACAAGCAATCTCCCGCTGTTATGGGCCAACTTCTCCAGGCCATTTGTGAAAATTGTCTTCCAAAGGTTCTCCGGCTGCTACAAGTCGATTTCTCCTGCCTCTTTTGTGCCAACTGCCTTCCAAGCAATATCAGGCTGCTACGAGCCGACTTCGCCTGGATCTTCTATGACAACTGCCTTACAAGCAATCTCAGGCTGCTACAAATCGATCTCCTTGCCCTTTTGTGGCAACTGCCTTACAGGCAATCTCAGGCTGCTACAAGACGACTACGCCTGGCCCTTTTGTGCCAACTGTTTTACACATAATCTCAGGCTGCTACAATTCGTCATCAACTGGCTCTTTTGTGAAATCTGCCTTACAAGCGATCTTAGGCAGCTACAAGCCCACTTCTGATGGCTCTTTTGTGCCAATTGCATTAAAAACAATCTCAGGCTTCTACGAGCCGCTTATCCTGGATATTTTGTGAAAATTGCCTTTCAAGCAATCTCAGGCTGCTACAAGACTACACCTGCTTGCTCTTATGTGGTAACTGCATTACAAGCAATCTCAGGCTGCCACAAGACTACTACGCCTGTCTCTTTTGAGACAACTGCCTTACAAGAAATCTCAGCTTGCTACAAATCGAAATCTCCTGGCTCATTTGTGACAACTGCCTTACAAGGAATCTCAGTCTGCAGCAAGCACAATTCTCATGGCTCTTTTTGCAAATTTCCTTACAAGCAATCCCAGGATGCTACGAGCCTATTTCACCTGGCTCTTTTTTGGCAACAGCCTTACAAGCATTCTCAGGCTGCTAAAATCGACATCTCCTGGCTCATTTGTGACAACTGCCTTACAAGCAACCCTAGGCTGATACGAGCCTATTTCAACTGGCTCTTTTGTGGCAACTGCCTTACAAGAAATACCAGGCTGCTACAAATCGATCTCCTGGCTCTTTTTTGACAACTGACTTACAAGCAATCTCAGACTGCTACAAGCTGACTACGCCTGTCTCTTTTGTGACAACTGCCTTACAAGCAATCTCAAGCTGATACAAGCCGACTAGGCCTGATTCTTTTGTGCCAATTGCCTTACAAGCAATCCCAAGCTGCTACGAGCCCACTTCTCCTGGCTTTTTGTGTAAACTGCCTTACACGAAATCTCAGGTTCTACGTGCCGGTTCTCCTGGGACACTTGTGGAAATTGCCTTACATTAATCTGAGTCCGCTACAAGCCTACACCTGCTTGCTCTTTTTTGACTACTACCTTACAAGCAATCTCCTGCTTCTATGGGTCGACTTCTCCGGGCTATTTGTGAAAACTGTCTTACAAAGGATCTCAGGCTGCTACAAGCCGATTTCTCCTGCCTCTTTTGTGCCAACTTACTTCCAAGCAATCTCATGCTGCTACGAGCCGAATACGCCTGGCTCTTTTATGATAAATGCATTACAAGCAATCGCAGGCTGCTACAAATCGATCTCCTGGCTCTTTCGTGACAACTGCCTTACAAGAAATCTCAGGCTGCTACAAGCTGACTACGCCTTTCTCTTTTGTGGCAACTGCCTTACAAGCAATCTCAGGCTGCTGCAAGCCCAATTCTCCTGGCTTTTTTTGCCAATTGCCTTACAAGTAATCCCAGGCTGCTACGAGCGTATTTCACCTGGCTCTTTTGTGGCAACTGCCTTACAAACAATCTCAGGCCTCTACAAGACGAATTCTCCTGGCTCTTTTGTGAGAATTGCCTTAAAAGCAATCTCAGGATGCTACGGGCCGACTACGCCTGGCTCTTCTATGACAAGTGGCTTACAAGCAAACTCAGGCTGCTACAAGCCGATTTCGACTGGCTCTTTTTTGGCAACTGCCTTACAAGCCATCTCAGGCTCCAGCAACCCCAACACTTTTGGCTTTTTGTGCCAATTGGCTTACAAGAAATCACAGGCACCTACGAGCCGATTTCTCCTGACTCTTTTGTGGCAACTGCTACGAGCCGACTACTTTTGGCTCTTTTGTGAAAACTACCTTACAGCAATCTCTGGCTGCAGCAATCCAAATTCTCCTGGCTTTTTGTGCCAATTGCCTTCCAAGCAATCCCAGGCGGCTACGAGCCGATTTCTCCTGATTTCTTTTGTGGCAACTGCCTTAAAAGCAATCTCAGGCTGCTACAAGACGAATTCTCCTGGCTCTTTTGTGACAACTGCCTTACAAGCAAAATCGGGATGCTACGAGCCGACTTCTCTTGGCTCTTTTGTGAAAACTGCCTTACAAGCAATCTCAGGCTGCTACAAACCCAAAACTCCTGTCACTTTTGTGAAAACTGCCTTACAAGCAATCTCAGCCTGCTACAAGGCGAATACGCCTGTCTCTTTTGTGAAACTGCCTTGCAAGCAATCTCAGGCCGCTACAAATCGACATCTCCTGTCTATTTTGTGAAAACTGCTTTACAAGCAATCTCAGGCTGCAGCAATCCCAATTCACCTGGCTTTTTGTGCCAATTGCCTTACAAGCAATCCCAGGCGGCTACGAGGCGATTTCTCCTGGCTCTTTTGTGACAACTGCCTTACAAGCAAAATCAGGATGCTACTAGCCGACTTCTCTTGTCTCTTTTGTGAAAACTGCCTTGCAAGCAAACTCAGGCCGCTACAAATCGACATCTCCTGTCCCTTTTGTGACAATTGCCTTACAAGCAATATCAGGCTGCCGCTAGCCCAATTCTCCTGACTTCTTGTGATAATTGCCTTAAAAACAATCGCAGGCGGCTGCGTGCCGATTTTTCCTGGCTCTTTTGTGGCAACTGCCTTACAAGCCATCTCAGGCAGCTATAAGCCGAATTATCCAGGCTTTTTTGTGACAACTGCCTTAGAAGCAATGTCAGGCTGCTACGAGCCGACTTCTCTTGGTTCTTTTGTGTAAACTGACTTACAAACAATATCAGGCTGCCACAAAATGACATCTCCTGTCTCTTTTGTGAAAACTGCCTTACAAGCAATCTCAGACTGCTACAAGTCGAATACGCCTGGCTCTTTTGTGAAACTGCCTGACAAGATATCACAGGCCGCTGCAAATCGACAGCTCCTGGCTCTTTTGTGACAACTGCCTTACAAGCAATCCCAGGCTGCTACGAGCCGATTTCCCCTAGCTCATTTGTTGGATCTCCCTTACAAGCATTTTCAGGCTGCAGCAATATGAATTCTCCTGGTTTTTGTGCGAATTGCCTTACAAGCAATCCCAGGCGGCTACGAGCCGATTCTCCTGGCCCTTTTGTGGCAACTGCCTTACAAGAAATCTCAGGCTGCTACAAGCAGAATTCTCCTGGCGCTTTTGTGACAACTGCCTTACAAGGAATGTCAGGCTGCTACGAGCCGACTTCTCTTGGCTCTTTTGTGAAACTGCCTTACAGGTAATATCAGTCTGCTACAAAACGACATCTCCTGTCTCTTTTGTGAAACTGCCTTACAAGCAATCTACAGGCCGCTACAAGCCGAATACGACAGGCTCTTTTGTGAAACTGACTTGCAAGCAATCTCAGGCCGCTACAAACCGAATACGCCAGGCTCTTTTGTGAAACTGCCTTGCAAGCAATCTCAAGCCGCTACAAATCGACATCTCCTGACTCTTTTGTGACAACTGCATTACAAGCAATCTCAGGCTGCCGCCAGAACAGTTCTCCTGACTTTTTGTGCCAATTGCCTTAAAAGCAATCCCAGGCGGCTACGTGCCGATTTCTCCTGGCTCTTTTGTGGTAACTGCCTTACAAGCAATCCCAGGTGGCTACGTGCCGATTTCTCCTGCCTCTTTTGTGACAACTGCGTTACAAGCAATCTCAGGCTGCAGCAATCCCAATTCTCCTAGCTTTTTTGACAATTGCCTTACTAGGAATCCCAGGCGGCTACGAGCCGATTTCTCCTGGCTCATCTGTGGCAACTGCCTTACAAGTAATCTCAGGCTGCTTCAAGCCGAATTCTCCTGGCTCTTTTGTGCAAATTGCCTTACAAGCAATCCCAGTCGTCTACGAGCCGACTTCTCTTGTCTCTTTTGTGAAAACTGCCTTAAAAGAAATCTCAGGCTGCTACAAAACGACATCTCTTGTCTCACTTTTTTAAAACTGCGTTACAAGCAATCTCAGACTGCTACAAGCCGAATGCACCTGGCTCTTTTGTGAAACTGCCTTACAAGAAATCCCAGGCGTCTACGAGCCGGCTTTTCTTGGCTCTTTTGTGAAAACAGACTTTCAAGCAATCTCAGGCCGATACAAGCCGAATATGCTTGGCTATTTTGTGAAACTGCCTTGCAAGCAATCTCAGGCCGCTACAAATCGACATCTCCTGTCTCTTTTGTGACGAGTGCCTTACAAGCAATCTCAGGCTGCCGCCAGGACAGTTCTGACTTTTTGTGCCAATTGCCTTAAAAGCAATCCCAGGCGGCTACGTGCCGATTTCTCCTGCCTCTTTTCTGGTATATGCCTTACAAGAAATCTCAGGCTGCTACATGCCGAATTCTCCTGGTTCTATTGTGACAACTGCCTTACAAGCAATCTCAGGCTGCAGCAATCCCAATTCTCCTAGTTTTTTGCCAATTGCCTTACAAGCAATCCCAGGCGGCTACGAGCCGATTTCTCCTGGCTCATTTGTGGCAACTGCCTTACAAGCAATCTCAGGCTTCTGCAAGCCGAATTGTCCTGGCTCTTTTGTGCAAATTGCCTTACAAGCAATCCCAGGCTGCCACAAATCGACATCTCCTGTCTCTATTTTTAAAAATGCCTTACAAGCAATCTCAGCCTGCTAAAAGCCGAATACGCCTGGCTCTTTTGTGAAACTGCCTTACAAGCAATCACAGGCCGTTACAAATCGACATATCCTTGCTCTTTTGTGACAACTGCCTTACAACCAATTTCAGGCTTCCGCTTGTCTAATTCTCCTAAATTTTTGTGCCAATTGCCTTACACGCAATCCCAGGCTGCTACGAAGCGATTTCTCCCGTTTCATTTGTGGCATCTGCCTTACAAGCATTCTCAGGCTGCAGCAATATGAATTCTCCTGGCTTTTTGTGCGAATTGCCTTACAAGCAATCCCAGGCGGCTACGAGCCGATTTCTCCTGGCGCTGTTGTGACAACTGCCTTACAAGCTATGTCAGGCTGCTACGAGCCGACTTCTCTTGGCTCTTTTGTGAAAACTGCCTTACAAGTAATATCAGGCTGCTACAAAACGACATCTCCTGTCTCTTTTGTGAAACTGCCTTACAAGCAATCTCAAGCCGCTAGAAGGCGAATACGCCTGGCTCTTTTGTGAAACTGCCTAGCAAGCAATCTCAGGCAGCTATAAATCGACATCTCCTGCCTCTTTTGTGACAACAGCATTACAAGCAATCTCAGGCTGCCGCCAGGAAAGTTCTCCTGACTTTTTGTGCCAATCGCCTTAAAAGAAATCCCAGGCGGCTACATGCCGATTTCTCCTGGTTCTATTGTAACAACTGCCTTACAAGCAATCTCAGGCTGCAGCAATCCCAATTCCCTAGCTTTTTGTGCCAATTGCCTTACAAGCAATCCCAGGCGGCTACGAGCCGATTTCTCCTGGCCCTTTTGTGGCAACTGCCTTACAAGGAATCTCAGGCTGCTGCAAGCCGAATTCTCCTGGCTGTTTTGTGACAACTGCCTTACAAGCAATGTCAGGCTGCTACGAGCCGACTTCCCTTGGCTCTTTTGTGAAAACTGCCTTACAAGTAATATCAGGCCGCTACAAATCGACATCTGCCACTTTTTTTAAAAACTGCCTTACAATCAATCTCAGCCTGCTACAAACCGAATACGCCTGGCTCTTTTGTGACAACTGCCTTACAAGCAATCTCAAGCCGCTACAAATCGACATATCCTGGCTCTTTTGTGACAACTGCCTTACAAGCAATCGCAGGCTGCCGCTAGCCCAATTCTCCTGACTTTTTGTGCCAATTGCCTTACATGCAATCCCGGGCTGCTGCGAAGCGATTTGTACTTGCTAAATTTTGGCATCTGCTTTGCAAGCATTCTCAGGCTGCAGCAATATGAATTCTCCTGGCTTTTTATGCGAATTGCCTTACAAGCAATCCCAGACGGCTACGAGCCGATTTCTCCTGGCTGATTTTTGTCAACTGCCTTACAAGCAATCTCAGGCTGCTACATGCCGAATTCTCCTGGTTCTATTGTGACAACTGCCTTACAAGCAATCTCAGGCTGCAGCAATCCCAATTCTCCTAGTTTTTTTGCCAATTGCCTTACAAGCAATCCCAGGCGGCTACGAGCCGATTTCTCCTGGCTCATTTGTGGCAACTGCCTTACAAGCAATCTCAGGCTGCTGCAAGCCGAATTGTCCTTGCTCTTTTGTGCAAATTGCCTTACACGCAATCCCAGGCGCCTACGAGCCGACTTCTCTTGTCTCTTTTATGAAAACTGCCTTAAAAGCAATCTCAGGCTGCTACAAAACGACATCTGCTGTCTCTATTTTTAAAAATGCCTTACAAGCAATCTCAGCCTGCTAAAAGCCGAATACGCCTGGCTCTTTTGTGAAACTGCCTTACAAGCAATCTCAGGCCGTTACAAATCGACATATCCTTGCTCTTTTGTGACAACTGCCTTAGAAGCAATTTCAGGCTTCCGCTAGTCTAATTCTCCTAAATGTTTGTGCCAATTGACTTACACGCAATCCCAGGCTGCTACAAAGCGATTTCTCCAGTTTCATTTGTGGCATCTGCCTTATAAGCATTCTCAGGCTGCAGCAATATGAATTCTCCTGGCTTTTTGTGCGAATTGCCTTACAAGCAATCCCAGGCGGCTACGAGCCGATTTCTCCTGGCGCTTTTGTGACAACTGCCTTACAAGCAATCTCAGGCCGCTACAAATCGACATATCGGTGCTCTTTTGTGAGAAGCCGAATTCTCCTGGCGCTTTTGTGACAACTGCCTTACAAGCAATGTCAGGCTGCTACGAGCCGATTTCGCTCGGCTCGTTTGTGAAAACTGCCTTACAAGTAATATCAGGCTGCTACAAAACGATATCTCTTGTCTCTTTTGTGAAACTGACTTACAAGCAATCTCAGGCCGCTACAAGCCGAATACGCCTGGCTCTTTTGTGAAACTGCCTTACAAGCAATCTCAGGCCGCTACAAATCGATATATCCTGGTTCTATTGTGGCAACTGCGTTACAAATAATCTCAGGCTGCAGCAATCCCATTTCCCCTGGCTTTTTGTGCCAATTGCCTTACAAGCAATCCCAGGCAGCTACGAGCCGATTTCTCCTGGCTCATTTGTGGCAACTGCCTTACAAGCAATCTCAGGCTGCTGCAAGCCGAATTCTCCTGGCTCTTTTGTGCAAATTGCCTTACAAGCAATCCCAGGCGTCTACGAGTCGACTTCTCTTGGCTCTTTTGTGAAAACTGCCTTACAAGTAATATCAGGCTGTTACAAAACGATACCACCTGTCTCTTTGGTGAAACTGCCTTACATGCAGACCCAGAAAGTCCCACGCAGACGACCCCCACTACCAGAAAGTCCCACGCAGACGACCCCTCACCCAGGAGACAGTCACAGAAAGTCCAACGCAGACAACCCCCCAATCCCAGAAAGTCCCACGCAGACGACCACTCACCCAGGAGACAGCCCCAGAAAGTCCCACGCAGACGACCCCCCACCCAGGAGACAGTCGCAGAAAGTCCCACGCAGACGACCCCCAGTCCCAGAATGTCCCACGCAGACGATCCCCCACCCAGGAGACAGTCCCAGAAAGTACCACGCAGACGACCCCAGTCCCAGAATGTCCCACGCAGACGACCCCAATCCAGGAAACAGTCCCAGAAAGTCCAACGCAGACGACCCCCAGTCCCAGAATGTCCCACGAAGACGACCCCCCACCCAGGAGACTGTCCCAGAAAGTCCCACGGAGAAGACCCCCAGTCCCAGAAATCCCACGCAGACGACAACAAGTCCCACAAAGTCACACGCAGACGTCCCCCACCCAGGTGGCAGTCCCAGAAAGTCCCACGCAGACGACCTCCAGTCCCAGAAAGTCCCACGCAGACGACCTCCAGTCCCAGAAAGTCCCACGCAGACGACCACTCACCCAGGAGACAGTCCCAGAAAGTCCCACGCAGACGACAACAAGTCCCACAAAGTCACACGCAGACGTCCCCCACCCAGGTGGCAGTCCCAGAAAGTCCCACGCAGACGACCTCCAGTCCCAGAAAGTCCCACGCAGACGACCTCCAGTCCCAGAAAGTCCCACGCAGACGACCACTCACCCAGGAGACGATACCCATTCCCAGAAAGTCCCACGCAGAAGACCCCAACCCAGGAGACAGTCCCAGAAAGTCCCACGCAGACGACCCCCCAGTCCCACAAAATCCCAGGCAGACGACCCCCACCCAGGAGACAGTCCCAGAAAGTCCCACGCAGACGACCACTCACCCAGGAGACAGCCCCAGAAAGTCCCACGCAGACGACCCCCCACCCAGGAGACAGTCGCAGAAAGTCCCACGCAGACGACCCCCAGTCCCAGAATGTCCCACGCAGACGATCCCCCACCCAGGAGACAGTCCCAGAAAGTACCACGCAGACGACCCCAGTCCCAGAATGTCCCACGCAGACGACCCCAATCCAGGAAACAGTCCCAGAAAGTCCAACGCAGACGACCCCCAGTCCCAGAATGTCCCACGAAGACGACCCCCCACCCAGGAGACTGTCCCAGAAAGTCCCACGGAGAAGACCCCCAGTCCCAGAAATCCCACGCAGACGACAACAAGTCCCACAAAGTCACACGCAGACGTCCCCCACCCAGGTGGCAGTCCCAGAAAGTCCCACGCAGACGACCTCCAGTCCCAGAAAGTCCCACGCAGACGACCTCCAGTCCCAGAAAGTCCCACGCAGACGACCACTCACCCAGGAGACAGTCCCAGAAAGTCCCACGCAGACGACAACAAGTCCCACAAAGTCACACGCAGACGTCCCCCACCCAGGTGGCAGTCCCAGAAAGTCCCACGCAGACGACCTCCAGTCCCAGAAAGTCCCACGCAGACGACCTCCAGTCCCAGAAAGTCCCACGCAGACGACCACTCACCCAGGAGACGATACCCATTCCCAGAAAGTCCCACGCAGAAGACCCCAACCCAGGAGACAGTCCCAGAAAGTCCCACGCAGACGACCCCCCAGTCCCACAAAATCCCAGGCAGACGACCCCCACCCAGGAGACAGTCCCAGAAAGTCCCACGCAGACGACCACTCACCCAGGAGACAGCCCCAGAAAGTCCCACGCAGACGACCCCCCACCCAGGAGACAGTCGCAGAAAGTCCCACGCAGACGACCCCCAGTCCCAGAATGTCCCACGCAGACGATCCCCCACCCAGGAGACAGTCCCAGAAAGTCCCACGCAGACGACCACTCACCCAGGAGACAGCCCCAGAAAGTCCCACGCAGACGACCCCAATCCAGGAAACAGTCCCAGAAAGTCCAACGCAGACGACCCCCAGTCCCAGAATGTCCCACGAAGACGACCCCCCACCCAGGAGACTGTCCCAGAAAGTCCCACGGAGAAGACCCCCAGTCCCAGAAATCCCACGCAGACGACAACAAGTCCCACAAAGTCACACGCAGACGTCCCCCACCCAGGTGGCAGTCCCAGAAAGTCCCACGCAGACGACCTCCAGTCCCAGAAAGTCCCACGCAGACGACCACCAGTCCCAGAATGTCCCACGCAGACGACCACTCACCCAGGAGACAGTCCCAGAAAGTCCCACGCAGACGACAACAAGTCCCACAAAGTCACACGCAGACGTCCCCCACCCAGGTGGCAGTCCCAGAAAGTCCCACGCAGACGACCTCCAGTCCCAGAAAGTCCCACGCAGACGACCTCCAGTCCCAGAAAGTCCCACGCAGACGACCACTCACCCAGGAGACGATACCCATTCCCAGAAAGTCCCACGCAGAAGACCCCAACCCAGGAGACAGTCCCAGAAAGTCCCACGCAGACGACCCCCCAGTCCCACAAAATCCCAGGCAGACGACCCCCACCCAGGAGACAGTCCCAGAAAGTCCCACGGAGACAACCCCCAGTCCCAGAAAGTCCCACGGAGACGACCCGCCACCCAGGAGACAGTCCCAGAAAGTCCCACGCAGACGACCCCAAGTCCCACAAAGTCACAGGCAGACGAACCCCCACCCAGGTGGCAGTCCCAGAAAGTCCCACGCAGAAGACCTCCAGTGCCAAAAAGTCCCACGCAGACGAACCCTCACCCAGGAGCCTGTCCCAGAAAGTACCACGCAGACGATCCCCAGTCCCAGAAAGTCCCACGCAGACGACCCCAAACCAGGAGACAGTCCCAGAAAGTCCCACGAAGACGACCCCCCAGTCCCAGAAAGTCCCACGCAGACGACCCCCCAGTCCCAGATCGTCTGCGTGGGACTTTCTGGGACTGTGGGTCGTCTGAGTGGGACATTCTTGGACTGGGGGTCGTCTGCGTGGGACTTTCTTGGACTGGAGGTCGTCTGCGTGGGACTTTCTGGGACGGACTACTGTGTGGGGGGTCGCCTGCGTGGGACTTTCTGGGACTGGGGGTCGTCTCCGTGGGACTTTCTGGGACTGTCTCCTGAGTGGGGGTCGTCTGCGTGGGACTTTCTGGGACTGGGGGGTCGTCTGCGTGGGTTCTTTCTGGGACTGTCTCCTGGGTGGGGGGTCGTCTGATTGGGACTTTCTGGGAGTGACTACTGTTTGGGGGGTCGTCTGCGTGGGACTTTCTTGGACTGGGGTTCGTCTGCGTGCGACTTTCTGGGACTGTCTCCTGGGTTGGGGTTCGTCTGCGTGGGACTTCTGGGAGTGTGGGTCGTTTCGTGGGACATTCTAGGACTGGGTTCGTCTGCGTGGGACTTTGTGAGACTGGCACCTGGGTGAGGGGTCGTCTGCGTGGGACTTTCTGGGGCTGTCTCCTGGGTGGGTGTCGTCTGCGTGGGACTTTCTGGGACTTGGGGTCGTCTGCGTTGGACTTTCTGGGACTGTCTCCTGGGTGAGGGGTCGTCTACGTGGGACTTTCTGGGACTGGGGGTCGTCTCCGTGGGACTTTCTGGGTCTGTCTCCTGGTGGTCGTCTGCGTGGGACATTGTGGGACTGGGGTCGTCTGCATGGGACTTTCTGGGACTGGGGGTCGTCTGCGTGGGATATTCTTTGACAGTCTCCTGGGTGGGGGTTCGTCTACGTGGGACTTTCTGGGACTTGGGGTCGTCTGCGTGGGACTTTCTGGGACTTGGGGTCGTCTCCGTGGGACTTTCTGGGACTGTCTCCTTGGTGGGGGGTCGTCTGCGTGGAACTTTCTGGGACTGGGGGTCGTCTGCGTGGGACTTTCTGGGACTGTGGGTCGTCTGCGTGGGACTTTCTGGGAATGTCTCCTTGGTTGTGGTCTTCTGCATGGGACTTTCTGGGACTGGGGATCGTCTGCGTGGGACTTTCTGGGAATGTCTCCTGGGTGAGGGGTCGTCTGCGTGGGACTTTCTGGGACTGTCTCCTGGGTGAGAGGTCGTCTGCGTGGGACTTTCTGGGACTGGAGCTCGTCTGCGTGGGACTTTCTGGGACTGCCACCTGGGTGGGGGGTCGTCTGCGTGGGACTTTGTGGGATTTGGTGTCGTCTACGTGGGATTTCTGGGACTGGGGGTCGTCTCCGTGGGACTTTCTGGGACTGTCCCCTGGGTGGGGGGTCGTCTGCGTGGGACATTCTGGGACTGGGTGTCTTCTGCGTGGGACTTTCTGGGACTGTCTTCTGGGTGGGGGGTCGTCTGCGTGGGATTTCTGGGACTGGGGGTCGTCTGCGTGGTACTTTCTGGGACTGGCTCCTGGGTGAGGGGTCGTCTGCGTGGGACTTTCTGGGACTGGGGGTCGTCTCCGTGGGACTTTCTGGGTCTGTCCCATGGGTGGGGGGTCGTCTGCGTGGGACATTCTGGGACTGGGGGTCGTCTGCGTGGGACTTTCTGAGACTGTCTCATGGGTGGGGGGTCGTCTGCCTGGGATTTTCTGGGGCTGTCTCCTGGGTGAGGGGTCGTCTGCGTGGGACTTTCTGGGACTAGAGGGTCGTCTGCGTTGGACTTTCTGGGACTGTCTATTGCGTGAGGGGTCGTCTACGTGGGACTTTCTGGGAATGGGGGTCGTCTCCGTGGGACTTTCTTGGTCTGTCTCCCGGGTGGGGGTCGTCTGCGTGGAACATTGTGGGACTGGGGTCGTCTGCGTGGGACTTTCTGTGACTGGGGGTCGTCTGCGTGGGATATTTTTTGACAGTCTCCTGGGTGGGGGGTCGTCTACGTGGGACTTTCTGGGACTTGGTGTCGTCTGCGTGGGACTTTCTGGGACTGGGGGTCGTCTTCGTGGGACTTTCTGGGACTGTCTCCTTGGTGGGGGGTCGTCTGCATGGGACTTTCTGGGACTGGGGGTCGTCTGCGTGGGACTTTCTGGGACTGTCTCCTGGGTGAGGCGTCGTCTGCATGGGACTTTCTAGGACTGACTACTGTGTGGGGGGTCTTCTGCGTGGGACTTTCTGGGAGTGGGGGTCGTCTCCGTGGGACTTTCTGGGACTGTCTCCTGGGTGGGGGTCGTCTGCGTGGGACTTTCTGGGACTGGGGGGTCGTCTGCGTTGGACTTTCTGGGACTGTCTCCTGGGTTGGGGTCGTCTGCGTGGGACTTTCTGGGACTGGGGATCGTCTGCGTGGTACATTCTGGGACAGGCTCCTGGGTGAGGGGTCGTCTGCGTGGGACTTTCTGGCACTGGAGTTCGTCTGCGTGGGACTTTCTGGGACTGCCACCTGGGTGGGGGGTCGTCTGCCTGGGACTTTGTGGGACTTGGGGTCGTCTGCGTTGGACTTTCTGGGACTGGGGGTCGTCTCCGTGGGACTTTCTGGGACTTGGGGTCGTCTGCGTGGGATATTCTTTTACAGTCTCCTGGGTGGGGGGGTCGTCTACGTGGGACTTTCTTGGACTTGGGGTCGTCTGCGTGGGACTTTCAGGGACTGGGGGTCGTCTCCGTGGGACTTTCTGGGACTGTCTCCTTGGTGGGGGGTCGTCTGCGTGGGACTTTCTGGGACTGGGGGTCGTCTGCGTGGTACTTTCTGGGACTGGGTCCTGGGTGAGGGGTCGTCTGCGTGGGACTTTCTGGGACTGGAGGTCGTCTGCCTGGGACTTTCTGGGACTGCCACCTGGGTGGGGGTTCGTCTGCGTGGGATTTTGTGGGACTTGGGGTCGTCGGCGCCGGACTTTCTGGGACAGGGGGTCGTCTCCGTGGGACTTTCTGGGACTGTCTCCTGGGTGGGGTGTCGTCTGCGTGGGACATTCTGGGACTGGGGGTCGTCTGCGTGGGACTTTCATGGACTGTCTCCTGGGTGGGGGGTCGTCTGCGTGGGATTTTTTTGGGCTGTCTCCTGGGTGTGGGGTCGTCTGAAGCCGGACTTTCTGGGACTCGGGGTCGTCTCCGTGGGACTTTCTGGGACTGTCTCCTGGGTGGCGGGTCGTCTGCATGGGACTTTCTGGGACTGGGGGTCGTCTCCGTGTGACTTTCTGGGACTGTCTCCTGGGTGGGGGTCGTCTGCGTGGGACTTTCTGGGACTGGGGGGTCGTCTGCGTGGGACATTCTCGGACTGTCTCCTTGGTTGGGGTCTTCTGCGTGGGACTTTCTGGGACTGGGGATCGTCTTCGTGGGACTTTCTGGGACTGTCTCCTTGGTTGGGGTCTTCTGCATGGGACTTTCTGGGACCGGGGATCGTCTGCGTGGGACTTTCTGGGACTGTCTCCTGGGTGGCGGGTCTTCTGCGTGGGACTTTCTGGGACTGGGGGTCGTCTCCGTGGGACTTTCTGGGACTGTCTCCTGGGTGGGTGTCGTCTGCGTGTGACATTCTGGGACTGGGGGGTCGTCTGCTTGGGACTTTCTGGGACTGTCTCCTTGGTTGGGGTCTTCTGCATGGGACTTTCTGGGACCGGGGATCGTCTGCGTGGGACTTTCTGGGAATGTCTCCTGGGTGAGGGGTCGTCTGCGTGGGACTTTCTGGGACTGTCTCCTGGGTGAGGGGTCGTCTGCGTGGGACTTTCTGGGACTGGAGGTCGTCTGCGTGGGACTTTCTGGGACTGCCACCTGGGTGGGGTTCGTCGGCGTGGGACTTTGTGGGACTTGGTGTCGTCTGCGTGGGATTTCTGGGACTGGGGGTCGTCTGCGTGGGACTTTCTGGGAATGTCTCCTGGGTGAGGGGTCGTCTGCGTGGGACTTTCTGGGTTTGGGTGTCTTCTGCGTGGGACTTTCTGGGACTGTCTCCTGGGTGGGGGGTCGTCTGCGTGGGATTTCTGGGACTGGGGGTAGTCTGCGTGGTACTTTCTGGGACTGGCTCCTGGGTGAGGGGTCGTCTGCGTGGGACTTTCTGGGAGTGGAGGTCGTCTGCGTGGGACTTTCTGGGACTGTCTCCTTGGTTGGGGTCGTGTGCGTGGGACTTTCTGGGACTGGGGATCGTCTCCGTGGGACATTCTGGGACTGGGGGTCGTCTCCGTTGGACTTTCTGGGACTGACTTCTGGATGGGGGGTCCTCTGTTTGGGACTTTCTGGAACTGTGTGGTCGTCTGCGTGGGACTTTCTGGGACTGTCTCCTTGGTTGGGGTCGTCTGCGTTGGACTTTCTGGGTCTGGAGATCGTCTGCGTGGGACTTTCTGGGACTGTCTCCTGGGTGAGGGTTCGTCTACGTGGGTCTTTCTGGGACTGGAGGTGGTCTGCGTGGGACTTTCTGGGACTGCCACCTGGGTGGGGTGTCGTCTGTGTGGGACTTTGTGGGACATGGGGTCTTCTGCGTGTGACTTTCTGGGACTGGGGGTCGTCTGCGTGGGACTTTCTGAGACTGTCTCTTGGGTGGGGGGTCGTCTGCGTGCCACTTTCTGGGACTGGGGGTCGTCTGCGTGGGACTTTCTGGGACTGTCTCCTGGATGGGAGGTCGTCTGCGTGACAATTTCTGGGATTGGGGGTCGTCTGCGTTGGACTTTCTGGTTCTGTCTCCTGGGTGAGGCGTCGTCTGCATGGGATTTTCTGGGACTGACTACTGTGTGGGGGGTCGTCTTCGTGGGAATTTCTGGGAGTGGGGGTCGTCTCCGTGGGACTTTCTTGGACTGTCTCCTGGGTGGGGGTCGTCTGCGTGGGAATTTCTGGGACTGGGGGGTCGTCTGCGTTGGACTTTCTGGGACTGTCTCCTGGGTTGGGGTCGTCTGCGTGGGACTTTCTGGGACTGGGGATCGTCTGCGTGGTACTTTCTGCGACTGGCTCCTGGGTGAGGGGTCGTCTGCGTGGGATTTTCTGACACTGGAGGTCGTCTGCGTGGGACTTTCTGGGACTGCCACCTGGGTGGGGGGTCGTCTGCCTGGGACTTTGTGGGACTTGGGGTCGTCTGCGTTGGACTTTCTGGGACTGGGGGTCGTCTCCGTGGGACTTTCTGGGACTGTCTCCTGGGTGGGGGCTCTTCTGCGTGGGACATTCTGGGACTGGAGGTCGTCTGCGTGGGACTTTCTGGGACTGCCACCTGGGTGGGGGGTCGTCTGCGTGGGACTTTGTGGGACTTGTTGTCGTCTCCGTGGGACTTTCTGGGACTGTCTCCTGGGTGGGGGGTCGTCTGCGTGGGACATTCTGGGACTGGGGGTCGTCTTCGTTGGACTTTCTGGGACTGTCTCCTGGGTTGGGGTCGTCTGCGTGGGACATTTTGGGACTGGGGGTCGTCTGCGTGGTACTTTCTGGGACTGGCTCCTGGGTGAGGGGTCGTCTGCGTGGGACTTTCTGGGACTGGAGGTCGTCTGCGTGGAACTTTCTGTGACTGTCTCCTGGGTGGGAGTTCGTCTGCGTGAGAATTTTTGGGACTGTCCCCTGGGTGGGGGTCGTCTGCGTGGGACTTTCTGGGACTGGGGGTCGTCTGCGTTGGACTTTCTGGTTCTGTCTTTTGGGTGAGGCGTCGTCTGCATGGGACTTTCTGGGACTGACTACTGTGTGGGGGGTCTTCTGCGTGGGACATTCTGGGAGTGGGGGTCGTCTGCGTGTGACTTTCTGGGACTTGGGGTCGTCTGCGTGGGACTTTCTGGGACTGGGGGTCGTCTCCGTGGGACTTTCTGGGACTGTCTCCTTGGTGGGGGGTCGTCTGCGTTGGACTTTCTGGGACTGGGGGTCGTCTGCGTGGGACTTTCTGTGACTGTCTCCTGGGTGGCGGGTCGTCTGCGTGGGAGTTTCTGGGACTGGGGGTCGTCTCCGTGGGACTTTCTGGGACTGTCTCCTTGGTTGGGGTCGTCTGCGTGGGACATTCTGGGACTGGGGGTCGTCTGCGTGGTACTTTCTGGGACTGGGTCCTGGGTGAGGGGTCGTCTGCGTGCGACTTTCTGGGACTGGAGGTCGTCTGCCTGGGACTTTCTGGGACTGCCACCTGGGTGGGGGGTCGTCTGCGTGGGATTTTGTGGGACTTGGGGTCGTCGGCGCCGGACTTTCTGGGACTGGGGGTCGTCTCCGTGGGACTTTCTGGGACTGTCTCCTGGGTGGGGGGTCGTCTGCGTGGGACATTCTGGGACTGGGGGTCGTCTGCGTGGGACTTTCATGGACTGTCTCCTGGGTGGGGGGTCGTCTGCGTGGGATTTTTTTGGGCTGTCTCCTGGGTGTGGGGTCGTCTGAAGCCGGACTTTCTGGGACTCGGGGTCGTCTCCGTGGGACTTTCTGGGACTGTCTCCTGGGTGGCGGGTCGTCTGCATGGGATTTCTGGGACTGGGGGTCGTCTCCGTGGGACTTTCTGGGACTGGCTCCTGGGTGGGGGTCGTCTGCGTGGGACTTTGTGGGACTTGTTGTCGTCTCCGTGGGACTTTCTGGGACTGTCTCCTGGGTGGGGGGTCGTCTGCGTCGGACATTCTGGGACTGGGGGTCGTCTTCGTTGGACTTTCTGGGACTGTCTCCTGGGTTGGGGTCGTCTGCGTGGGACATTTTGGGACTGGGGGTCGTCTGCGTGGTACTTTCTGGGACTGGCTCCTGGGTGAGGGGTCGTCTGCGTGGGACTTTCTGGGACTGGAGGTCGTCTGCGTGGAACTTTCTGGGACTGTCTCCTGGGTGGAGTTCGTCTGCGTGAGAATTTCTGGGACTGTCCCCTGGGTGGGGGTCGTCTGCGTGGGACTTTCTGGGACTGGGGGTCGTCTGCGTTGGACTTTCTGGTTCTGTCTTTTGGGTGAGGCGTCGTCTGCATGGGACTTTCTGGGACTGACTACTGTGTGGGGGGTCTTCTGCGTGGGACATTCTGGGAGTGGGGGTCGTCTGCGTGTGACTTTCTGGGACTTGGGGTCGTCTGCGTGGGACTTTCTGGGACTGACTACTGTGTGGGGGGTCTTCTGCGTGGGACATTCTGGGAGTGGGGGTCGTCTGCGTGTGACTTTCTGGGACTTGGGGTCGTCTGCGTGGGACTTTCTGGGACTGGGGGTCGTCCCCGTGGGACTTTCTGGGACTGTCTCCTTGGTGGGGGGTCGTCTGCGTGGGACTTTCTGGGACTGGGGGTCGTCTGCGTGGGACTTTCTGTGACTGTCTCCTGGGTGGCGGGTCGTCTGCGTGGGACTTTCTGGGACTGGGGGTCGTCTCCGTGGGACTTTCTGGGACTGTCTCCTTGGTTGGGGTCGTCTGCGTGGGACATTCTGGGACTGGGGGTCGTCTGCGTGGTACTTTCTGGGACTGGGTCCTGGGTGAGTGGTCGTCTGCGTGGGAATTTCTGGGACTGGAGGTCGTCTGCCTGGGACTTTCTGGGACTGCCAGCTGGGTGGGGGGTCGTCTGCGTGGGACATTGTGGGACTGGGGTCGTCTGCGTGGGACTTTCTGGGACTGGGGGTCGTCTCCGTGGGACTTTCTGGGACTGTTTCCTTGGTTGGGGTCGTCTGCGTGGGACATTCTGGGACTGGGGGTCGTCTGCGTGGTACTTTCTGGGACTGGGTCCTGGGTGAGGGGTCGTCTGCGTGGGACTTTCTGGGAGTGGGGGTCGTCTCCGTGGGACTTTCTGGGACTGTCTCCTGGGTGGGGGTCGTCTGCGTGGGACTTTCTGGGACTGGGGGGTCGTCTGCGTTGGACTTTCTGTGACTGTCTCCTGGGTTGGGGTCGTCTGCGTGGGACTTTCTGGGACTGGGGATCGTCTGCGTGGTACTTTCTGGGACTGGCTCCTGGGTGAGGGGTCGTCTGCGTGGGACTATCTGGGAATGGGGATCGTCTGCGTGGGACTTTCTGGGACTGTCTCCTGGGTGAGGGGTCGTCTGCGTGGGACTTTCTGGGACTGTCTCCTGGGTGAGGGGTCGTCTGTGTGGGACTTTCTGCGAGTGGAGGTCGTCTGCGTGGGACTTTCTGGGACTGCCACCTGGGTGGGGGGTCTTCTGCGTGGGACTTTCTGGGAATGGGGATCGTCTGCGTGGGACTTTCTGGGACTGTCTCCTGGGTGAGGGGTCGTCTGCGTGGGACATTCTGGGACTGTCTCCTGGGTGAGGGGTCGTCTGCGTGGGACTTTCTGGGACTGGAGGTCGTCTGCGTGGGACTTTCTGGGACTGCCAACTGGGTGGGGGGTCGTGCGCGTGGGACTTTGTGGGACTTGTTGTCGTCTACGTGGGACTTTCTGGGACTGTCTCCTGGGTGGGTGGTCGTCTGCGTGGGACATTCTGGGACTGGGGGTCGTCTGCGTTGGACTTTCTGGGACTGTCTCCTGGGTTGGGGTCGTCTGCGTGGGACATTCTGGGACTGGGGGTCGTCTGCGTGGTACTTTCTGGGACTGGCTCCTGGGTGAGGGGTCGTCTGCGTGTGACTTTCTGGGACTGGAGGTCGTCTGCGTGGGACTTTCTGGGACTGCCACCTGGGTGGGGGGTCGTCTGCGTGGGACTTTGTGGGACTTGGGGTCGTCGGCGCCGGACTTTGTGGGACTGGGGGTCGTCTCCGTGGGACTTTCTGGGACTGTCTCCTGGGTGGGGGGTCGTCTGCGTGGGACATTCTGGGACTGGGGGTCGTCTGCGTGGGACTTTCTGGGACTGTCTCCTGGTTGGGGGGTCGTCTGCGTGGGATTTTTTTGGGCTGTCTCCCGGGTGTGGGGTCGTCTGAGGCCGGACTTTCTGGGATTCGGGGTCGTCCCCGTGGGACTTTCTGGGACTGTCTCCTGGGTGGCGGGTCGTCTGCATGGGACTTTCTGTGAGTGGGGGTCGTCTCCGTGGGACTTTCTGGGACTGGCTCCTGGGTGAGGGGTCGTCTGCGTGGGACTTTCTGGGACTGGAGGTCGTCTGCGTGGAACTTTCTGGGACTGTCTCCTGGGTGGGAGTTCGTCTGCGTGAGAATTTCTGGGACTGTCCCCTGGGTGGGGGTCGTCTGCGTGGGACTTTCTGGGACTGGGGGGTCGTCTGCGTGGGACATTCTGGGACTGTCTCCTTGGTTGGGGTCTTCTGCGTGGGACTTTCTGGGACTGGGGATCGTCTGCGTGGGACTTTCTGGGACTGTCTCCTGGGTGGGGGGTCGTCTGCGTGGGATTTTCTGGGGCTGTCTCCTTGGTGAGGGGACGTCTGCGTGGGACTTTCTGGGACTAGTGGGTCGTCTGCGTTGGACTTTCTGGGACTGTCTCCTGGGTGAGAGGTCGTCTACGTGGTACTTTCTGGGACAAGGGGTCGTCTCCGTGGGACTTTCTGTGTCTGTCTCCTGGGTGGTGGTCGTCTGCGTGGGACATTGTGGGACTGGGGTCGTCTGCGTGGGACTTTCTGGGACTGGGGGTCGTCTGCTTGGGATATTCTTTGACTGTCTCCTGGGTGGGGGGTCGTCTACGTGGGACATTCTGGGACTGGGGGTCGTCTTCGTGGTACTTTCTGGGACTGGCTCCTGGGTGAGGGGTCGTCTGCGTGGGACTTTCTGGGACTGGAGGTCGTCTTCGTGGGACTTTCTGGGACTGTCTCCTGGGTGGGAGGTCGTCTGCGTGAGAATTTCTGTGACTGTCTCCTGGGTGGGGGTCGTCTGCTTGGGATTTCTGGGACTGGGGGTCGTCTGCGTTGGACTTACTGGTTCTGTCTCCTGGGTGAGGCGTCGTCTGCATGGGACTTTCTGGGACTGACTACTGTGTGGGGGGTCTTCTGCGTGGGACATTCTGGGAGTGGGGGTCGTCTCCGTGGGATTTTCTGGGACTTGGGGTCGTCTGCGTGGGACTTTCTGGGACTGGGGGTCGTCTCCGTGGGACTTTCTGGGACTGTCTCCTTTGTGGGGGGTCGTCTGCGTGGGAATTTCTGGGACTGTCTCCTGGGTGGCGGGTCGTCTGCGTGGGACTTTCTGGGACTGGGGGTCGTCTCCGTGGGACTTTCTGGGACTGTCTCCTTGGTTGGGGTCTTCTGCGTGGGACTTTCTGGGAATGGGGATCGTCTGCGCGGGACTTTCTGGGACTGTCTCCTGGGTGAGGGGTCGTCTGCGTGGGACATTCTGGGACTGTCTCCTGGGTGAGGGGTCGTCTGCGTGGGACTTTCTGGGACTGGAGGTCGTCTGCGTGGGACTTTCTGGGACTGCCACCTGGGTGGGGGGTCGTCTGCGTGGGATTTGTGGGACTTGTTGTCGTCTGCGTGGGACTTTCTGGGACTGTCTCCTGGGTGGCGGGTCGTCTGCGTGGGACTTTCTGGGACTGGGGGTCGTCTCCGTGGGACTTTCTGGGACTGTCTCCTTGGTTGGGGTCATCTGCGTGGGACTTTCTGGGAATGGGGATCGTCTGCGTGGTACTTTCTGGGACTGTCTCCTGGGTGAGGGGTCGTTTGCGTGGGACATTCTGGGACTGTCTCCTGGGTGAGGGGTCGTCTGCGTGGGACTTTCTGGGACGGGAGGTCGTCTGCGTGGGACTTTCTGGGACTGCCACCTGGGTGGGGGGTCGTCTGCGTGGGACTTTGTGGGACTTGTTGTCGTCTACGTGGGACTTTCTGGGATTGTCTTTTGGGTGGGGGGTCGTCTGCGTGGGACATTCTGGGACTGGGGGTCGTCTGCGTGGTACTTTCTGGGACTGGCTCCTGGGTGAGGGGTCGTCTGCGTGGGACTTTCTGGGACTGGAGGTCGTCTGCGTGGGACTTTCTGGGACTGCCACCTGGGTGGGGGGTCGTCTGCGTGGGACTTTCTGGGACTTGGGGTCGTCGGCGCCGGACTTTCTGGGACTGGGGGTCGTCTCCGTGGGACTTTCTGGGACTGTCTCCTGGGTGTGGGGTCGTCTGCGTGGGACATTCTGGGACTGGGGGTCGTCTGCGTGGGACTTTCTGGGACTGTCTCCTGGGTGGCGGGTCGTCTGCATGGGACTTTCTGTGACTGGGGGTCGTCTCCGTGGGACTTTCTGGGACTGTCTCCTGGGTGGGGGTCGTCTGCGTGGGACTTTCTGGGACTGGGGGGGCGTCTGCGTGGGACATTCTGGGACTGTCTCCTTGGTTGGGGTCTTCTGCGTGGGACTTTCTGGGACTGGGGATCGTCTGCGTGGGACTTTCTGAGACTGTCTCCTGGGTGGGGGGTCGTCTGCGTGGGATTTTCTGGGGCTGTCTCCTGGGTGAGGGGTCGTCTGCGTGGGACTTTCTGGGACTAGTGGGTCGTCTGCGTTGGACTTTCTGGGACTGTCTTCTGGGTGATAGGTCTTCTACGTGGGACTTTCTGGGACAGAGGGTCGTCTCCGTGGGACTTTCTGGGTCTGTCTCCTGGGTGGTGGTCGTCTGCGTGGGACATTGTGGGACTGGGGTCGTCTGCGTGGGACTTACTGGGACTGGGGGTCGTCTGCTTGGGATATTCTTTGACAGTCTCCTGGGTGGGGGGTCGTCTACGTGGGACTTTCTGGGACTTGGGGTCGTCTGCGTGGGACTTTCTGGGACTGGGGGTCGTCTCCGTGGGACTTTCTGGGACTGTCTCCTTGGTGGGGGGTCGTCTGCGTGGGACTTTCTGGGAGTGGGGGTCGTCTGCGTGGGACTTTCTGGGACTGTCTCCTGGGTGGCGGGTCGTCTCCGTGGGACTTTCTGGGACTGGGGGTCGTCTCCGTGGGACTTTCTGGGACTGTCTCCTGGGTGGGGGTCCTCTGCCTGGGATTTTGTGGGACTGGGGGGTCGTCTGAGTGGGACTTTCTGGGACTGTCTCCTGGGTGAGGGGTCGTCTGCGTGGGACTTTCTGGGACTGGAGGTCGTCTGCGTGGGACTTTCTGGGACTGGAGGTCGTCTGCGTGGGACTTTCAGGGACTGCCACCTGGGTGGGGTCACGTCTGCGTGTGACTTTGTGGGACTTGTTGTCGTCTGCGTGGGATTTCTGGGACTGGGGGTCGTCTCCGTGGGACTTTCTGGGACAGTCTCCTGGGTGGGGGGTCGTCTTCGTGGGACATTCTGGGATTGGGGGTCGTCTGCGTTGGAATTTCTGGGACTGTTTCCTGCGTTGGGGTCGTCTGCGTGAGAATTTCTTGGACTGTCTCCTGGGTGGGGGTCGTTTGCGTGGGACTTTCTGGGACTGGGGGTCGTCTGCGTTGGACTTTCTGGTTCTGTCTCCTAGGTGAGGCGTCGTCTGCATGGGACTTTCTTGGACTGACTACTGTGTGGGGGGTCGTCTGCGTGCGACTTTCTGGGAGTGGGGGTCGTCTCCGTGGGACTTTCTGGGACTGTCTCCTGGGTGGGGGTCGTCTGCGTGGGACTTTCTGGGACTGGGGGGTCGTCTGCGTGGGACTTTCTGGGACTGTCTCCTGGGTTGGGGTCGTCTGCGTGGGACTTTCTGGGACTGGGGATCGTCTGCGTGGTACTTTCTGGGACAGGCTCCTGGGTGAGGGGTCGTCTGCGTGGGACTTTCTGGCACTGGAGGTCGTCTGCGTGGGACTTTCTGGGACTGCCACCTGGGTGGGGGGTCGTCTGCCTGGGACTTTGTGGGACTTGGGGTCGTCTGCGTTGGACTTTCTGGGACTGGGGTTCGTCTGAGTGGGACTTTCTGGGACTGTCTCCTGGGTGGGGGGTCGTCTGCGTGGGACATTCTGGGACTGAGGGTCGTCTGCGTGGGACTTTCTGAGACTGTCTCCTAGGTGGGGGGTCGTCTGCGTGGGATTTTCTGGGGCTGTCTCCTGGGTGAGGGGTCGTCTGCGTGGGACTTTCTGGGTCTAGTGGGTCGTCTGCGTTGGACTTTCTGGGACTGTCTCCTGGGTGAGGGGTCGTCTACGTGGTACTTTCTGGGACTGGGGGTCGTCTCCGTGGGACTTTCTGGGTCTGTCTCCTGGGTGGTGGTCGTCTGCGTGGGACATTGTGGGACTGGGGTCGTCTGCGTGGGACTTTCTGGGACTGGGGGTCGTCTGCGTGTGATATTCTTTGACAGTCTCCTGGGTGGGGGGTCGTCTACGTGGGACTTTCTGGGACTTGGGGTCGTCTGCGTGGGACTTTCTGGGACTGGGGGTCGTCTCCGTGGGACTTTCTGGGACTGTCTCCTTGGTGGGGGGTCGTCTGCGTGGGACTTTCTGGGACTGGGGGTCGTCTGCGTGGGACTTTCTGGGACTGTCTCCTGTGTGGCGGGTCGTCTGCGTGGGACTTTCTGGGACTGGGGATCGTCTCCGTGGGACTTTCTGGGACTCTCTCATGGGTGGGGGTCGTCTGCGTGGGATTTCTGGGACTGGGGGGTCGTCTGCTTTGGAGTTTGTGGGACTGTCTCCTTGGGGGGGGTCTTCTGCGTGGGACTTTCTGGGAATGGAGATCGTCTGCGTGGGACTTCCTGGGACTGTCTCCTGGGTGAGGGGTCGTCTGCGTGGGACTTTCTGGGACTGTCTCCTGGGTTAGGGGTCGTCTGCGTGGGACTTTCTGGGACTGGAGGTCGTCTGCGTGGGACTTTCTGGGACTGCCACCTCGGTGGGGGGTCGTCTGCGTGGGACTTTGTGGGACTTGTCGTCTCCGTGGGACTTTCTGGGACTGTCTCCTGGGTGGGGGGTCGTCTGCGTAGGACATTCTTGGACTGGAGGTCGTCTTCGTTGGACTTTCTGGGACTGTCTCCTGGGTTGGGGTCGTCTGCGTGGGACATTCTGGGACTGGGGGTCGTCTGCGTGGTACTTTCTGGGACTGCCACCTGGGTGGGGGGTCGTCTGCGTGGGACTTTGTGGGACTTGTTGTCGTCTGCGTGGGA
This sequence comes from Acanthosepion esculentum, assembly GCA_964036315.1. NCBI lineage: Eukaryota > Metazoa > Mollusca > Cephalopoda > Sepiida > Sepiidae > Acanthosepion > Acanthosepion esculentum. Next base: position 473,805 of record OZ038489.1, read on the forward strand.
CTTTCTGGGACTGTCTCCTGGGTGGCGGGTCGTCTGCGTGGGACTTTCTGGGACTGTCTCCTGGGTGGGGGGTCGTCTGCGTGGGACATTCTGGGACTGGGGGTCGTCTGCGTTGGACTTTCTGGGACTGTCTCCTGGGTTGGGGTCGTCTGCGTGGGACATTCTGGGACTGGGGGTCGTCTGCGTGGTACTTTCTGGGACTGGCTCCTGGGTGAGGGGTCGTCTGCGTGGGACTTTCTGGGACTGGAGGTCGTCTGCGTGGGACTTTCTGGGACTGCCACCTGGGTGGGGGGTCGTCTGCGTGGGACTTTGTGGGACTTGGGGTCGTCGGCGCCGGACTTTCTGGGACTGGGGGTCGTCTCCGTGGGACTTTCTGGGACTGTCTCCTGGGTGGGGGGTCGTCTGCGTGGGACATTCTAGGACTGGGGGTCGTCTGCGTGGGACTTTCTGGGACTGTCTCCTGGGTGGGGGGTCGTCTGCGTGGGACTTTCTGGGACTGGGGGTCGTCTGCGTGGGACTTTCTGGGACTGTCTCCTGTGTGGCGGGTCGTCTGCGTGGGACTTTCTGGGACTGGGGATCGTCTCCGTGGGACTTTCTGGGACTCTCTCCTGGGTGGGGGTCGTCTGCGTGGGATTTCTGGGACTGGGGGGTCGTCTGCTTTGGAGTTTGTGGGACTGTCTCCTTGGGGGGGGGTCTTCTGCGTGGGACTTTCTGGGAATGGAGATCGTCTGCGTGGGACTTCCTGGGACTGTCTCCTGGGTGAGGGGTCGTCTGCGTGGGACTTTCTGGGACTGTCTCCTGGGTTAGGGGTCGTCTGCGTGGGACTTTCTGGGACTGGAGGTCGTCTGCGTGGGACTTTCTGGGACTGCCACCTCGGTGGGGGGTCGTCTGCGTGGGACTTTGTGGGACTTGTCGTCTCCGTGGGACTTTCTGGGACTGTCTCCTGGGTGGGGGGTCGTCTGCGTAGGACATTCTTGGACTGGAGGTCGTCTTCGTTGGACTTTCTGGGACTGTCTCCTGGGTTGGGGTCGTCTGCGTGGGACATTCTGGGACTGGGGGTCGTCTGCGTGGTACTTTCTGGGACTGCCACCTGGGTGGGGGGTCGTCTGCGTGGGACTTTGTGGGACTTGTTGTCGTCTGCGTGGGACTTTCTGGGACTGTCTCCTGGGTGGCGGGTCGTCTGCGTGGGACTTTCTGGGACTGGGGGTCGTCTCCGTGGGACTTTCTGGGACTGTCTCCTTGGTTGGTGTCTTCTGCGTGGGACTTTCTGGGAATGGGGATCGTCTGCGTGGGACTTTCTGGGACTGTCTCCTGGGTGAGGGGTCGTTTGCCTGGGACATTCTGGGACTGTCTCCTGGGTGAGGGGTCGTCTGCGTGGGACTTTCTGGGACGGGAGGTCGTCTGCGTGGGACTTTCTGGGACTGCCACCTGGGTGGGGGGTCGTCTGCGTGGGACTTTGTGGGACTTGTTGTCGTCTACGTGGGACTTTCTGGGACTGTCTCCTGGGTGGGATGTCGTCTGCGTGAGAATTTCTGGGACTGTCTCCTGGGTGGGGGTCGTCTGCGTGGGACTTTCTGGGACTGGGGGTCGTCTGCGTTGGACTTACTGGTTCTGTCTCCTGGGTGAGCCGTCGTCTGCATCGGACATTCTGGGACTGACTACTGTGTGGGAGGTCTTCTGCGTGGGACTTTCTGGGAGTGGGGGTCGTCTGCGTGGGACTTTCTGGGACTTGGGGTCGTCTGCGTGGGACTTTCTGGGACTGGGGGTCGTCTCCGTGGGACTTTCTGGGACTGTCTCCTTGGTGGGGGGTCGTCTGCGTGGGACTTTCTGGGACTGGGGGTCGTCTGCGTGGGACTTTCTGGGACTGTCTCCTGGGTGGCGGGTCGTCTGCGTGGGACTTTCTGGGACTGGGGGTCGTCTCCGTGGGACTTTCTGGGACTGTCTCCTTGGTTGGGGTCTTCTGCGTGGGACTTTCTGGGAATGGGGATTGTCTGCGTGGGACTTTCTGGGACTGTCTCCTGGGTGAGGGGTCGTCTTCGTGGGACATTCTGGGGGTGTCTCCTGGGTGAGGGGTCGTCTGCGTGGGACATTCTGGGACTGGAGGTCGTCTGCGTGGGACTTTCTGGGACTGTCTCCTGGGTGGGGGTCGTCTGCGTGGGACTTTCTGGGACTGGGGGTCGTCTGCGTTGGACTTACTGGTTCTGTCTCCTGGTTGAGCCGTCGTCTGCATCGGACATTCTGGGACTGACTACTGTGTGGGAGGTCTTCTGCGTGGGACTTTCTGGGAGTGGGGGTCGTCTGCGTGGGACTTTCTGGGACTTGGGGTCGTCTGCGTGGGACTTTCTGGGACTGGGGGTCGTCTCCGTGGGACTTTCTGGGACTGTCTCCTTGGTGGGGGGTCGTCTGCGTGGGACTTTCTGGGACTGGGGGTCGTCTGCGTGGGACTTTCTGGGACTGGGGGTCGTCTCCGTGGGACTTTCTGGTACTGTCTCCTTGGTTGGGGTCTTCTGCGTGGGACTTTCTGGGAATGGGGATTGTCTGCGTGGGACTTTCTGGGACTGTCTCCTGGGTGAGGGGGCGTCTTCGTGGGACATTCTGGGACTGTCTCCTGGGTGAGGGGTCGTCTGCGTGGGACTTTCTGGGACTGGAGGTCGTCTGCGTGGGACTTTCTGGGACTGCCACCTGGGTGGGGGGTCGTCTGCGTGGGACTTTGTGGGACTTGTTGTCGTCTACGTGGGACTTTCTGGGACTGTCTCCTTGGTTGGTGTCTTCTGCGTGGGACTTTCTGGGAATGGGGATCGTCTGCGTGGGACTTTCTGGGACTGTCTCCTGGGTGAGGGGTCGTTTGCCTGGGACATTCTGGGACTGTCTCCTGGGTGAGGGGTCGTCTGCGTGGGACTTTCTGGGACGGGAGGTCGTCTGCGTGGGACTTTCTGGGACTGCCACCTGGGTGGGGGGTCGTCTGCGTGGGACTTTGTGGGACTTGTTGTCGTCTACGTGGGACTTTCTGGGACTGTCTCCTGGGTGGGATGTCGTCTGCGTGAGAATTTCTGGGACTGTCTCCTGGGTGGGGGTCGTCTGCGTGGGACTTTCTGGGACTGGGGGTCGTCTGCGTTGGACTTACTGGTTCTGTCTCCTGGGTGAGCCGTCGTCTGCATCGGACATTCTGGGACTGACTACTGTGTGGGAGGTCTTCTGCGTGGGACTTTCTGGGAGTGGGGGTCGTCTGCGTGGGACTTTCTGGGACTTGGGGTCGTCTGCGTGGGACTTTCTGGGACTGGGGGTCGTCTCCGTGGGACTTTCTGGGACTGTCTCCTTGGTGGGGGGTCGTCTGCGTGGGACTTTCTGGGACTGGGGGTCGTCTGCGTGGGACTTTCTGGGACTGTCTCCTGGGTGGCGGGTCGTCTGCGTGGGACTTTCTGGGACTGGGGGTCGTCTCCGTGGGACTTTCTGGGACTGTCTCCTTGGTTGGGGTCTTCTGCGTGGGACTTTCTGGGAATGGGGATTGTCTGCGTGGGACTTTCTGGGACTGTCTCCTGGGTGAGGGGTCGTCTTCGTGGGACATTCTGGGGGTGTCTCCTGGGTGAGGGGTCGTCTGCGTGGGACATTCTGGGACTGGAGGTCGTCTGCGTGGGACTTTCTGGGACTGTCTCCTGGGTGGGGGTCGTCTGCGTGGGACTTTCTGGGACTGGGGGTCGTCTGCGTTGGACTTACTGGTTCTGTCTCCTGGTTGAGCCGTCGTCTGCATCGGACATTCTGGGACTGACTACTGTGTGGGAGGTCTTCTGCGTGGGACTTTCTGGGAGTGGGGGTCGTCTGCGTGGGACTTTCTGGGACTTGGGGTCGTCTGCGTGGGACTTTCTGGGACTGGGGGTCGTCTCCGTGGGACTTTCTGGGACTGTCTCCTTGGTGGGGGGTCGTCTGCGTGGGACTTTCTGGGACTGGGGGTCGTCTGCGTGGGACTTTCTGGGACTGGGGGTCGTCTCCGTGGGACTTTCTGGTACTGTCTCCTTGGTTGGGGTCTTCTGCGTGGGACTTTCTGGGAATGGGGATTGTCTGCGTGGGACTTTCTGGGACTGTCTCCTGGGTGAGGGGGCGTCTTCGTGGGACATTCTGGGACTGTCTCCTGGGTGAGGGGTCGTCTGCGTGGGACTTTCTGGGACTGGAGGTCGTCTGCGTGGGACTTTCTGGGACTGCCACCTGGGTGGGGGGTCGTCTGCGTGGGACTTTGTGGGACTTGTTGTCGTCTACGTGGGACTTTCTGGGACTGTCTCCTGGGTGGGGGGTCGTCTGCGTGGGACATTCTGGGACTGGGGGTCGTCTGCGTTGGACTTTCTGGGACTGTCTCCTGGGTTGGGGTCGTCTGCGTGGGACATTCTGGGACTGGGGGTCGTCTGCGTGGTACTTTCTGGGACTGGCTCCTGGGTGAGGGGTCGTCTGCGTGGGACTTTCTGGGACTGGAGGTCGTCTGCGTGGGACTTTCTGGGACTGCCACCTGGGTGGGGGGTCGTCTGCGTGGGACTTTGTGGGACTTGGGGTCGTCGGCGCCGGACTTTCTGGGACTGGGGGTCGTCTCCGTGGGACTTTCTGGGACTGTCTCCTGGGTGGGGGGTCGTCTGCGTGGGACATTCTAGGACTGGGGGTCGTCTGCGTGGGACTTTCTGGGACTGTCTCCTGGGTGGGGGGTCGTCTGCGTGGGACTTTCTGGGACTGGGGGTCGTCTGCGTGGGACTTTCTGGGACTGTCTCCTGTGTGGCGGGTCGTCTGCGTGGGACTTTCTGGGACTGGGGATCGTCTCCGTGGGACTTTCTGGGACTCTCTCCTGGGTGGGGGTCGTCTGCGTGGGATTTCTGGGACTGGGGGGTCGTCTGCTTTGGAGTTTGTGGGACTGTCTCCTTGGGGGGGGGTCTTCTGCGTGGGACTTTCTGGGAATGGAGATCGTCTGCGTGGGACTTCCTGGGACTGTCTCCTGGGTGAGGGGTCGTCTGCGTGGGACTTTCTGGGACTGTCTCCTGGGTTAGGGGTCGTCTGCGTGGGACTTTCTGAGACTGGAGGTCGTCTGCGTGGGACTTTCTGGGACTGCCACCTCGGTGGGGGGTCGTCTGCGTGGGACTTTGTGGGACTTGTCGTCTCCGTGGGACTTTCTGGGACTGTCTCCTGGGTGGGGGGTCGTCTGCGTAGGACATTCTTGGACTGGAGGTCGTCTTCGTTGGACTTTCTGGGACTGTCTCCTGGGTTGGGGTCGTCTGCGTGGGACATTCTGGGACTGGGGGTCGTCTGCGTGGTACTTTCTGGGACTGCCACCTGGGTGGGGGGTCGTCTGCGTGGGACTTTGTGGGACTTGTTGTCGTCTGCGTGGGACTTTCTGGGACTGTCTCCTGGGTGGCGGGTCGTCTGCGTGGGACTTTCTGGGACTGGGGGTCGTCTCCGTGGGACTTTCTGGGACTGTCTCCTTGGTTGGTGTCTTCTGCGTGGGACTTTCTGGGAATGGGGATCGTCTGCGTGGGACTTTCTGGGACTGTCTCCTGGGTGAGGGGTCGTTTGCCTGGGACATTCTGGGACTGTCTCCTGGGTGAGGGGTCGTCTGCGTGGGACTTTCTGGGACGGGAGGTCGTCTGCGTGGGACTTTCTGGGACTGCCACCTGGGTGGGGGGTCGTCTGCGTGGGACTTTGTGGGACTTGTTGTCGTCTACGTGGGACTTTCTGGGACTGTCTCCTGGGTGGGATGTCGTCTGCGTGAGAATTTCTGGGACTGTCTCCTGGGTGGGGGTCGTCTGCGTGGGACTTTCTGGGACTGGGGGTCGTCTGCGTTGGACTTACTGGTTCTGTCTCCTGGGTGAGCCGTCGTCTGCATCGGACATTCTGGGACTGACTACTGTGTGGGAGGTCTTCTGCGTGGGACTTTCTGGGAGTGGGGGTCGTCTGCGTGGGACTTTCTGGGACTTGGGGTCGTCTGCGTGGGACTTTCTGGGACTGGGGGTCGTCTCCGTGGGACTTTCTGGGACTGTCTCCTTGGTGGGGGGTCGTCTGCGTGGGACTTTCTGGGACTGGGGGTCGTCTGCGTGGGACTTTCTGGGACTGTCTCCTGGGTGGCGGGTCGTCTGCGTGGGACTTTCTGGGACTGGGGGTCGTCTCCGTGGGACTTTCTGGGACTGTCTCCTTGGTTGGGGTCTTCTGCGTGGGACTTTCTGGGAATGGGGATTGTCTGCGTGGGATTTTCTGGGACTGTCTCCTGGGTGAGGGGTCGTCTTCGTGGGACATTCTGGGGGTGTCTCCTGGGTGAGGGGTCGTCTGCGTGGGACATTCTGGGACTGGAGGTCGTCTGCGTGGGACTTTCTGGGACTGTCTCCTGGGTGGGGGTCGTCTGCGTGGGACTTTCTGGGACTGGGGGTCGTCTGCGTTGGACTTACTGGTTCTGTCTCCTGGTTGAGCCGTCGTCTGCATCGGACATTCTGGGACTGACTACTGTGTGGGAGGTCTTCTGCGTGGGACTTTCTGGGAGTGGGGGTCGTCTGCGTGGGACTTTCTGGGACTTGGGGTCGTCTGCGTGGGACTTTCTGGGACTGGGGGTCGTCTCCGTGGGACTTTCTGGGACTGTCTCCTTGGTGGGGGGTCGTCTGCGTGGGACTTTCTGGGACTGGGGGTCGTCTGCGTGGGACTTTCTGGGACTGTCTCCTGGGTGGCGGGTCGTCTGCGTGGGACTTTCTGGGACTGGGGGTCGTCTCCGTGGGACTTTCTGGTACTGTCTCCTTGGTTGGGGTCTTCTGCGTGGGACTTTCTGGGAATGGGGATTGTCTGCGTGGGACTTTCTGGGACTGTCTCCTGGGTGAGGGGGCGTCTTCGTGGGACATTCTGGGACTGTCTCCTGGGTGAGGGGTCGTCTGCGTGGGACTTTCTGGGACTGGAGGTCGTCTGCGTGGGACTTTCTGGGACTGCCACCTGGGTGGGGGGTCGTCTGCGTGGGACTTTGTGGGACTTGTTGTCGTCTACGTGGGACTTTCTGGGACTGTCTCCTGGGTGGGGGGTCGTCTGCGTGGGACATTCTGGGACTGGGGGTCGTCTGCGTTGGACTTTCTGGGACTGTCTCCTGGGTTGGGGTCGTCTGCGTGGGACATTCTGGGACTGGGGGTCGTCTGCGTGGTACTTTCTGGGACTGGCTCCTGGGTGAGGGGTCGTCTGCGTGGGACTTTCTGGGACTGGAGGTCGTCTGCGTGGGACTTTCTGGGACTGCCACCTGGGTGGGGGGTCGTCTGCGTGGGACTTTGTGGGACTTGGGGTCGTCGGCGCCGGACTTTCTGGGACTGGGGGTCGTCTCCGTGGGACTTTCTGGGACTGTCTCCTGGGTGGGGGGTCGTCTGCGTTGGACATTCTAGAACTGGGGGTCGTCTGCGTGGGACTTTCTGGGACTGTCTCCTGGGTGGGGGGTCGTCTGCGTGGGATTTTTTTGGGCTGTCTCCTGGGTGTGGGGTCGTCTGAATCCGGACTTTCTGGGATTCGGTGTCGTCTCCGTGGGACTTTCTGGGACTGTCTCCTGGGTGGCGGGTCGTCTGCATGGGACTTTCTGTGACTGGGGGTCGTCTCCGTGGGACTTTCTGGGACTGGCTCCTGGGTGAGGGGTCGTCTGCGTGGGACTTTCTGGGACTGGAGGTCGTCTGCGTGGAACTTTCTGGGACTGTCTCCTGGGTGGAAGTTCGTCTGCGTGAGAATTTCTGGGACTGTCCCCTGGGTGGGGGTCGTCTGCGTGGGACTTTCTGGGACTGGGGGGTCGTCTGCGTGGGACATTCTGGGACTGTCTCCTTGGTTGGGGTCTTCTGCGTGGGACTTTCTGGGACTGGGGATCGTCTGCGTGGGACTTTCTGGGACTGTCTCCTGGGTGGGGGGTCGTCTGCGTGGGATTTTCTGGGGCTGTCTCCTTGGTGAGGGGACGTCTGCGTGGGACTTTCTGGGACTAGTGGGTCGTCTGCGTTGGACTTTCTGGGACTGTCTCCTGGGTGAGAGTTCGTCTACGTGGGACTTTCTGGGACAGGGTTCGTCTCCGTGGGACTTTCTTGGTCTCTCTCCTGGGTTGTGGTCGTCTGCGTGGGACATTGTGGGACTGGGGTCGTCTGCGTGGGACTTTCTGGGACTGGGGGTCGTCTGCTTGGGATATTCTTTGACAGTCTCCTGGGTGGGGGGTCGTCTACGTGGGACATTCTGGGACTGGGGGTCGTCTGCGTGGTACTTTCTGGGACTGGCTCCTGGGTGAGGGGTCGTCTGCGTGGGACTTTCTGGGACTAGAGGTCGTCTGCGTGGGACTTTCTGGGACTGTCTCCTGGGTGGGAGGTCGTCTGCGTGAGAATTTCTGGGACTGTCTCCTGGGTGGGGGTCGTCTGCTTGGGATTTCTGGGACTGGGGGTCGTCTGCGTTGGACTTACTGGTTCTGTCTCCTGGGTGAGGCGTCGTCTGCATGGGACTTTCTGGGACTGACTACTGTGTGGGGGGTCTTCTGCGTGGGACATTCTGGGAGTGGGGGTCGTCTCTGTGGGACTTTCTGGGACTTGGGGTCGTCTGCGTGGGACTTTCTGGGACTGGGGGTCGTCTCCGTGGGACTTTCTGGGACTGTCTCCTTTGTGGGGGGTCGTCTGCGTGGGAATTTCTGGGACTGGGGGTCGTCTGCTTGGGACTTTCTGGGACTGTCTCCTGGGTGGCGGGTCGTCTGCGTGGGACTTTCTGGGACTGGGGGTCGTCTCCGTGGGACTTTCTGGGACTGTCTCCTTGGTTGGGGTCTTCTGCGTGGGACTTTCTGGGAATGGGGATCGTCTGCGTGGGACTTTCTGGGACTGTCTCCTGGGTGAGGGGTCGTCTGCGTGGGACATTCTGGGACTGTCTCCTGGGTGAGGGGTCGTCTGCGTGGGACTTTCTGGGACTGGAGGTCGTCTGCGTGGGACTTTCTGGGACTGCCACCTGGGTGGGGGGTCGTCTGCGTGGGACTTTGTGGGACTTGTTGTCGTCTGCGTGGGACTTTCTGGGACTGTCTCCTGGGTGGCGGGTCGTCTGCGTGGGACTTTCTGGGACTGGGGGTCGTCTCCGTGGGACTTTCTGGGACTGTCTCCTTGGTTGGGGTCTTCTGCGTGGGACTTTCTGGGAATGGGGATCGTCTGCGTGGGACTTTCTGGGACTGTCTCCTGGGTGAGGGGTCGTCTGCGTGGGACATTCTGGGACTGTCTCCTGGGTGAGGGGTCGTCTGCGTGGGACTTTCTGGGACTGGAGGTCGTCTGCGTGGGACTTTCTGGGACTGCCACCTAGGTGGGGGGTCGTCTGCGTGGGACTTTGTAGGACTTGTTGTCATCTACGTGAGACTTTCTGGGACTGTCTTTTGGGTGGGGGGTCGTCTGCGTGGGACATTCTTGGACTGGGGGTCGTCTGCGTTGGATTTCTGGGATTGTCTCCTGGGTTGGGGTCGTCTGCGTGGGACATTCTGGGACTGGGGGTCGTCTGCGTGGTACTTTCTGGGACTGGCTCCTGGGTGAGGGGTCGTCTGCGTGGGACTTTCTGGGACTGGAGGTCGTCTGCGTGGGACTTTCTGGGACTGCCACCTGGGTGGGGGGTCGTCTGCGTGGGACTTTCTGGGACTTGGGGTCGTCGGCGCCGGACTTTCTGGGACTGGGGGTCGTCTCCGTGGGACTTTCTGGGACTGTCTCCTGGGTGGGGGGTCGTCTGCGTGGGACATTCTGGGACTGGGGGTCGTCTGCGTGGGACTTTCTGGGACTGTCTCCTGGGTGGCGGGTCGTCTGCATGGGACTTTCTGTGACTGGGAGTCGTCTCCGTGGGACTTTCTGGGACTGTCTCCTGGGTGGGGGTCGTCTGCGTGGGACTTTCTGGGACTGGGGGGGCGTCTGCGTGGGACATTCTGGGACTGTCTCCTTGGTTGGGGTCTTCTGCGTGGGACTTTCTGGGACTGGGGATCGTCTGCGTGGGACTTTCTGAGACTGTCTCCTGGGTGGGGGGTCGTCTGCGTGGGATTTTCTGGGGCTGTCTCCTGGGTGAGGGGTCGTCTGCGTGGGACTTTCTGGGACTAGTGGGTCGTCTGCGTTGGACTTTCTGGGACTGTCTCCTGGGTGAGAGGTCGTCTACGTGGGACTTTCTGGGACAGGGGTTCGTCTCCGTGGGACTTTCTGGGTCTGTCTCCTGGGTGGTGGTCGTCTGCGTGGGACATTGTGGGACTGGGGTCGTCTGCGTGGGACTTACTGGGAGTGGGGGTCGTCTGCTTGGGATATTCTTTGACAGTCTCCTGGGTGGGGGGTCGTCTACGTGGGACTTTCTGGGACTTGGGGTCGTCTGCGTGGGACTTTCTGGGACTGGGGGTCGTCTCCGTGGGACTTTCTGGGACTGTCTCCTTGGTGGGGGGTCGTCTGCGTGGGACTTTCTGGGACTGGGGGTCGTCTGCGTGGGACTTTCTGGGACTGTCTCCTGGGTGGCGGGTCGTCTCCGTGGGACTTTCTGGGACTGGGGGTCGTCTCCGTGGGACTTTCTGGGACTGTCTCCTGGGTGGGGCTCCTCTGCCTGGGATTTTGTGGGACTGGGGGGTCGTCTGAGTGGGACTTTCTGGGACTGTCTCCTGGGTGAGGGGTCGTCTGCGTGGGACTTTCTGGGACAGGAGGTCGTCTGCGTGGGACTTTCTGGGACTGGAGGTCGTCTGCGTGGGACATTCAGGGACTGCCACCTGGGTGGGGGACGTCTGCGTGTGACTTTGTGGGACTTGTTGTCGTCTGCGTGGGATTTCTGGGACTGGGGGTCGTCTCCGTGGGACTTTCTGGGACAGTCTCCTGGGTGGGGGGTCGTCTTCGTGGGACACTCTGGGATTGGGGGTCGTCTGCGTTGGACTTTCTGGGACTGTTTCCTGGGTTGGGGTCGTCTGCGTGGGACATTCTGGGACTGGTGGTCGTTTCCGTAAAACTTTCTGGGACTGTCTCCTGGATGGGGGGTCGTCTGCGTGGGACTGTCTGGGACTGGGGGTCGTCTGCATGGGACTTTCTGGGACTGTCTCCTGGGTGGCGGGTCGTCTGCGTGGGACTTTCTGGAACTGTCTCCTGGGTGGGGGTCGTCCTTGTGGGACTTTCTGGGACTGGGGGTCGACTGCGTGGGACTTTCTGGGACTGTCTCCTGGGTGGGGGGTCGTCTGCGTGGGACATTGTGGGACTGGGGGTCGTCTGCGTGGGACTTTCTGGGACTAGGGGTCGTCTGCGTGGGACTTTCTGGGACTGGAGGTCGTCTGCGTGGGACTTTGTGGGACTGGGGGTCGTTTCCGTGGGACTTTCTGGGACTGTCTCCTGGATGGGGGTCGTCTGCGTGGGACTGTCTGGGACTGGGGGTTGTCTGCGTGGGACTTTCTTGGACTGTCTCCTGGGTGGCGGGTCGTCTGCGTGGGACTTTCTGGAACTGTCTCCTGGGTGGGGGTCGTCCTTGTGGGACTTTCTGGGACTGGGGGTCGTCTGCGTGGGACTTTCTGGGACTGTCTCCTGGGTGGGGGGTCGTCTGCGTGGGACATTGTGGGACTGGGGGTCGTCTGCGTGGGACATTCTGGGACTGTCTCCTGGGTGAGGGGTCGTCTGCGTGGGACTTTCTGGGACTGGAGGTCGTCTGCGTGGGACTTTCTGGGACTGCCACCTAGGTGGGGGGTCGTCTGCGTGGGACTTTGTGGGACTTGTTGTCATCTACGTGAGACTATCTGGGACTGTCTTTTGGGTGGGGGGTCGTCTGCGTGGGACATTCTTGGACTGGGGGTCGTCTGCGTTGGATTTCTGGGATTGTCTCCTGGGTTGGGGTCGTCTGCGTGGGACATTCTGGGACTGGGGGTCGTCTGCGTGGTACTTTCTGGGACTGGCTCCTGGGTGAGGGGTCGTCTGCGTGGGACTTTCTGGGACTGGAGGTCGTCTGCGTGGGACTTTCTGGGACTGCCACCTGGGTGGGGGGTCGTCTGCGTGGGACTTTCTGGGACTTGGGGTCGTCGGCGCCGGACTTTCTGGGACTGGGGGTCGTCTCCGTGGGACTTTCTGGGACTGTCTCCTGGGTGGGGGGTCGTCTGCGTGGGACATTCTGGGACTGGGGGTCGTCTGCGTGGGACTTTCTGGGACTGTCTCCTGGGTGGCGGGTCGTCTGCATGGGACTTTCTGTGACTGGGAGTCGTCTCCGTGGGACTTTCTGGGACTGTCTCCTGGGTGGGGGTCGTCTGCGTGGGACTTTCTGGGACTGGGGGGGCGTCTGCGTGGGACATTCTGGGACTGTCTCCTTGGTTGGGGTCTTCTGCGTGGGACTTTCTGGGACTGGGGATCGTCTGCGTGGGACTTTCTGAGACTGTCTCCTGGGTGGGGGGTCGTCTGCGTGGGATTTTCTGGGGCTGTCTCCTGGGTGAGGGGTCGTCTGCGTGGGACTTTCTGGGACTAGTGGGTCGTCTGCGTTGGACTTTCTGGGACTGTCTCCTGGGTGAGAGGTCGTCTACGTGGGACTTTCTGGGACAGGGGTTCGTCTCCGTGGGACTTTCTGGGTCTGTCTCCTGGGTGGTGGTCGTCTGCGTGGGACATTGTGGGACTGGGGTCGTCTGCGTGGGACTTACTGGGAGTGGGGGTCGTCTGCTTGGGATATTCTTTGACAGTCTCCTGGGTGGGGGGTCGTCTACGTGGGACTTTCTGGGACTTGGGGTCGTCTGCGTGGGACTTTCTGGGACTGGGGGTCGTCTCCGTGGGACTTTCTGGGACTGTCTCCTTGGTGGGGGGTCGTCTGCGTGGGACTTTCTGGGACTGGGGGTCGTCTGCGTGGGACTTTCTGGGACTGTCTCCTGGGTGGCGGGTCGTCTCCGTGGGACTTTCTGGGACTGGGGGTCGTCTCCGTGGGACTTTCTGGGACTGTCTCCTGGGTGGGGCTCCTCTGCCTGGGATTTTGTGGGACTGGGGGGTCGTCTGAGTGGGACTTTCTGGGACTGTCTCCTGGGTGAGGGGTCGTCTGCGTGGGACTTTCTGGGACAGGAGGTCGTCTGCGTGGGACTTTCTGGGACTGGAGGTCGTCTGCGTGGGACATTCAGGGACTGCCACCTGGGTGGGGGACGTCTGCGTGTGACTTTGTGGGACTTGTTGTCGTCTGCGGGGGATTTCTGGGACTGGGGGTCGTCTCCGTGGGACTTTCTGGGACAGTCTCCTGGGTGGGGGGTCGTCTTCGTGGGACACTCTGGGATTGGGGGTCGTCTGCGTTGGACTTTCTGGGACTGTTTCCTGGGTTGGGGTCGTCTGCGTGGGACATTCTGGAACTGTCTCCTGGGTGGGGGTCGTCCTTGTGGGACTTTCTGGGACTGGGGGTCGTCTGCGTGGGACTTTCTTGGACTGTCTCCTGGGTGGCGGGTCGTCTGCGTGGGACTTTCTGGAACTGTCTCCTGGGTGGGGGTCGTCCTTGTGGGACTTTCTGGGACTGGGGGTCGTCTGCGTGGGACTTTCTGGGACTGTCTCCTGGGTGGGGGGTCGTCTGCGTGGGACATTGTGGGACTGGGGGTCGTCTGCGTGGGACTTTCTGGGACTAGGGGTCGTCTGCGTGCGACTTTCTGGGACTGGAGGTCGTCTGCGTGGGACTTTGTGGGACTGGGGGGTCGTCTGCGTGGGACTTTCTGGGACTGGGTTTCGTCTGCGTGGGACTTTCTGGGACAGTCTCCTGGGTGGGGGTTTTCTGCGTGGGACATTCTGGGATTGGGGGTCGTCTGCGTGTGTACTTTCTGCGACTGAGGTTCGTCTGCGTGGGACGTTCTGGGATTGTCTCCTGGGTGGGGGCTCGTCTGTTTTGGACTTTCTGTGTCTGTTTCCTCGGTGGGGGGTCGTCTGCGTGGGACGTTCTGGGACTGGGGGTCGTCTGCGTGGGACTTTCTGGGTCTGTCTCCTGGGTGGGGGGTCGTCTGCCTTGGACTTTGTGGGACTGGGGGTCGTCTGCGTGGGACTTTCTGGGACTGGTGTGTCTTCTGCTTGTGACTTTCTGGGACTGTCTACTGGCAGGGGGGTCGTCTGCGTGGGACTTTCTGGGAATGGGGGGTCGTCTACGTGGGACTTTCTGCGACGGTCTCCTGGGTGGGGGGTCTTCTGCGTGGGATTTTCTGGGACTAGGGGATCGTCTGCGTGGGACTTTCTGGGACTGGGGGTCGTCTGCGTGGGACTTTCTTGGACTGGGGGTCGTCTGCGTGGGACATTCTGGCACTGTCTCCTGGGTGGGGTGTCGTCTGCTTGGGACTTTCTGGGACTGGGTGGCGTCTGCGTGTGACTTTCTGGGACTGTCTCCTGGCTGGGGGGGTCGTCTGCGTGGGACTTTCTGGGACTGGGGATCGACTGCGTTGGACTTTCTTTGACTGGGGGTCGTCTGCGTGGGACTTTCTGGGACTGGAGGTCGTCTGCGTGGGACTCTCTGGGACTGGGGGTCGTCTGCCTGGGTACTTTCTGGGACTGGATGTCTTCTGCGTGGGACTTTCTGGGACTGTCTCCTGGGTGGGGGGTCGTCTGTTTGGGACGTTCTGGGACTGTCTCCTGGGTGGGGGGTCGTCGGCGTGTGACTTTCTTGGACTGGGGATCCTCTGCGTGGGACTTTCTGGGACTGTCTCCTGGGTGGGGGGTTCTCTGATTCGGACTTTCTTGGACTGACTACTGAGTGGGGCGTCGTCTGCGTGGGACTTTCTGGGACTGGGGTTCGTCTGCGTGCGACTTTCTGGGAGTGTCTCTTGGTTGGGTGGTCGTCTGCGTGGGACATTCTGGGACTGGGGGTCGTCTGCGTGGGACTTTCTGGTACTGGGGGTCGTCTGCGTGGGACATTCTGGGACTGTCTTTTGGGTGGGGGGTCGTCTGCGTGGCACTTTCTGGGACTTGGAGTCGTCTGCGTGGGACTTTCTGGGACTGGGGGTCCTCTCCGTGGGCCTTTCTGGGACTGTCACCTGGGTGGGGGTTCGTCTGCGTGGGACTCTCTGGGACTGGGGGTCATCGGCCTGGGTACTTTCTGGGACTGGGTGTCTTCTGCGTGGGACTTTCTGGGACTGGGGGTCGTCTCCGTGTGTACTTTCTGTGACTGGGTGTCGTCTGCGTTGGACGTTCTGGGATTGTCTCCTGGGTGGGGGCTCGCCTTTTTGGGACTTTCTGGGTCTGTCTCCTCGGTGGGGGGTCGTCTGCGTTGGACTTTCTGTGACTGGGGGTCGTCTGCGTTGGACTTTCTCGGTCTGTCTCCTGGGTGGGGCTCGTCTGCCTGGGACTTTCTGGGACTGGGGGTCGTCTGCGTGGGACTTTCTGGGACTAGGGGGTTGTCTGCGTGAGACTTTCTGGGACTGTCTCCTGGCTGGGGGGGTCGTCTCCGTGGGACTTTCTGGGAATGCGGGGTCGTCTACGTGGGACTTTCTGCGACGGTCTCCTGGGTAGGGGGTCTTCTGCGTGGGACTTTCTGGGACTAGGGGATCGTCTGCGTGGCACTTTCTGGGACTGTGGGTCGTCTGCGTGGGACATTCTGGGACTGGGGGTCGTCTGCGTGGGACATTCTGTCACTGTCTTCTGGGTGGGGTGTCGTCTGCTTGGGACTTTCTGGGACTGGGTGGCGTCTGCGTGGGACGTTCTGGGACTGTCTCCTGGGTGGGAGATCGTCTGCGTGGGACTTTCTGGGACTGGAGTTCGTCTGCTTGGGACTTTCTTTGACTGGGGGTCGTCTGCCTGGGTACTTTCTGGGACTGTCTCCTTGGTGAGGGCTCGTCTGCGTGGGACTTTCTGGGACTGGGGGTCGTCTGCCTGGGACTTTCTGGGATTGTCTCCTGGGTGGGGTGTCGTCTGCGTGGGAATTTCTGGGACTGTCTCCTGGGTGGGGGGTCGTCTGCGTGGGACTTTCTGGGACTGGAGGTCGTTTGCGTGTGTCTTTCTAAGGTCTGCCACCTTGGTGGGGTGTCGTCTGCGTGGGACATTCTTGGACTGTGGGTCGTCTGCGTGGGACATTCTGGGAGTTTTTCCTGGTTGGGGGTCGTCTGCGTGGGTTTTTGTCGGACTGGGGGTCGTCTGCGTGGGACATTCTGGGACTGTCTCCTGGGTGAGGGGTCGTCTGTTTGGGACTGTCTGGGACTGTCTCCTGGGTGGGGGGTCGTCTGCGTGTGACTTTTTGGTACTGGGGGTCGTCTGCGTGGGTCTTTCTGGGACTGTCTCCTGGGTGAGGGGACGTCTGCGCGGGACTTTCTAGTACTGGGGGTCGTCTGCGTGGGACTTTCTGGGACTGACTAGTGTGTGGGTGGTCGTCTGCGTGGGACTTTCTGGGACTGGGGGTCGTCTGCGTGGGACTTTCTGGGACTGGGGTTCGTCTGCGTGGGACTTTCTGGGACTGGGGTTCGTCTGCGTGCGACATTCTGGGACTGTCTCCTGGTTGGGGGGTCGTCTGGGTGGGACTTTCTGGGATTGGGGGTCTTCTGCATGGGACTTTCTGGGACTGGGGGTCGTCTGCGTGGGACATTCTGGGACTGTCTCCTGGGTGGGGTGTCGTCTGTGTGGGACTTTCTGGGACTGGAGGTCGTCTGCGTTGGACTTACTGGGTCTGCCACCTAGGTGGGGTTCGTCTGCATGGGACTTTTTGGGACTTGGTGTCGTCTGTGTGGGACTTTCTGGGATTGGGGGTCGTCTCCGTGGGACATTCTGGGATTGGGTGTCTTCTGCGTGGGACTTTCTGGGACTTTCTCCTGGGTGGGGGGTCGTCTGCGTGGGAACTTCTGGGACTGTCTCCTGGGTAGGGGTCGTCTGCGTGGGACTTTCTGGGACTGGGGGTCGTCTGCGTTGGACTTTCTGTGACTGTCTCCTGGGTGAGGTGTCGTCTGCGTGGGACTTTCTGGGACTGGGGGTCATCTGCGTGGGACTTTCTGGGTCTGTCTCCTGGGTTGGGGTCGTCTGCTTGGGACATTGTTGGACTGGGGTCGTCTGCGTGGGACGTTCTGCGACTGGGGGTCGTCTGCTTGGGATATTCTGGGACAGTCTACTGGGTGGGGGGTCGTCTACTTGGGACTTTCTGGGACTTGGGGTCGTCTGCGTGGGACTTTCTGGGACTGGGGGTCGTCTCCGTGGGACTTTCTGGGACTGTCTCCTGGGTGGGGGTTGTCCTTGTGGGACTTGTTGGGACTGGGGGTCGTCTGCGTGGGACTTTCTGGGACTGGGGGTCGTCTGCGTGGAACTTTCTGGGTCTGTCTCCTGGGTGGGGGGTCGTCTGACTTGGACTTTGTGGGACAGGGGGTCGTCTGCGTGGGACTTTCTGGGACTGGGGTGTCGTCTGCGTGTGACTTTCTGGGACTGTCTCCTGGCAGGGGGGTCGTCTTCGTGGGACTTTCTGGGAATGGGGGTCGTCTGCGTGGGACTTTCTGGGTCTGTCTCCTGGGTGGGGATCGTCTGCCTGGGATTTGTGGGACTGGGGGTCGTCTGCGTGGGACTTTCTGGGACTTGGGGTCGTCTGCGTGGGACATTCTGGCACTGTCTCCTGGGTGTGGGGTCGTCTTCTTGGGACTTTCTGGGACTGGGTGTCTTCTGCGTGGGACTTTCTGGGACTGTCTCCTGGGTGGGGGATCGTCTGCGTGGGACTTTCTGGGACTTGGGGTTGTCTGCGTGGGACATTCTGGCACTGTCTCCTGGGTGTGGGGTCGTCTTCTTGGGACTTTCTGGGACTGGGGGTCGACTGCGTGGCACTTTCTCTGACTGGGGTCGTCTGCGTGGGACTTTCTGGGACTGGAGGTCGTCTGCGTGGGACTCTCTGGGACTGGGGTTCATCGGCCTGGGTACTTTCTGGGACTAGGGGGTCGTCTGCGTGAGACTTTCTGGGACTGTCTCCTGGCTGGGGGGGTCGTCTCCGTGGGACTTTCTGGGAATGCAGGGTCGTCTGCGTGGGACTTTCTGGTACTGGGGGTCGTCTGCGTGGGACATACTGGGACTGTCTGCTCGGTGGGGGGTCGTCTGCGTGGGACTTTCTGGGACTTGGAGTCGTCTGCGTGGGACTTTCTGGGACTGTCACCTGGGTGGGAGGTCGTCTGCGTGGGTCTTTCTGGGACTGTCTCCTGGGTGAAGGGTCGTTTGCGTGGGACTTTCTGCGACAGGAGGTCGTCTGCGTGAGACTTTCTGGGACTGCCACCTGGGTGGGGGGTCGTCTGCGTGGGACATTCTGGGACTGAGGGTCGTCTACGTGGGACTTTCTGGGACTGTCTCCCTGGTGGGGGGTCGTCTGCGTGGGAATTTCTGAGACTGTCTCCTGGGTGGGGGTCGTCTGCGTGGGACTTTTTGGGACTGGGGGTCGTCTGCGTTGGACTTTCTGTGACTGTCTCCTGGGTGAGGGGTCGTCTGCGTGGGACTTTCTGGGACTGGGAGTCGTCTGCGTGTGACTTTCTGGGTCTCTCCTGGGTGGGGGGTCGTCTCCGTGGGACTTTTTGGGACTGGTGTCGTCTGCGTGGGACTTTCTGGGACTGGGGGTCGTCTGCGTGGGATATTCTGGGACAGTCTACTGGGTGGGGGGTCGTCTAAGTGGGACTTCTGGAACTGAGGGTCGTCTGCGTGGGACTTTCTGGGACTGGGAGTTGTCTCCATGGGACTTTCTGGGACTGTCTCCTGGGTGGGGGGTCGTCTGCGTGGGACTTTCTGGGACAGGGGGTCGTCTGCGTGGTACTT
Source organism: Acanthosepion esculentum (assembly GCA_964036315.1). Classification (NCBI taxonomy): domain Eukaryota; kingdom Metazoa; phylum Mollusca; class Cephalopoda; order Sepiida; family Sepiidae; genus Acanthosepion; species Acanthosepion esculentum. Next base: position 492,461 of record OZ038489.1, read on the forward strand.
TCTGGGACTGTCTCCTGTGTGGGGTTCGTCTGCGTGGGACTTTCTGGGACTGGGGGTCGTCTGAGTTGGACTTTCTGGGACTGTCTCCTGGGTGGGTGGACGTCTGCGTGGGACTTTCTGGAACTGTCTCCTGGGTGGGGTTCGTCTGCGTGGGATTTTGTGGGACTGGGGATCATCTGCCTGGGACTTTCTGGACTGTGGGGTCGTCTCCGTGGGAATTTCTGGGACTGTCTCCTGGGTGGGGGGTCGTCTGCGTGGGACTTCCTGGGACTGGCGGTCGTCTGCGTGGGTCTTTCTCGGACTGCCACCTGGGTGGGGTGTCGTCTGCGTGGTACATTCTTGGACAGTGGGTCGTCTGCGTGGGACATTCTGGGAGTGTCTCCTGGGTGAGGGGTCGTCTGCGTGGGAGTTTGTCGGACTGGGGATCGTCTGCGTGGGACTTTCTGGGACTGGGGGTCGTCTGCGTGGGACTTTCTCTGACTGTCTCCAGGATGGGGGGTCGTCTTCGTGGGACATTCTGGGGTTCAACTGCGTGGGACTTTCTGGCCTGGGGGTCGTCTGTGTGGGACTTTCTGGGACTTGGGGTCGTCTGCGTGGGACATTCTGGCACTGTCTCCTGGGTGTGGGGTCGTCTTCTTGGGACTTTCTGGGACTGGGTGTCTTCTGCGTGGGACTTTCTGGGACTGTCTCCTGGGTGGGGGATCGTCTGCGTTGGACTTTCTGGAACTGGGGGTCGTCTGCGTGGGACTTTCTTGGAGTGGGGGTCGTCTGCGTGGGACTTTCTGGGATTGGAGGTCGTCTGCGTGGGACTTTCCGGGACAGGGGGTCGTCTCCGTGTGTACTTTCTGTGACTGGGGGTCGTCTGCCTGGGACGTTCTGGGATTGTCTCCTGGGTGGGGGCTCGTCTGTTTGGCACTTTCTGGGTCTGTCTCCTCGGTGGGGGTGTCGTCTGCGTGTGACTTTCTGGGACTGGTTGTCGTCTGCGTGGGACTTTCTGGGTCTCTCTCCTGGTTGGGGGGTCGTCTGCCTGGGACTTTGTGGGGCTGGGGGTCGTCTGCGTGGGATTTTCTGGGACTGGGGGGTCGTCTGCGTGTGACTTTCTGGGACTGTCTCCTGGCTGGGGGGTCGTCTGCCTGGGACTTTTTGGGAATGGGGGGTCGTCTACGTGGGACTTTCTGCGACGGTATCCTGGGTGGGGTGGCTTCTGCGTGGGACTTTCTGGGACAGGGTGGCGTCTGCGTGGGACGTTCTGGGACTGTCTCCTGGGTGGGAGATCGTCTGCGTGGGACTTTCTGGGACTGGGGTCGTCTGCGTGGGACTTTCTGGGACTGGGGGTCGTCTGCGTGGGACATTCTGCCACTGTCTCCTGGGTGGGGTGTCGTCTGCTTGGGACTTTCTGGGACACGGTGGCGTCTGCGTGGGACGTTCTGGGACTGTCTCCTGGGTGGGAGATCGTCTGCGTGGGACTTTCTCGGACTGGGGGTCGACTGCGTGGGACTTTCTTTGACTGGGGTTCGTCTGCATGTGACTTTCTGGGACTGGAGGTCGTCTGCATGGGACTCTCTGGGACTGGGGGTCGTCTGCCTTGGAACTTTCTGGGACTGGATGTCTTCTGCGTGGGACTTTCTGGGACTGTCTCCTGGGTGGGAGGTCGTCTGTTTGGGACTTTCTGGGACTGTCTCCTGGGTGGGGGGTCGTCTGCGTGTGACTTTCTGGGACTGGGGGTCGTCTGCGTGGGTCTTTCTGGGACTGTCTCCTTGGTGAGGGGTCGTCTGCGCGGGTCTTTCTAGGACTGGGTGTCGTCTGCGTGGGACTTTCTGGGACTGTCTCCTGGGTGGGGGGTCGTCTGTTTCGGACTTTCTGGGACTGACTACTGTGTAGGGGGTCGTCTGCGTGGGACTTTCTGGTAGTGTCTCCTGGTTGGGGGGTCGTCTGCGTGGGACTTTCTGGGACTGGGGGTCGTCTGCGTGGGACTTTCTTGGACTGGGGGTCGTCTGCGTGGGACATTCTGGGACTGTCTCCGGGGTGGGGGGTCGTCTGCGTGGGACATTCTGGGACTTGGAGTCGTCTGCGTGGGACTTTCTGGGATGTGGGTGTCGTCTCCGTGGGACTTTCTGGGACTGTCACCTGGGTGGGGGGTCGTCTAATTGGGACTTCTGGGACTGAGGGTCGTCTGCGTGGGACTTTCTGGGACTCTCTCCTGGGTGGCGGGTCGTCTGCGTGGGAATTTCTGGGACTGTCTCCTGGGTGGGGTTCGTCTGCGTGGGACTTTCTGGGACTGGGGGTCGTCTGGGTGGGACTTTCTGGGACTGTCTCCTGGGTGGGGTCTCGTCTGCGTGGGACTTTCTGGAACTGTCTCGTGGGTGGGGGTTGTCCTTGTGGGACTTTCTGGGACTGGGGGTCGTCTGCGTGGGACATTCTTAGACTGTGGGTCGTCTGCGTGGGACATTGTGGGAGTGTCTCCTGGGTGGGGGGTTGTCTGCGTCGGACTGGGGGTCGTCTTCCTGGGACATTCTGGGACTGGGGGTCATCTGCGTGGGACTTTCTGGGACTGGGGTTCGACTGCGTGGGACTTGGGGTCGTCTGCGTGGGACGTTCTGGGACTGTCTCCTGGGTGGGAGATCGTCTGCGTGGGACTTTCTGGGACTGGCGGTCGACTGCGTGGGACTTTCTTTGACTGGGTTCTTCTGCGTGTGACTTTCTGGGACTGGAGGTCGTCTGCGTGGGACTCTCTGGGACTGGGGGTCGTCTGCCTGGGAACTTTCTGGGACTGGATGTCTTCTGCGTGGGACTTTCTGGGACTGTCTCCTGGGTGGGAGGTCGTCTGTTTGGGACTTTCTGGGACTGTCTCCTTGGTGGGGGGTCGTCTGCGTGTGACTTTCTGGGACTGGGGGTCGTCTGCGTGGGTCTATCTGGGACTGTCTCCTTGGTGAGGGGTCGTCTGCGCCGGTCTTTCTAGGACTGGGTGTCGTCTGCGTGGGACTTTCCTGGACTGTCTCCTGGGTGGGGGGTCGTCTGATTCGGACTTTCTGGGACTGACTACTGTGTAGGGGGTCGTCTGCGTGGGACTTTCTGGTAGTGTCTCCTGGTTGGGGGGTCGTCTGCGTGGGACTTTCTGGGACTGGGGGTCGTCTGCGTGGGACTTTCTGGGACTGGGGGTCGTCTGCGTGGGACATTCTGGGACTGTCTCCGGGGTGGGGGGTCGTCTGCGTGGGAATTTCTGGGACTTGGAGTCGTCTGCGTGGGACTTTCTCGGATGTGGGTATCGTCTCCGTGGGACTTTCTGGGACTGTCACCTGGGTGGGGGGTCGTCTGCGTGGGACTTTCTGGGACTGGGGGTCGTCTGCGTTGGACTTTCTGGGACTCTCTCCTGGGTGGCGGGTCGTCTGCGTGGGAATTTCTGGGACTGTCTCCTGGGTGGGGTTCGTCTGCGTGGGACTTTCTGGGACTGGGGGTCGTCTGCGTGGGACTTTCTGGGACTGTCTCCTGGGTGGGGGCTCGTCTGCGTGGGACTTTCTGGAACTGTCTCGTGGGTGGGGGTTGTCCTTGTGGGACTTTCTGGGACTGGGGGTCGTCTGCGTGGGACTTTCTGTGACTGCCGCCTGGGTGGGGGGTCGTCTGCGTGGGACATTCTTGGACTGTGGGTCGTCTGCGTGGGACATTGTGGGAGTGTCTCCTGGGTGGGGGGTCGTCTGCGTCGGACTGGGAGTCGTCTTCCTGGGACATTCTGGGACTGGGGTTCATCTGCGTGGGACTTTCTGGGACTGGGGTTCGACTGCGTGGGACTTGGGGTCGTCTGCGTGGGACATTCTGGCACTGTCTCCTGGGTGGGGGCTCGTCTGTTTGGGACTTTCGGGGTCTGTCTCCTCGGTGGGGGGTCCTCTGCGTGGGACTTTCTGTTACTGGCGGTCATCTGCGTGGGACTTTCTGGGACTGTCTCCTGGGTGGGGGTCGTCCTTGTGGGACTTGATGGGACTGGAGCTCGTCTGCATGGGATTTTTCTGGGACTGTGGGGTCGTCTGCGTGGGACTTTCTGGAACTGTCTCCTGGTTGGGGGTCGTCTGCGTGAGACTTTCTGTGACTGGAGGTCGTTTGCGTGGGACTTTCTGGGACTGCTACCTGGGTGGGGGTTCGTCTGCGTGGGACTTTCTGGGACTGGGGTTCGTCTGCGTGGGACTTTCTTGGACTGCGGGTCGTCTGCGTGGGACTTTCTGGGACTGGAGGTCGTCTGCGTGGGACTTTCTGGGACTGGGGGTCGTCTGCGTGGGTACTTTCTGGGACTGGGGTCGTCTGCGAGGGATATTCTGGGACAGTCTCCTGGGTGGTGGGTCGTCTACGTGGGACTTTCTGGGACTTGGGGTCGTCTGCGTGGGACTTTCTGAGTCTGGGGTCGTCTGTTTGGGACTTACTGGGACTGTCTCCTCGGTGGGGGGTCCTCTGCGTGGGACTTTCTGTTACTGGGGGTCGTCTGCCTGGGACTTTCTGTGACTGTCTCCTGGGTGGGGGTCGTCCTTGTGGGATTTGATGGAACTGGGGGTCGTCTGCATGGGACTTTCTGGGACTGGGGGGTCGTCTGCTTGGGACTTTCTGGAACTGTCTCCTGGTTGGGGGTCGTCTGCGTGAGACTTTCTGTGACTGGAGGTCGTTTGCGTGGGACTTTCTGGGACTGCTACCTGGGTGGGGGGTCGTCTGCGTGGGACTTTCTGGGACTGGGGTTCGTCTGCGTGGGACTTTCTTGGACTGGGGGTCGTCTGCGTGGGACTTTCTGGGACTGGAGGTCGTCTGCGTGGGACTTTCTGGGACTGGGGGTCGTCTGCGTGGGTACTTTCTGGGACTGGGGTCGTCTGCGTGGGACTTTCTGGGACTGTCTCCAGGGTGGGGTTCGTCTGCGTGGGTCTTTCTGTGACTGGGAGTCGTCTGCGTAGGACTTTATGGGACTGACTCCTGGGTGAGTGGTCGTCTGCGTGGGACTTCCTGGGACTGGGGGTCGTCTGCGTGGGACTTTCTGGGACTGTCTCCTGGGTGGGGGGTCGTCTGCGTGGGACTTTCTGGGACAGTCTCCTCGGTGGGTGTCGTCCGTGTGGGACTTTCTGGGACTGGGACTGGGGCAATTGGCACAAAAAGTCAGGAGAACTGTCCTGGCGGCAGCCTGAGATTGCTTGTAAGGCAGTTGTCACAAAAGAGACAGGAGATGTAGATTCTTAGCGGCCTGAGATTGCTTGTAAGGCAGTTTCACAAAAGAGACAGGAGATGTCGTTTTGAACAGTTTGATATTACTTGTAAGGCAGTTTTCACAAACGAGCCAAGAGAAATCGGCTCGTAGCAGCCTGACATTGCTTGTGAGGCAGTTGTCACAAAAGCCCCAGGAGAATTCGGCTTGTAGCAGCCTGAGATTTCTTGTAAGGCAGTTTTCACAAAAGAGCCAAGAGAAGTCGACTCGAGACGCCTGCAGCCTGAGAATGCTTGTAAGGCAGATGCCACAAATGAGCCAGGAGAAAACGGTTCATAGCAGCCTGGGATTGCTTGTAAGGAAATTATGACAAAAAGTCAGGAGAATTGGACTAGCGGCAGCCTGAGATTGCTTGTAAGGCAGTTGTCACAAAAGAGCCAGGATATGTCGATTTGTAGCGGCCAGAGATTGCTTGTAAGGCAGTTTTACAAAAGAGCCAGACGTATTCAGCTTGTAGCAGGCTGAGATTGCTTGTAAGGCTGTTTAAAAAAAAAAGTGACAGGAGATGTCGTTTGTAGCAGCCTGAGATTGCTTTTATGGCAGTTTTAACAAAAGAGACAAGAGAAGTCGGCTCGTAGATGCCTGGGATTGCTTGTAAGGCAATTTTCACAAAAGAGCCAGGTGAATTCGGCTTGCAGGAGCCTGAGATTGTTTGTAAGGCAGTTGCCACAAATGAGCCAGGGGAAATCGGCTCGTAGCCGACTGGGATTGCTTGTAAGGCAATTGGCAAAAAAGCTAGGAGAATTAGGATTGCTGCAGCATGAGATTGCTTGTAAGGCAGTTGTCACAAAAGAGTCAGTAGATGTCGATTTGTAGCGGCCTGAGATTGCTTGCAAGGCAGTTTCACAAAAGAGCCTGGCGTATTCGGCTTGTAGCGGCCTGATATTGCTTGTAAGGCAGTTTCACAAAAGAGACAGGAGATGTCGTTTTGTAGCAGACTGATATTACTTGTAAGGCAGTTTCACAAAAGAGCCAAGAGAAGTCGGCTCGTAGCAGCCTGACATTGCTTGTAAGGCAGTTGTCACAAAAGCGCCATGAGAATTCTGCTTGTAGCAGCCTGAGATTTATTTTAAGGCAGTTGCCACAAAAGGGCCAAGAGACTCGGCTCGTAGCCGCTTGGGATTGCTTGTAAGGCAATTCGCACAAAAACCAGGAGAATTCATATTGCTGCAGCCTGAAAGTGTGATCCGACAAATGAGCTAGAAGAAATCGGCTCGTAGCAGCCTGGGATTTCTTGTAAGGCAGTTGTCACAAAAGAGCCAGGAGCTGTCGATTTGCAGCGGCCTGTGATTGCTTGTCAGGCAGTTTCACAAAAGAGCCAGGCGTATTCGACTTGTAGCAGTCTGAGATTGCTTGTAAGGCAGTTTTCACAAAAGAGACAGGAGATGTCATTTTGTGGCAGCCTGATATTGTTTGTAAGGCAGTTTTCACAAAAGAGCCAAGAGAAGTCGGCTCGTAGCAGCCTGGCATTTCTTCTAAGGCAGTTGTCACAAAAGAGCCTGGATAATTCGGCTTATAGCAGCCTGAGATGGCTTGTAAGGCAGTTGCCACACAAGAGCCAGGAAAAATCGGCACGCAGCCGCCTGCGATTGTTTTTAAGGCAATTGGCACAAGAAGTCAGGAGAATTGGGCTAGCGGCAGCCTGATATTGCTTGTAAGGCAATTGTCACAAAAGGGACAGGAGATGTCGATTTGTAGAGGCCTGAGTTTGCTTGCAAGGCAGTTTTCACAAAAGAGCCAGGAGAAATCGCCTCGTAGCCGCCTGGGATTGCTTGTAAGTCAATTGGCACAAAAAGCCAGGTGAATTGGGATTGCTGCAGCCTGAGATTGCTTGAAAGGCAGTTTTCACAAAAGTGCAAAGAGAAGTCGGCTCGTAGCCGCATGGGATTGCTTGTAAGGCAGTTGTCAGAAAAGAGCCAGGATATGTCTATTTGTAGCGGCCTGAGATTGCTTGCAAGGCAGTTTTCACAAAAGAGCCAAGAGAAGTCGGCTAGTAGCATCCTGATTTTACTTGTAAGGCAGTTGGCACAAAAAGTCAAGAGAATTGGGCTAGCGGCAGCCTGAGATTGCTTGTAAGGCAGTTGTCACAAAAGAGCCATGAGATGTCGATTTGTAGCGGCCTGAGATTCCATGTAAGGCAGTTTCACAAAAGAGCCAGGCGTATTCGGCTTGTAGCAGGCTGAGAATGCTTGTAAGGCAGTTTTCACAAAAGAGCCAAGATAAGTCAGCTCGTAGCAGTCTGACATTGCTTGTAAGGCAGTTGTCAAAAAAGAGCCAGAAGAATTCGTCTTGTAGCTGACTGAGATTGCTTGTAAGGCAGTTGCCACAAACGAGCCAGGAGAAATAGGCTCGTAACCGCATGGGATTGCTTGTAAGGCAACTGGCACAAAAAGCCAGGAGAATTGGGCTTTTAGCAGCCTGAGAATGCTTGTAAGACAGATCCTACAAATGAGTTAGGAGAAATCGGGTCGTAGCAGCCTGGGATTGCTTGTAAGGCAATTGGCACAAGATCTTGGCGAATTGGGCTTGCTGCAGACTGAGATTGCTTGAAAGACAGTTGTCACAAAAGAGCCAGGCGCTGTCGATTTGCAGCGCCCTGTGATTGCTTGTAAGGCAGTTTTTACAAAAGAGCCAAGAGAAGTCGGCTCGTAGCAGCCTGACATTGCTTGTAAGGCACTTACAACAAAAGAACCAGGAGAAATCGGCACGTAACCACCTGGGATTGCTTTTAAAGCAATTGGCTCAAAAAGTGAGGAGAATTGGGCTAGCGGCAGCGTGATATTGCTTGTGAGGCAGTTGTCACAAAAGAGACAGGAGATGTCGATTTCTAGCGGCCTGAGATTGCTTGCAAGGCAGTTTCCCAAAAGAGCCAGGCGTATTCATCTTGTAGCAGGCTGAGATTGCTTGTAAGGCAGTTTTCACAAAAGATCCAAGAAAAGTCGGCTGGTAGAAGCATGAGGTTGCTTGTAAGGCCGTTGCCACAAAAGAGCCAGGAGAATTGGGCTTGCTGCAGCCTGAGATTCGTTGTAAGGTAGTTTTCACAAAAGAGCCAGAAGAAATCGGCTCGTATCCGCCTGGGATTATTTGTAAGGCAATTGGCACAAAAAGCCAGGAGAATTGGGCTTGTAGCAGCCTGAGAATGCTTGTAAGACAGATGCCACATATGAGCCAGGAGAAAACGGTTCGTAGCAGCCTGGGATTACTTGTAAGGCAATTTGCACAAAAAGCCAGGAGAATTCATATTGCTGTAGCCTGAGAATGCTTGTAAGGGAGATCCCACAAATGAGCTAGGAGAAATCGGCACGTAGCCGCCTGGGATTGCTTTTAAGGCAATTGGCACAAAAAGTCGGCAGGGTTAGGGTTAGGGTTAGGGTTAGGGTTGGGTTAGGGTTAGGGTAAGCTGTTGTCACAATAGAACGAAGAGAATTCGGCTTGTAGCAGCCTGAGATTGCTTGTAAGGGAGTTACCACAAAAGATCCAGGAGAAATCGGCACGTAGCCGCCTGGGATTGCTTTTAAGGCAATTGGCACAAAAAGTCGGGAGAACTGTCCTGGCGGTAGCCTGAGAGTGCTTGTAAGGCAGTTGTCACAAAAGAGACAGGCGATGTCGATTTGTAGCGGCCTGAGATTGCTTGCAAGGCAGTTTCACAAAAGTGCTAGGCGTATTCGGCTTGTAGCAGCCTGAGATTGCTTTTAAGGTAGTTTTCACAAAAGAGACAAGAGAAGTCGACTCGTAGACGCCTGGGATTGCTTGTAAGGCAATTTGCACAAAAGAACCAGGAGAATTCGGTTTGCAGCCGCCTGAGATTGCTTATAAGGCAGTTGACAAAAATCAGCCAGGAGAAATCGGCTCGTAGCCGTCTGGGATTGCTTGTAAGGCAATTGGCACAAAAGGGCCAGGAGAAATCGGCTCGTAGCCGCCTGGGATTGCTTGTAAGGCAATTCACATAAAAAGCCAGGAGAATTCGGCTTGCAGCATCCAGAGATTGCTTGTAAGGCAGTTGTCACAAAAGAGACAGGATATGTCGATTGTAGCAGCCTGAGACTGCTTGTAAGGCAGTTTTCACAAAAGAGCCAAGAGAAGTCGGCTCGTAGCCGCCTGGGATTGCTTGTAAGGCAATTGGCACAATAAGTCAGGAGAATTGGGCTTGGAGCAACCTGAGAATGCTTGTAAGGCAGATGCCACAAATGAGCCAGGAGAAATCGCCTCGTAGCCGCCTGGGATTGCTTGTAAGGCAATTGGCACAAAAAGCCAGGTGAATTGGGATTGCTGCAGCCTGAGATTGCTTGCAAGGCAGTTTCACAAAAGAGACAGGCGTATTCGTCTTGTAGCAGGCTGAGATTGCTTGTAAGGCAGTTTTCACAAAAGTGACAGGAGTTTTGGGTTTGTAGCAGCCTGAGATTGCTTGTAAGGCAGTTTTCACAAAAGAGCCAAGAGAAGTCGGCTCGTAGCATCCCGATTTTGCTTGTAAGGCATTTGTCACAAAAGAGCCAGGAGAATTCGTCTTGTAGCAGCCTGAGATTGCTTTTAAGGCAGTTGCCACAAAAGAAATCAGGAGAAATCGGCTCGTAGCCGCCTGGGATTGCTTGTAAGCCAATTGGCACAAAAAGCCAAAAGTGTTGGGATTGCTGCAGCCTGAGATGGCTTGTAAGGCAGTTTTCACAAATGAACCAAGAAAAGTCGGTTCGTAGCAGCCTGAAATTGCTTGTAAGGCAGTTGCCAAAAAAGAGCCAGTAGAAATCGGCTTGTAGCAGCCTGAGTTTGCTTGTAAGCCACTTGTCATAGAAGAGCCAGGCGTAGTCGGCCCGTAGCATCCTGAGATTGCTTTTAAGGCAATTCTCACAAAAGAGCCAGGAGAATTCGTCTTGTAGAGGCCTGAGATTGCTTGTAAGGCAGTTGCCACAAAAGAGCCAGGTGAAATACGCTCGTAGTAGCCTGGGATTACTTGTAAGGCAATTGGCAAAAAAAGCCAGGAGAATTGGGCTTGCAGCAGCCTGAGATTGCTTGTAAGGCAGTTGCCACAAAAGAGAAAGGCGTAGTCAGCTTGTAGCAGCCTGAGATTTCTTGTCAGGCAGTTGTCACGAAAGAGCCAGGAGATCGATTTGTAGCAGCCTGCGATTGCTTGTAAGGCATTTATCATAAAAGAGCCAGGCGTAGTCAGCTCGTAGCAGCCTGAGATTGCTTGGAAGTAAGTTGGCACAAAAGAGGCAGGAGAAATCGGCTTGTAGCAGCCTGAGATCCTTTGTAAGACAGTTTTCACAAATAGCCCGGAGAAGTCGGCCCATAGAAGCAGGAGATTGCTTGTAAGGCAGTAGTCAAAAAAGAGCAAGCAGGTGTAGGCTTGTAGCGGACTCAGATTAATGTAAGGCAATTTCCACAAGTGTCACAGGAGAACCGGCACGTAGAACCTGAGATTTCGTGTAAGAGAGTTTACACAAAAAGCCAGGAGAAGTGGGCTCGTAGCAGCTTCGGATTGCTTGTAAGGCAATTGGCACAAAAGAATCAGGCCTAGTCGGCTTGTATCAGCTTGAGATTGCTTGTAAGGCAGTTGTCACAAAAGAGACAGGCGTAGTCAGCTTGTAGCAGTCTGAGATTGCTTGTAAGTCAGTTGTCAAAAAAGAGCCAGGAGATCGATTTGTAGCAGCCTGGTATTTCTTGTAAGGCAGTTGCCACAAAAGAGCCAGTTGAAATAGGCTCGTATCAGCCTAGGATTGCTTGTAAGGCAGTTGTCACAAATGAGCCAGGAGATGTCGATTTTAGCAGCCTGAGAATGCTTGTAAGGCTGTTGCCAAAAAAGAGCCAGGTGAAATAGGCTCGTAGCATCCTGGGATTGCTTGTAAGGAAATTTGCAAAAAGAGCCATGAGAATTGTGCTTGCTGCAGCCTGAGATTCCTTGTAAGGCAGTTGTCACAAATGAGCCAGGAGATTTCGATTTGTAGCAAGCTGAGATTTCTTGTAAGGCAGTTGTCTCAAAAGAGACAGGCGTAGTAGTCTTGTGGCAGCCTGAGATTGCTTGTAATGCAGTTACCACATAAGAGCAAGCAGGTGTAGTCTTGTAGCAGCCTGAGATTGCTTGAAAGGCAATTTTCACAAAATATCCAGGATAAGCGGCTCGTAGAAGCCTGAGATTGTTTTTAATGCAATTGGCACAAAAGAGCCAGGAGAAGTGGGCTTGTAGCTGCCTAAGATTGCTTGTAAGGCAGTTTTCACAAAAGAGCCAGTTGATGTCGAATTGTAGCAGCCTGAGATTATGTGTAAAACAGTTGGCACAAAAGGGCCAGGCGTAGTCGTCTTGTAGCAGCCTGAGATTGCCTGTAAGGCAGTTGCCACAAAAGGGCAAGGAGATCGATTTGTAGCAGCCTGAGATTGCCTGTAAGGCAGTTGCCACAAAAGGGCAAGGAGATCGATTTGTAGCAGCCTGAGATTGCTTGTAAGGCAGTTGTCATAGAAGATCAAGGCGAAGTCGGCTCGTAGCAGCCTGATATTGCTTGGAAGGCAGTTGGCACAAAAGAGGCAGGAGAAATCGACTTGTAGCAGCCGGAGAACCTTTGGAAGACAATTTTCACAAATGGCCTGGAGAAGTCGGCCCATAACAGCGGGAGATTGCTTGTAAGGGAAAAAAGAGTCAGCAGGTGTAAGTTTGTAGCAGACTGAGATTGCTTGAAATGCAATTTTCACAAATGTGCCAGGAGAACCGGCTCGTAGAAGCCTGAGATTGCGTGTAAGGCAATTTTCACAAAAGCCAGGAGAAACGGGCTCGTAGCTGCGTGGAATTGCTTGTAATGAAATTGGCACAAAAATCCAGGAGAATTGGGCTTGCTACTGTGATTGCATGCAAGGCAGTTGCTACAAAAGAGCCAGGCGTATTCGGCTTGTAGAAGCCTGAGATTGCTTGTAAGGCAGTTTTCACAAGAGAGCCAAGAGAAGTCGGCTGGGAGCAGCCTGACATTGCTTGTAAGGCAGTTGTCACAAAAGATCCAGGAGAATTCGGCTTGTAGCAGCCTGAGATTGCTTGTAAGGCAGTTGCCACAAAAGAGCCAGAAGAAACCAGCACGTAGCAGCCTGGGATTATTTGTGAGGCAATTGGCAATAAAGCCAGTAGAATTAGGCTTGCTGCACCCTGAGATTGCTTGAAAGGCAGTTGCCACAAAAGAGCCAGGAGAAATCCGCTAGTAGCAGCTTGGGATGGCTTGTAAGGCAATTGGCACAAAAGAGCCTGGAGATCGGCTCGTAGCAGCCTGAGATTGCTTGTAAGGCAGTTGTCATAGAAGAGCCAGGCTCGTAGCAGCCTGAGATTGCTTGGAAGGCAGTTGGCAGAATAGAGGCAGGAGAAATCGGCTTGTAGCAACCTGAGATCCTTTGTAAGACAGTTTTCACAAATTGCCCGATGAAGTCGGCCCACAGCAGCCTGAGATTGCTTGTAAGGCAGTTTTCACAGAAGAGCCAGCAGGTGTAGGCTTGTATCAGCCTGAGATTGTTGTAAGGCAGTTTTCACAAAAGAGCCAGGATATGTCATTTTGTAGCAGCCTGAGACTGCTTGTAAAGCAGTTGCCACAAAAGAGCCAGGCGTATTCGGCTTGTAGCAGCCTGAGATTTCTTGTAAGGCAGATTTCACAAAAGTCTTAAGAAAAATCGGATCGTAGCAGCCTGACATTGCTTGTAAGGCAGTTGTCACAAAAAGCCAGTAAAATTCGTCTTGTAGCAGCCTAAGATTGCTTGTAAGGCAGTCGCCACAAAAGAGCCTTGAGAAATCGGCTCGTAGCAGCCTGGAATTTCTTGTAAGGCAATTGGCAAAAAAGCCAGGAACATTGTGCTTGCTGATGCCTGAGATTGCTTGAAAGGCAGTTGTCACGAAAGAGCCATGAGATCGATTTTTAGCAGCCTGAGATTGCTTGTAATGCAGTTGTCTTAAAATGCCAGCAGGTGTAGGCTTGTAGAAGAATGAGATTGCTTGTAAGGCAATTTTCACAAATCTCCCAGGAGAACTGGCTCGTAGAATCCTAAGATTGCGTGTAAGGCACTTTCCACAAAAAGCCAGGGGAAATGGGCTCGTAGCAGCCTGAGATTGCTTGTAAGGCAGGTGTCACAAAAGAGCCAGGCGTATTCGGCTTGTAGCAGCCTGAGATTGCTTGTAAGGCTGTTTTCACAAATGAGCCAGGAGAATTCGGCTCGTAGCAGCCTGGGATTGCTTGTAAGGCAATTGTCACAAAAAGCCAGGAGAATTGGGCTTGCTGCAGCCTGAGATTCGTTGTAAGGCAGTTGTCACAAAAAGCCAGGAGAAATGGGCTCGTAGCTGCGTGGGATTGCTTGTAAGGCAATTGGCACAAAAAGCCAGGAGAATTGGCTTGCTGCAGCCTGAGATTGATTGTAAGGCATTTGTCACAAAAGAGTCAGGAGATGTCGATTTTTAGCAACCTGAGATTGCTTGTAAGGCAGTGGTCACAAAAGAGACAGGCGTAGTCAGCTTGTAGCAGCCTGAGATTTTAGCCAGTTTTGACAGAAGAGCCAGCAGGTGTGGGTTTGTATCAGCCTGAGATTGCTTGTAAGGCAGTTTTCACAAAAGAGCCAGGATATGCCGTTTTGTAGCAGCCTGAGATTGCTTGTAAGGGATTTTTCATTTGGTCAGATAGTAAAAAGTACAGCTTTTACCATGTGCGCGGTATGTCGTCTCACAATTTACAGCGTCCGAATTCCAGTGTGCACAATAAGACTGCATTTCTAATTTTTCCTTTTTATCGAATCCACAAAATATTGGTGTCCAATTGTCGGGTATTTCTTGCCTTATCCATAATTAGAAAAGTTTTCTCTACACCTTGACTAGTGTCGAGGCGAAATTCAGCGATATGGGGACTTGTGTTAGCTCATTTGCGGAAATTTTCATGCGGCCCTCAACTGGGAAATCAGTCATATCTCAGTTGTTTATAACTTTTTTTCCATTAAAAGAAATATTTTCAAAATGGGTATCAAATTGTGTCCAATTATTTGATTTGTCTATGTTTGCAGGGATTTTTTATATGGTCAGATAGTACAATGTACTGCTTTCACCAAGCGCACTATATGTCGTCTGACAATTTACAGTGTCCGAATTCCAGTGTGCACAATAAGACTGCATTTCTAATTTTTCCTTTTCATCGAATCTACAAAATATTGGTGTGCAATTGTCGAGTATTTCTTGCTTATCCATAATTACATAGGTTTTTTCTACACCTTGATTAGAGTCGAGGCGAAATTCAATGATATGGGGACTTGTGTTACCTCAGTTACGGAAATTTTCATGCGGCCTTAAACTGGGAAAACTGTCATAATTCACTTGTTTATAACTTTTTTCCAGTAAAAGTAATATTTTCAAAATGGGTATCAAATTGTGTGCAATTATTTGATTTGTCTATGTTTACAGGGATTTTTCATTTGGTCACATAGTAAAAAGTACAGCTTTCACTATGTGCACGGTATGTCGTCTGACAATTTTCAGTGTCCGAATTCCAGTGAGCACAATAAGACTGCATTTCTAATTTTTCCTTTTCATCAAATCCACAAAATATTTGTGTCCAATTGTGGGGAATTTCTTGCCTTATCAATAATTACAATAGTTTTTTCTACAACTTGACTAGAGTCGAGGCTAAATTCAACGATATGTGCACTTCTGTTAGCTCATTTGCGGAAATTTTCATGCGGCCCTAAACTGGGAAATCAGTCATATTTCACGTGTTTATAACATTTATCCTGTAAAAGAAATATTTTCAAAATGGGTATCAAATTGTGTGCAATTATTTGATTTGTCTATGTTTACAGGGAGTTTTATTTTGGTCCGATAGTAAAAAGTACAGCTTTCACAATGTGAGCGGTATGTCGTCTGACAATTTACAGCGCCCGAATTCCAGTGTGCACAATAAGACTGCATTTCTAATTTTTTCTTTTTATCGAATCCACTAAATATTGGTGTCCAATTGTTGGAAACTTCTTGCCTTTTCCATAATTACAAAAGTTTTTTTTACACCTTGATTTGAGTCGAGGCGAAATTCAAAGATATGCGGACGTGTGTTATCTCATTTGCGGATTTCAATGTGAGCGGTATGTCGTCTGACAATTTACGGCGTCCGAGCATGTGCACAATAAGACTGCATTCTAGGAACATCAGGCTAAGAAGATGCAATATATAATATAATCCGGATGAAAATCTGAATTCTAATGATGAATACGATGCGATCATATCCGACATGTATGTTTTGTCGCTTTTCGCCGTATAACAGACTGCTTCTTAGCAGACGCTTGATATTAATAAAAATGCATTCATTAATGTTATTTTCTGAAGCTACTGTCATAATTCTATGAACATCAGGTTTAGATGATGCAATATGTAAGATAATCCGGATGAAAATTTGAATTCTAATGATGAATAGGATGCGATCATACCCGACATGTATGTTTTGTCGCTTTTCGCCGTATAACAGACAGCTACTTAGCAGACGCTTGATATTAAAAAAAATGCATTCATTAATGTTATTTTCTGAGACTAGTGTCACAATTCTATGAACATCAAGCTTAGATGATGCAATATGTAATATAATCCGTATGAAAATCTGAATTTTAATGATGAATAGGATGCGATCATCCCCGACATGTACGTTTTGTCGCATTTCGCCGTATAACAGACAGCTATTTGCAGACGATTGATATTAATAAAAATGCATTCATTAATGTTATTTTCTGAAATTAGTGTCAGCATTCTATTAACATCAGGCTTAGAAGATGGAATATGTAATATAATCCGGATGAAAATCTGAATTCTAATGATGAATAGGATCCGATCATAACCGACATGTATGTTTTGTCGCTTTTCGCCCTATAACAGACAGTTACTTAGCAGACGCTTGATATTAATAAAAATGCCTTCATTGATGTTATTTTCTGAAACTAGTATCAGCATTCTATGAACATCAGGCATAGATGATGCAATATGTAATATAATCCGGATGAAAGTCTGAATTCTAATGATGAATATGATGCGATCATACCCGACATATATGTTTTGTCGCATTTCGCCGTATAACAGACAGTTACTTAGCAGACGCTTGATATTAATAAAAATGCATTCATTAATGTAATTTTCTGAAACAACTGTCAGAATTGTATGAACATCCGGCATAGATGATGCAATATGTAATATAATCCGGATGAAAATGTGAATTCTAATGATGAATAGGATGCGATCATACCCGACATGTATGATTTGTCGCTTTTCGGCGTATAACAGATAGTTATTTAGCAGACGCTTGATATTAATACAAATGCATGTATGATTTGTCGCTTTTCGGCGTATAACAGATAGTTATTTAGCAGACGCTTGATATTAATACAAATGCATTCATTAATGGTATTTTCTGAAACAATGGTCAGCATTGTATGAACATCAGGCTTATATGATGCAATTGGTAATATAATCCGTATGTTAATCTGAATTCTAATGATGAATAGGATGCGATCATTACCAGGCATGTATGTTTTGTCGCTTTTCGCCGTATAACCGACAGTTACTTAGCAGACGCTTGATATTAATAAAAAAGCATTCATTCATGTTATTTTCTGAAACTAGTGTAACAATTCTATGAACATCAAGCTTAGATGATGCAATATGTAATATAATCCGTGTGAAAATCTGAATTCTAATGATTAATAGGATGCGATCATACCCGACATGTATGTTTTGTCGCTTTTCGCCGTATAACAGACACTTATTTGCAGACGCTAGATATTAATAAAAATGCATTCATTAATGTCATTTTCTGAAAGTAGTGTCACAATTCTATGAACATCAGGCTTAGATGATGCAATATATAATATAATCCGTGTGAAAATCTGAATTCTAATGATGAATAGGATGGGATCATACCCGACATGTATGTTTTGTCGCTTTCCGCCGTAAAAAAAACAGCTACATAACAAACGCTTGATATTAAAAAAAATGCATTCATTAATGTTATTTTCTGAAACTAGTGTCAGCATTCTATGAACATCAGGCTTAGATGATACAATACGTAATATAATCCGAATGAAAATCTGAATTCTAATGATGAATAGGATGCGATAACCCGACATGTATGTTTTGTCGCTTTTCGCAGTATAACAGACAGTTACTTAGCAGACGCTTGATATTAATAAATGCATTCATTAATGTTATTTTCTGAAACTAGTGTCAGCATTCTATGAACATCAGGCTGAGATGATGTAACATGTACTATAATCCGGATGAAAAACTGAATTCTAATGATGAAAAGGATGCAACCATACCCGACATGTATATTTTGTCGCTTTTCGTCGTGTAACGGACAGCTATTTAGCAGACGCTTGATATTTATAAATATGCATTCATTAATGTTATTTTCTGAAACTAGTGTCAGCATTCTATGAACATCAGGCTTAGATGATGCAATATGTAATATAATCCGGATGAAAAGGTGAATTCTAATGATGAATAGGATGCGATCATTACCCGACATGTATGTTTTGTCACTTTTCACCGTATAACAGACAGCTACTTAGCAGACGCTTGATATTAATAAAAATGCATTCATTCATGTTATTTTCCTAAACTAGTGTCAGCATTCTATGAACATCAGGCATAGTTGATGCAATATGTAATATAATTCCGATAAAAATCTGAATTCTAATGAGGAATAGCATCCTATCATACCCGAGATGGATATTTTGTCGCTTTTCGCCGTATAACAGACAGTTAATTAGCAGACGCTTGATATTAATAGAAATGCATTCATTAATGTTATTTGCTGAAATAGTGTACGCATTCTATGAACATCAGGCTTAGATGATGCGATATGTAATATAATCAGGATGAAAGTCTGAATTCTAATGATGAATAGGATGCGATCAGTACTCAACATGTATGTTTTGTCGCTTTTCGCCGTATAACAGGCAAATATTTAGCTGACGCTTGATATTAATAAAAATACATTCATTAATGTTATTTTCTGAAACTAGTGTCAGCATTCTAGGAAGACCAGGCTTAAATGATGCACTATGTAATATAAACCGGATGAAAATCTGAATTATAATGATGAATAGGATGCGATCATACCCGACATGTATGTTTTGTCGCTTTTCGCCGTATAACAGACAGCTACTTAGCAGACGCTTGATATTAAAAAAAATGCATTCATTAATGTTATTTTCTGAGACTAGTGTCACAATTCTATGAACATCAAGCTTAGATGATGCAATATGTAATATAATCCGTATGAAAATCTGAATTTTAATGATGAATAGGATGCGATCATCCCCGACATGTACGTTTTGTCGCATTTCGCCGTATAACAGACAGCTATTTGCAGACGATTGATATTAATAAAAATGCATTCATTAATGTTATTTTCTGAAATTAGTGTCAGCATTCTATTAACATCAGGCTTAGAAGATGGAATATGTAATATAATCCGGATGAAAATCTGAATTCTAATGATGAATAGGATCCGATCATAACCGACATGTATGTTTTGTCGCTTTTCGCCCTATAACAGACAGTTACTTAGCAGACGCTTGATATTAATAAAAATGCCTTCATTGATGTTATTTTCTGAAACTAGTATCAGCATTCTATGAACATCAGGCATAGATGATGCAATATGTAATATAATCCGGATGAAAGTCTGAATTCTAATGATGAATATGATGCGATCATACCCGACATATATGTTTTGTCGCATTTCGCCGTATAACAGACAGTTACTTAGCAGACGCTTGATATTAATAAAAATGCATTCATTATTGTAATTTTCTGAAACAACTGTCAGAATTGTATGAACATCCGGCATAGATGATGCAATATGTAATATAATCCGGATGAAAATGTGAATTCTAATGATGAATAGGATGCGATCATACCCGACATGTATGATTTGTCGCTTTTCGGCGTATAACAGATAGTTATTTAGCAGACGCTTGATATTAATACAAATGCATGTATGATTTGTCGCTTTTCGGCGTATAACAGATAGTTATTTAGCAGACGCTTGATATTAATACAAATGCATTCATTAATGGTATTTTCTGAAACAATGGTCAGCATTGTATGAACATCAGGCTTATATGATGCAATTGGTAATATAATCCGTATGTTAATCTGAATTCTAATGATGAATAGGATGCGATCATTACCAGGCATGTATGTTTTGTCGCTTTTCGCCGTATAACCGACAGTTACTTAGCAGACGCTTGATATTAATAAAAAAGCATTCATTCATGTTATTTTCTGAAACTAGTGTAACAATTCTATGAACATCAAGCTTAGATGATGCAATATGTAATATAATCCGTGTGAAAATCTGAATTCTAATGATTAATAGGATGCGATCATACCCGACATGTATGTTTTGTCGCTTTTCGCCGTATAACAGACACTTATTTGCAGACGCTAGATATTAATAAAAATGCATTCATTAATGTCATTTTCTGAAAGTAGTGTCACAATTCTATGAACATCAGGCTTAGATGATGCAATATATAATATAATCCGTGTGAAAATCTGAATTCTAATGATGAATAGGATGGGATCATACCCGACATGTATGTTTTGTCGCTTTCCGCCGTAAAAAAAACAGCTACATAACAAACGCTTGATATTAAAAAAAATGCATTCATTAATGTTATTTTCTGAAACTAGTGTCAGCATTCTATGAACATCAGGCTTAGATGATACAATACGTAATATAATCCGAATGAAAATCTGAATTCTAATGATGAATAGGATGCGATAACCCGACATGTATGTTTTGTCGCTTTTCGCAGTATAACAGACAGTTACTTAGCAGACGCTTGATATTAATAAATGCATTCATTAATGTTATTTTCTGAAACTAGTGTCAGCATTCTATGAACATCAGGCTGAGATGATGTAACATGTACTATAATCCGGATGAAAAACTGAATTCTAATGATGAAAAGGATGCAACCATACCCGACATGTATATTTTGTCGCTTTTCGTCGTGTAACGGACAGCTATTTAGCAGACGCTTGATATTTATAAATATGCATTCATTAATGTTATTTTCTGAAACTAGTGTCAGCATTCTATGAACATCAGGCTTAGATGATGCAATATGTAATATAATCCGGATGAAAAGGTGAATTCTAATGATGAATAGGATGCGATCATTACCCGACATGTATGTTTTGTCACTTTTCACCGTATAACAGACAGCTACTTAGCAGACGCTTGATATTAATAAAAATGCATTCATTCATGTTATTTTCCTAAACTAGTGTCAGCATTCTATGAACATCAGGCATAGTTGATGCAATATGTAATATAATTCCGATAAAAATCTGAATTCTAATGAGGAATAGCATCCTATCATACCCGAGATGGATATTTTGTCGCTTTTCGCCGTATAACAGACAGTTAATTAGCAGACGCTTGATATTAATAGAAATGCATTCATTAATGTTATTTGCTGAAATAGTGTACGCATTCTATGAACATCAGGCTTAGATGATGCGATATGTAATATAATCAGGATGAAAGTCTGAATTCTAATGATGAATAGGATGCGATCAGTACTCAACATGTATGTTTTGTCGCTTTTCGCCGTATAACAGGCAAATATTTAGCTGACGCTTGATATTAATAAAAATACATTCATTAATGTTATTTTCTGAAACTAGTGTCAGCATTCTAGGAAGACCAGGCTTAAATGATGCACTATGTAATATAAACCGGATGAAAATCTGAATTATAATGATGAATAGGATGCGATCATACCCGACATGTATGTTTTGTCGCTTTTCGCCGTATAACAGACAGCTACTTAGCAGACGCTTGATATTAAAAAAAATGCATTCATTAATGTTATTTTCTGAGACTAGTGTCACAATTCTATGAACATCAAGCTTAGATGATGCAATATGTAATATAATCCGTATGAAAATCTGAATTTTAATGATGAATAGGATGCGATCATCCCCGACATGTACGTTTTGTCGCATTTCGCCGTATAACAGACAGCTATTTGCAGACGATTGATATTAATAAAAATGCATTCATTAATGTTATTTTCTGAAATTAGTGTCAGCATTCTATTAACATCAGGCTTAGAAGATGGAATATGTAATATAATCCGGATGAAAATCTGAATTCTAATGATGAATAGGATCCGATCATAACCGACATGTATGTTTTGTCGCTTTTCGCCCTATAACAGACAGTTACTTAGCAGACGCTTGATATTAATAAAAATGCCTTCATTGATGTTATTTTCTGAAACTAGTATCAGCATTCTATGAACATCAGGCATAGATGATGCAATATGTAATATAATCCGGATGAAAGTCTGAATTCTAATGATGAATATGATGCGATCATACCCGACATATATGTTTTGTCGCATTTCGCCGTATAACAGACAGTTACTTAGCAGACGCTTGATATTAATAAAAATGCATTCATTATTGTAATTTTCTGAAACAACTGTCAGAATTGTATGAACATCCGGCATAGATGATGCAATATGTAATATAATCCGGATGAAAATGTGAATTCTAATGATGAATAGGATGCGATCATACCCGACATGTATGATTTGTCGCTTTTCGGCGTATAACAGATAGTTATTTAGCAGACGCTTGATATTAATACAAATGCATGTATGATTTGTCGCTTTTCGGCGTATAACAGATAGTTATTTAGCAGACGCTTGATATTAATACAAATGCATTCATTAATGGTATTTTCTGAAACAATGGTCAGCATTGTATGAACATCAGGCTTATATGATGCAATTGGTAATATAATCCGTATGTTAATCTGAATTCTAATGATGAATAGGATGCGATCATTACCAGGCATGTATGTTTTGTCGCTTTTCGCCGTATAACCGACAGTTACTTAGCAGACGCTTGATATTAATAAAAAAGCATTCATTCATGTTATTTTCTGAAACTAGTGTAACAATTCTATGAACATCAAGCTTAGATGATGCAATATGTAATATAATCCGTGTGAAAATCTGAATTCTAATGATTAATAGGATGCGATCATACCCGACATGTATGTTTTGTCGCTTTTCGCCGTATAACAGACACTTATTTGCAGACGCTAGATATTAATAAAAATGCATTCATTAATGTCATTTTCTGAAAGTAGTGTCACAATTCTATGAACATCAGGCTTAGATGATGCAATATATAATATAATCCGTGTGAAAATCTGAATTCTAATGATGAATAGGATGGGATCATACCCGACATGTATGTTTTGTCGCTTTCCGCCGTAAAAAAAACAGCTACATAACAAACGCTTGATATTAAAAAAAATGCATTCATTAATGTTATTTTCTGAAACTAGTGTCAGCATTCTATGAACATCAGGCTTAGATGATACAATACGTAATATAATCCGAATGAAAATCTGAATTCTAATGATGAATAGGATGCGATAACCCGACATGTATGTTTTGTCGCTTTTCGCAGTATAACAGACAGTTACTTAGCAGACGCTTGATATTAATAAATGCATTCATTAATGTTATTTTCTGAAACTAGTGTCAGCATTCTATGAACATCAGGCTGAGATGATGTAACATGTACTATAATCCGGATGAAAAACTGAATTCTAATGATGAAAAGGATGCAACCATACCCGACATGTATATTTTGTCGCTTTTCGTCGTGTAACGGACAGCTATTTAGCAGACGCTTGATATTTATAAATATGCATTCATTAATGTTATTTTCTGAAACTAGTGTCAGCATTCTATGAACATCAGGCTTAGATGATGCAATATGTAATATAATCCGGATGAAAAGGTGAATTCTAATGATGAATAGGATGCGATCATTACCCGACATGTATGTTTTGTCACTTTTCACCGTATAACAGACAGCTACTTAGCAGACGCTTGATATTAATAAAAATGCATTCATTCATGTTATTTTCCTAAACTAGTGTCAGCATTCTATGAACATCAGGCATAGTTGATGCAATATGTAATATAATTCCGATAAAAATCTGAATTCTAATGAGGAATAGCATCCTATCATACCCGAGATGGATATTTTGTCGCTTTTCGCCGTATAACAGACAGTTAATTAGCAGACGCTTGATATTAATAGAAATGCATTCATTAATGTTATTTGCTGAAATAGTGTACGCATTCTATGAACATCAGGCTTAGATGATGCGATATGTAATATAATCAGGATGAAAGTCTGAATTCTAATGATGAATAGGATGCGATCAGTACTCAACATGTATGTTTTGTCGCTTTTCGCCGTATAACAGGCAAATATTTAGCTGACGCTTGATATTAATAAAAATACATTCATTAATGTTATTTTCTGAAACTAGTGTCAGCATTCTAGGAAGACCAGGCTTAAATGATGCACTATGTAATATAAACCGGATGAAAATCTGAATTATAATGATGAATAGGATGCGATCATACCCGACATGTATGTTTTGTCGCTTTTCGCCGTATAACAGACCGTTACTTAGCAGACGCTTGATATTAATAAAAATGCATTCATTAATGTTATTTGCTGAAATAGTGTCAGTATTCTATGAATATCAGGCTTAGATGATGCAATATGTAATATAATCCGGACGAAAATCTGAATTCTAATGATGAATAGTATGCGATCATTACCCGACATGTATGTTTTGTCGCTTTTCGCCGTATGACAGACAGTTACTTAGCAGACACTTGATATTAATAAAAATGCATTCATTAATGTTATTTGCTGTATTAGTGTCAGCATTCTATGAACATCAGGCTTAGATGATGCAATATGTAATATAATCCGGATGAAAATCAGAATTCTAATGATGAATAGGATGCGAAAATTACCCGACACGTTTGTTTTGTCGCTTATCGCCGTATAACAAACAGTTACTTAGCAGACGCATGATATTAATAAAAATGCATTCATTAATGTTATTTTTTGAAATTGTGTCAGAATTCTAGCAACATCAGTCTTAGGTGATGTAATATGTAATATAATCCGGACGAAAATCTGAAATCTAATGATGAAAATGATGCGAAAATTACCCGACATGTATATTTTGTCGCTTTGCGCCGTATAACAGACAGTTACTTAGCAGACGCTGCATATTAATAAAAACGCATTCATTAATGTTATTTGCTGAATTAGTGTCAGCATTCTATAAACAGCAGGCTTAGATGATGCAATATGTAATATATTCCGGTTGAAAATCTGAATTGTAATGATGATTAGGATGCGATCTTTACCCAACATGTATGTTTATCTCGCTTTTCGCCGTATAATAGACAGTTACTTAACAGACGCTTGATATTAATAAAAATGCATTCATTAATGTTATTTTCTGAAATAGTGTCAGCATTCTATGAACATCAGGCTTAGATGATGCAATATGTAATATAATCCGGATAAAAATCTGAATTCTTATGTTGAATAGGATGCGATCATTACCCGACATGTATGTTTTGCCGCTTTTCGCCGTATATCAATCAGTTATTTAGCAAACAATTGATATGAATAAAAATGCATTCATTATTGTTATTTCCTGAAATTTTTTCAATATTCTATGAACATCAGGCTTAGATGATGCAATATGTAATATAATCCGGATGAAAATCTGAATTCTAATGATGAATAGGATGCGATGATTACCCGACATGTATGTTTAGTCGCTTTTCGGCGTATAACAGACAGTTACTTAGCAGACGCTTGATATGAATAAAAATGCATACATTAATGATATATTCTGAAATTGTGTCATCATTCTATGAACATCAGTCTTAGATGATGCAATATGTAATATAATCCGGATAAAAATCTGAATTCTAATGATGAATAGGATGCGATGATTACCCGACATGTATGTTTTGTCGGTTTTCGCCGTATAACAGACAATTACTTAGCGGACTCTTGAAATTAATAAAAATGCCTTCATTAATGTTATTTTCTAAAACTAGTGACACAATTCTATGAACATCATTATTAGATGATGCAATATGTAATATATTCCGTGTGAAAATCTGAATTATAACGATGAAAAGGATGCGATCATATCCGACATGTATGTTTTGTCGCTTTTCGCCGTATAACAGACATTATTTGCAGACGCTTGATATTAATAAAAATGCATTCATTCATGTTATTTTCTGAATCTAGTATCTGCATTCTATGAACATCAGGCTTAGATGATGCAATATGTACTATAATCCGGATGAAAATCTGACTTCTAATGATGAATAGGATGCGAACATTACCCGACATGTATGATTTGTCTCTTTTCGCCGTATAACAGACAGTTACTTACCAGACGTTTGATATTTATAAAAATGCATTCATTAATTTTATTTTCTGAAATAGTGTCAGCATTCTATGAACACCAGGCTTAGATGATGCAATATGTAATATAATCCGGATGAAAATCTGAATTGTAATGATGAATAGAATGCGATAATTACCCGACATGTATGTTTTGTCTCTTTTCGCCGTATAAGAGACAGTTATTTAGCAGACGCTTGATATTAATAAAATTGCATTAATTAATGTTATTTTCTGAAATAGTGTCAGTATTCTATGAACATCAGACTAAGATGATGCAATATGTAATAAAATGCGGACGAAAATCTGAATTCTAATGATGAATAGGATGCGATCTTTACCCGACATGTATGTTTTGTCGCTTTTCGCCGTATAAAAGACAGTTAATTAGCAGACGCTTAATATTAATAAAAATGCTTTCAGTAATGTTATTTGCTGTAATAGTGTCTGCATTCTATGAACATCAGGCGTAGATGATACAATATGTAATATAATCCGGATCAAAATCTGAATTCTAATGATGAATAGGATGCGATCATTACCCGACATGTATGTTTTGTCGCTTTTCGCCGTATAACGGACAGTTACATAGCAGATTCTTGATATTAATATAAATGCTTTCATTAATGTTATTTTCTGATACTAGTGTCAGCATTCTATGAACATCAGGCTTAGATAACGCAATATGTAATATAATCCGGATGTAAATCTGAATTCTAATGATGAATAAGATGCGATCATTACCCGACATGTATGTTTTGTCGCTTTTCGCCGTATAACAGACAGTTACTTAGCAGACGTTTGATATATATAAAAATGCATTAATTAATGTTATTTTCTGAAATTGTGTCAGCATTCTATGTACATCAGTCTTAGATTATGCAATATGTAATATAATCCGGAAGAAAATCTGAATTCTAATGATGAATAGGAAGCAATCATACCCGACATGTATGTTTTGTCGCTTTTCGCCGTATAACAGACAGTTAATTAGCAGATTCTTGATATTAATATAAATGCTTTCATTAATGTTATTTTCTGAAATAGTGTCAGCATTCAATGAACATCAGGATTAGATGATGCAATATGTAATATAATCAGGGATGAAAATCTGAATTCTAATAATGAATAGGATGCTATCATTTCCCGACATGTATGTTTGTCGCTTTTCGCCGAATAACAGACAGTTGCTTAGCAGACGCTTTATATTAATAAAAATCAATTCATTAATGTTATTTGCTGAAATAGTGTCAGCATTCTATGAAAATCAGGCTTAGATGAAGCAACATGTATTATAATCCGGATGCAAATCTTAATTCTAATGAAAAATATGATGCAATCATTACCTGACATGTATTTTTGGGCGCTTTTCGCCGTATAACAGACAGTTATTTAGCAGACGCTTGATATTAATCAAAATGCATTCATTAATGTTATTTTCTGAAATAATGTCAACATTCTATGAACATCCGGGTTAGATGATGCAATATGTAATATAATCCGGATGAAAATCTGAATTCTAATGATGAATAGGTTGCGATGATTACCCGACATGTATGTTTTGTCGCTTTTCGCCGTATAACAGACAGTTACTTAGCAGACGCTTGATATTAATAAAAATGCATTCATTAATGTTATTTTCTGAAAATAGTGTCAATATTTTAAGAACATCAGGCTTCGATGATGCAATATATAATATAATCCGGATTAAAATCTGAATTCTAATGATGAATAGGATGCGATGATTACCCGATATGTATGTTTTGTCGTATTTCGATGTATAACAGACAGTTACTTAGCAGACGCTTGATATTAATAAAAATGCATTCATTAATGTTATTTTCTGAAATAGTGTCAACATTCTATGAACATCAGGCTTAGATGATGCAATATGTAATATAATCCGGATGAAAATCTGAATTCTAATGATGAATAGGATGCGATCATACCCGACATGTATGTTTTGTCGCTTTTCGCCGTATAACAGACAGATAATTAGCAGATTCTTGATATTAATATAAATGCTTTCATTAATGTTATTTTCTGAAATAGTGTCAGCATTCAATGAACATCAGGATTAGATGATGCAATATGTAATATAATCAGGGATGAAAATCTGATTTCTAATAATGAATAGGATGCTATCATTACCCGACATGTATGTTTGTCGCTTTTCGCCGAATAACAGACAGTTGCTTAGCAGACGCTTTATATTAATAAAAATCAATTCATTAATGTTATTTGCTGAAATAGTGTCAGCATTCTATGAAAATCAGGCTTAGATGAAGCAACATGTATTATAATCCGGATGCAAATCTTAATTCTAATGAAAAATATGATGCAATCATTACCTGACATGTATTTTTGGGCGCTTTTCGCCGTATAACAGACAGTTATTTAGCAGACGCTTGATATTAATCAAAATGCATTCATTAATGTTATTTTCTGAAATAATGTCAACATTCTATGAACATCCGGGTTAGATGATGCAATATGTAATATAATCCGGAT
This sequence comes from Acanthosepion esculentum, assembly GCA_964036315.1. NCBI lineage: Eukaryota > Metazoa > Mollusca > Cephalopoda > Sepiida > Sepiidae > Acanthosepion > Acanthosepion esculentum. The sequence goes on from OZ038489.1 coordinate 520,525, forward strand.
GAAAATCTGAATTCTAATGATGAATAGGTTGCGATGATTACCCGACATGTATGTTTTGTCGCTTTTCGCCGTATAACAGACAGTTACTTAGCAGACGCTTGATATTAATAAAAATGCATTCATTAATGTTATTTTCTGAAAATAGTGTCAATATTTTAAGAACATCAGGCTTCGATGATGCAATATATAATATAATCCGGATTAAAATCTGAATTCTAATGATGAATAGGATGCGATGATTACCCGATATGTATGTTTTGTCGTATTTCGATGTATAACAGACAGTTACTTAGCAGACGCTTGATATTAATAAAAATGCATTCATTAATGTTATTTTCTGAAATAGTGTCAACATTCTATGAACATCAGGCTTAGATGATGCAATATGTAATATAATCCGGATGAAAATCTGAATTCTAATGATGAATAGGATGCGATCATACCCGACATGTATGTTTTGTCGCTTTTCGCCGTATAACAGACAGTTAATTAGCAGATTCTTGATATTAATATAAATGCTTTCATTAATGTTATTTTCTGAAATAGTGTCAGCATTCAATGAACATCAGGATTAGATGATGCAATATGTAATATAATCAGGGATGAAAATCTGATTTCTAATAATGAATAGGATGCTATCATTACCCGACATGTATGTTTGTCGCTTTTCGCCGAATAACAGACAGTTACTTAGCAGACGCTTTATATTAATAAAAATCCATTCATTAATGTTATTTGCTGAAAAACTGTCAGCATTCTATGAAAATCAGGCTTAGATGATGCAACATGTATTATAATCCGGATGCAAATCTTAATTCTAATGAAAAATATGATGCGATCATTACCTGACATGTATTTTTGGTCGCTTTTCGCCGTATAACAGACAGTTATTTAGCAGACGCTTGATATTAATCAAAATGCATTCATTAATGTTATTTTCTGAAATAGTGTCAACATTCTATGAACATCCGGGTTAGATGATGCAATATTTAATATAATCCGGATGAAAATCTGAATTCTAATGATGAATAGGTTGCGATGATTACCCGACATGTATGTTTTGTCGCTTTTCGCCGTATAACAGACAGTTACTTAGCAGACGCTTGATATTAATAAAAATGCATTCATTAATGTTATTTTCTGAAAATAGTGTCAATATTCTAAGAACATCAGGCTTCGATGATGCAATATATAATATAATCCAGATTAAAATCTGAATTCTAATGATGAATAGGATGCGATGATTACCCGATATGTATGTTTTGTCGTATTTCGATGTATAACAGACAGTTACTTAGCAGACGCTTGATATTAATAAAAATGCATTCATTAATGTTATTTTCTGAAATGGTGTCAACATTCTATGAACATCAGGCTTAGATGATGCAATATGTAATATAATCCGGATAAAAATCTGAATTCTAATGATGAATAGGATGCGATCATACCCGACATGTATGTTTTGTCGCTTTTCGCCGTATAACAGACAGTTACTTAGCAGACGATTGATATTAATAAAAATGCATTCATTAATGTTATTTTCTGAAATGGTGTCAGCATTCTTTGAACATCAGGCTTAGATGATGTAATAAGTAATAAAATCCGGATGAAAATCTGAATTATAATGATAAATAAGATGCGATCATTACCAGGAATGTATATTTTGTCACTTTTCGCCGTATGACAGACAGTTACTTAGAAACCGATTGATATGAATAAAAATGCATAGATTAATGTTATTTTCTGAAATTGTGTCAATATTCTATGAACATCAGGCTTAGATGACGCAATATGTAATATAATCCGGATGAAAATCTGAATTCTAATGATGAATAGGATTCCATCATTACCTGACATGTACGTTTTGTCACTTTTCGCCATGTAACAGACAGTTACTTAGCAGATGCTTGATATTAATAAAAATGCATTCATTATTAGTATTTTCTAAATGCGTGTCAGCATTCTATGAACATCAGGCTTAGATGATGCAATATGTAATATAATCCGGATGAAAATCTGAATTCTAATGATGAATAGGATGCGATCATTACCCGACATGTATGTCTTGTCTATTTCGCCGTATAACAGACAATTACTTAGCAGACGCTTGATATTAATATAAATGCTTTCATTAATGTTATTTTCTGAAATAGTGTCAGCATTCAATGAACATCAGGATTAGATGATGCAATATGTAATATAATCAGGGATGAAAATCTGATTTCTAATAATGAATAGGATGCTATCATTAACCGACATGTATGTTTGTCGCTTTTCGCCGAATAACAGACAGTTACTTAGCAGACGCTTTATATTAATAAAAATCCATTCATTAATGTTATTTGCTGAAAAACTGTCAGAATTCTATGAAAATCAGGCTTAGATGATGCAACATGTATTATAATCCGGATGCAAATCTTAATTCTAATGAAAAATATGATGCGATCATTACCTGACATGTATTTTTGGTCGCTTTTCGCCGTATAACAGACAGTTATTTAGCAGACGCTTGATATTAATAAAAATGCATTCATTAATGTTATTTTCTGAAATAGTGTCAACATTCTATGAACATCCGGGTTAGATGATGCAATATTTAATATAATCCGGATGAAAATCTGAATTCTAATGATGAATAGGTTGCGATGATTACCCGACATGTATGTTTTGTCGCTTTTCGCCGTATAACAGACAGTTACTTAGCAGACGCTTGATATTAATAAAAATGCATTCATTAATGTTATTTTCTGAAAATAGTGTCAATATTCTAAGAACATCAGGCTTCGATGATGCAATATATAATATAATCCGGATTAAAATCTGAATTCTAATGATGAATAGGATGCGATGATTACCCGATATGTATGTTTTGTCGTATTTCGATGTATAACAGACAGTTACTTAGCAGACGCTTGATATTAATAAAAATGCATTCATTAATGTTATTTTCTGAAAATAGTGTCAATATTCTAAGAACATCAGGCTTCGATGATGCAATATATAATATAATCCGGCAGGGTTAGGGTTAGAAACTAACATTAATGAATGCTTTTATATTCATATCAAGCGTCTGCTAAATAACTGTCTGTTATACGGGGAAAAGCGACAAAACATACATGTCGGGTAATGATCGCATCCTATTCATCATTAGAATTCAGATTTTCATACGGATTATATTACATATCGCATCATCTAAGCGTGATGTTCATAGAATGCTGACACAAGTTTCAGAAAATAATATTAATGAATGCATTTTTATTCATATCAAGCGTCTGCTAAGTAACTGTCTGTTATACGGCGAAAAGCTACAAAACATACATGTGGGGTAATAATCGCATCCTATTCATCATTATAATTCTGATTTTCATCCGGATTATATTACATATCGCATCATCTAAAACTGAAGTTCATAGAATGTTGACACTATTTCAGAAAATAACATTAATGAATGCATTTTTATTAATATCAAGCGACTGCTAAGTAACTCTCTGCTATACGGCGAAAAGCGACAAAACATACCTGTCGGGTATGATGGTATCCGCTTCATCATTAGAATTCAGATTTTCATCCGGATTATATTACATTTTGCATGATCTAACCCTATTTTAATAGAATGATGACAGTAGTTTAAGAAAATAACATAAATGAATGCATTTTTATTAATATCAAGCGTCTACTATGTAACTGTCGATTATACGGCGAAAAGCAACAAAATATTCAGGTCGGGTTTGATCGCATCATATTCTTCAAGATTCGATATATTCTTCCGGATTATATTACATTTTGCATCATCGAAGCATTATGTTCATAGAATGCTGGCATTATTTTAAGAAAAGAAAAATAATTAATGCATTTTTTTAATATCAAGCGTCTGCTAAGTAACTGTCGGCAATACGGCGAAAAGAGTCAAAACATCCAAGTCGGTTTTGATCGCATCATATTCATCATAAGAATTCAGATTTTCTGCTGGATTATATTACATTTTGCATAATGTATGACTTATGTTTATAGGATGTTGACACTAGTAGAGGAAAATAACATTAATGAATGCATTTTTATTAATATCAAACGTCTACTAAGTAACTATCTGTTATACGGCGAAAAAGGACACAACGTCCAAGTCAAATTTAATCACATCAAATTCATAATTAGAATTCAGATTTTCTCACGAATTAAATTATATTTTGTATTATCTATGGCTTATGTTTATAGAATTCTCAGACTAGTTTAAGAAAATAACATTTCTTAATGCATTTTTATTAATATCAAACGTCTGCGAAGTAATTCGTTTAATAGGCGAAAAGTGACAGAAAATCGGATTTGATCGCATCAATTTCATCCTAAGAATTCAGATTTTCTTCCGGATTATATTACATATTGCATCATCTAAGCCTTATGTTTATAGAATGCGGAGACGAGTTTCAGAAAATAACATTAATGACTGCATTTTTATTAATATGGAGCGTCTGCTAAGTAACTGTCTGTTAAACAACGAAATGCGACAAAACATTCTTGTCGGGTTTGATAGCATCATATTAATCATTAGAATTCAGATTTTCCTCAGGATTATATTACATTTTGCATCATCTCAGACTTTTCTTCATAGAATTCTGACGCTAGTTTAAGAAAATAACATTAATGAACGCATTTTTAATATATATCAGGCCTCTGCTAAGTAACTATCGGATATACGGCGAAAAGCCACAAAACATTCAAGTCGGGTTTTGATCGCATAATATTCATCATAAAATTCAAATTTTCTTCCGGATTATATTATATTTTGCATCATCTAAGCTTTAAGTTTATAGAATGCTGACACTAGCTTCAGAAAATAACATTAATGAATGCATTTTTATTAATATCAAGAGTCTGCAAAGTAACTTCGTTTGTACGGCGAAAAGCGACAAAACATCCAAGTCCGCTTTGATCGCATGTCATTCATTATTACAATTTAGATTGTCTTCCGGTTTATCTTACATTTAGCATCATCTAAGACTCATGGTTCAGAAAATAACATTAATGAATTCATTTTTAATAATATGAAACCTCTGCTAAGCAAATGCCGGTCACACGGCGAAAAGTGACAAAACGTACATGTCAGGTATGATCGGAGCATATTCATCATTAGAATTCAGATTCTCTACCCGATTATAATATATTATGAATCATTTAAGACTTATATTTATAGAATGTTGACACGAGTTTGAGAAAATAACTTTAATGTATGCATTTTTATTAATATCAAGACTCTGATAAATAACTGTCGGTTATACGACGAAAAGCGACAAAACATTCAAGTCGGGTTTGATCGTATCATATTCTTCATTAGAATTCAGATTTTAGTCCGGATTATATGACATTTTGCATCACGTAAGACATATTTTTATAGGATTCTGTCACAAGTTTCAGACAAAAGCATTAATGAATGCATTTTTATTAATATCGAGCGTCTGCTAAGTAACTGTCTCTTATACAGCGAAATACGACAAAACATACATATCGGGTAATCATCGGATCCTATTCATCATTAGAATTCAGATTTTTATCCGGATTATATTATATATTGCATCATCTAAGCCTGATGTACATAGAATGTTGACACTATTTCAGAAAATAACATTTATGAATGCATTTTTGTTAATATCAAACGTCTGCTAAGTAACTGTCTGTTATACGGCGATAAGCGACAAAACATACATGTCGAGTAAACATCGCATCCTATTCATAATTAGAATTCAGATTTTCATCCGGATTATATTACATATTGCATCATCGAAGCCTGATGTTCTTAGAATATTGACACTATTTTCAGAAAATAACATTAATGAATGCATTTTTATTAATATCAAGCGTCTGCTAAGTAACTGTCTGTTATACGGCGAAAAGCGACAAAACATAAATGTCGGGTAATCATCGCATCCTATTCATCATTAGAATTCAGATTTTTATCCGGATTATATTACATATTGCATCATCTAACCCGGATGTTCATAGAATGCTGACACTAGTTTCAGAAAATGACATTAATGAATGCATTTCTATTAATATCAAGCGTCTGCTAAGTAACTGTCTGTTATACGGTGAAAAGCGACAAAATATCCATCTCGGGTATGATAGGATGCTATTCATCATTAGAATTCAGATTTTTATCTGAATTATATTACATATTGCATCAACTATGCCTGATGTTCATAGAATGCTGACACTAGTTTAGGAAAATAACATGAATGAATGCATTTTTATTAATATCAAGCGTCTGCAAAGTAGCTGTCTGTTATACGGTGAAAAGCGACAAAGCATACATGTCGGATAATGATCGCATCCTATTCATCATTAGAATTCACATTTTCATCCGGATTATATTACATATTGCATCATCTAAGCCTGATGTTCATAGAATGCTGACACTAGTTTCAGAAAATAACATTAATGAATGCATTTTTATAAATATCAAGCGTCTGCTAAGTAGCTGTCTGTTATACGTCGAAAAGCGACAAAACATACATGTGGGGTATGGTCGCATCCTTTTCATCTTTAGAATTCAGTTTTTCATCCGGATTATAGTACATGTTACATCATCTCAGCCTGATGTTGCTAGAATGCTGACACAATTTCAAAAAATAACACTAATGAATGCATTTTTATTAATATCATGCGTCTGTTAAGTAACTGTTTGTTATATGGCGATAAGCGACAAAACAAACGTGTCGGGTAATTTTCGCATCCTATTCATCATTAGAATTCTGATTTTCATCCGGATTATATTACATATTGCATCATCTAAGCCTGATGTTCATAGAATGCTGACACTAATACAGCAAATAACATTAATGAATGCATTTTTATTAAAATCAAGCGTCTGCTAATTAACTGTCTGTTATACGGCGAAAAGCGACAAAACATACATGTCGGGTAATGATCGCATCCTATTCATCATTACAAGGCAGATTTTCATCAAGACTATATTACATATTGCATCATCTAAGCCTGATGTTCATAGAATATTGACTCTAGTTCAGAAAATAACATTAATGAATGCATTTTTATTCATATAAGCGTCTGCTAAGTAACTGTCTGTTATACGGCGAAAAGCGACAAAACATACATGTCGGGGATGATCGCATCCTATTCATCATTAAAATTCAGATTTTCATACGGATTATATTACATATTGCATCATCTAAGCTTGATGTTCATAGAATTGTGTCTCTAGTCTCAGAAAATAACATTAATGAATGCATTTTTATTAATATCAAGCGTCTGCTAAGTACCTGTCTATTATACGGCGAAAAGCGACAAAACATACATGTCGGGTAGGATCGCATCCTATTCATCATTAGAATTCAGATTTTCATCCGGATTATATTACATATTGCATCATCTAAACCTGATGTTCATAGAATGATGACAGTAGTTTCAGAAAATAACATTAATGAATGCATTTTTATTAATATCAAGCGTCTGCTAAGTAGCAGTCTGTTATACGACGAAAAGCGACAAAACATACATGTCGGGTATGATCGCATCCTATTCATCATTAGAATTCAGGTTTTCATCCGGATTATATTATATATTGCATCTTCTTAGCCTGATGTTCTTAGAATGCAGTCTTATTGTGCACATGCTCGGACGCCGTAAATTGTCAGACGACATACCGCTCACATTGAAATCCGCAAATGAGATAACACAAGTCCCCATATCTTTGAATTTCGCCTCGACTCAAATCAAGGTGTAAAAAAAACTTTTGTAATTATGGATAAGGCAAGAAGTTTTCGACAATTGGACACCAATATTTAGTAGATTCGATAAAAAGGAAAAATTAGAAATGCAGTCTTATTGTGCACACTGGAATTCGGACGCTGTAAATTGTCAGACGACTTACCGCTCACATTGTGAAAGCTGTACTTTTTACTATCGGACCAAAATAAAACTTCCTGTAAACATAGAAAATCAAATAATTGCACACAATTGGATACCCATTTTGAAAATATTTCTTTTACAGGATAAATGTTATAAACACGTGAAATATGACTGATTTCCCAGTTTAGGGCCGCATGAAAATTTCCGCAGATGCGCTAACACAAGTGCACATATCGTTGAATTTAGCCTCGACTCTAGTCAAGGTGTATGAAAAATTTTGTAATTATGGATAAGGCAAGAAATACCCGACAATTGGACACCAATATTTAGTGGATTCTATGAAAAGGAAAAATTAGAAATGCAGTCTTATTGTGCACACTGGAATTCGGACACTGTAAATTGTCAGACGACATATAGTGCACATGGTGAAAGCTGTACTTTTTACTTTCTGACCAAATAAAAAATCCCTGCAAACATAGACAAATCAAATAATTGGACACAATTTGATACCCATTTTGAAAATATTTCTTTTACTGGAAAAAAATTTATAAACAAGTGAAATATGACTGATTTCCCAGTTTAGGGCCGCATTAATATTTCCGAAAATGAGCTAACACAAGTCCCCATATCGTTGAATTTCGCCTCGACTCTAGTCAAGGTGTATGAAAAATTGTGTAATTAGGGATAAGGCCAGAAATTCCCGACAATTGGACACAAATATTTTGTGGATTCGATAAAATGTTAAAATTAGTTATGCAGTTTTATTTAGCACACTGGAATTCGGACGCTGTAAATTGTCAGACGACTTACCGCGCACACGGTGAAAGCTGTACTTTTTACTATCTGACCAAAAGAAAAATCCATGTAAACATAGACAAATCAAATAATTGCACACAATTTGATACCCATCTAGAAATCATTTCTTTTACTGGAAAAAAGTTACAAACAAGTGAAATATGACTGATTTCCCAGTTTAGGGCCGCATGAAAATATCCGTAAATGACATAACACAAGTCCCCATATCGTTCAATTTCGGCTCGACTCTATTCAAGGTGTAGAAAAAACATTTGTAATTATGGATAAGGCAAGAAAAACCCGACAATTGGAAACATATATTTAGTGGATTCGGTAAAAATGAAAAATTAGAAAAGCATACTTATTGTGCACACTGGAATACGGACGCTGTAAATTGTCAGACGACATGCCGCGCACTTGGTGAAAGCTGTATATTTTACTATCTGACCAATTAAAAAATCCCTGTAAACAGAGACAAATCAAATAATTGCACACAATTTGATACCCATTTTGAAAATATTTCTTTTCCACAAAAAAGTTATAAACAACTGAATTATGACTGGTTTCCCTGTTTAGCGCCACATGAAAATTTCCGCAAATGAATTAAAACAAGTCCCCATATCGTTGAATTTCGCCTCGGCTCTAGTAAAGGTGTAGGAAAAACTTTTGTAATTATTGATTAAGCAAGAAATATACTTCTTTTACTGGATAAAAGTTATAAACAAGTGAAATATGACTGATTTCCCAGTTTAGTGCCGCATGAAAATTTCCGCAAATGAGCCAAACACAAGTCCCCATATCGTTGAATTTCGGCCTCTACTCGAATCAACGTGTAGAAAAAACTTTTGTAATTTTGGATAAGGCAAGAGATACTCGACAATTGTACACCAATATTTAGTGGATTCGATAAAAAGGAAAAATTAGAAATGCAGTCTAATTGTGCACACTGGAATTCGGACATTGTAAATTGTCAGACGACATACCGTGCACATGGTGAAAGCTGTACTTTTTACTTTCTTACCAAATGAAAGATCCCAGTAAACATAGACACATCAAATAATTGCACACAATTTGATACCCATTTTGAAAATATTTCTTTTACTGGATAAAAGTTATAAACAACTGAAATATGACTGATTTCCCAGTTTAGTGCCGCATGAAAATTTCCGCAAATGAGCCAAACACAAGTCCCCATATCGTTGAATTTCGGCCTCTACTCGAATCAACGTGTAGAAAAAACTTTTGTAATTTTGGATAAGGCAAGAGATACTCGACAATTGTACACCAATATTTAGTGGATTTGATAAAAATGAAAAATTAGAAATGCAGTCTTATTGTGCACACTGGAATTCGGACGCCTTAAATTGTCAGACGACTAACCGCGCACATGGTGAAAGCTGTACTTTTTACTATCTGACCAAACGAAAAATCCATGTAAACATAGACAAATCAAATAATTGCACACAATTTGATACCCATTTTGAAAATATTTCTTTTAATGGAAACATTTATAAATAAGCGAAATATGACTGATTTCCCAGTTTCGGGCCGAATGAAAATTTCCGTAAATGTTATAACACAACTCCCATATCGTTGAATTTCGCTTCGACTCTAATCAAGTTGTAGAAAAAACTTTTGTAATTATGGATAAGGCCAGAAATTCCCGACAATTGCACACCAATATTTTGTAGATTCGATAAACAGGAATAATTAGAAATGCAGTCTTATTGTGCAAACTGGAATTCGGACGCTGTAAATTGTCAGACGACATACCGCGCACTTGGTGAAAGCAGTACTTTTTACTATCTGACCAAATTAAAAATCCCTGTAAACATAGACAAATCAAATAATTGCACACAATTTTATACTCATTTTGAAAATATTTCTTTTACTGGAAAAAAGTTATAAACAACTGAAATATGACTGATTTCCCAGTTTAGGGCCGCATGAAAATTTCCGCAAATGAGCTAACACAAGTTCCCATATCGCTGAATTTCGCCTCGACACTAGTCAAGGTGTAGAGAAAACTTTTCTAATTATGGATAAGGCAAGAAATTCCCGACAATTGGACACCAATATTTTGTGGATTCGATAAAAAGGAAAAATTAGAAATGCATTCTTATTGTGCACACTGGAATTCGGACGCTGTAAATTGTGAGACGACATACCGCGCACATGGTAAAAGCCGTACTTTTTACTATCTGACCAAATGAAAAATCCCTTACAAGCAATCTCAGGCTGCTACAAAACGGCATATCCTGGCTCTTTTGTGAAAACTGCCTTACAAGCAATCTCAGGCTGATACAAGCCCACACCTGCTGGCTCTTCTGTCAAAACTGGCTAAAATCAATCTCAGGCTGCTACAAGCTGACTACGCCTGTCTCTTTTGTGACCACTGCCTTACAAGCAATCTCAGGTTGCTAAAAATCGACATCTCCTGACTCTTTTGTGACAAATGCCTTACAATCAATCTCAGGCTGCAGCAAGCCAATTCTCCTGGCTTTTTGTGCCAATTGCCTTACAAGCAATCCCACGCAGCTACGAGCCCATTTCTCCTGGCTTTTTGTGACAACTGCCTTACAACGAATCTCAGGCTGCAGCAAGCCCAATTCTCCTGGCTTTTTGTGACAGTTGCCTTACAAGCAATCCCAGGCTGCTACGAGCCGAATTCTCCTGGCTCATTTGTGAAAACAGCCTTACAAGCAATCTCAGGCTGCTACAAGCCGAATACGCCTGGCTCTTTTGTTACACCTGCCTTACAAGCAATCTCAGGCTGCTACGAGCCCATTTCTCCTGGCCTTTTGTGGAAAGTGCCTTACACGCAATCTTAGGATTCTACGAGCCGATTCTCCTGGGAGATTTGTGAAAATTGCCTTACAAGCAATCTCATTCTTCTACAAGCCTACACCTGCTGGCACTTTTAAGACAACAGCATTACAAGCAATCTCTGGCTGCTAAAAATCGATCACCTGGCTCTTTCGTGACAATTGCTTTTCAAGCCATCTCAGGCATCAGCAAGCCCAATGTTCCTGGCTTTTTTGCCAATTACTTTACAAGAAATCCCAGGCTGCTACGAGCCGATTTCTCTTTTGTGGCAACTGCTTTACAAGCAGTCTCAGGCTGCTACAAAACGACATATCCTGGCTCTTTTGTGAAAACTGCCTTACAACAAGCTCAGGCTGATACAAGCCTACACCTGCTGGCTCTTCTGTGAAAACTGCCTTACAAGCAATCTCAGGCTGCTGTGGGCCGACTTCATCGGGCAATTTGTGAAAACTGTCTTACAAAGGATCTCAGGTTGCTACAAGCCGATTTCTCCTGCCTCTATTCTGCCAACTGCCTTCCAAGCAATCTCAGGCTGCTACGAGCCTGGCTCTTCTATGACAACTGCCTTACAAGCAATCTCAGGCTGCTACGAGCCGATCTCCTGGATCTTTTGTGCCAATTGCCTTACAAGCCATCCCAGGCTGCTACTAGCGGATTTCTCCTGGCTCTTTTGTGGCAACTGCCTTTCAAGCAATCTCAGGCTGCTACAAGCCGAATTCTCCTGGCTCTTTTGTGACAACTGGTTAAAAGCAATCTCAGGCTTCTACGCGCCGTCATCTCCTGGCTCTTTTGTGACAAATGCCTTAAAAGCAATCTCAGACTGCTACAAGCCGTCTACGCCTGGCCTTACAAGCAATCTCAGGGTGCAGCAAGCCTAATTCTACTGGCTTTATTGCCAATTGCCTCACAAATAATCCCAGGCTGCTACGGGCTGGTTTCTTCTGGCTCTTTTGTGGCAACTGCCTTACAAGCAATCTCAGGCTGCTACAAGCCGAATTCTCCTGGCTCTTTTGTGACAACTGCCTTACAAGCAATGTCAGGCTGCTCCTAGCCGACTTCTCTTGGCTCTCTTGTGAAAACTGCCTTACAAGCAATCTCAGGCTTTTGTAGCAACTGCCTTACATGCAATCACAGCAGCAAGCCCAATTCTCCTGGATTTTTTTTGCCAATTTCATTACAAGCAATTCCACGCAGCCATGAGCCCGTTTCTCCTGGCTTTTTGTAAAAATTGCCTTACACGCAATTTCAGGCTTCTACGAGCCGGTTCTCCTGGCACATTTGTGAAAATTGCATTTCAAGCAATCTCAGTCTGCTACAAACTTACACCTGCTGACTCTTTTTTCCCTTACAAGCAATCTCCCGCTGTTATGGGCCGACTTCTCCAGGCCATTTGTAAAAATTGTCTTACAAAGGTTCTCCGGCTGCTACAAGTCGATTTCTCCTGCCTCTTTTGTGCCAACTGCCTTCCAAGCAATATCAGGCTGCTACGAGCCGACTTCGCATGGATCTTCTATGACAACTGCCTTACAAGCAATCTCAGGCTGCTCCAAATCGATCTCCTCGCTCTTTTGTGGCAACTGCCTTACAGGCAATCTCAGGCTGCTACAAGACGACTACGCCTGGCCCTTTTGTGCCAACTGTTTTACACATAATCTCAGGCTGCTACAATTCGTCATCAACTGGCTCTTTTGTGAAAACTGCCTTACAAGCAATCTTAGGCAGCTACAAGCCCACTTCTCCTGGCTCTTTTGTGCCAATTGCATTAAAAACAATCTCAGGCCTCTACGAGCCGCTTATCCTGGATATTTTGTGAAAATTGCCTTTCAAGCAATCTCAGGCTGCTACAAGACTACACCTGCTTGCTCTTATGTGGTAACTGCATTACAAGCAATCTCAGGCTGCCACAAGACTACTACGCCTGTCTCTTTTGAGACAACTGCCTTACAAGAAATCTCAGCTTGCTACAAATCGAAATCTCCTGGCTCATTTGTGACAACTGCCTTACAAGGAATCTCAGGCTGCCGCAAGCACAATTCTCATGGCTCTTTTTGCAAATTTCCTTACAAGCAATCCCAGGATGCTACGAGCCTATTTCACCTGGCCCTTTTTTGGCAACAGCCTTACAAGCATTCTCAGGCTGCTAAAATCGACATCTCCTGGCTCATTTGTGACAACTGCCTTACAAGCAATCCCAGGCTGATACGAGCCTATTTCAACTGGCTCTTTTGTGGCAACTGCCTTACAAGAAATACCAGGCTGCTACAAATCGATCTCCTGGCTCTTTTTTGACAACTGACTTACAAGCAATCTCAGACTGCTACAAGCTGACTACGCCTGTCTCTTTTGTGACAACTGCCTTACAAGCAATCTCAAGCTGATACAAGCCGACTAGGCCTGATTCTTTTGTGCCAATTGCCTTACAAGCAATCCCAAGCTGCTACGAGCCCACTTCTCCTGGCTTTTTGTGTAAACTGCCTTACACGAAATCTCAGGTTCTACGAGCCGGTTTTCCTGGGACATTTGTGGAAATTGCCTTACATTAATCTGAGTCCGCTACAAGCCTACACCTGCTTGCTCTTTTTTGACTACTGCCTTACAAGCAATCTCCTGCTTCTATGGGCCGACTTCTCCGGGCTATTTGTGAAAACTGTCTTACAAAGGATCTCAGGCTGCTACAAGCCGATTTCTCCTGCCTCTTTTGTGCCAACTTACTTCCAAGCAATCTCAGGCTGCTACGAGCCGACTACGCCTGGCTCTTTTATGACAAATGCCTTACAAGCAATCGCAGGCTGCTACAAATCGATCTCCTGGCTCTTTCGTGACAACTGCCTTACAAGCAATCTCAGGCTGCAGCAAGCCCAATTCTCCTGGCTTTTTTTGCCAATTGCCTTACAAGTAATCCCAGGCTGCTACGAGCGTATTTCACCTGGCTCTTTTGTGGCAACTGCCTTACAAGCAATCTCAGGCCTCTACAGGACGAATTCTCCTGGCTCTTTTGTGAGAATTGCCTTAAAAGCAATCTCAGGATGCTACGGGCCGACTACGCCTGGCTCTTCTATGACAAGTGGCTTACAAGCAAACTCAGGCTGCTACAAGCCGATTTCTACTGGCTCTTTTTTGGCAACTGCCTTACAAGCAATTTCAGGCTGCTACGAGCCGACTTTTCTTGGTTCGTTTGTGAAAACTGCCTTACAAGCCATCTCAGGCTGCAGCAACCCCAACACTTTTGGCTTTTTGTGCCAATTGGCTTACAAGAAATCACAGGCACCTACGAGCCGATTTCTCCTGATTCTTTTGTGGAAACTGTCTTACAAGCAAACTCAGGCTGCTACAAGCCGAATTCTCCAAGCTCTTTTGTGACAACTGCCTTACAAGCAATGTCAGACTGCTACGAGCCGACTACTTTTGGCTCTTTTGTGAAAACTGCCTTACAAGCAATCTCTGGCTGCAGCAATCCAAATTCTCCTGGCTTTTTGTGCCAATTGCCTTCCAAGCAATCCCAGGCGGCTACGAGCCGATTTCTCCTGATTTCTTTTGTGGCAACTGCCTTAAAAGCAATCTCAGGCTGCGACAAGACGAATTCTCTTGGCTCTTTTGTGACAACTGCCTTACAAGCAAAATCGGGATGCTACGAGCCGACTTCTCTTGGCTCTTTTGTGAAAACTGCCTTACAAGCAATCTCAGCCTGCTACAAGACGAATACGCCTGTCTCTTTTGTGAAACTGCCTTGCAAGCAATCTCAGGCCGCTACAAATAGACATCTCCTGTCTCTTTTGTGAAAACTGCCTTACAAGCAATCTCAGGCTGCAGCAATCCCAATTCTCCTGGCTTTTTGTGCCAATTGCCTTACAAGCAATCCCAGGCGGCTACGAATCGATTTCTCCTGGCTCATTTGTGGCATCTGCCTTAGAAGCATTCTCAGGTTGCTCCAAGCCCAATTCTCCTGACTTATTGTGCCAATTGCCTTACAAGCAATCCCAGGCGGCTACGAGCCGACTTCTCTTGGCTCTTTTGTGAAAACTGCCTTACAAGCAGTCTCAGGCTGCTACAAATCGACATATCCTGGCTCTTTTGTGAAAACTGCCTAACAAGCAATCTCAGGCTGCAGCTAGTCCAATTCTGCTGACTTTTTGTGCCAATTGCCTTACAAGCAATCCCAGGCGGCTACGAACCGTTTTCTCCTGGCTCATATGTGGCATCTGTCTTACAAGAATTCTCAGGCTGCTACAAGCCCAATTCTCCTGGCTTTTTGTGCCAATTGCCTTACAAATAATCCCAGGCGGATACGAGCCGATTTCTTCTGGCTCTTTTGTGAAAACTACCTTACAACGAATCTCAGGCTGCAGCAAGCCCAATTCTCCTGGCTCTTTTGTGGCAACTGCCTTACAAGCAACCTCAGCCTGCTACAAGATGAATACGCCTGGCTCTTTTGGGAAACTGCCTTGCAAGCAATCTCAGGCCGCTACAAATCGACATCTCCTGTCTCTTTTGTGACAACTGCCTCACAAGCAATATCACGCTGCCGCTAGCCCAATTCTCCTCACTTTTTGAGCCAAATGCCTTAAAAGCAATCCCAGGTGGTTACGTGCCGATTTCTCCTGGCTCTTTTGTTGTAAGTGTCTTACAAGCAATGTCAGCCTGCTACGAGCCGACTTCTCTTGGCTCTTTTGTGAAAACTGCCTTACAAGCAATCACAGGGCGCTGCAAATCGACAGCGCCTGGCTCTTTTGTGACAACTGTCTTTCAAGCAATCTCAGTCTGCAGCAAGCCCAATTCGCCAGGATTTTGTGCCAATTGCCTTACAAGCAATCCCAGGCTACTACGAGCCGATTTCTCCTAGCTCATTTGTAGGATCTGCCTTACAAGCATTCTCAGGCTGCTAAAAGCCCAATTCTCCTGGCTTTTTGTGCCAATTGCCTTACAAGCAATCCCATGCGGCTCGAGCCTATTTCTCCTGGCTCGTTTGTGGCAACTGCCTTACAAGCAATCTCAGTCAGCTACAAGACGAATTCTTCTGGCTCTTTTTTGACAACTGCCTTACAAGTCTTGGCTCTTTTGTGAAAACTGCCTTACAAGCAATCAGAGGCTGCTACAAAACGACATCTCCTGTCTCTTTTGTGAAAAC
Organism: Acanthosepion esculentum; assembly: GCA_964036315.1. Classification (NCBI taxonomy): domain Eukaryota; kingdom Metazoa; phylum Mollusca; class Cephalopoda; order Sepiida; family Sepiidae; genus Acanthosepion; species Acanthosepion esculentum. The sequence continues at coordinate 537,131 of OZ038489.1, forward strand.
TGCCTTACAAGCATTCTCAGCCTGCTACAAGCCGAATACGCTTGGCTCTTTTGTGAAACTGCCTTACATGGAATCTCAGGCCGCTACAAATCGACATCTCATGGCTCTTTTGTGACAACTGCCTTACAAGTATTCTCAGGCTGCCGCTAGCCCAATTCTCTTGACTTTTTGTGCCAATTGCCTTACAAGCAAAATCAGGATGCTACTAGCAAACTTCTCTTGGCTCTTTTGTGAAAACTGCCTTGCAAGCAATCTCAGGCCGCTACAAATCGACATATCCTGGCTCTTTTCTGACAACTGCCTTACAAGCAATCCCATGCGGCTACGAGCCGACTTCTCTTTGCTCTTTTGTGAAAACTGCCTTTCAAGCAATCTCAGGCTGCAGCAATCCCAATTCACCTGGCTTTTTGTGCCAATTGCCTTGCAAGCAATCCCAGGCGGCTACGAGGCGATTTCTCCTGGCTCTTTTGTGACAACTGCCTTACAAGCAAAATCAGGATGCTACTAGCCGACTTCTCTTGGCTCTTTTGTGAAAACTGCCTTGCAAGCAAACTCAGGCCGCTACAAATCGACATCTCCTGTCCCTTTTGTGACAATTGCCTTACAAGCAATATCAGGCTGCCGCTAGCCCAATTCTCCTGACTTCTTGTGCCAATTGCCTTAAAAACAATCGCAGGCGGCTGCGTGCCGATTTTTCCTGGCTCTTTTGTGGCAACTGCCTTACAAGCCATCTCAGGCTGCTATAAGCCGAATGATCCAGGCTCTTTTGTGACAACTGCCTTAGAAGCAATGTCACGCTGCTACGAGCCGACTTCTCTTGGCTCTTTTCTGAAAACTGCCTTACAAACAATATCAGGCTGCCACAAAATGACATCTCCTGTCTCTTTTGTGAAAACTGCCTTACAAGCAATCTCAGACTACTACAAGTCGAATACGCCTGGCTCTTTTGTGAAACTGCCTGACAAGCAATCACAGGCCGCTGCAAATCGACAGCTCCTGGCTCTTTTGTGACAACTGCCTTACAAGCAATCCCAGGCTGCTACGAGCCGATTTCTCCTAGCTCATTTGTGGGATCTCCCTTACAAGCATTTTCAGGCTGCAGCAATATGAATTCTCCTGTTTTTTGTGCGAATTGCCTTACAAGTAATCCCAGGCGGCTACGAGCCGATTCTCCTGGCCCTTTTGTGGCAACTGCCTTACAAGAAATCTCAGGCTGCTACAAGCAGAATTCTCCTGGCGCTTTTGTGACAACTGCCTTACAAGCAATGTCAGTCTGCTACGAGCCGACTTCTCTTGGCAATTTTGTGAAACTGCCTTACAAGTAATATCAGTCTGCTACAAAACGACATCTCCTGTCTCTTTTGTGAAACTGCCTTACAAGCAATCTCAGATCGCGACAAGCCGAATACGACAGGCTCTTTTGTGAAACTGCCTTGCAAGCAATCTCAGGCCGCTACAAGCCGAATACGCCAGGCTCTTTTGTGAAACTGCATTGCAAGCAATCTCAGGCAGCTACAAATCGACATCTCCTGTCTCTTTTGTGACAACTGCATTACAAGCAATATCAGCCTACCGCCAGAACAGTTCTACTGACTTTTTGTGCCAATTGCCTTACAAGCAATCCCAGGCGTCTACGAGCCGGCTTTTCTTGGCTCTTTTGTGAAAACAGCCTTACAAGCAATCTCAGGCCGATACAAGCCGAATATGCTTGGCTCTTTTGTGAAACTGCCTTGCAAGCACTCTCAGGCCGCTACAAATCGACATCTCCTGTCTCTTTTGTGACAAGTGCCTTACAAGCAATCTTAGACTGCCGCCAGGACAGTTCTGAATTTTGTGCCAAATGCCTTATAAGTAATTCCAGGCGGCTACGTGCCGATTTCTCCTGCCTCTTTTCTGGTAACTGCCTTACAAGCAATCTCAGGCTGCTACATGCCGAATTCTCCTGGTTCTATTGTAACAACTGCCTTACAAGCAATCTCAGGCTGCAGAAATCCCAATTCTCCTAGTTCTTTTGCCAATTGCCTTACAAGCAATCCCAGGCGGCTACGAGCCGATTTCTCCTGGCTCATTTGTGGCAACTGCCTTACAAGCAATCTCAGGCTGCTGCAAGCCGAATTGCCTTGCTCTTTTGTGCAAATTGCCTTACACGCAATCCCAGGCGTCTACGAGCCGACTTCTCTTGTCTCTTTTATAAAAACTGCCTTAAAAGCAATCTCAGGCTGCTACAAAACGATATCTCCTGTCTCTATTTTTAAAACAGCCTTACAAGCAATCTCAGCCTGCTACAAGCCGAATACGCCTGGCTCTTTTTTGAAACTGCCTTACATGCAATCTCAGGCCGTTACAAATCGACATATCCTTGCTCTTTTGTGACAACTGCCTTACAAGCAATTTCAGGCTTCCGCTAGTCTAATTCTCCTAAATGTTTGTGCCAATTGCCTTACACGCAATCCCAGGCTGCTACGAAGCGATTTCTCCTGTTTCATTTGTGGCATCTGCCTTACAAGCATTCTCAGGCTGCAGCAATATGAATTCTCCTGGCTTTTTGTGCGAATTGCCTTACAAGCAATCCCAGGCGGCTACGAGCCGATTTCCCCTGGCGCATTTGTGACAACTGCCTTACAAGCTATGTCAGGCTGCTACGAGCCGACTTCTCTTGGCTCTTTTGTGAAAACTGCCTTACAAGTAATATCAGGCTGCTACAAAAAGACATCTCCTGTCTCTTTTGTGAAACTCCCTTACAAGCAATCTCAAGCCGCTAGAAGGCGAATACGCCTGGCTCTTTTGTGAAACTGCCTAGCAAGCAATCTCAGGCCGCTATAAATCGAAATCTCCTACCTCTTTTGTGACAACAGCCTTACAAGCAATCTCAGGCTGCCGCCAGGAAAGTTCTCCTGACTTTTTGTGCCAATCGCCTTACAAGAAATCCCAGGGGTCTACGTGCCGATTTCTCCTGGCTCTTTTGCGGTAACTGCCTTACAAGCAATCTCAGGCTGCAGCAATCCCAATTCCCTAGCTTTTTGTGCCAATTGCCTTACAAGCAATCCCAGGCGTCTACGAGCCGTCATCTCTTGTTTTTTTTAAAACTGCCTTAAAAGCAATCTCAGGCGGCTACAAAACGACATCTGCCTCTTTTTTTTAAAACTGCCTTACAATCAATCTCAGCCTGCTAAAACCGAATACGCCTGGCTCTTTTGTGAAACTGCCTTACAAGCAATCTCAGTGCGCTACAAATCGACATATCCTGGCTCTTTTGTGACAACTGCTTTACAAGCAATCTCAGGCTGCCGCTAGTCCAATTCTCCTGACTTTTTGTGCCAATTGCCTAACATGCAATCCCGGGCTGCTGCGAAGCGATTTCTACTTGCTAATTTGTGGCATCTGCTTTGCAAGCATTCTCAGGCTGCAGCAATATGAATTCTCCTGGCTTTTTATGCGAATTGCCTTACAAGCAATCCCAGGTGGCTATGAGCCGATTTCTCCTGTCCCCTTTTATGCCAATTGCCTTACAAGCAATCCCAGACGGCTACGAGCCGATTTCTCCTGGCTGATTTTTGTCAACTGCCTTACAAGCAATCTCAGGCGGCTGCAAACCGAATTCTCCTGGCTCTTTTGTGCAAATTGCCTTACAAGCAGTCCCAGGCGTCTACGAGTCGACTTCTCTTGTCTCTTTTGAGAAAACTACCTTAAAAGCAATCTCAGGCTGCTACAAGCCGAATACGCCTAGCTCTTTTGTGAAACTGCCTTGCAAGCAATCTCAGGCCGTTACAAATCGACATCGCCTGTCTCTTTTGTGACAACTGCCTTACAAGCACTCTCAGGCTGCCGCCAGGACAGTTCTCCCGACTTTTTGTGCCAATTGCCTTAAAAGCAATCCCAGGCGGCTACGTGCCGATTTCTCCTGGATCTTTTGTGGTAACTCCCTTACAAGCAATCTCAGGCTGCTACAAGCCGAATTCTCTTCGTTCTATTGTGACAACAGCTTACAAGCAATCTCAGGCTGCAGCAATCCCAATTCTCCTGGCTTTTTGTGCCAATTGTCTTACAAGCAATCCCAGGCTGCTACAAAACGACATCTCCTGTCTCTTTTTTTTAAAACTGCCTTACAATCAATCTCAGCCTGCTACAAGCCGAATACGCCTGGCTCTTTTGTGAAACTGCCTTACAAGCAATCTCAGGCCGCTACAAATCGACATATCCGTGCTCTTTTGTGAGAAGCCGACTTCTCTTGGCTGTTTTGTGAAAACTGCCTTACAAGTAATATCAGGCTGCTACAAAACGATATCTCTTGTCTCTTTTGTGAAACTGCCTTACAAGCAATCTCAGGCCGCTACAAGCCGAATACGCCTGGCTCTTTTGTGAAACTGCCTTACAAGCAATCTCAGGCCGCTACAAATCGATATATCCTGGTTCTATTGTGACAACTGCGTTACAAATAATCTCAGGCTGCAGCAATCCCATTTCCCCTGGCTTTTTGTGCCAATTGCCTTACAAGCAATCCCAGGCAGCTACAAGCCGATTTCTCCTGGCTCGTTTCTGGCAACTGCCTTACAAGCAATCTCAGGCTGCTGCAAGCCGAATTCTCCTGGCTCTTTTGTGCAAATTGCCTTACAAGCAATCCCAGGCGTCTACGAGCCGACTTCTTTTGTCTCTTTTGTGAAAACTGCATTAAAAGCAATCTCAGACTGCTACAAAACGATATCTCCTGTCTCTTTTGTTTAAAAATGCCTTACAAGCAATCCGAATTCTAAGCTACAAATCGACATATCCTGGCTCTTTTGTGACAACTGCCTTACAAGAAATCTCAGGCTGCCGCTAGCCCAATTCTCCTGACTCCTTGCCTTACAAGCAATCCCAGGTTGCTAGAAATCGACATCTCCAGGCTCTTTTGTGACAACTGCCTTACAAGCATTCTCAGGCTGCAGCAATATGAATTCTCCTGGCTTTTTGTGCGAATGGCCTTACAAGACATCCCAGGCGGTTACGAGACGATTTCTACTCTCTCTTTTGCGGCAACTGCCTTACAAGAAATCTCAGGCTGCTACAAGCCGAATTCTCCTGGCTCTTTTGTGACCACTGCCTTACAAGCAATGTCAGGCTGCTACGAGACGATTCTCTTGGCTCCTTTGTGAAAACTGCCTTACAAGTAATATCAGGCTGCTACAAAACGATATCTCCTGTCTCTTTGGTGAAACTGCCTTACAAGCAATCTCAGGCCGCTACAAGCCGAATACGATTGGCTCTTTTGTGAAACTGCCTTGCAAGCAATCTCAGGCCGCTACTAATTGACATCTCCTGTCTCTTTTTTGACAACTGCTTTACAAGCAATCTCAGGCTGCCGCCAGTACAGTTCTCCTGACTTTTTGTGCCAATTGCCTTAAAAGCAATCCCAGGCGGCTACTTGCCGATTTCTCCTGGCTCTTTTGTGGTAACTGCCTTACAAGCAATCTCAGGCTGCTACAAGCCGAATTCTCCTGGTTCTATTGTGACAACTGCCTTACAAGCAATCTCCGGCTGCAGCAATCCCAATTCTCCTGGCTTTTTGTGCCAATTGTCTTACAAGCAATCTCAGGCGGCTACGAGCCGATTTCCCCTGGCTCATTTGTGGCAACTGCCTTACAAACAATCTCAGGCTCCTGCAAGCCGAATTCACCTGGCTCTTTTGTGCAAATTGCCTTACAAGCAATCCCAGGCATCTACGAGCCGACTTCTCTTGTCTCTTTTGTTAAAACTGCCATAAAAGCAATCTCAGGCTGCTACAAACGACATCTCCTGTCTCTTTTTTTTTAAACAGCCTTACAAGCAATCTCAGCCTGCTACAAGCTGAATACGTCTGGCTCTTTTGTGAAACTGCCTTACAAGCAATCTCAGGCCGCTACAAATCGACATATCCTGGCTCTTTTGTGACAACTGCCTTACAAGCAATCTAAGGCTGCCGCTAGTCTAATTCTCCTGACTTTTTGTCATAATTTCCTTACAAGCAATCCCAGGCTGCTATGAACCGTTTTCTCCTGGCTCATTTGTGGCATCTGCCTTACAAGCATTCTCAGGCTGCAGGCGTCTCGAGTCGATTTCTCTTGGCTCTTTTGTGAAAACTGCCTTACAAGAAATCTCAGGCTGCTACAAGCCGAATTCTCCTGGGGCTTTTGTGACAACTGCCTTACAAGCAATGTCAGGCTGCTACGAGCCGATTTCTCTTGGCTCGTTTGTGAAAACTGCCTTACAAGTAATATAAAACTGTTCAAAACGACATCTCCTGTCTCTTTTGTGAAACTGCCTTACAAGCAATCTCAGGCCGCTAAGAATCTACATCTCCTGTCTCTTTTGTGACAACTGCCTTACAAGCAATCTCAGGCTGCCGCCAGGACAGTTCTCCTGACTTTTTGTGCCAATTGCCCCAGTCCCAGTCCCAGAAAGTCCCACAAGGTCGCCACCCACCGAGGTGACTGTCCCAGAAAGTCCCACGCAGACGACCCCCCACCCAGGAGACAGTCCCAGAAAGTCCCACGCAGACGACCCCCAGTCCCAGGAAGTCCCACGCAGACGACCACTCACCCAGGAGTCAGTCCCAGAAAGTCCTACGCAGACGACTCCCAGTCACAGAAAGACCCACGCAGACGAACACCACCCTGGAGACAGTCCCAGAAAGTCCCACGCAGACGACCCCAGTCCCACAAAGTACCCACGCAGAAGACCCCCAGTCCCAGAAAGTCCCACGCAGACGACCCCCAGTCCAAGAAAGTCCCACGCAGACGAACCCCAGTCGCAGAAAGTCCCATGCAGACGACCCCCAGTCCCATCAAGTCCCACAAGGACGACCCCCACCCAGGAGACAGTTCCAGAAAGTCCCACACAGACGACCCCCCAGTCCCAGAATGTCCCATGCAGACGACCCCCAGTCCCATCAAGTCCCACAAGGACGACCCCCACCCAGGAGACAGTCCCAGAAAGTCCCACGCAGACGACCCCCAGTAACAGAAAGTCCCACGCAGAGGACCCCCCACCGAGGAGACAGACCCAGAAAGTCCCAAACAGACGAGCCCCCACCCAGGAGACAGTGCCAGAATGTCCCACGCAGACGACCCCAAGTCCCACGCAGTCGACCCCCAGTCCCAGAAAGTCCCACGCAGATGACCCCCAGTCCCAGAATGTCCCAGGAAGACGACCCCCAGTCCGACGCAGACGACCCCCGACACAGGAGACACTCCCACAATGTCCCACGCAGACGACCCACAGTCCAAGAATGTCCCACGCAGACGACCCCCAGTCCCAGAAAGTCCCACGCAGACGACCCCCCACACAGTAGTCAGTCCCAGAATGTCCCAAACAGAGGACTCCCCACCCAGGCGGCAGTCCCAGAAAGTCCCACGCAGACGACCCCCAGTCCAAGAAAGTCCCACAAGGACAACCCCCACCCAGGAGACAGTTCCAGAAAGTCCCACACAGACGAGCCCCCACCCAGGAGACAGTCCCAGAAAGTCCCACGCAGACGAACCCCAGTCCCAGAAAGTCCCACGCAGACGAACCCCACCCAGGAGACAGTCCCAGAAATTCCCACGCAGACGACCCGCCACCCAGGAGAGAGTCCCAGAAAGTCCAACGCAGACGACCCCCAGTCCCAGAAAGTCCCACGCAGACGACCCCCCACCCAGGAGACAGTCCCAGAAAGTCCCAAACAGACGACCCCAGACCCAGAAAGTACCCACGCAGACGACCCCCAGTCCCAGAAAGTCCCACGCAGACGACCCGCAGTCCAAGAAAGTCCCACGCAGACGAAACCCAGTCCCAGAAAGTCCCACGCAGACGAACCCCCACCCAGGTAGCAGTCCCAGAAAGTCCCACGCAAACGACCTCCAGTCACAAAAAGTCTCACGCAGACGACCCCCAACCAGGAGACAGTTCCAGAAAGTCCCACTCAGACGACCCCCCAGTCCCAGAAAAATCCCATGCAGACGACCCCCAGTCCTATCAAGTCCCACAAGGACGACCCCCACCCAGCAGACAGTCCCAGAAAGTCCCACGCAGACGACCCCCAGTAACAAAGTCCCACGCAGAGGACCCCCCACCGAGGAGACAGACCCAGAAAGTCCCACGCAGACGACCCCAAGTCCCACGCAGTCGACCCCCAGTCCCAGAAAGTCCCACGCAGATGACCCCCAGTCACAGAATGTCCCAGGAAGACGACCCCCAGTCCGACGCAGACGACCCCCCACCCAGGAGACACTCCCACAATGTCCCACGCAGACGACCCACAGTCCAAGAATGTCCCACGCAAACGACCCCCCACCCAGGCGGCAGTCCCAGAAAGTCCCACGCAGACGACCCCCAGTCCCAGAAAGTCCCACAAGGACAACCCCCACCCAGGAGACAGTTCCAGAAAGTCCCACGCAGACGAGCCCCTACCCAGGAGACAGTCCCAGAAAGTCCCACGCAGACGACCCCCAGTCCCAGAAAGTCCCACGCAGACGAACCCCACCCAGGAGACAGTCCCAGAAATTCCCACGCAGACGACCCCCAGTCACAGAAAGTACACACGGAGACGACCCCCTGTCCCCGAAAGTCCCACGCAGAGGACCTCCAATCCAAGAAAGTCCCACGCAGACGACCCCCACTCCAAGAAAGTCCCACGCAGACGACCCCCAGTCCCAGAAAGTCCCACGCAGATGATCCCCCACCCAGGAGACAGTCCCAGAAAGTCCAACGCAGACGACCCCAAGTCCCAGAAAGTCCCACACAGACGACCCCCAGGCCAGAAAGTCCCACGCAGTTGAACCCCAGAATGTCCCACGAAGACGAGCCCCCACCCTGGAGACAGAGAAAGTCCCACGCAGACGACCCCCAGTCCCAGAAAGTCCCACGCAGACGACCCCTCACCCAGGAGACAGTCACAGAAAGTCCAACGCAGACGACCCCCAGTCCCAGAAAGTCCCACGCAGACGACCCCCACCCAGGAGACAGTCCCAGAAATTCCCATGAATACGACCCCCCACCCAGGAGACAGTCCCAGAAAGTCCAACGCAGACGACCCCCAGTCCCAGAATGTCCCACGCAGAAGACCCCCCACCCATGAGACAGTCCCAGAAAGTCCCACGGAGACGACCCCTAGTCCCAGAAAGTCTCACGCAAACGAACCCCACCCAGGAGACAGTCCCAGAAAGTCCCACGCAGACGACCCGCCAACCAGGAGACAGTCCCAGAAAGTCCCACGCAGACGACCCCCAGTCCCAGAAAGTCCCACGCAGATGACCCCCCACCCAGGAGACAGTCCCAAAAAGTCCCACGGAGACGACCGCCAGTCATAGAAAGTCCCACGCAGAAGACCCCAGTCACAGAACGTCCCACGTAGACGACCCCCACCCAGGAGACTGTCCCAGAATATCCCACGCAGACGACCCCCAGTCCCAGAATGTCCCACGCAGACGACCCCAGTCCCACAATGTACCACGCAGACGACGCCCCACACAGGAGAGAGACCCAGAACGTCCCACGGAGACGACCCCCAGTCCCAGAAAGTCCTACGCAGACGACCCCTCACCCAGGAGACAGTCCCAGAAAGTCCAACGCAGACGACCCCCAGTCCCAGAAAGTCCCACGCAGACGACCCCCCACCCAGGAGACAGGCCCAGAAAATCCCACGCAGACGACCCGCCACCCAGGAGACAGTCCCAGAAAGTCCCACGCAGACGAACCCCAATCCCAGAAAGTCGCATGCAGATGACCCCCCACCAAGGAGATAGTCGCAGAAAGTCCCACGGAGACGACCCCCAGTCCCAGAAAGTCTCACGCAGACGACCCCAAATCCCAGAACGTCCCAAGTAGACGACCCCCCACCCAGGAGACTGTCCCAGAATATCCCACACAGACGACCCCCAGTCAAAGAAAGTCCCACGCAGACGACCCCAGTCCCACAATGTCCCACGCAGACGACCCCCCACCCAGGAGACAGACCCAGAAAGTCCCACGGAGAGGACCCCCAGTCCAAGAAATCCGACGCAGACGACCCCTCATCAAGGAGACAGTCCCAGAAAGTCCCACGCAGACGACCCCGAGTCCCAGAATGTCCCACGCAGACGACCCCCCACCCAGGAGACAGTCCAAGAATGTCCCACGCAGACGACCCCCATTCCCAGAAAGTCCCACGCAGACGACCCCAAGTCCCAGAAAGTCCCACGTAGACGAACCCCACCCAGGAGACTGTCCCAGAAAGTCCCACGCAGACGACCCCAGTCCCACAATGTCCCACGCAGACGACCCTCCACCCAGAAGTCAGACCCAGAAAGTCCCACAGAGAAAACCCCCAGTCCCAGAACGTCCGACGCAGACGACCACTCACCCAGGAGACAGTCCCAGAAAGTCCCACGCAGACAACCCCGCGTCCCAGAATATCCCACGCAGACGACCCCCCACCCAGGAGAGAGTCCCAGAAAGTCCCACGGAGACGACCCCCACTCCCAGAAAGTCCCTCGCAGACGACCCCCCACCCAGGTGGCAGTCCCAGAAAGTCCCACTCAGACGACCTCCAGTCACAGAAAGACCCACGCAGACGAATCCTCACCCAGGAGACTGTCCCAGAAAGTCCCACGCGGACGATCACCAGACACAGAAAGTCCCACGCAGACGAGCCCAACCCAGGAGACAGTCCCAGAAAGTCCCACGAAGACGACCTTGCAGTCCCAGAAAGTCCCACGCAGACGACTCCAAGTCCCAGAAAGTCCCAAACAGACGACCACCCACCCAGGAGACAGTCCCAGAATGTCCCACGCAGACGAACCCCAATCCCAGAAAGTCGCATGCAGATGACCCCCCACCAAGGAGATAGTCGCAGAAAGTCCCACGGAGACGACCCCCAGTCCCAGAAAGTCTCACGCAGACGACCCCAAATCCCAGAACGTCCCAAGTAGACGACCCCCCACCCAGGAGACTGTCCCAGAATATCCCACACAGACGACCCCCAGTCAAAGAAAGTCCCACGCAGACGACCCCAGTCCCACAATGTCCCACGCAGACGACCCCCCACCCAGGAGACAGACCCAGAAAGTCCCACGGAGAGGACCCCCAGTCCAAGAAATCCGACGCAGACGACCCCTCATCAAGGAGACAGTCCCAGAAAGTCCCACGCAGACGACCCCGAGTCCCAGAATGTCCCACGCAGACGACCCCCCACCCAGGAGACAGTCCAAGAATGTCCCACGCAGACGACCCCCATTCCCAGAAAGTCCCACGCAGACGACCCCAAGTCCCAGAAAGTCCCACGTAGACGAACCCCACCCAGGAGACTGTCCCAGAAAGTCCCACGCAGACGACCCCAGTCCCACAATGTCCCACGCAGACGACCCTCCACCCAGAAGTCAGACCCAGAAAGTCCCACAGAGAAAACCCCCAGTCCCAGAACGTCCGACGCAGACGACCACTCACCCAGGAGACAGTCCCAGAAAGTCCCACGCAGACAACCCCGCGTCCCAGAATATCCCACGCAGACGACCCCCCACCCAGGAGAGAGTCCCAGAAAGTCCCACGGAGACGACCCCCACTCCCAGAAAGTCCCTCGCAGACGACCCCCCACCCAGGTGGCAGTCCCAGAAAGTCCCACTCAGACGACCTCCAGTCACAGAAAGACCCACGCAGACGAATCCTCACCCAGGAGACTGTCCCAGAAAGTCCCACGCGGACGATCACCAGACACAGAAAGTCCCACGCAGACGAGCCCAACCCAGGAGACAGTCCCAGAAAGTCCCACGAAGACGACCTTGCAGTCCCAGAAAGTCCCACGCAGACGACTCCAAGTCCCAGAAAGTCCCAAACAGACGACCACCCACCCAGGAGACAGTCCCAGAATGTCCCACGCAGACGACCCCCACCCAGGAGACAGTCCCAGAAAGTCCCACGCAGACGACCCCCAGTCCCAGAAAGTCCCACAAGGACGACCCCCACCCAGGAGACAGTACCAGAAAGTCCCACGCTGACGAAACCCACCCAGGAGACAGTCCCAGAAATTCCCCCGCAGACGACCCGCCACCAGTCCCAGAAAGCCCCACGCAGACGACACCCAGTCCCAGAAAGTCCCACGCAGACGACCCCCCACCAAGGAGACAGTCGCAGAAAGTCCCACGGAGACGACGCCCAGTCCCAGAAAGTCCCACGCAGACGACCCCAAGTCCCAGAACGTCCCACGTAGACGACCCCCCACCCACGAGACTGTACCAGAATACCCCACAAAGACGACCCCCAGTCCAAGAAAGTCCCACGCAGACGACCCCAAGTCCCAGAACGTCCCATGCAGACGACCCCCCACCCTGGAGACAGACCCAGAAAGTCCCACGGAGACGACCCCCAGTCCCAGAAAGTCCGACGCAGACGACCCCTCATCAAGGAGACAGTCCCAGAAAGTCCCACGCAGACGACCCCGAGTCCCAGAATGTCCCACGCAGACGACCCCCAACCCAGGAGACAGTCCCAGAAAGAACTACGCAGACGACTCCAAGTCCCAGAAAGTCCCAAACAGATGACCCCCCACCCAGGAGATTTTCTGCCTGGGTGGGGACTTTCTGGAACTGTCTCCTGTGTGGGGGGGTCGTCTGCGTTGGACTTTCTGGGACTGGGGGTCGTCTGCGTTGGACTTTCTGGGACTGTCACCTGGGTGAGGGGTCGTCTGCGTGGGACTTTCTGGGACTGGGGGTCGTCTCCGTGGGACGTTCTGGGTCTGTCTCCTGGGTGGGGGTTCGTCTGATTGGGGCATTGTGGGACTAGGGTCGTCTGCGTGGGACTTTCTGGGACTGGGGGTCGTCTCCGTGGGACTTTCTGTGTCTGTCACCTTGGTGGGGGGTCGTCTGCGTGGGACTATCTGGAACTGGGGGTAGTCTGCGTGGGACTTTCTGGGACGGTCTCCTAGGTGGGTGGTCGTCTGCGTGGGACTTTCTGGGACTGTCTCCTGGGTGGGGGTCGTCTGCGTGGGACTTTCTGGGACTGGGGGTCGTCTGCGTGGGACTTTCTGGGTCTGGTGATCGTCTGCGTGGGACTTTCTGGGACTGTCTCCTGGGTGAGGGTTCGTCTGCGTGGGTCTTTCTGGGACTGGAGGTCGTCTGCGTGGGACTTTCTGGGACTGCCATCGGGGTGGGGTGTCGTCTGCGTGGGACTTGGGGTCGTCTGCGTGGGACTTTCTGGGAGTGGGGGTCGTCTCCGTGGGACTTTCTGGGACTGTCTCCTGGGTGGGGGGTCGTCTGCGTGGGACATTCTGGGATTGGGGGTCGTCTGCCTGGGACTTTCTGCGACTGTCTCCAGGGTAAGGGGTCGTCTGCGTGGGACTTTCTGGGACTGGGGGGTCGTCTGCGTGGGACTTTCTGGGACTGTCTCCTGGGTTGGGGTCGTCTGCGTGGGACATTGTGGGACTGGGGATCGTCTGCGTGTGACTTTCTGGTACTGTCTCCTGGGTGAGGGGTCGTCTGCGTGGGACTTTCTGGGACTGGAGGTCGTCTGCGTGGGACTTTCTGGGACTGACACCTGGGTGGGGGGTCGTCTGCGTGGGACTTTGTGGGACTTAGGGTCGTCTTCGTGGGACTTTCTGGGACTGGGGGTTGTATCCGTGGGACTTTCTGGGACTGTCTCCTGCTTGGGGGGGTCGTCTGCGTGGGACATTCTGGGACTGAGGGTCGTCTCCGTGGGACTTTCTGGGACTGTCTCCTGGTTGGCCGGTCGTCTGCGTGGGACTTTCTGGATCTGTCTCCTGGGTGGGGGTCGTCCTTGTGGGACTTTCTGGGACTGGGGGTCGTCTCCGTGGGACTTTCTGGGACTGTCTCATGGGTGGGGGGTCTTCTGCGTGGGACATTCTTGGCATGGGGGTCGTCTGCGTGGGACTTTCTGGGACTGTCTCCTGGGTGGGGGGTCGTCTGCGTGGGACATTCTGGTACTGGGGGTCGTCTGCGTGGGACATTCTGGGACTGTCTCCTGGGTGGGGGGTCGTCTGCGTGGGACATTCTGGGACTGGGGGTCGTCTCCGTGGGACGTTCTGGGACTGTCTCCTGGGTGGGGGTCGTCTGCGTGGGATTTTCTGGGACTGGGGGGCCGTCGGCGTGGGACTTTCTGGGACTGTCTCCTGGGTTGGGGTCGTCTGCGTGGGACTTTTTGGGACTGGGGATCGTCTGCGTGGGACTTTCTGGGACTGGAGGTCTTCTGCGTGGGACTTTCTGGGACTGGAGGTCGTCTGCGTGGGACTGGGGGGTCGTCTGCGTGGGACTTTCTGGGACTGGGTTTCGTCTCCGTTGGACTTTCTGGGACAGTCTCCTGGGTGGGGGGTTTCTGCGTGGGACATTCTGGGATTGGGGGTCGTCTGCGTGGGACTTTCTGGGACTGTCTCCTGGGTGGGGGTCGTCTGCGTGGGACTTTCTGTGACTGTCTCCTGGGTGGGGGTCGTCTGCGTGGGACTTTTTGGGACTGGGGGTCGTCTCCGTGGGACTTTCTGCGACTGTCTCCTGGGAGAGGGGTCGTCTGCGTGGGACTTTCTGGGACTGAAGCTCGTCTTCGTGGGACTTTCTGGGTCTCTATCCTGGGTGGGGGGTCGTCTGCGTGGGACATTGTGGGACTGGGGTCGTCCTTGTGGGACATTCTGGGACTGGGGGTCGTCTGCGTGGGATATTCTGGGACAGTCTCCTGGGTGGGGGGTCGTCTACCTGGGACGTTCTGTGTCTGGGGTCTTCTGCGTGGGACTTTCTATGACTGGGGCTCGTCTCCGTGGGACTTTCTGGGACTGTCTCCTGGGTGGGGGGTCGTCTCCGTGGGACGTTCTGGGACTGTCTCCTTGGTGGGGGGTCGTCTACGTGGGATTTTCTGGGACTGGGGTTCGTCTGCCTGGGACTTTCTGGGATTGGGGGTCGTCTCCGTGGGACTTTCTGCGACTGTCTCCTTGGTGGGGGGTCGTCTGCGTGGGACTTTCTGGGACTGTCTCCTGGGTGGGGTTCTTCTGCGTGGGACTTTCTGGGACTGTCTCCTGGGTGGGGGGTCGTCTGCGGGGGACATTCTGGGACTGTCTCCTGTGTGGGTGGTCGTCTGTTTGGGACTTTCTGGGACTTGGGGTCGTCTGCGTGGGACTTTCTGGGACTGGGGGTTCGTCTGCGTGGGACTTTCTGGGACTGTCTCATGGGTTGGGCTCGTCTGCGTGGGACTTTCCGGGTCTGGTGATCGTCTGCCTTGGACTTTCTGGGACTGGGGGGTCGTCTGCGTGGGAATTTCTGGGACTGTCTCCTGGGTGGGGGGTCGTCTGCCTGGGACTTTCTGGGACTGGAGGTCGTCTGCGTGGGTCTTTCTGGGACTGTCTTTTGGGTGAGGGGTCGTCTCCGTGGGATTTTCTGGGACTGGGGGTCTTCTCCGTGGGACTTTCTGGGTCTGTCTCCTGGGTTGGGGGTCGTCTGCGTGGGACCTTGTGGGACTGGGGTCGTCTGCGTGGGACTTTCTTGGATTGGGGTCGTCTGCTTGGGATATTCTGGGACAGTCTCCTGGGTGGGGTGTCGTCTACGTGGGACGTTCTGGGACTGGGGGTCGTCGCCGTGGGACTTTCTGCGACTGTCTCATGGGTGGCGGGTCGTCTGCGGGGGACTTTCTGGGACTGGGGGTCGTCTGCGTGGGACTTTCTGGGACTGTCTCCTGGGTGGGGGGTCGTCTCCGTTGGAATTTCTTGAACTGGGGGTCGTATGCGTTGGACTTTCTGTGACTGTCTCCTGGGTGAGGGGTCGTCTGCGTGGGATATTCTGGGACTGGGGGTCGTCTGCGTGGGAGTTTCTGGGTCTGTCTCCTGGGTGGGGGGGTCTTCTGCGTGGGAATTTCTGGTACTGGGGGTCGTCTCCGTGGGACTTTCTGGGACTGTCTCCTGGGTGGGGTGTCGTCTGCGTGGGACTTTCTGGGACTGTGGGTCGTCTGCGTGGGACTTTCTGGAACTGTCTCCTGGGTGGGGGTCGTCTGCGTGGGACTTTATCGGACTGGGGGTCGTCTGCGTGGGACTTTCTGGGGCTGTCTCCTGGGTGGCAGGTCGTCTGCGGTGGACTTTCTGGGACTGTCTCCTGGGTGGGGGTCGTCTGCGTGGGACTTTCTGGGACTGTCTCCTGGGTGGGGGGTCGTCTGCGTGGGAATTTCTTGGACTGGGGGTCGTCTGCGTTGGACTTTCTGGGACTGGGGTTCGTCTGCGTTGGACTTTCTGTGACTGTCTCCTGGGTGAGGGGTCGTCTGCGTGGGATTTTCTTGGACTGGGGGTCGCCTGCGCGGGAGTTTCTGGGTCTGTCTCCTGGGTGGGGGGTCGTCTGCGTGGGACATTGTGGGACTGGGGTCGTCTGCGTGGGATATTCTGGGACAGTCTCCAGGGTGGTGGTCGTCTACGTGTGACATTCTGGGACTTGGGGTCGTCTGCGTGGGAATTTCTGGGACTGGGGGTCGTTTCCGTAGGACTTTCTGGGACTGTCTCTTGGATGGGGGGTCGTCTGCATGGGACTGTCTGGGACTGGGGGTCGTCTGCGTGGGACTTTCTGGGACTGTCTCCTGGGTGCCCGGTCGTCTGCGTGGGACTTTCTGGAACTGTCTCCTGGGTGGGGGTCGTCCTTGTGGGACTTTCTGGGACTGGGGGTCGACTGCGTGGGACTTTCTGGGACTGTCTCCTGGGTGGGGGGTCGTCTGCGTGGGACATTGTGGGACTGGGTGTCGTCTGCGTGGGACTTTCTGGGACTAGGGCTCGTCTGCGTGTGATTTTTTGGGACTGGAGGTCGTCTGCGTGTGACTTTGTGGGACTGGGGGTCGTTTCCGTGGGACTTTCTTGGACTGTCTCCTGGATGGGGGGTCGTCTGCGTGGGACTGTCTGGGACTGGGGGTCGTCTGTGTGGGACTTTCTGGGACTGTCTCCTGGGTGGCGGGTCGTCTGCGTTGGACTTTCTGGAACTGTCTCCTGGGTGCGTGTCGTACTTGTGGGACTTTCTGGGACTGGGGGTCGTCTGCGTGGGACTTTCTGGGACTATCTCCTGGGTGGGGGGTCGTCTGCGTGGGACATTGTGGGACTGGGGTCGTCTGCGTGGGACTTTGTGGGACTGGGGGGTCGTCTGCGTGGGACTTTCTGGGACTGGGTTTCGTCTCCGTGGGACTTTCTGGGACAGTCTCCTGGGTGGGGGTTTTCTGCGTGGGACCATCTGGGATTGGGGGTCGTCTGTGTGGGACTTTCTGGGACTGTTTCCTGGGTGGGGGGTCGTCTTCGTGGGACTTTCTGTTACTGTTTCCTGGGTGGGGGTCGTCTGCGTGGGAATTTCTGGGACTGGGGGTCGTCTCCGTGGGACTTTCTGGGACTGTCTCCTGGGTGAGGGGTCGTCTGCGTTGGACTTTCTGGGACTGTGGGTCGTCTGCGTGGGACTTTCTGGAACTGTCTCCTGGGTGGTGGTCGTCCTTGTGGGATTTTCTGGGACTGGGGGTCGTCTGCGTGGGACTTTCTGGGACTGTCTCCTGGGTGGGGGGTCGTCTGCGTGGGACTTTCTGGGGCTGTCTCCTGGGTGGGTGGTCGTCTGCGAGGGACTTTCTGGGACTGGGGGTCGTTTGCGTTGGACTTTCTGGGACTCTCTCCTGGGTGAGGGGTCGTCTGCGTGGGATTTTCTGGGACTGGGGGTCTTCTCCGTGGGACTTTCTGGGTCTGTCTCCTGGGTGGGGGTCGTCCTTGTGGGACTTTCTGGGACTGGAGGTCGTCTGCGTGGGACTTTCTGGGACTGTCTCCTGGTTGGGGGGGTCGTCTGCGTGGGACATTGTGGGACTGGGGGTCGTCTGCATGGGACTTTCTGGGACTGGGGGTCGTCTGCGTTGGACTTTCTGGGATTGGAGGTCGTCTGCGTGGGACTTTCTGGGACTGCCACCTGGGTGGGGGGTGGTCTGCGTGGGACTTTCTGGGACTGTCTCCTGGGTGGGGGGTTCGTCTGCGTGGGACTTTCTGGGACTTGGAGTCGTCTGCGTGGGACTTTCTGGAACTGGGGATCATCTGCGTGGGACATTCTGGGACTGTCTCCTGGCTGAGGGGTCGTCTGCGTAGGACTGTCTTGGACTGGAGGTCGTCTGCGTGGGACTTTCTGGGACTGCCACCTGGGTGGGGGATCGTCTGCGTGGGACTTTGTGGGACTTGTGGTCGTCTGCGTGGGACTTTCTGGGAGTGTCTCCTGGTTGGGGGGTCGTCTGCGTGGGACTTAATGGGACTGGGGGTCGTCTGCGTGGGACTTTCTGGGATTGGGGGTCGTCTGCGTGGGACATTCTGGCACTGTCTCCTGGGTGGGGGGTCGTCTGCGTGGGACTTTCTGGGACTTGGAGTCGTCTGCGTGGGACTTTCTGGGACTGGGTGTCGTCTCCGTGGGACTTTCTGTGACTGTCTCCTGGGTGGGGGGTCTTCTGCGTGGGACTTTCTGGGACTGCCACCTGGGTGGGGGGTCGTCTGCGTGGGACTTACTGGGACTGGGGGTCGTCTCCGAGGGACTTTCTGGGACTGTCTCCTGGGTGGGGGGTCGTCTGCGTGGGACATTCTGGGACTGGGGGTCGTCTGCGTGGGACTTTCTGGGACTGTCTCCTGGGTTGGGGGTCGTCTGCGTGGGACATTGTGGGACTGGGGACGTCTGCCTGGGACTTTCTGTGACTGGGGGTCGTCTGCGTGGGATATTCTCGGACAGTCTCCTGGGTGTGGGGTCGTCTACGTGGGACTTTCTGGGACTTGGGGTCGTCTGCGTGGGACTTTCTGGGACTGGGGGTCGTCTTTTTGGGACTTTCTGGGACTGTCTCATGGGTGGGGGGTCGTCAACGTGGGACTTTCTGGGACTGGGGGCTCGTCTGCGTGGGACTTTCTGGGACTGTCTCCTTGGTGGGGGTCGTCCTTGTGGGACTTTCTGGGACTGGGGGTCGTCTGCGTTGGACTTTCTGGGACTGCCACCTGGGTGGGGGGTCGTCTGCGTGGGACATTCTTGGACTGTGGTTCGTCTGCGTGGGATATTGTGGGAGTGTCTCCAGGGTGGGGGGTCGTCTAAGTGGGACTTTGTCGGACTGGGGGTCGTCTTCCTGGGACATTCTGGGACTGGTGGTCATCTGCGTGAGACTTTCTGGGACTGGGGGTCGACTGCGTGGGACTTGGGGTCGTCTGCGTGGGACATTCTGGCACTGTCTCCTGGGTGGGGGCTCGTCTGTTTGGGACTTTCTGGGTCTGTCTCCTCGGTGGGGGGTCCTCTGCGTGGGACTTTCTGTTACTGGGGGTCGTCTGCGTGGGACTTTCTGGAACTGTCTCCTGGTTGGGGGTCGTCTGCGTGAGACTTTCTGTGACATGAGGTCGTTTGCGTGGGACTTTCTGGGACTGCTACTTGGGTGGGGGGTCGTCTGCGTGGGACTTTCTGGGACTGGGGTTCGTCTGCGTGGGACTTTCTGGGACTGGAGGTCGTCTGCGTGGGACTTTCTTGGACTGGGGGTCGTCTGCGTGGGTACTTTCTGGGACTGGGGTCGTCTGCGTGAGACTTTCTGGGACTGTCTCCAGGGTGGGGTTCGTCTGCGTGGGTCTTTCTGTGACTGGGAGTCGTCTGCGTAGGACTTTCTGGGACTGACTCCTGGGTGAGTGGTCGTCTGCGTGGGACTTTCTGGGACTGGGGGTCGTCTGCGTGGGACTTTCTGGGACTGTCTCCTGGGTGGGGGATCGTCAGTTTGGGACTTTCTGGGACTGTCTCCTGGGTTGGGTGTCATCTCTGTTGGACTTTCTGGATCTGGGGGTCGTCTGCGTGGGACTTTCTGGGACTGTCTCCTCGGTG
The DNA here is from genome assembly GCA_964036315.1 of Acanthosepion esculentum. Classification (NCBI taxonomy): domain Eukaryota; kingdom Metazoa; phylum Mollusca; class Cephalopoda; order Sepiida; family Sepiidae; genus Acanthosepion; species Acanthosepion esculentum. The sequence continues at coordinate 556,909 of OZ038489.1, forward strand.
GGTGTCGTCCGTGTGGGACTTTCTGGGACTGGGACTGGGGCAATTGGCACAAAAAGTCAGGAGAACTGTCCTGGCGCCAGCCTGAGATTGCTTGTAAGGCAGTTGTCACAAAAGAGACAGGAGATGTAGATTCTTAGCGGCCTGAGATTGCTTGTAAGGCAGTTTCACAAAAGAGACAGGAGATATCGTTTTGAACAGTTTGATATTACTTGTAAGGCAGTTTTCACAAACGAGCCAAGAGAAATCGGCTCGTAGCAGCCTGACATTGCTTGTAAGGCAGTTGTCACAAAAGCCCCAGGAGAATTCGGCTTGTAGCAGCCTGAGATTTCTTGTAAGGCAGTTTTCACAAAAGAGCCAAGAGAAGTCGACTCGAGACGCCTGGGATTGCTTGTAAGGCAATTAGCACAAAAAGCCAGGAGAATTCATATTGCTGCAGCCTGAGAATGCTTGTAAGGCAGTTGCCACAAATGAGACATGAGAAATCGGCTCGTAGCCGCCTGAGATTGCTTGTAAGACAATTGGCACAAAAAGCCAGGAGAATTGGGATTGCTGCAGCCGGAGATTGCTTGTAAGGCAGTTGTCACAATAGAACCAGGAGAATTCGGCTTGAAGCAGCCTGAGATTGCTTGTAAGGCAGTTACCACAAAAGAGCCAGGATATGTCGATTTGTAGCGGCCAGAGATTTCTTGTAAGGCAGTTTCACAAAAGAGCCAGGCGTATTCTGCTTGTAGCGGCCTGAGATTGCTCGTAAGGCAGTTTCACAAAAGAGACAGGAGATGTCGTTTTGTAGCAGCCTGATATTACTTGTAAGGCAGTTTTCACAAAAGAGCCAAGAGAAGTCGGCCCTGAGCAGCCTGGCATTGCTTGTAAGGCAGTTGTCACAAAACGCCAGGAGAATTCGGCTTGTAGCAGCCTGGGATTGCTTGTAAGACAGTTGCCACAAAAGAGCCATGTGAAATCGGCTCGTAGGCACCTAGGATTACTTGTAAGGCAATTCGCACAAAAAGCCAGGAGAATTCATATTGCTGCAGCCTGAGAATGCTTGTAAGGCAGATTCCACAAATTAGCCAGGAGAAATCGCTTCGTAGCAGCCTGGGATTGCATGTAAGGCAATTGGCACAAAAAGTCAGGAAAATTGGCCTAGCGGCAGCCTGAGATTGCTTGTAAGGCAGTTGTCACAAAATGCCAGGATATGTCGATATGTCGGCCTGAGATTGCTTGTAAGGCAGTTTCACATAAGAGCCAGGCGTATTCGGCTTGTAGCAGTCTGAGATTGCTTGTAAGGCAGTTTTAAAAAAAAGAGACAGGACATGTCGTTTTGTAGCCGCCTGAGATTGCTTTTAAGGCAGTTTTCACAAAAGAGACAAGAGAAGTCGGCTCGTAGACGCCTGGGATTGCTTGTAAGGCAATTTGCACAAAAGTGCCAGGTGTATTCGGCTTGCAGCAGCCTGAGATTGCTTGTAAGGCAGTTGCCACAAATGAGCCAGGAGAAATCGGCGCGTAGCCGCCTGAGATTGCTTGTAAGACAATTGGCACAAAAAGCGAGGAGAATTGGGATTGCTGCAGCCTGAGATTGCTTGTAAGGCAGTTGTCACAATAGAACCAGGAGAATTCGGCATGTAGCAGCCTGAGATTGCTTGTAAGGCAATTGACAAAAATCAGCCAGGAGAAATCGGCTCGTAGCCGTCTGGGATTGCTTGTAAGGCAATTCGCATAGAAAGCCAGGAGAATTCATATTGCTGCAGCCTGAGAATGCTTGCAAAGCAGATGCCAAAATTTAGCAAGTAGAAATCGCTTCGCAGCAGCCCGGGATTGCATGTAAGGCAATTGGCACAAAAAGTCAGGAGAATTTGGCTAGCGGCAGCCTGAGATTGCTTGTAAGGCAGTTGTCACAAAAGAGCCAGGATATGTCGATTTGTAGCGGCCTGAGATTGCTTGTAAGGCAGTTGTCACAAAAGAGCCAGGCGTATTCGGTTTGTAGCAGGCTGAGATTGATTGTAAGGCAATTTGCACAAAAGAACCAGGAGAATTCGGCTTGCAGCATCCAGAGATTGCTTGTAAACAGTTGTCACAAAAGAGACAGATGTCGATTTGTAGCGGCCTGATATTACTTGTAAGGCAGTTTTCACAAAAGAGCCAAGGGAAGTCGGCTCGTAGCAGCCTGACATTGCTTGTAAGGCAGTTGTCACAAAACAGCCAGGAGAATTCGGCTTGCAGCAGCCTGAGATTGCTTGTAAGGCAGTTGCCACAAATGAGCCAGGAGAAATCGGCTCGTAGCTGCCTGGGATTACTTGTAAGGCAATTGGCACAAAAAGCCAGGGGAAATGGGATTGCTGCAGCCTGAGATTATTTGTAACGCAGTTGCCACAATAGAACCAGGATATATCGATTTGTAGCGGCCTGAGATTGCTTGTAAGGCAGTTTCACAAAAGAGCCAGGCGTATTCGGCTTGTAGCAGCCTGAGATTGCTAGTAAGTCAGTTTCACAAAAGAGACAAGAGATATCGTTTTGTAGCAGCCTGATATTACTTGTAAGGCAGTTTTCACAAAACAGCCAAGAGAAGTCGGCTCGTAGCGGCCTGACATTGCTTGTAATGCAGTTGTCACAAAAGCGCCAGGAGAATTCGGCTTCTCACAAAAGAGCACGGATATGTCGATTTGTAGCGGCCTGAGATTGCTTGTAAGGCAGTTGTCACAAAAGCGCCAGGAGAAATCGGCTCGTAGCCGCCTGGGATTGCTTGTAAGGCAATTCGCACAAAAAGCCAGGAGAATTCATATTGCTGCAGCCTGAGAATGCTTATAAGGCAGATGCCACAAATGAAACTGGAGAAATCGCTTTGTAGCAGCCTGGGATTGCGTGTAAGTCAATTGGCACAAAAATTTAGGAGAATTAGACTAGCGGAAGCCTGAAATTGCTTGTAAGGCAGTTGTCACAAAAGAGCAAGGATATGTCGATTTGCAACGGCCTGAGATTGCTTGTAAGGCAGTTTCACAAAAGAGCCAGGCGTATTCGGCTTTTAGCAGGCTGAGATTGCTTGTAAGGCATTTTTAAAAATAGAGACAGGAGATGTCGTTTTGTAGCAGCCTGAGATTGCTTTTAAGGCAGTTTTCATAAAAGAGACAAGAGAAGTCGGCTCGTAGGCGCCTGGGATTGCTTGTAAGGCAATTGGCAAAAAAACTAGGAGAATTGGGATTGCTGCAGCCTGAGATTGCTTGTAAGGCAGTTGTCACAATAGAACCAGGAGAATTCGGCATGTAGCAGCCTGAGATTGCTTGTAAGGCAGTTGACAAAAATCAGCCAGGAGAAATCGGCTCGTAGCCGTCTGGGATTGCTTGTAAGGCAATTCGCATACAAAGCCAGGAGAATTCATATTGCTGCAGCCTGAGAATTCTTGCAAAGCAGATGCCAAAATTTAGCAAGTAGAAATCGCTTCGCAGCAGCCCGGGATTGCATGTAAGGCAATTGGCACAAAAAGTCAGGAGAATTTGGCTAGCGTCAGCCTGAGATTGCTTGTAAGGCAGTTGTCACAAAAGAGCCAGGATATGTCGATTTTTAGCAGCCTGAGATTGCTTGTAAGGCAGTTGTCACAAAAGAGCCAGGCGTATTCGGTTTGTAGCAGGCTGAGATTGATTGTAAGGCAGTTTTTAAAAAAAGAGGCAGATGTCGTTTTGTAGCCGCCTGAGATTGCTTGTAAGGCAATTTGCACAAAAGAACCAGGAGAATTCGGCTTGCAGCATCCAGAGATTGCTTGTAAGACAGTTGTCACAAAAGAGACAGATGTCGATTTGTAGCGGCCTGATATTACTTGTAAGGCAGTTTTCACAAAAGAGCCAAGGGAAGTCGGCTCGTAGCAGCCTGACATTGCTTGTAAGGCAGTTGTCACAAAACAGCCAGGAGAATTCGGCTTGCAGCAGCCTGAGATTACTTGTAAGGCAGTTGCCACAAAAGGGCCAGGAGAAATCGGCTCGTAGCCGCCTGGGATTGCTTGTAAGGCAATTGGCACAAAAAGCTAGGGAATTGGGATTGCTGCAGCCTGAGATTGCTTGTAAGGCAGTTGTTACAATAGAACCAGGAGAAATCGGCATGTAGCCGCCTGGGATTTCTTTTAAGGCGATTGGCACAAAAAGTCAGGAGAACGTTCCTGGCGGCAGCCTGAGATTGCTTGTAATGCTGTTGTCACAAAAGAGGCAGGAGATGTCGATTTATAGCTGCCTGAGATTGCTTGCTAGGCAGTTTCACAAAAGAGCCAGGCGTATTCGCCTTCTAGCGGCTTGAGATTGCTTGTAAGGCAGTTTTCACAAAAGAGCCAAGAGAAGTCGGCTCGTAGCAGCCTGACATAGCTTGTAAGGCAGTTGTCACAACAGCGCCAGGAGAAATCGGCTCGTAGCCGCCTGGGATTGCTTGTAATGCAATTCGCACAAAAAGCCAGGAGAATTCATATTGCTGCAGCCTCAGAATGCTTGTAAGGCAGATGCCACAAATGAAACTGGAGAAAACGCTTCGTAGCAGCCTGGGATTGCGTGTAAGGCAATTGGCACAAAGATTTAGGAGAATTAGACAAGCGGAAGCCTGAAATTGCTTGTAAGGGAGTTGTCACAAAAGAGCAAGGATATGTCGATTTGTAACGGCCTGTGATTGCTTGTAAGGCAGTTTCACAAAAGAGCCAGGCGTATTCGGCTTTTAGCAGGCTGAGATTGCTTGTAAAGCATTTTCAAAAATAGAGACAGGAGATGTCGATTTGTGGCAGCCTGAGATTGCTTTTAAGGCAGTTTTCATAAAAGAGACAAGAGAAGTCGGCTCGTAGGCGCCTGGGATTGCTTGTAAGGCAATTTGCACAAAAGAGCCAGGACAATTCGGCTTGCAGCAGCCTGAGATTGCTTGTAAGGCAGTTGCCACAAATGAGCCAGGAGAAATCGGCTCGTAGCCGCCTGGGATTGCTTGTAAGGCAATTGGCAAAAAAACTAGGAGAATTGGGATTGCTGCAGCCTGAGATTGCTTGTAAGGCAGTTGTCACAATAGAACCAGGAGAATTCGGCATGTAGCAGCCTGAGATTGCTTGTAAGGCAGATACCAGAAAAGAGGCAGGAGAAATCGGCATGTAGCCGCCTGGGATTGCTTTTAAGGCAATTGGCACAAAAGTCAGAACTGTCCTGGCGGCAGCCTGAGATTGCTTGTAGGGCACTCGTCACAAAAGAGACAGGAGATGTCGATTTGTAGCGGCCTGAGATTGCTTGCAAGGCAGTTTCACAAAAGAGCCAAGCATATTCGGCTTGTATCGGCCTGAGATTGCTTGTAAGTCTGTTTTCACAAAAGAGCCAAGAAAAGCCGGCTCGTAGACGCCTGGGATTTCTTGTAAGGCAGTTTCACAAAAGAGCCAGGTGCATTCGGCTTGTAGCAGTCTGAGATTGCTTGTAAGGCAGTTTTCAAAAAGAGAGACAAGAGATGTCGTTTTGTAGCAGCCTGAGATTTCTTTTAAGGCAGTTTTCACAAAAGAGACAAGAGAAGTCGGCTCGTAGACGCCTGGGATTGCTTGTAAGGCAATTTGCACAAAAGAGCCAGGAGAATTCAGCTCGTAGCCGCCTGGGATTGCTAGTAAGGCAATTGGCAAAAAAGCTAGGAGAATTGGGATTGCTGCAGCCTGAGATTGCTTGTAAGGCAGTTGTCACAAAAGAGGCAGGAGAAATCGGCACGTAGCCACCTGGGATTGCTTGTAAGGCAGTTACCACAAAAGAGCCAGGAGAAATCGGCACGTAGCCGCCTGGGATTGCTTTTAAGGCAATTGGCACAAAAAGTCAGGAGAACTGTTCTGGCGGCAGCCTGAGATTGCTTGTAATGCAGTTGTCACAAAAGAGTCAGGAGATGTCGATTTGTAGCGGCCTGAGATTGCTTGCAAGGCAGTTTCACAAAAGAGCCTGGCGTATTCGGTTTGTAGCGGCCTGAGATTGCTTGCAAGTCAGTTTCACAAAAGAGCCTGTCGTATTCGGCTTGTAGCGGCCTGAGATTGCTTGTAAGGCAGTTTCACAAAAGAGACAGGAGATGTCGTTTTGTAGCAGACTGATATTACCTGTAAGGCAGTTTCACAAAAGAGCCAAGAGAAGTCGGCTCGTAGCAGCCTGACATTCCTTGTAAGGCAGTTGTCACAAAAGCGCCAGGAGAATTCTGCTTGTAGCAGCCTGAGATTTCTTGTAAGGCAGTTGCCACAAAAGGGCCAGGAGAATCGGCTCGTAGCCGCCTGGGATTGCTTGTAAGGCAATTCGCACAAAAACCAGGAGAATTCATATTGCTGCAGCCTGAAAATGCTTGTAAGGGAGATCCAACAAATGAGCTAGGAGAAATCGGCTCGTAGCAGCCTGGGATTGCTTGTAAGGCAGTTGTCACAAAAGAGCCAGGAGCTGTCGATTTGCAGCGGCCTGTGATATCTTGTCAGGCAGTTTCACAAATGAGCCAGGCGTATTCGACTTGTAGCAGTCTGAGATTGCTTGTAAGGCAGTTTTCACAAAAGAGACAGGAGATGTCATTTTGTGGCAGACTGATATTGTTTGTAAGTCAGTTTACACAAAAGAACCAAGAGAAGTCGGCTCGTAGCAGCCTGACATTGCTTCTAAGGCAGTTGTCACAAAAAAGCCTGGATAATTCGGCTTATAGCTGCATGAGATGGCTTGTAAGGCAGTTGCCACAAAAGAGCCAGGAAAAATCGGCACGCAGCCGCCTGCGATTGTTTTTAAGGCAATTGTCACAAGAAGTCATGAGAATTGGGCTAGCGGCAGCCTGATATTGCTTGTAAGCCAATTGTCACAAAAGGGACAGGAGATGTCGATTTGTAGCGGCCTGAGTTTGCTTGCAATTCAGTTTTCACAAAAGAGACAAGAGAAGTCGGCTAGTAGCATCCTGATTTTGCTTGTAAGGCAGTTGTCTCAAAAGAGCCAGGAGAAATCGCCTCGTAGCCGCCTGGGATTGCTTGTAAGGCAATTGGCACAAAAAGCCAGGTGAATTGGGATTGCTGCAGCCTGAGATTGTTGTAAGGCAGTTTTCACAAAATAGACAGGAGATGTCGATTTGTAGCAGGCTGAGATTGCTTGTAAGGCAGTTTTCACAAAAGTGACAGGAGTTTTGGTTTGGTAGCAGCCTGAGATTGCTTGTAAGGCAGTTTTCACAAAAGGGCCAGGAGAATTCGTCTTGTAGCAGCCTGAGATTGCTTTAAAGGCAGTTGCCACAAAAGAAATCAGGAGAAATCGGCTCGTAGCCGCCTGGGATTGCTTGGAAGGCAATTGGCACAAAAAGCCAGGAGAATTTGGATTGCTGCAGCCAGAGATTGCTTGTAAGGTAGTTTTCACAAAAGAGCCAAAAGTAGTCGGCTCGTAGCAGTCTGACATTGCTTGTAAGGCAGTTGTCACAAAAGAGCCAGGAGAATTCGGCTTGTAGCAGCCTGAGTTTGCTTGTAAGACAGTTGCCACAAAAGAGTCAGGAGAAATCGGCTCGTAGGTGCCTGTGATTTCTTGTAAGCCAATTGGCACAAAAAGCCAAAAGTGTTGGGGTTGCTGCAGCCTGAGATGGCTTGTAAGGCAGTTTTCACAAATGAACCAAGAAAAGTCGGCTCGTAGCAGCCTGAAATTGCTTGTAAGGCAGTTGCCAAAAAAGAGCCAGTCGAAATCGGCTTGTAGCAGCCTGAGTTTGCTTGTAAGCCACTTGTCATAGAAGAGCCAGGCGTAGTCGGCCCGTAGCATCCTGAGATTGCTTTTAAGGCAATTCTCACAAAAGAGCCAGGATAATTCGTCTTGTAGAGGCCTGAGATTGTTTGTAAGGCAGTTGCCACAAAAGAGCCAGGTGAAATACGCTCGTAGCAGCCTGGGATTACTTGTAAGGCAATTGGCAAAAAAAGCCAGGAGAATTGGGCTTGCAGCAGCCTGAGATTGCTTGTAAGGCAGTTGCCACAAAAGAGAAAGGCGTAGTCAGCTTGTAGCAGCCTGAGATTTCTTGTAAGGCAGTTGTCACGAAAGAGCCAGGAGATCGATTTGTAGCAGCCTGCCATTGCTTGTAAGGCATTTATAATAAAAGAGCCAGGCGTAGTCGGCTCGTAGCAGCCTGAGATTGCTTGGAAGTAAGTTGGCACAAAAGAGGCAGGAGAAATCGGCTTGTAGCAGCCTGAGATCCTTTGTAAGTCAGTTTTCACAAATAGCCCGGAGAAGTCGACCCATAGAAGCAGGAGATTGCTTGTAAGGCAGTAGTGAAAAAAGAGCAAGCAGGTGTAGGCTTGTAGCGGACTCAGATTAATGTAAGGCAATTTCTACAAGTGTCCCAGGAGAACCGGCTCGTAGAACCTGAGATTTCGTGTAAGGCAGTTTACACAAAAAGCCAGGAGAAGTGGGCTCGTAGCAGCTTGGGATTGCTTGTAAGGCAATTGGCACAAAAGAATCAGGCCTAGTCGGCTTGTATCAGCTTGAGATTGCTTGTAAGGCAGTTGTCACAAAAGAGACAGGCGTAGTCAGCTTGTAGCAGTCTGAGATTGCTTGTAAGTCAGTTGTCAAAAAAGAGCCAGGAGATCGATTTGTAGCAGCCTGGTATTTCTTGTAAGGCAGTTGCCACAAAAGAGCCAGTTGAAATAGGCTCGTATCAGCCTAGGGTTGCTTGTAAGGCAGTTGTCACAAATGAGCCAGGAGATGTCGATTTTAGCAGCCTGAGAATGCTTGTAAGGCTGTTGCCAAAAAAAGCCAGGTGAAATAGGCTCGTAGCATCCTGGGATTGCTTGTAAGGAAATTTGCAAAAAGAGCCATGAGAATTGTGCTTGCTGCAGCCTGAGATTCCTTGTAAGGCAGTTGTCACAAATGAGCCAGGAGATTTCGATTTGTAGCAAGCTGAGATTTCTTGTAAGGCAGTTGTCTCAAAAGAGACAGGCGTAGTAGACTTGTGGCAGCCTGAGATTGCTTGTAATGCAGTTACCACATAAGAGCAAGCAGGTGTAGTCTTGTAGCAGCCTGAGATTGCTTGAAAGGCAATTTTCACAAAATATCCAGGATAAGCGGCTCGTAGAAGCCTGAGATTGTTTTTAATGCAATTGGCACAAAAGAGCCAGGAGAAGTGGGCTTGTAGCTGCCTAAGATTGCTTGTAAGGCAGTTTTCACAAAAGAGCCAGTGGATGACGAATTGTAGCAGCCTGAGATTATGTGTAAAACAGTTGGCACAAAAGGGCCAGGCGTAGTCGTCTTGTAGCAGCCTGAGATTGCCTGTAAGGCAGTTGCCACAAAAGGGCAAGGAGATCGATTTGTAGAGGCCTGAGATTGCTTGTAAGGCAGTTGTCATAGAAGATCCAGGCGAAGTCGGCTCGTAGCAGCCTGATATTGCTTGGAAGGCAGTTGGCACAAAAGAGGCAGGAGAAATCGACTTGTAGCAGCCGGAGAACCTTTGGAAGACAATTTTCACAAATGGCCTGGAGAAGTTGGCCCATAACAGCGGGAGATTGCTTGTAAGGGAAAAAAGAGTCAGCAGGTGTAAGTTTGTAGCAGACTGAGATTGCTTGAAATGCAATTTTCACAAATGTACCAGGAGAACCGGCTCGTAGAAGCCTGAGATTGCGTGTAAGGCAATTTTCACAAAAAGCCAGGAGAAACGGGCTCGTAGCTGCGTGGAATTGCTTGTAATGAAATTGGCACAAAAATCCAGGAGAATTGGGCTTGCTGCTGTGATTGCATGCAAGGCAGTTGCTACAAAAGAGCCAGGCGTATTCGGCTTGTGGAAGCCTGAGATTGCTTGTAAGGCAGTTTTCACAAGAGAGCCAAGAGAAGTCGGCTCGGAGCAGCCTGACATTGCTTGTAAGGCAGTTGTCACAAAAGAGCCAGGAGAATTCGGCTTGTAGCAGCCTGACATTGCTTGTAAGGCAGTTGCCACAAAAGAGCCAGAAGAAACCAGCCCGTAGCAGCCTGGGATTATTTGTGAGGCAATTGGCAATAAAGCCAGTAGAATTAGGCTTGCTGCACCCTGAGATTGCTTGAAAGGCAGTTGCCACAAAAGAGCCAGGAGAAATCCGCTAGTAGCAGCCTGGGATGGCTTGTAAGGCAATTGGCACAAAAGAGCCAGGAGATCGGCTCGTAGCAGTCTGAGATTGCTTGGAAGGCAGTTGGCAGAATAGAGGCAGGAGAAATCGGCTTGTAGCAACCTGAGATCCTTTGTAAGACAGTTTTCACAAATTGCCCGATGAAGTCGGCCCACAGCAGCCTGAGATTGCTTGTAAGGCAGTTTTCACAGAAGAGCCAGCAGGTGTATGCTTGTATCAGCCTGGGATTGTAGTAAGGCAGTTTTCACAAAAGAGCCAGGATATGTCATTTTGTAGCAGCCTGAGACTGCTTGTAAAGCAGTTGCCACAAAAGAGCCAGGCGTATTCGGCTTGTAGCAGCCTGAGATTTCTTGTAAGGCAGTTTTCACAAAAGTCTTAAGAGAAATCGGATCGTAGCAGCCTGACATTGCTTGTAAGGCAGTTGTCACAAAAAAGCCAGTAAAATTCTTCTTGTAGCAGCCTGAGATTGCTTGTAAGGCAGTCGCCACAAAAGAGCCTTGAGAAATCGGCTCGTAGCAGCCTGGGATTTCTTGTAAGGCAATTGGCAAAAAAGCCAGGAACATTGTGCTTGCTGATGCCTGAGATTGCTTGAAAGGCAGTTGTCACGAAAGAGCCAAGAGATCGATTTTTAGCAGCCTGAGATTGCTTGTAATGCAGTTGTCTTAAAATGCCAGCAGGTGTAGGCTTGTAGAAGAATGAGATTGCTTGTAAGGCAATTTTCACAAATCTCCCAGGAGAACTGGCTCGTAGAATCCTAAGATTGCGTGTAAGGCACTTTCCACAAAAAGCCAGGAGAAATGGGCTCGTAGCAGCCTGAGATTGCTTGTAAGGCAGGTGTCACAAAAGAGCCAGGCGTATTCGGCTTGTAGCAGCCAGAAATTTCTTGCAAGGCTGTTTTCACAAATGAGCCAGGAGAATTCGGCTCGTAGCAGCCTGGGATTGCTTGTAAGGCAATTGTCACAAAAAGCCAGGAGAATTGGGCTTGCTGCAGCCTGAGATTCGTTGTTAGGCAGTTGTCACAAAAAGCCAGGAGAAATGGGCTCGTAGCTGCGTGGGATTGCTTGTAAGGCAATTGGCACAAAAAGCCAGGAGAATTGGCTTGCTGCAGCCTGAGATTGATTGTAAGGCATTTGTCACAAAAGAGTCAGGAGATGTCGATTTTTAGCAACCTGAGATTGCTTGTAAGGCAGTGGTCACAAAAGAGACAGGCGTAGTCAGCTTGTAGCAGCCTGAGATTGATTTTAGCCAGTTTTGACAGAAGAGCCAGCAGGTGTGGGCTTCTATCAGCCTGAGATTGCTTGTAAGGCAGTTTTCACAAAAGAGCCAGGATATGCCGTTTTGTAGCAGCCTGAGATTGCTTGTAAGGGATTTTTCATTTGGTCAGATAGTAAAAAGTACAGCTTTTACCATGTGCGCGGTATGTCGTTTCACAATTTACAGCGTCCGAATTCCAGTGTGCACAATAAGACTGCATTTGTAATTTTTCCTTTTTATCGAATCCACAAAATATTGGTGTCCAATTGTCGAGAATTTCTTGCCTTATCCATAATTAGAAAAGTTTTCTCTACACCTTGACTAGTGTCGAGGCGAAATTCAGCGATATGGGGACTTGTGTTAGCTCATTTGCGGATATTTTCATGCGGCCCTAAACTGGGAAATCAGTCATATTTCAGTTGTTTATAACTTTTTTCCAGTAAAAGAAATATTTTCAAAATGGGTATCAAATTGCGTGCAATTATTTGATTTGTCTATGTTTACAGGGATTTTTAATTTGGTCAGATAGTAAAAAGTACTGCTTTCACCAAGTGCGCGGTATTTTGTCTGACAATTTACAGTGTCCGAATTCCAGTTTGCACAATAAGACTGCATTTCTAATTATTCCTGTTTATCGAATCTACAAAATATTGGTGTGCAATTGTCGGGAATTTCTGGCCTTATCCATAATTAGAAAAGTTTTTTCTACACGTTGAATAGGGTAGAGGCGAAATTCAACGATATGGGGACTTGTGTTAGCTCATTTGCGGAAATTTTCGTGCGGCTCTAAATTGGGAAATCAGTCATATTTCACTTGTTTATAACTTTTTTTCAGTAAAAGAAATATTTTCAAATTGGGTACCAAATTGTGTGCAATTATTTGATTTGTCTATGTTTACAGGGATTTTTCATTTGGTCACATAGTAAAAAGTACAGCTTTCACTATGTGCACGGTATGTCGTCTGACAATTTACAGTGTCCGAATTCCAGTGAGCACAATAAGACTGCATTTCTAATTTTTCTTTTTCATCAAATCCATTAAATATTGGTGTCTATTTGTCGGGTATTTCTTGCTTAATCAATAATTACAATAGTTTTTTCTACACCTTGATTAGAGTTGAGGCGAAATTCAACGATATGGGGACTTGTGTTAGCCCATTTGCGGACATTTTCATGCGGTCCTAAATTTGGAAATCAGTCATATTTCACTTGTTTATAACTTTTTTCCAGTAATAGAAATATTTTCAAAATGAGTATAAAATTGTGTGCAAGTATTTTATTTGTCTATGTTTACAGGGATTTTTCATTTGGTCAGATTGTAAAAAGTACAGATTTCACCATATGCGCGGTATGTCGTCTGACAATATACAGCGTCCGAATTCCAGTGTGCACAATAAGACTGAATTTCTAATTTTTCCTTTTATCGAATCCACAAAATATTGGTGTCCAATTGTCAGGTATTTCTTGCCTTATCCATAATTACACAATTTTTCATACACCTTGACTAGAGTCGCGGCGAAATTCAACGATATGGGGACTTGTGTTAGCTCATTTGCGGAAATCTTCATGTGGCCCTAAACTGGGAAATCAGTCATATTTCACTTGTTTATAACTTTTTTCCAGTAAAAGAAATATTTTCAAAATGGGTATCAAATTGTGTGCAATTATTTGATTTGTCTATGTTTACAGGGATTTTTTATTTGGTCAGATAGTAAAAAGTACAGCTTTCACCATGTGCACTATATGTCGTCTGACAATTTACAGTGTCCGAATTCCAGTGTGCACAATAAGACTGCATTTCTAATTTTTCATTTTCAACGAATCCACTAAATATTGGTGTCCAATTGTCGGGTATTTCTTGCCTTATCCATAATTAAAAAAGTTTTTTCTACAACTTGATTAGAGTTGAGGCGAAATTCAAAGATATGGGAGTTGTGTTATAACATTTACGGAAATTTTCATTCGGCCCGAAACTGGGAAATCAGTCGTATTTCGCTTGTTTATAAATTTTTCCAGCAAAAGAAATATTTTCAAAATGGGTATCAAATTGTGTGCAATTATTTGATTTGTCTATGTTTACATGGATTTTTCGTTTGGTCAGATAGTAAAAAGTACAGCTTTCACCATGTGCGCGGTTAGTCGTCTGACAATTTAAGGCGTCCGAATTCCAGTGTGCACAATAAGACTGCATTTCTAATTTTTCGTTTTTATCAAATCCACAAAATATTGGTGTCAAATTGTCGAGGATTTCTTGCCTTATCCATAATTACAAAAGTTTTTTCTACACGTTGATTCGAGTAGAGGACGAAATTCAACGATATGGGGACTTGTGTTTGGCTCATTTGCGGAAATTTTCATGCGGCACGAAACTGGGAAATCAGTCATATTTCACTTGTTTATAACTTTTATCCAGTAAAAGAAATATTTTCAAAATGGGTATCAAATTGTGTGCAATTATTTGATGTGTCTATGTTTACAGGGATCTTTCATTTGGTAAGAAAGTAAAAAGTGCAGCTTTCACCATGTGCACGGTATGTCATCTGACAATTTACAATGTCCGACTTCCAGTGTGCACAATAAGACTGCATTTCTAATTTTTCCTTTTTATCGAATCCACTAAATATTGGTGTACAATTGTCGAGTATCTCTTGCCTTATCCAAAATTACAAAAGTTTTTTCTACACGTTGATTCGAGTAGAGGCCGAAATTCAACGATATGGGGACTTGTGTTTGGCTCATTTTCGGAAATTTTCATGCGGCACTAAACTGGGAAATCAGTCATATTTCACTTGTTTATAACCAGTAAAAGAAATATTTTTCTTGCTTAATCAATAATTACAAAAGTTTTTCCTACACCTTTACTAGAGCCGAGGCGAAATTCAACGATATGGGGACTTGTGTTAATTCATTTGCGGAAATTTCCATGTGGCGCTAAACAGGGAAATCAGTCATAATTCAGTTGTTTATAACTTTTTTGTAGGAAAAGAAATATTTTCAAAATGGGTATCAAATTGTGTGCAATTATTTGATTTGTCTCTGTCTACAGGGATTTTTTAATTGGTCAGATAGTAAAATATATAGCTTTCACCAAGTGCGCGGTATGTCGTCTGACAATTTACAGCGTCCGAATTCCAGTGTGCACAATAAGACTGCTTTTCTAATTTTTCCTTTTTATCGAATCCACAAAACATTGGTGTCCAATTTCGAGAATTTCTTGCCTTATCCATAATTGCTAAAGTTTTTCCTACTCCTTGACTAGAGTCGATGCGAAATTCAACGATATGGGGACTTATGTTAGCTCATTTGCGGAAATTTTCATGCGGCCCTAAATTGGGAAATCAGTCATATTTCACTTGTTTATAACTTTTTTCCAGTAAAAGAAATATTTTCAAAATGAGTATAAAATTGTGTGCAATTATTTGATTTATCTATGTTTACAAGGATTTTTCATTTGGTCAGATAGTAAAAAGTACAGCTTTCACCAAGTGCGCGGTATGTCGTCTGACACTTTACAGCGTCGGAATTCCAGTCTGCACAATAAGTATGCTTTTCTAATTTTTCATTTTTACCGAATCCACTAAATATTGGTGTCCAATTGTCGGGTATTTCTTGCTTATCCATAATTACATAGGTTTTTTCTACACCTTGATTAGAGTCGAGGCGAAATTCAACGATATGAGGACTTGTGTTAGCTCATTTACGGAAATTTTCATGCGGCATTAAAATGGGAAAACTGTCATATTTCACTTGTTTATAACTTTTTTCCAGTAAAAGTAATATTTTCAAAATGGGTAGCAAATTGTGTGCAATTATTTGATTTGTCTATGTTTACAGGAATTTTTCATTTCGCCAGATAGTAAAAAGTACAGCTTTCACCATGTGCGCGGTATGTCGTCTGACAATTTACAGCGTCCGACTTCCAGTGTGCAAAATAAGACTGCATTTCTAATTTTTCCTTTTCATCAAATCCACAAAATATTTGTGTCCAATTGTGGGGAATTTCTTGCCTTATCCATAATTACAAAATTTTTCATACACCTTGACTAGAGTCGAGGCTAAATTCAACAATATGTGCACTTCTGTTAGCTCATTTGCGGAAATTTTCATGCGGCCCTAAACTGGGAAATCAGTCATATTTCACGTGTTTATAACACTTATCCTGTAAAAGAAATATTTTCAAAATGGGTATCAAATTGTGTGCAATTATTTGATTTGTCTATGTTTACAGGGAGTTTTATTTTGGTCCGATAGTAAAAAGTACAGCTTTCACAATGTGAGCGGTATGTCGTCTGACAATTTACAGCGTCCGAATTCCAGTGTGCACAATAAGACTGCATTTCTAATTTTTCCTTTTTATCGAATCCACTAAATATTGGTGTCCAATTGTCGGAAACTTCTTGCCTTATCCATAATTACAAATGTTTTTTTTACACCTTGATTTGAGTCGAGGCGAAATTCAAAGATATGGGGACTTGTGTTATCTCATTTGCGGATTTCAATGTGAGCGGTATGTCGTCTGACAATTTACGGCGCCCGAGCATGTGTACAATAAGACTGCATTCTAGGAACATCAGGCTAAGAAGATGCAATATATAATATAATCCGGATGAAAATCTGAATTCTAATGATGAATAAGATGCGATCATACCCGACATGTATGTTTTGTCGCTTTTCGCCGTATAACAGACTGATACTTAGCAGACGCTTGATATTAATAAAAAAGCATTCATTAATGTTATTTTCTGAAGCTACTGTCATAATTCTATGAACATCAGGTTTAGATGATGCAATATGTAATATAATCCGGATGAAAATCTGAATTTTAATGATGAATAGGATGCGATCATCCCCGACATGTATGTTTTGTCGCTTTTCGCCGTATAACAGACAGCTATTTGCAGAAGATTGATATTAATAAAAATGCATTCATTAATGTTATTTTCTGAAACTAGTGTCAGCATTCTATTAACATCAGGCTTAGAAGATGGAATATGTAATATAATCCGGATGAAAATCTGAATTCTAATGATGAATAGGATCAAATCATACCCGACATGTATGTTTTGTCGCATTTCGCCATATAACAGACAGTTACTTAGCAGACGCTTGATATTAATAAAAATGCATTCATTAATGTAATTTTCTGAAACAACTGTCAGAATTGTATGAACATCCGGCATAGATGATGCAATATGTAATATAATCCGGATGAAAATGTGAATTCTAATGATGAATAGGATGCGATCATACCCGACATGTGTGATTTGTCGATTTTCGGCGTATAACAGATAGTTATTTAGCAGACGCTTGATATTAATAAAAATGCATTCATTAATGGTATTTTCTGAAACAATGGTCAGCATTGTATGAACATCAGGCTTATATGATGCAATTGGTAATATAATCTGTATGAAAATCTGAATTCTAATGATGAATAGGATGCGATCATTACCAGGCATGTATGTTTTGTCGCTTTTCGCCGTATAACAGACACTTATTTGCAGACGCTAGATATTAATAAAAATGCATTCATTAATGTCATTTTCTGAAAGTAGTGTCACAATTCTATGAACATAAGGCTTAGATGATGCAATATGTAATATAATCCGTGTGAAAATCTGAATTCTAATGATGAATAGGATGCGATCATACCCGACATGTATGTTTTGTCGCTTTTCGCCGTATAATAGACAGTTACTTAGCAGATGCTTGATATTAATAAAAATGCATTCATTAATGTTATTTTCTGAAACTAGTCTCAGCATTCTATGAACATCAGGCTAAGATGATGCAATATGTAATATAATCCGGATGAAAATGTTAATTCTAATGATGAATAGGATGCGATCATTACCCGACAGGTATGTTTTGTCGCTTTTCACCGTATAACAGACAGCTACTTAGCAGACGCTTGATATTAATAAAAATGCATTCATTCATGTCATTTTCCTAAACTAGTGTCAGCATTCTATGAACATCAGGCATAGTTGATGCAATATGTAATATAATTCAGATAAAAATCTGAATTCTAATGATGAATAGCATCCTATCATACCCGAGATGGATATTTTGTCGCTTTTCGCCGTATAACAGACAGTTACTTAGCACACGCTTGATATTAATAGAAATGCATTCATTAATGTTATTTGCTGAAATACTGTACGCATTCTATGAACATCAGGCATAGATGATGCGATATGTAATATAATCCGGATGAAAGTCTGAATTCTAATGATGAATAGGATGCGATCATTACCCAATATGTATGTTTTGTCGCTTTTCGCCGTATAACAGGCAAATATTTAGCAGACGCTTGATATTAATAAAAATACATTCATTAATGTTATTTTCTGAAACTAGTGTCAGCATTCTAGGAAGACCAGGCTTAAATGAAGCACTATGTAATATAAACCGGATGACAATCTGAATTATAATGATGAATACGATGCGATCATACACGACATGTATGTTTTGTCGCTTTTCGCCGTATAATAGACAGTTAATTAGCAGACGCTTGATATTAATAAAAATGCATTCATTAATGTTATTTTCTGAAACTAGTGTCAGCATTCTATGAACATCAGGCTGAGATGATGCAATATGTAATATAATCCGGATGAAAAACTGAATTCTAATGTTGAATAGGATGCGAGCATTACCCGACATGTAATTTTTGTCGCTTTTCGGCGTATAACAGACCGTTACTTAGCAGACGCTTGATATTAATAAAAATGCATTCATTAATGTTATTTGCGGAAATAGTGTCAGTATTCTATGAATATCAGTCTTAGATGATGCAATATGTAATATAGTCTTGATGAAAATCTGAATTCTAATGATGAATAGGATGCGATCATTACCCGACATGTATGTTTTGTCGCTTTTCGCCGTATAACAGACAGGTACTTAGCAGACGCTTGATATTAATAAAAATTCATTCATTAATGTTATTTGCTGTATTAGTGTCAGCATTCTATGAACATCAGGCTTAGATGCTGCAATATGTAATATAATCCGGACGAAAATCTGAAATCTAATGATGAAAAGGATGCGATAATTACACAACATGTATGTTTTGTCGCTTTGCGCCGTATAACAGACAGATACTTAGCAGACGCTTCATATTAATAAAAATGCATTCATTAATGTTATTTGCTGAATTAGTGTCAGCATTCTATAAACATCAGGCTTAGATGATGCAATATGTAATATAATCCGGATGAAAATCTGAATTGTAATGATGAATAGGATGTGATCTTTACCAAACATGTATGTTTTGTCGCTTATCGCCGTATAACAGACAGTTACTTAACAGACGCTTTATATTAATAAAAATGCATTCATTAATGTTATTTTCTGAAATAGTGTCAACATTCTATGAACATCAGGTTTAGATGATGCAATATGTAATATAATCCGGGTGAAAATCTGAATTCGAATGATGAATAGGATGCGATGATTTCCCGACATGTATGTTTTCTCGCTTTTCGCCGTATAATAGACAGTTACTTAGCAGACGTTTGATATTAATAAAAATGCATTCATTAATGTTATTTTCTGAAATAGTGTCAGCATTCTATGAACATCAGGCTTAGATGATGCAATATGTAATATAATCCGGTTAAAAATCTGAATTCTTATGATGAATAGGATGCGAACATTACCCGACATGTATGTTTTGCCGCTTTTCCCCGTATATCAGTCAGTTATTTAGCAGACAATTGATATGAATAAAAAGGCATTCATTATTGTTATTTCCTGAAATTTTTTCAACATTCTATGAACATCAGGCTTACATGATGCAATATGTAATATAATCCGGATGAAAGTCTGAATTCTAATGATGAATAGGATGCGATGATTACCCGATATGTATGTTTAGTCGCTTTTCGGCGTATAACAGACAGTTACTTAGCAGACGCTTGATATGAATAAAAATGCATACATTAATGATATATTCTGAAATTGTGTCATCATTCTATGAACATCAGTCTTACATGATGCAATATGTAATATAATCCGGATGAAAATCTGAATTCTAATGATGAATAGGATGCGATGATTACCCGACATGTATGTTTTGTCGGTTTTCGCCGTATAACAGACAATTACTTAGCAGACTCTTGAAATTAATAAAAATGCCTTCATTAATGTTATTTTCTGAAACTAGTGACACAATTCTATGAACATCAGTATTAGATGATGCAATATGTAATATATTCCGTGTGAAAATCAAAATTATAACGATGAAAAGGATGCGATCATATCCGACATGTATGTTTTGTCGCTTTTCGCCGTATAACAGACATTATTTGCAGACGCTTGATATTAATAAAAATGCATTCAATAATGTTATTTTCTGAAAGTAGTGTCAGCATTCTATGAACATCAGGCTTAGATGATGAAATATGTAATATAATCCGGATGAAAATCTAAATTCTAATGATGAATAGGATGCGATCATAGCCGACATGTATATTTTGTCGCTTTTCGCCGTATAACAGACAGTTACGTAACAGACGCTTGATATTAAAAAAAATGCATTCATTCATGTTATTTTCTGAATCTAGTGTCTGCATTCTATGAACATCAGGCTTAGATGATGCAATATGTAATATAATCCGGATGAAAATCTGAATTCTAATGATGAATAGGATGCGATCATTACCCGACATGTATGTTTTGTCGGTTTTCGCCGTATAACAGACAATTACTTAGAGGACGCTTGATATGAATAAAAATGAATTCATTAATGTTATTTTCTGAAATTGTTTCAGCATTCTATGTACATCAGGCTTAGATGATGCAATATGTACTATAATCCGGATGAAAATCTGAATTCTAATGATGAATAGGATGCGAACATTACCCGACATGTGTGATTTGTCTCTTTTCGCCGTATAACAGAGTTACTTAGCAGACGTTTGATATTTATAAAAATGCATTCATTAATTTTATTTTCTGAAATAGTGTCAGCATTCTATGAACACCAGGCTTAGATGATGCAATATGTAATATAATACTGATGAAAATCTGAATTCTAATGATGAATAGGATGCAATCATTACCCGACATGTATGTTTTGCCGCTTTTCGCCGTATATCAATCAGTTATTTAGCAGACAATTGATATGAATAAAAAGGCATTCATTATTGTTATTTCCTGAAATTTTTTCAACTTTCTATGAACATCAGGCTTACATGATGCAATATGTAATATAATCCGGATTAAAATCTGAATT
This sequence comes from Acanthosepion esculentum, assembly GCA_964036315.1. Classification (NCBI taxonomy): domain Eukaryota; kingdom Metazoa; phylum Mollusca; class Cephalopoda; order Sepiida; family Sepiidae; genus Acanthosepion; species Acanthosepion esculentum. The sequence continues at coordinate 577,452 of OZ038489.1, forward strand.
CTAATGATGAATAGGATGCGATGATTACCCGATATGTATGTTTTGTTGTATTTCGCTGTATAACAGACAGTTACTTAGCAGACGCTTGATATTAATAAAAATGCATTCATTAATGTTATTTTCTGAAATAGTGTCCACATTCTATGAACATCAGGCTACAAAGCGACAAAACATACATGTCGGGTATGAGCGCATCCTGTTCATCATTAGAATTCAGATTTTCATCTGGATTATATAACATATTGCATCATCTAACACTGAAGTTCATAGAATGCTGACACTATTTCAGCTAATAATATTAATAAATGAATTTTTATTAATATCAAGCGTCTGCTAATTAACTGTCTGTTATACGGGGAAAGGCGACAAAACATACATGACGGGTAATCATCGCATCCCATTCATCATAAGAATTCAGACTGAATATCCTATTCATTATTAGAATTCAGATTTTCATACGGATTATATTACCAATTGCATCATATAAGCCTGATGTTCATACAACGCTGACCTTGTTTCAGAAAATAACATTAATGAATGCATTTTTATTAATATCAAGCGACTGCTTAGTATCTGTCTGTTATACGGCGAAAAGCGACAAAACATACATCTCGCGTATGATCGCATCCTATTCATCATTAGAATTCAGATTTTCATACAAATTATATTACATATTACTTCATCTATGCCTGATGTTCATAGAATGGTGACACTAGTTTCAGAAAATACCATTAATGAATGCATTTTTATTAATATCAAGCGTCTGCTAAATAACTACGCCGAAAAGCGACAAATCAAACATGTCGGGTATGATCGCATCCTATTGATCATTAGAATTCACATTTTCATCCGGATTATATTATATATTGCATCACCTAAGCCAGTTGTTCATAGAATGCGGACCATTGTTTCAGAAAATAACATTAATGAATGCATTTTTATTAATATCAAGCCTCTGCTAAGTAGCTGTCTGTTATACGTCGAAAAGCGACAAAACATACATGTCGGGTATGATCGCATCCTATTCATCATTAGAATTCAGATTTTCATCAGGATTATATTACATATTGCATCATCTATGCCGGATGTTCATACAATTCTGACAGTTGTTTCAGGAAATTACATTAATGAATGCATTTTTATTAATATCAAGCGTCTGCTAAGTAACTGTCTGTTATACGGCGAAATGCGACAAAACATACATGTCGGGTATGATCGCATCCTATTCATCATTAGAATTCCGACTTTCATCCGGATTATATTACATATTGCATCATCTATGCCTGATGTTCATAGAATGCTGATACTAGTTTCAGAAAATTACATTAATGAATGCATTTTTATTAATATCAATCGTCTGCAAATAGCTGTCTGTTATACCGCGAAAAGCAACAAAACATACATGTCGGGGATGATCGCATCCTATTCATCATTAAAATTCAGATTTTCATCCGGATTATATTACATATTGCATCATCTAAACCTGATGTTCATAGAATGATGACAGTAGTTTCAGAAAATAACATTAATGAATGCATTTTTATTAATATCAAGCGTCTGCTAAGTAGCAGTCTGTTATACGGCGAAAAGCCACAAAAGATACATGTCGGGTATGATCGCATCCTATTCATCATTAGAATTCAGATTTTCATCCGGATTATATTATATATTGCATCTTCTTAGCCTGATGTTCCTAGAATGCAGTCTTATTGTGCACATGCTCGGACGCCGTAAATTGTCAGACGACATACCGCTCACATTGAAATCCGCAAATGAGATAACACAAGTCCCCATATCTTTGAATTTCGCCTCGACTCAAATCAAGGTGTAAAAAAAATCTTTTGTAATTATGGATAAGGCAAGAAGTTTCCGACAATTGGACACCAATATTTAGTGGATTCGATAAAAAGGAAAAATTAGAAATGCAGTCTTATTGTGCACACTGGAATTCGAACGCTGTCAATTGTCAGACGACATACCGCTCACATTGTGAAAGCTGTACTTTTTACTATCGGACCAAAATAAAACTTCCTGTAAACATAGAAAATCAAATAATTGCACACAATTTGATACCCATTTTGAAAATATTTCTTTTACAGGATAAATGTTATAAACACGTGAAATATGACTGATTTCCCAGTTTAGGGCCGCATGAAAATTTCCGCAAATGAGCTAACACAAGTGCACATATCGTTGAATTTAGCCTCGACTCTAGTCAAGGTGTATGAAAAATTTTGTAATTATGGATAAGGCAAGAAATTCCCCACAATTGGACACAAATATTTTGTAGATTCGATATACAGGAATAATTAGAAATGCAGTCTTATTGTGCAAACTGGAATTCGGACGCTGTAAATTGTCAGACGACATACCGCGCACTTGGTGAAAGCAGTACTTTTTACTATCTGACCAAATTAAAAATCCCTGTAAACATAGACAAATCAAATAATTGCACACAATTTTATACTCATTTTGAAAATATTTCTTTTACTGGAAAAAAGTTATAAACAACTGAAATATGACTGATTTCCCAGTTGAGGGCCGCATGAAAATTTCCGCAAATGAGCTAACACAAGTTCCCATATCGCTGAATTTCGCCTCGACACTAGTCAATGTGTAGAGAAAACTTTTCTAATTATGGATAAGGCAAGAAATTCCCGACAATTGGACACCAACATTTTGTGGATTCGATAAAAAGGAAAAATTAGAAATGCAGTCTTATTGTGCACACTGGAATTCGGACGCTGTAAATTGTGAGACAACATACCGCGCACATGGTAAAAGCTGTACTTTTTACTATCTGACCAAATGAAAAATCCCTTACAAGCAATCTCAGGCTGCTACAAAACGGCATATCCTGGCTCTTTTGTGAAAACTGCCTTACAAGCAATCTCAGGCTGATACAAGCCCACACCTGCTGTCTCTTCTGTGAAAACTGGCTAAAGTCAATCTCAGGCTGCTACAAGCTGACTACGCCTGTCTCTTTTGTGACCACTGCCTTACAAGCAATCTCAGGCTGCTACGAGCCCATTTCTCCTGGCTTTTTGTGGAAAGTGCCTTACACGCAATCTTAGGACTACTACGCCTGTCTCTTTTGAGACAACTGCCGACTAGGCCTGATTCTTTTGTGCCAATTGCCTTACAAGCAATCCCAAGCTGCTACGAGCCCACTTCTCCTGGCTTTTTGTGTAAACTGCCTTACACGAAATCTCAGGTTCTACGAGCCGGTTCTCCTGAGACATTTGTGGAAATTGCCTTACATTAATCTGAGTCCGCTACAAGCCTACACCTGCAGAGTCTTTTTTTACTACTGCCTTACAAGCAATCTCCGGGCTATTTGTGAAAACTGTCTTACAAACTGCCTCTTTTGTGCCAACTTACTTCCAAGCAATCTCAGGCTGCTACGAGCCGACTACGCCTGGCTCGTTTATGACAAATGCTTTAGCAATTCTCCTGGCTTTTTTTGCCAATTGCCTTACAAGTAATCCCAGGCTGCTACGAGCGTATTTCACCTGGCTCTTTTGTGGCAACTGCCTTACAAGCAATCTCAGGCCTCTACAAGACGAATTCTCCTGGCTCTTTTGTGAGAACTGCCTTACAAGCAATCTCAGGATGCTACGGGCCGACTACACCTGGCTCTTCTATGACAAGTGGCTTACAAGCAAACTCAGGCTGCTACAAGCCGATTTCTACTGGCTCTTTTTTGGCAACTGCCTTACAAGCAATTTCAGGCTGCTACGAGCCGACTTTTCTTGGTTCGTTTGTGAAAACTGCCTTACAAGCCATCTCAGGCTGCAGCAACCCCAACACTTTTGGCTTTTTGTGCCAATTGGCTTACAAGAAATCACAGGCACCCATCTCCTGGCTCTTTTGTGGCAACTGTCTTACAAGCAAACTCAGGCTGCTACAAGCCGAATTCTCCTGGCTCTTTTGTGACAACTGCCTTACAAGCAATCTCTGGCTGCAGCAATCCACATACTCCTGGCTTTTTGTGCCAATTGCCTTCCAAGCAATCCCAGGCGGCTACGAGCCGATTTCTCCTGACTCTTTTGTGGCAACTGTCTTACAAGCAATCTCAGGATGCTACAAGACGAATTCTCCTGGCTCTTTTGTGACAACTGCCTTACAAGCAAAATCAGGATGCTACGAGTCGACTTCTCATGGCTCTTTTGTGAAAACTGCCTTACATGCAATCTCAGCCTGCTACAAGACGAATACGCCTGGCTCATTTGTGAAACTGCCTTGCAAGCAATCTCAGGCCGCTACAAATCGACATCTCCTGTCTCTTTTGTGAAAACTGCCTTACAAGCAATCTCAGGCTGCAGCAATCCCAATTCTCCTGGCTTTTTGTGCCAATTGCCTTACAAGCAATCCCAGGCGGCTACGAGCCGACTTCTCTTGGCTCTTTTGTGAAAACTGCCATACAAGCAATCACAGGGCGCTGCAAATCGACAGCGCCTGGCTCTTTTGTGACAACTGTCTTTCAAGCAATCTCAGTCTGCAGCAAGCCCAATTCGCCACGATTTTGTGCCAATTGCCTTACAAGCAATCCCAGGCTGCAACGAGCCGATTTCTCCTAGCTCATTTGTAGGATCTGCCTTACAAGCATTCTCAGGCTGCTAAAAGCCCAATTCTCCTGGCTTTTTGTGTAAATTGCCTTACAAGCAATCCCATGCGGCTACGAGCCTATTTCTCCTGGCTCTTTTGTGGCAACTGCCTTACAAGCAATCTCAGTCAGCTACGAGACGAATTCTTCTGGCTCTTTTTTGACAACTGCCTTACAAGCAATGTCAGACTGCTACGAGCTGACTTATCTTGGCTCTACAAGTCGAATACGCCTGGCTCTTTTGTGAAACTGCCTTACATGGAATCTCAGGCCGCTACAAATCGACATCTCATGGCTCTTTTGTGACAACTGCCTTACAAGCAATCTCAGGCTGCCGCTAGCCCAATTCTCTTGACTTTTTGTGCCAATTGCCTTACAAGCAAAATCAGGATGCTACTAGCCGACTTCTCTTGGCTCTTTTGTGAAACTGCCTTACAAGTAATATCAGTCTGCTACAAAACGACACCTTCTGTCTCTTTTGTGAAACTGCCTTACTAGCAAGCTCAGGCCGCTACAAGCCGAATACGCCAGGCTCTTTTGTGAAACTGCCTTGCAAGCAATCTCAGGCCGCTACAAATCGACATCTCCTGACTCTTTTGTGACAACTGCATTACAAGCAATCTCAGGCTGCCGCCAGAACAGTTCTCCTGACTTTTTGTGCCAATTGCCTTAAAAGCAATCCAAGGCGGCTACGTGCCGATTTCTCCTGGCTCTTTTGTGGTAACTGCCTTACAAGCAATCTCAGGCTGCTTCAAGCCGAATTCTCCTGGTTCTATTGTGACAGCTGCCTTACAAGCAATCTCAGGCTGCTGCAAGGCGAATTCTCCTGGCTCTTTTGTGCAAATTGCATTACAAGCAATCCCAGGCGTCTACGAGCCGACTTCTCTTGTCTCTTTTGTGAAAACTGCCTTAAAAGCAATCTCAGGCTGCCACAAAAAGACATCTCTTGTCTCTTTTTTTAAAAACTGACTGACAAGCAATCTCAGACTGCTACAAGCCGAATACGCCTGGATCTTTTGTGAAACTGCCATACAAGCAATCCCAGGCGTCTACGAGCCGGCTTCTTTTGGCTCTTTTGTGAAAACAGCCTTACAAATAATATCAGGCTGCTACAAAACGACATCTCCTGTCTTTTTGTGAAACTGCCTTACAAGCAATCTCAGGCTCATACAAGCCGAATATGCTTGGCTCTTTTGTGAAACTGCCTTGCAAGCAATCTCAGGCCGCTAAGAATCTACATCTCCTGTCTCTTTTGTGACAACTGCCTTACAAGCATTCTCAGGCTGCCGCCAGGACAGTTCTGACTTTTTGTGCCAATTGCCTTAAAAGCAAACCCAGGCGGCTACGTGCCGATTTCTCCTGCCTCTTTTGTGGTAACTGCCTTACAAGCAATCTCAGGCGGCTACAAGCCGAATTGTCCTGGCTCTTTTGTGCAAATTGCCTTACAAGCAATCCCAGGCGTCTACGAGCCGACTTCTCTTGTCTCTTTTATGAAAACTGCCTTAAAAGCAATCTCAGGCTGCTACAAAACGACATCTCCTGTCTCTATTTTTAAAACAGCCTTACAAGCAATCTCAGCCTGGCTCTTTTGTGAAACTGCCTTACAAGCAATCTCAGGCTTCCGCTAGTCTAATTCTCCTAAATTTTTGTGCCAATAGCCTTACACGCAATCCCAGGCTGCTACGAAGCGATTTCTCCTGTTTCATTTGTGGCATCTGCCTTACAAGCATTCTCAGGCTGCAGCAATATGAATTCACCTGGCTTTGTGTGCGAATTGCCTTACAAGCAATCCCAGGCGGCTACGAGCCGATTTCTCCTGAACATTTTGTGACAACTGCCTTACAACCTATGTCAGGCTGCTACGAGCCGACTTCTCTTGGCTCTTTTGTGAAAACTGTCTTACAAGTAATATCAGGCTGCTACAAAACGACATCTCCTGTCCCAGAAAGTCGCAAACAGACGACCACCCACCCAGGAGACAGTTACAGAAAGTACCCACGCAGACGACCCCCAGTCCCAGAAAGTCCCACGCAGACGACCCCCAGTCCAACAAAGTCCCAGGCAGACGACCCCCACCAAGGAGACAGTCCCAGAATGTCCCACGCAGACGACCCACAGTCCCAGAAAGTCCCACGCAGACGACCCCCAACCCAGGTGGCAGTCCAAGAAAGTCCCACGCAGACGACCCCCAGCCAGGAGACAGTCCCAGAAAGTCCCACGCAGACGAGCCCCCAGTCCCAGAAAGTCCCACGCAGACGACGCCCAGTCCCACAAAGTCCCACGCAGACGAACCCCCACCCAGGAGACAGACCAAGAAAGACCCCGCAGACGACACCCAGACCAAGGAAGTCCCACGCAGACGACCCCCCACTCAGGAGACAGTCCCAGAAAGTCCAACGCAGACGACCCCCCACCTAGGAGACAGTCCAAGAAAGTCCCACGCAGACGACCCCCCACACAGTAGACAGTCCAAAAAAGTCCCACACAGACGACCCCCAGTCCCAGAAAGTGCCACGCAGACGACCCTCAGCCCCACGCAGACGACCCCACACCCAAAAGACAGTCCCAGAAAGACCCACGCAGACGACCCCAGACCCAGAAAGTCCCACGCAGACGACCCCCAGTCCCAGAAAGTCCCACGCAGACGACCCCTCACCCAGGAGACAGTCCCAGAAAGTCCCACGCAGACGACCCCCCAGACAGAATACAGTCCCAGAAAGTCCCACGCAGACGACCCCCAGTCCCAGAAAGTCCCACGAAGTCGACCCCACCAGACAGGAGACAGTCCCAGAAAGTCCCACGGAGACGAACCCCCAGTCCCAGAAAGTCCCACGCAGACGACCCCCCCATTCAGGAGACAGTCCCAGAAAGACCCACGCAGACGACCCCCAGACCCAGAAAGTCCCACGCAGACGACGCCCCACTCAGGAGACAGACCCAGAATATCCCACGCAGACGACTGCCAGTCCCAGAAAGTCCCACGCAGACGACCCCCACCCAGGAGACAGTCCCAGAAAGTCCCAAACAGACGGCCCCCCACCCACGAGACAGTACCAGAAAGTCGCACGCAGACGACACCCAGTCCCAGAAAGTCCCACGCAGACGACCACCAGTCCGAAAAAGTCCCACGCAGACGACCCCCCACCAAGGAGACAGTCCCAGAAAGTCCCACGCAGACGACCCACAGTCCCAGAAAGTCCCACGCAGACGACCCACAGTCCCAGAAAGTCCCACGCAGACGACCCCCCACCCAGGAGACCGTCCCAAAATCTCCCACGCAGACGCCCCCCACCCAGGAGACAGTCCCAAAAAAGTCCCACGCAGACGACCCCCCCAGGAGAGAGTCCCAGAAAGTTCCACGCAGACGACCCCCTGTCCCAGAATGTCCCACGCAGACGACCCCCAGTGCCAGAAAGTCCCACGAAGACGACCCCCCCAGACAGGAGACAGTCCCAGAAAGTCTCACGCAGACGACCCCCCACCCAGGAGACAGTCCCAGAAAGTCCCACGCAGACGACCCACAGTCCCAGAAAGTCCCACGCAGACGACCCCCTCCCCAGGTGACAGTCCCAGAAAGTGCCACGCAGACGACCCACAGTCCCAGAAAGTTCCACGCAGAAAACCCCCCACCCTGGAGACAGTCCCAGAAAGTCCCACGCAGACGACCCCCAGTCCCAGAATGTCCCACGCAGACGACCCCCAGTCCCAGAAAGTGGGAAATCTAAAGTCGGTCTTCAACAAATCTGTTCTTGGTTAGAAGTCTAAGTCGGAAGGCATGGAATTGTGCGGTCACCCGTGCGTCTCTCTCTTGCTGTACTCTTCTGACTCACTGTCTGGATTCGACCCGACTCGACTCTCCTCTACGAACTCTCTGAAACACCCGTAGATGTTTGCTTATATGGACGCCGATCAAAACCTGGCGTGGTGTCGGACGTGGTGTGGCCACCACGTTGATTTCAAATCCCCAATATGGATTTTCTTTGTTTTCGGCCAAAAATAATTATCATTTTCCATATTTGGAAATCTTATTCCACTCCCACCCTCTTCTGCTCTCATATGGGTATCTCACCATACTTTAGAGGGCGTCAACGGTTTTCCCACTTCTTCACAGTAACATCTCATACCTATCCTCTCAATGGGCGGTGGCAGGCCTCCTCTCTGCGTCACATGATCATCTCCGCCTGGCTATTCGGCCAATAGACGTCAACTGATAATCTCAATTTTTATCCAACTTCACGGGATATGTTTTTTCTCAACCAGGTTTATCCGCCAACATTAAGTGGACGATTCTTTTTTGGCGAAATTGGGTTAATTAAAATACCCTAACATAGCCTTCGTTATCACAAACGAACCTAAACAAAATGCAGATGTCCTGTCCAGGCGACATCTCGATCGAGGGCCCTGCGTGCGGTCGGCAGACGACCCATCAACTACTGATAACACAAGTTCGTCATCCTGACACAGCCAATGTTTTATCTACCCAGAAGCTCCGGTATCTCTCAAAAAATGACCATCAGAATTTTCCTCATTCCCCCACTCAAAACAACATCGCTTTTGTGGGTGGCATTCTTTCCTTCTCTTATCATCTAAGTTGTTAAGTCTTGTCCCTCTGTTTCTTTCTCTTTTCCTTCCTTTGTCCTCGAAGAGAATTTGGCATATCTCAGCATCAAACTTCAGCGAGAAAGTAAAGTGGTTATCTTGAATTCGCACTTGAAAATAACAAAACAAAAAATCTTTTTTTTTTTCACCGATACTCTGTTTGGGAAAATAACAAAACAAAAAGAATATCGCTCAGTATGTCTTTCGTTATATCTATCGGTGCAAGTAATCGCTCAGTATGTCTTTCGTTATATCTATCGGTTTAAGTATCCCCGTAATTAACTTCTGTGGTTAATCAATTGATTGCCGTTCCTAAATAGTGTTACACTTTTTCTACGCCTCAAACTACATTGGAAACAGTAATAAAATGAATATGCACAAATGAAATTGAAAATCGTCATTTTTGGTCGACTCTTGACTGAAACCTCCCCCTTCAAAGTGCCATTTAAGGGATTAATTTTGCATGCCTGCGTCTGGGAATGATCTTTTCTTTTTCTATGCCTCAAACTACATAGGTAACAGTAATAAAATGAATATGCAAAAATAAAATTGAAAATCGTTATTTTTGGTCGATGCTTGACTGAAACCTCCACCTTCTAAGTGCGATTTAAGGGATTTATCTTGCTTGCCTGCGGCTGGGAATGATCTTTTCTTTTTCTACGCCTCAACCTACATAGAAAACAGTAATAAAATGAATATGCAAAAATAAAATTGAAAATCGTCATTTTTGGTCGATTCTTGACTGAAACCTCCATGATCAAAGTGTGATTTAAGTGATTTATCTTGCATGAATGCGTCTGGGTATGATCTTTTCTTTTTCTACGCCTCAAACTACATAGGAAACAGTAATAAAATGAATATGCAAAGACAAAATTGAAAATCGTCATTTTTGGTCGACACTTGACTGAAACCTCCACCTTCAAAGTGCGATCTAAGGGATTTATCTTGCATGACTGCGGCCAGGAATGATCTTTTCTTTTTCTACGCCTCAAAGTACATAGAAAACAGTAATAAAATGAATATGCAAAAATAAAATTGAAAATCGTCATTTTTGGTCGACTCTTGATTGAAACCTCCACCTTCAATGTGCGATTTAAGGGATTTGTCTTGCATGCCTACGGCTGGGAATGAACTTTTCTTTTTCTACGCTTCAAACTTCATAGGGAACAGTAATAAAATGAATATGCAAAAATAAAATTGAAAATCGTCATTTTTGGTCGACTCTTGACTGAAACCTCCACATTCAAAGAGCGATTTAAGGGATTTATCTTGCTTGCCTGCGTCTGGGTATGATCCTTTCTTTTTCAACGCCCCAAACTACATAGGAAACAGTAATAAAATGAATATGCAAAAATAAAATTGAAAATCGTGATTTTTTGTCGAATCTTGACTGAAACCTCCACCTTCAAAGTGCGCTTTAAGGGATTTATCTTACATGCCTGCGTCTGGGAATGATCTTTTCTTTTTCTACGTCTAAAACTACATAGGAAGCAGTAATAAAATGAATATACAAAAATAAATTTGAAAATCGTCAGTTCTGGTCGACTCTTGATTGAAACCACCACATTCAAAGTGCGATTTAAGGGATTTATCTTGCTTGCCTGCGGCTGGGAATGGTCTTTTCTTTTTCTACGCCTCAACCTACAAAGAAAGAGTAATAAAATGAATATGCAAAAATAAAATTGGAAATCGTCATATTTGGTCGACACTTGACTGAAACCTCCACCATCAAAGTGCGATTTAAGGGATTTATCTTGCATGCCTACGTCTGGGAATGATCTTTTCTTTTTCTACGCCTCAAACTACATAGGAAACAGTAATCAAATGAATATGCAAAACTAAAATTGAAAATCGTCATTTTTGATCGACTCTTGACTGAAACCTCCACCTTCAAAGTGCGATTTAAAGGATTTATCTTGCATGCCTGCGGCTGGGAATGATATTTTCTTTTTCTACGCCTCAAAATGCATAGAAACAGTAATAAAATGATTATGGAAAAATAAAATTGAAAATCGTCATTTTTGGTCGACTCTTGACTGAAACATCCACCTTCAAAATGCGATTTAAGGGATTTATCTTGCATGCTTGCGTCTGGGAATGATCTTTTCTTTTTCTACGCCTCAAACTACACAGGAAACAGTAATAAAATGAATATGCAAAAATAAAATTGAAAATCGTCATTTTGGGTCGACTCTTGACTGAAACCTCCACATTCAATGAGCGATTTAAGGGATTTATCTTTCATGCCTGCGTCTGGGAAGGATCTTTTCTTTTTAAACACCTCAAACTGCATAGGAAACAGTAATAAAATGAATATGCAAAAATAAAATTGAAAATCGTCATTTTTGGTAGACTCTTGACTGAAACCTCCACCTTCAAATTAGGTTTTAAGTGATTTATCTTGCATACCTGCGCCTGGGAATGATCTTTTATTTTTCTACGCCTCAAACTACATAGGAAACAGTAATAAAATGAGTATGCAAATATAATTTTGAAAATCGTCATTTTTGGTCGACTCTTGACTGAAACATCCCCCTTCAAAGTGCGATTTAAGGGATTTATCTTTCATGCCTGCGTCTGGGAATGATCTTTTCTTTTCCTACGCCTCAAACTACATAGGAAACAGTAATAAAATGAATATGCAAAAATAAAATTGAAAATCGTCATTTTCGGTCGACACTTGCCTGAAACTTCCACCTTCAAAGTGCGATTTAAGGGATTTATCTTGCATGCCTGCGGCCGGGAATGATCTTTTCTTTTTCTACGCCTCAAACTACATAGGAAACAGTAATAAAATGAGTATGCAAATATAATTTTGAAAATCGTCATTTTTGGTCGATTCTTGACTGAAACCTCCACCTTCAAATTGCGATTTAAGGAATTTATCTTGCATGCCTGCGTCTGGGAATGATCTTTTCTTTTTCTACGCCTCAAACTACATAGGAAACTATCTGACCAAATGAAAAATTCCTGTAAACATGGACTCTATTCAAGATGGTGACAAAACACAAGACCCCATACCGTTGAATTTTGCGTCGACTCTAGTCAAGATGCAGACAAATCTTTTGTAATTATGGCTAACGCATGAACTTCCTGACAATTTGACACCGATATTATGTGGATTCTATAGAAAGGAATAATTAGAAATGCAGTCTTCTTGTGCACACTGGATTTCGGACGCTGTAAATTGTCAGACGACATACCGCGCACATGGTGAAAGCTGTAATTTTTACTATCCTACCAAATGAAAAATCCCTGTAAACATGGACTAAACGAAAAAATGCACACAATTTCATACCAATTTTGAAAATATTACTTTTACTGGAAAAAAGTTATAAACAAGTGAAGTATGACTGATCTCCCAGTTTAGGGCCGCATGAAAATTTCCGCAAATGTACTAACACAAGACCCCATACTGTTGAATTTAGCCCCAACTCTAATCAAGATGGAGACAAAACTTTTGTAATTATGGATAACGCACGAAATTCCCGATAATTTGACACCGATATTATGTGGATTCTATAGAAAGGAATAATTAGAAATGCAGTCTTCTTGTGCACACTGGATTTCGGATGCTGTAAATTGTCAGACGACATACCGCGCAAATGATATTGCTATAAATCTATATTTACGAATCAAATTGAAAAGCTAACTGAAATTTACTGCCTCATCACATATTTTTAAATGAATTTTGATTTTTTACTAGAATTATTTTCATTTTTAAATTTAAATTTGAGTAATTTATTAAGTTTTAATTCTTTTGAATTTTTATTATAATAATTTTCATTTATTTAAATTTTAATTAGAATAATTTATAAAGTTTTAAATCCTTTAAATTTTGGTATTAATATGTACGTGGCTAATGAAATTGCGATTAAGTAAAATCTATATTTACTAATCAAAACCTTACTGCAATTTAATGCCTCATCCCCAATATTAGAATGAATTTTGGATTTTTAGTAGAATTATTTTCATTTATTAAAATTTTAATTAGAATAATATATAATGTTTTAAGTCTTAGAATTTTGTATTAATTTGTACCTGGCAAATGATGTTGCTATTATGTAAAATCTATATTTACTAATCAAATGGAAAAGCTTACTGCAATTTAATGCCTCATTCCCAAATTTAAATCGAATTTCTAATATTTAGTAGAATAATTTTCATTTTCTTAAATTTTAATTAGAATAATTTATAAAGTTTTCATTCTTTTAAAATTTGGTATTAATTTGTACCTGGCAAATGATATTGCTATTAAGTAAAACCTTTATTTACTAATCAAATGCAAAAGCTTAATGCAATTTAAGGCCTCATCTATAATATTAAATTGAATTTTGAATATTTATTAGAATTATTTTCATTTACTTAAATTTTATTTAGAATAATTTATAAAGTTTTAAATCTTTTAAAATTTGGTATTAATTTGTACCTGGCAAATGATAATGCTGTTAAGTAAAATCTATATTTACTAATCAATTGTAAAAGCTTACATCAATGTAATGGCCCATGCCCCATTTTTAAATGAATTTTGAATTTTTATTATAATAATTTTCATTTATTTAAATTTTAATTAGAATAATTTATAAAGTTTTAAATCCTTTAAATTTTGGTATTAATATGTACGTGGCTAATGAAATTGCGATTAAGTAAAATCTATATTTACTAATCAAATAGAAAATCTTACTGCAATTTAATGCCTCATCCCTAATATTAAATTGAATTTTGAATTTTTAGTAGAATTATTTTCGTCTTACACTAGACTCTCAAATATGGACCAGAAACCAACAGATCAGAGGTCATGCTGTGTGGACATAGTTTATCATCTTACACTAGACGCTAAAATATGGATAAGAAACCAACAGATCAGAGGCCATGCTGCTGGACGTAGTTAATCATCTTACACAAGACTCTCAAATAGTGACCACACACCAACAGATCAGAGGCCTTGCTGCTGGACTTAGTTTATCATCTAACACAAGATGCTCAAATATAGACCAGAAACCAACAAATCAGAGGCCTGCATGCTGGATGTGGTTTATCATTGTGCACTAGACGCTTAAATATGGACCAGAAACCAACAGATCAGAGGCTTTGCTGTGGGACGTAGTTTATAATGTTACAGAAGACGCTCAAATATGGACGAGAAACCAACAGATCAGAGGTCTTGCTGCTGGACGTATTTTATCATCTTACACTAGACTCTCAAATATGGATCGGAAACCATCAGAGGCCTTGCTGCTGGACGTAATTTATCTGCTTACACTAGACGCTCATATATGGACCGGAAACCAACAGATGAGAGGCCTTCCTGTTAGATGTAGTCTATCATCTTACACTAGACGCTCTAATATGGACCAGAAACCTAATGTCCATGTCCCCATATCGTTGAATGCCGCCTCGTCCCTAGTCAAGTTGGAGAAAAAACTTTTGTAATTATGGATAAGGCAAGAAATTCATGACAATTTGACACTTATATTATGAGGATTCGATAGAAAAGAAAAAGTAGAAATGAAGGCTTATTTTCGAACTGGTTTTCGGACACAGTAAATTGTCAAACGACACACCGCACGCATGGTGAAAGCTGTACTTTTCACTATATGACCAAATGAAAAATCCTTCTAGACATGGACGAATGAATAAATTGCACACTATTTAATACCAATTTTTAAAATATTTCTTTTAATGGAAAAAAGTGAAATATGACTGATCCCCCAGTTTTGGGCCGCATGAAAATTTCCATAAATGAACACAAGTCACCCTATGGTTGAACGCTGCCTTTTCTCTACTCAAGGTAGAGCAAAAATATTTGTTCATAAGTTCATTACAATTTGAAACCTATTTTTCACTCGTTCTTTTATTTTCCAACATTTTTCTCTCCAACTAAGTTAGCAAATTATTCAATAAAATTAGTAAACCCACCATGTCCGATATACTGATGATATCTTCACACAAACTAAATCTCGTAATGTCATTACAGAACATAAAAATTATTACATTATATTTTTCATTTTTTAACTAAATATTGATTTAAAATATCCCATTTCTAGCTACTCTCATTTACTCCATCATAATTTCACTACATCTTGTAGCTTTGATGTGGCACAAGCCAAACACCACTTCTGTATATAAAAAGTATACTAATCCTAGCTCTTACTTTATAAAGTATGACAGTGACTGCCCTGAAAAATATCCATCTGCTGTCATTAATGACTGAATCCAAAGAGCTAAAATTATTTCTTTATCCAAAACAATATTCATTATAGAATTAAATATTAAACTAATACTTATCAATAATGGGGCCCCCAATTATGTAGTTGATGAACAACAATTTTAGCAATAAAATCATAGTTATAAAAATAATAGACAATAATGCTATTAACATATATTATCAAAATCAAATGCACCACATTTACAAAAATCTCAAAACAGCCATAAAAAAGTTCATTCATAGCTATATAAAAGCAGTCAATAAAATAAATACATTAGATTCATTATTTATCATAATACAAAACTGTCAACTTATTCATTAAATGTAATATATCCTAAACTTTCAAGTCCTTAATAAGACTAATGTTGTGTATGAATATACTTACCCACTCAGTGAATGTTTCTCTGTAATTCAAAACCATGAAACTTTTAATATAGGATATACTATGGTGATGGGGGATAGAGTTCTCGTTGTTAATTGTTGCTTGTATCAGAAGGTAGATAAATAGTAGCAGTCCTTCGGGACAGCCGCTAGTTTGGCCTAAAGGTTCAACAAGCGATCAAATTGAGGTCACCATAACATAAACAAAATAACATACGAAAGAGAAGGGTATATCAAAAACACTTTGTATTTAAATGCAACATCAATGAATAGTACAATGTTTCTTGATTTACACGCACAAAGTCCGTTACAAAATGTTCATTCATAGAAGAGAAATCCGATTATTAAAAGAATATAAGTGTCTTTTGTTAATACTTAAGTTCATGACGTGCTGGTCACAGGAGATGAAAGGTGAGGTCAATGGGTTGGTAGGAGTCCTTTGATATCTCCGTTGGTGAAGGAAGGCTGAAGGCATCGGGTTTGATGGGTGAGAAAAGCGTAGCGACATTCACTGACGGTACTTCAAAGCTTTCTGTCTTAGAAGTGAATTTATCGCTCTATTTATGTGTGCCCTTCGGATCAGAGTCAGTCTGCTGAAACAAACTGTTGGGTATGGCGCGGAGCTGTTTAATTGGTGGAAAATTGCTTATCATTCTTTTTATTTCTTTTTAGTTTTCCACCGGAAATTCTGCGTGGAGCCGGGTGCGCAGAGACCAGTATTGGTCATTTGCTGTCTAAACCTCTGAGGGTTAATATCCGGTCCTTCGCTTGCTCCGTGCCACCACATAACTTTCGCCCCAGTAAACGGAGTTGTTGTTGTTGTTGTTGTTTTTTTGTTGTTTTTTTGTTTGTTTTTTTTTAGTAATAAAAATATGTGTTTTCTTTCTTCCATTTAACCGTTCTACCGGACTTCGTTCTAGTTTCTGGTTTGTTATCATTAGTTTCTTCGGAACAAGATAGGGAGTTATCCAAATCCGGTCTTGATCCAATGGAATCTTTTGATTTTATATTTTCAGAAATATATGCAGGTTTTAGTCTATCTATTGAAACATTACTATGTACGTCATCCGATCTTTTAATAGTAAAATATTTTTCATGACGACTTAATACTTGGAATGGACCTGTGTATGGAGCTTCCAATGGCTTTCTTACTCTGTCTGTTCTTAGCCAGATACTTTTACATGTTTGTAAATGTTTTGGAATGTAAGAATTAGGTATTGTATGCAGGTGTCCCCTGGATAATTTGTCCATGTCAAATTTTTGCATCTCGTCGGCTAGAATTTTAACGTGCGAGTTTGTCATTTCACTATTCTCGTTCTTGATAGAGTCAATTAACAATCGGGGGACTTGTGCATGACTCCCTGTTACTGCAGTAAATGAAGAATAGTTTGATTCGTTAGGTGTTATCCTCATTCCCAAAAGGACGATAGGAAGAGCTGACAACCACGATTCTTTCCTGGCTATAATAGCCGTTTTTAAAGTTCTGTGTGCTCGCTCAACTAATCCATTCGTTTGCGGATGGTACGCCGTTGTTCGTAATCTGTGGAAGCCTATTATTTTTTATAGTTCTGAGAATAATTCGGATTCAAATTGGCTTCCTCTGTCCGTAACGACATGAAGAGGAACCCCGAATCGGGAGATCCACAGATTGACAAAAGCCGTTGATATTGATTTTGCCGTAATTTCTGTTATTGGGCATGCTTCTATCCATCTCGTATTTCTATCAATGCATGTTAATAAATATCGATATGGTGAAAAATAAGGGTCAGTTTGGTTCTTTACTGGTAGTAAGGGACCGACAATATCCACATGCACCGTTTCAAAACGACTGGAAGGTAATTCAAATGGATTTACTTTGCTCTTTGTGTGTTTTATTATTTTTGCTTGTTGGCAGTGTTGGCATTCTGTGCACCAGGTTTTTATTGACTTGTCCATCTTCGGCCAATAGTATCTGGATTTTATTATTTTTCTTGAAGATGTTATTCCTGGATGTGATAGATTATGCAGACTGTCAAATACCGATTTTCTGAGCTTTTCAGTCACAAAAGGTCGTGGAAAAGGTAATGTCGTGTCACATAATATGGTTTCATTTTGATTTATTGTGTATGGTTTCAGTTGATCTTTGAATGCCTGAATTTCATTGTCAGTAGCTTGATGCTTCATTATTTCTTGTAAGTCACATATATCAATAGTGATCGCGTTGACAGGTCGTGATAAACAATCAGCTACTATATTTTGTGAACCTCTTATATGTGAAATGTCATTTACATATTCGCTGATAAAACAGAGGTGACGCTGTTGTCTATCTGATTTTAAGGAAGACTGGCTTTTAAAAGCACTGCAAAGTGGTTTGTGATCCGTCAGTAACATTACATTTCTGCCTTCTATTAAATGTTTAAAATGGAGTACTGCTAGATAGGCAGCTAGTAGTTCTCTGTCAAAAGTAGAATATTTTTGTTGGGTTTGGGATAATTTCTTTGAAAAGAAACCTATGGGGATGGGTTGATTATCAATCATTTGATGAAGTGCTGCACCCACCGCATAATTCGAACTGTCTGTTACAAGTTGATAGTTGTTAGCTTTCGAGCTGGGGAAAGCCAAAACAGTTACATTTGATAAAGACTTTTTCATATTTTCGAAAGATTCAATTTCTTCCTTTGTTAGGGTTAATGACTTGGAATTTTGGTTTAAACGTATTTTTTCCGTGAGAGGTAGTATGATATCGCTGAAATTTGGCACAAGTTTTCTGTAAAAATTTGCCATACCGATGAATCGGCGTAGTGATTTGGAATCGTTTGGTTGAGGAAATTCACTTAATTCATTCAACTTTTTAGCACTGGGTTTGAGACCACTAGCAGAAATATGAAATCCTAAAAAGTCTAATTCATTAGCACTAAATATGCATTTGGAGAGACAAATTTTAAAATAGTACTCACTCAGTTTTTGTAGTACTAGGTCGATATGCTTGGAATGAGTTTCTTCATCTTCTGAGAATATAAGGATATCGTCGATATATACAAAGGTATAATCAGTATCACGAAAGATATTGTCCATCATTCTCTGAAAAGTACATGATGCGTTCCGTAGTCCGAAAGGCATATAGTTATATTCAAATAACCCAAAAGGGGTAGAGATGGCTGTCTTGCAAACATCCTCCGGATGTACAGGTATCTGATGATAAGCAGACGACAGGTCTATCTTTGAAAAGAACTTCTTATTATGAAGCTTCGAAGACAAGGAATTTATATTTGGGACTTGATATCGATCGGCTTTTGTTATGGTATTTAAATGTCTGTAATCGCCAACAGGTCTATATGTGCCGTCTGACTTCGGTACCATATGTAAGGCTGAACTCCATTCAGAGTTTGAAGGGGAAATTATTCCTGCCTTTAGGAGTTTCTTGAATTCCTCTTTTGCAATTTCACATCTCTGAGCTGATAATTGTCTGGCTCTGGAGAAAGTAGGAGGGTTGCTACCAGTTTCTATTCTATGGAATATCTTTGGTTTTGTTGCATTCGTGTCGCGATGAGGAGAAATTAAGTTTGGGTATTTCTCCAGAATTGCTCGTACCATTTTGTTAGCATCTTTATTCGGTACTAAATCTATATTCATGATAATAGACGATGGATGTGCATCGGATTGTCTATTAGTCATTTTATCAATCAGCTTATTGTTTGTGCAGTCCACCATTAGCCCGAAATGGTTTAGGAAATCGTATCCTAGGAGTGGCTGAGCAGTTTCGGCTATTATAAATGTCCAGGTAAATTCTCGTCTGAGGTTCCGTAGTGTTAGATTCAGTACTGCTTGTCCTGAGCATTCAATCTTTTGACCGTTGGCAGACACTAAAGAGATATTGGTTGGGTATGTTACAGCTCCGCTTAAATATCTCTTCGGAAGTATAGATACGGCAGCTCCTGTATCCACAATAAAATTTAAACTTTGAGCTCCTAACCGTGCGGCTACAATGAGAAGCGGCGAGGAAATGGAAGCTAACACCTCTCGCCTAGTTAGTTTTCCGAAATCTCGCGAGGAACTGGTGAATTTGGGCGAGAGTTGGGTTGCATTTGAACATTCCGTTTATTTGGCCATCTGCACCACGGCTTACAAAATTTTGCACGTTCCGCAAAGTATAAATGCGCTCGGCAAATTAGAGGTTTTTGGTCCTTGTTAAAAGGGGCGAACACTGGTAGGGAATTTATTTTCACTGTGGGAACAGCCATGTATCCTTTTAGTTTCATTTTTATTTTGCTGTTCATCCCTTTGCTTCCCCGAAATCTGTCGAATATGTGCGGTGTCTTGTTTGTTAAAATATAATAGTAAGTCATCCGCCATTCTTCCAAGGCGATCTGTGTCTAAATCGACTTGTGCCGCTACCACTGGTTTAATGGAGTGAGGTAGGGCTTGAATAAATTTGTGACGTACGATATCGTCCCCTACGCCAATTCGGCTTGCTAATGACATAAGTTCATTCAGGTATACTGAGGGACGACCTGTTACAGTCGATGACGACATTAATTTGTCCAGCATCTCTGGTTTTGTTTTCTCGTAAGCGCCCGTCACTGCTTCTCTTAGTGCGTCGTAATCTTTTGATTGCAGTATAGTTGGCTGTATATTTCCTACTACGTCCACAGGGAGAGCTGCCAAAGTGTTAAAAAATTTTTGACTGGTCTGTCTTATATTTGCAATATTAAATTGCGCCTCCATTATCGCAAACCAAGCTATTACGTTTGATTCAATGAAGTTTGGTGGTTTTATCGCAACAGCTTGGATTGGTTGGTTTTGATTAATTGTAGTTTCTTCAGCGTCATCTGCCATGTTTTTGGTTTGTGTTGAATAAAAATTCTAATTTTGTGACAGTTCAATTTTTTTTTTTTTTTTTTTTGTGCGTGCGTGTATATATATGTGTTAAAATCACGTCTTGGTCACCACTTATGGTGATGGGGGATAGAGTTCTCGTTGTTAATTGTTGCTTGTATCAGAAGGTAGATAAATAGTAGCAGTCCTTCGGGACAGCCGCTAGTTTGGCCTAAAGGTTCAACAAGCGATCAAATTGAGGTCACCATAACATAAACAAAATAACATACGAAAGAGAAGGGTATATCAAAAACACTTTGTATTTAAATGCAACATCAATGAATAGTACAATGTTTCTTGATTTACACGCACAAAGTCCGTTACAAAATGTTCATTCATAGAAGAGAAATCCGATTATTAAAAGAATATAAGTGTCTTTTGTTAATACTTAAGTTCATGACGTGCTGGTCACAGGAGATGAAAGGTGAGGTCAATGGGTTGGTAGGAGTCCTTTGATATCTCCGTTGGTGAAGGAAGGCTGAAGGCATCGGGTTTGATGGGTGAGAAAAGCGTAGCGACATTCACTGACGGTACTTCAAAGCTTTCTGTCTTAGAAGTGAATTTATCGCTCTATTTATGTGTGCCCTTCGGATCAGAGTCAGTCTGCTGAAACAAACTGTTGGGTATGGCGCGGAGCTGTTTAATTGGTGGAAAATTGCTTATCATTCTTTTTATTTCTTTTTAGTTTTCCACCGGAAATTCTGCGTGGAGCCGGGTGCGCAGAGACCAGTATTGGTCATTTGCTGTCTAAACCTCTGAGGGTTAATATCCGGTCCTTCGCTTGCTCCGTGCCACCACAATACCACAACCACATTCTCATAAGGACTTACCTGCCACGTATCGGAGCAGAGTACCATCAGGATCTCATAGTAACATTAAACATCTACTCACAAACAATGCCAAATTCTTATCATTCTTCAAGCAATACTCATACAATGAATACAATTATCGATAAATAAAAAAAAATTAAAAGAGCTCACATCCTTAAATATACAGCGTGATTGAAAAGTAACTGCCTATTTTATGTATGATAGACTCTCCAATCAGTCTATACATTTTACAAGACAGGAGAGTCCATCATACATAAAATAGGCAGTTACTTTTCAATCCCCCAATATATAAAAAAAAACACACTTCACACCTATGAGAGAACAGTTTTTGCCTACATTACAACAGTCACCAGTTCTATGAAACTCACTGTCTCTAACTACCTTAATGATGATGTAAGTTGAAAGGTTGGACCATATTTCTGGTACTTTTCTTCTGACATGAATTTCATACAACCTCTGACAAAAATTTTATCCTTGTCTAAAAGTGATTATCCATAATTTGTAAAAGTTCATCATTAATCAACACAAAATGTTTATTTTAAAAATGGAAATTTAAGTGGAATTTGAGTACAGTAGGATTGTGAAAATATTTACAATATTAAAATACTCTCTCACTACATGCTATGTTTCTTCAGAATGTGGGCAATCGTGGCTCTCTCCAACTTCCTTTGGTTGCCCAGAATAATACTTGCTCCTATATGCTTTCCTTTTCTCTTTGAAGTATTTCTTTCGCTATCCATTTGTCCAGATTCAAATGTCTGCCCAAAAGAACTGGAACTGATCAAGAGACATGGTGCGAGTCTTTGACAACCCAAGGTTTGCTGATCCAGATGAAGTAACTGAAGCTGTACTGTCAATAATGGTACCCTTGTGGGTTGACAACTCTAAAACTCTGTAGAATGCAGTGTGTATTATACAATGCACAGGCCGATGGATTGAGTAGCAATGGCATTGAATTAGCATGTGATCAGATGTTTCATAGTATCGTTCTCATCATTGTCAGTTACCAGCAGCCTCATTCAGGCATTACATTTGGGTAACAACAGTTTTCATGTTTTTTCTTTTCTTTTTTTTTAGAATAATATTGACCCTGTGTAAGGCTCAAAAGCCACTCAGTTTATGAGGATATATGGGGAAGATAACTGTTGACTCTAGACTCGGACAGGTTCAGATTGTTGGGATTGGGTAAGCATTCTCTTGGGAGTTGGATCAACAAAGCAACATTTCATGGGAAGAAGCTGCTCAAGTGGAAATTACATCTCACCAATGGAATACAAAAGGAATGAAGGTGGTTCCATACAATGTGTGTGGCATGATGGCTCTTAGGTTAGAACTGGCGGAACTAAAGCATATAGTTTGTCTGAAGACTTTCCCTGGAAATAGTGAGAGAGATGTGAAGTATTTCTTACTAATATTTATCTGGAAAATCAAATATTCCTGGTATATCTTTGTTACTGTTTCTTCAGAGAAAAAAGCCTAAACTTTATCACCTTTGAAATGGATTAACTCTACACTTTCTTGTGCCCAAAATCATTCCGTGATTGAACAGTGTTAAATTCTGTCCACATAATCATGGCATCTACAGCTAGACTTTTACATATTTTGTATTATGAGATATCTGACAGAGTCCTTTTCCACAAGTGCGGGAGGGTGAAATCATGCAGTGTACTGTTTATTCTCATGGTATTGGCAATTAATTATCACCATTATACCATTCTCATTCCCAAAGAAGGAAACCATCCACTATCATACCCCAAATGTGTCAGTAATATCATGGTTTTATCTCATGGGTTACTAAGGAGTTTTTTTAATTAATTCAATATTCATGTGACTAATATAAATTAAGTTCTCTCTTATTGATAAAGATTTGGTTAAAATAGAATCTATTTTTCCGATGATGCTACTTCATTTTTTTCACTATTTTATCAAGTTTTCCTATGCTAATTCTGGGGGTGGCTTCAGACTTTTGAACAATATATATATATATATATATATATATATATATATATATATATATATATATATATATATATATATATACACACACACAAGTTAACCAAAATAGTTCTGTCCTTTTTTAAAGAAAAAATGAAAATGCTTTACAGTATGTGTAACTTATATTTAGTCTTCGAAGTAATCCCCATCGGCATCCAGCACTTTCTGCCAATGAGTCTGCAGCTGTTCAATGCCCTTGTGGTAGAATTGGGGGGTGTTGACGCAAAAAGGTCCATGAGGGTCTGCGCAAGTCTGCTTCATTGGTGAAGGATTTCCCACAAAGATGATTATCCAGGGAGTGGAAGAGGTGGTAATCGGATGGCACAAGGTCAGGTGAATAAGGTGGATGGCACAAAGTCTCCCACCCAAGTTGCTGTATGGTATCCCTGACCACTCGTATGACATGCAGCCTGGCGTTGTCATGGAGGAAAAGCACACCTTTGCGATTCACCAGTGCCGGCTCCTTCTGCACACGTTTCAATTGCTGCGAGTATAGGTCTCCACTGACCTTTTGACCAGTTGGCTGCAGTTCATAATGAACCACTTGACGACCTGTCCACCAGACATAAAGCATAATCTTGCGTGGGTGAATAGGTGGTCTTGCGGTGTGAGGGACAGCATACTGAGGAGACAACCAATGTCTGGAACGCTTGGGAGTTTTGTACAGAACCCACTTCTCATCACTGGTAAGCACTCGATTGAATAAGGATGCGGTACGGTGGCGGGAAAGCAGCAATACGCAGGTTGCCACTCGTTGACACTTGTGGAACTCCAACAGCGTTTGTGGATCCCACTTGCTCAGTTTGTACGTCTTATCTAGGCGGTGCAGGTGAAGTTTAACTGTTTCATCGGAAACGTTGAACTGTCTTGCAAGTTCACCACACGTTAGACTACTGTCCTTTTCAATGGCCACCTTCAGGACTCCATCATTCGAGACCTGTGGTCGTCCACTGTGAGGCTCATCATGGAGTGACAAATCTCCCGACTTGAATTTTCCAAACCAATGCCTTGCAGTACGTTCATCCACAGCACTATCCCCAAATGCTTGACATACGCGGCGACTTGATGCAGCTGCTGATAAGCCCACTTTGAAGTCGTAAGGCAAACGAACAACATCTCTAGACACTTCCATCCTTCTAACAGCTGCCCGGCTTATAAATGATGGCCGGGCACAGTGTGTGTGTTTTTTATAACGTCTGATGTTCCTACTTCCAGCTTGAAAACAATTGCTACACACATTTCATATATATTTCAACTTCATTCAATGACTAATCAAAAAACGGACAGAACTTTTTTGGTTACCTTGTGTGTGTGTGTGTGTGTGTGTGTGTGTGTGTGTGTGTGTATATATATATATATATATTACAAGTAGATAAAATTCAATAGCCCAGAAGATAAACAGTCATTTTACCCAGAACCAGCTTGTCAACACCAAGGAGTTCGATAAAGAAATGAATCAATGTTTTTGTAAATACAAAGAAAGAGGAGGGAAATCCACAACTAAGAGCAAATGTATTTAAAAAGGGAGGGGGAAGAGAAAGATAAGGAGAGAAAAAGAGAAGAATAAATTTGGGTGGGGGATAGAGTAAATGGAAAGAAATGAAGATGAAAAATTTTCAAATTTCTCTAGACATGGGCTGACCTTGACCTATATTTAACATGTTAAATCTTGTTCAAAATGAGAAATTACATAAGATTATATAAATTAAATTTTTTATGTAAATCCTTGGTGTTGACAAGCCCATTCTGGGTGAAATGGCTATAAATCATATGGGGTATTGAATTTTATCTGTGTTTAATGTTTGCTCTATAATAAATATATTGAGCTCTCTTCTGTGGATCAGTTTTAATATTTTATATTACTAGGACTCACTTGGATTACTTACTATAGATTTATATATGTTTTAAGTTATGCTGTATTTATGAGCTATAACTGCCTCAGCAAGTTGGCATAGTACTCACCATTGATGGTAACTCCTAAACCGTATTCGTCTGCAAACTTTTATTTTTATATTTTTAATAATCGTGTACATTTACACCAGAATGGAAATTTTCATTACAATTGGTTTCTGGGGCTTAATAAGCAAATTTACTGAAAAATGACCCTGGATCTTTACTAACTGAGCACAAAAACACTATAATATTCGACTAATTAAATGAAATTACTTATTATTCAACATTCTAGTATTATCACTGAATAAACATTAAAGAATTTAACACTGAAAAATGATGAGACCTCAAACAAAAGAAACGTGATTCTACAGAAAGATACCGAGGATTCCAAGGACTGAATATGTAAGTAACAAAGTTTTAGAGAAAATGGAAACCAGAAGGAAACTTATACTTAACATGTTGACAGTTGAAATTTCTATGGCACATAATGAGGAAAGAGAGCTTGAAAAATCTGATACTCACAGGAAAGGTTGAAGGCAAGAGGGACAGAGGAAAACAGCGTATAACCTATTCAGTGAGCTTGAGTAAATGAAACAAGGTTTAGGAGAAATAACAAAATTAAAAATTATTAAGAGCTATGAAAGATAGGAAGTTGTGGAGAGTCATGATTGCCTCCATCGTGAACAGAGGAAGTCAGATTTTAAGACATCCCTTTTGCTATTAACTTCTTTCAAGGAATCTTTGAGTAGATTGTAACTTATAGCTTTATCATTTTTTATTTCAGATCCTTGTTTCTCAGTTGGTGCATTCATGCACATCAATGTTCCCTGAAAGATAACCAGATGTGCCCCACATTAACAGAACAGTAAGTTATGGATCATTTTTATATTATAAAAAATCTTTCTTTTTAAAAGTTAAAGACAACAAGCAAGGTAATGTCTAAAAAAAAAATTAATGCTTATTTCAGGAGACCTCTGTGTTATTTTCCTATTTGCAAATTTCATGATTAATGATTTCCTTATTAAAATTTAAAGTATGCCCCAGAACTTCAGTTATTCTACAAGTGTGTCCTGAATTTTTAAAAAAATATTTGAGAAATACTAATTTAGATTGCATTAAAGCTAAAATTAACAAGACCTCAACAGAATCCAGAAACGGAGATAGAATACGATGGGTCCTGATCTGGTATCTCATCTACTCACTTTCTCACAGACGTACCATTTCTTCCCTCTGTCTTTTTATGCAAGTATTTTCACAGCAACTGCTCTGATGAGCTACTTTTGCTGGTTCCCAAATTGCATGAATTCAAGCATGCTACTAGGTTAAAATGATCTCTTCTACTCGAATAGCTTCTTATCTCGCACTTCCCGTTTGTAGAACTCCCTTCCTCTTAGTTGCTTCCCTAATAGCTACAATCTCCAAATATTAAAATGTAATGTCAATAGACATGTTCTAATGCTTTGAACTAGTTTCCTGTCCTTCTTTCTCCTTTCCTCAAACACACCACTTTACTCTTGCTCTCATTCACTGTACCACCTACATGCTCGTGGCACTTCCGCATTTCTTGGGTTGGATTGCTTAAAAAGAAAAAAAAAAAAAAAACAAAAAAAAAAAACAAAGAAAAACAACAAAAAAATCACCTACCTTATAATACACCAACATGCAAGGTCACCTGTCACTTTATTTTCTGATTGTATACACCATCTTGATGAAGAGATGAGATGAGATGGTCGGACAAGCAATTCAAAACTGAAAATGCTATAAACAAAGGAAATTATTCAATCAATATTCTAGTATTAAAAATCAATCTGCTGGATCAATATACATTCATCAAAATCAATAAATGGAACAGATCAATAAATAGTTATATATGGTATCAGACTATTGATAAATGCAGGGCTAATATCATTCTTTAGTCAAACAAATCACAAATAAAAATTGATTTCAATTGCTTCATCGATTTAGTTTTTCATTTTGGATTATTTTTGTAATTATTTCAATTAAATAACAGTGTTTAACTCTAAATGTCAAATTTACCATTTATTTTTCATGTTGTAATTTAAATATGAATGTAATAACTGCTATTTTTTTCTGTGACTTTTTTTATTTACAAAGTGTAATCCTTTTCCACAACTGTTCCTAAGTGATCCTGATAATGCTTTGCCATTGCAAAGACGAGTTTATCAGATGAACAACTACTTATTTCTCTACATATTTAACTCTCCTGCTCTATTTTGCCCCCCACTGGTGGTACTCACAGAAGATCAGACAGGAAGAGTCTGATGCCTTGCTGAATGATTGCTACAAATTCATGAGTTGAATTGGATGCTAAAATAAATGGTTATTATTCAGAGAAAAAAAGATAATTCTTTTTTAGTGATGAGTATATACTCCAAAAGGATATTAATATGCATGCAAAATTTGATTAACCAATGATTAGCTGAGACAGCTTCTCTGTTGACCAATCAGAAAACAGAATTATGTAACTTTATCTTATACATGAATGTCCAGGAGCTATGTTATCAGCAGAGAAAATAGAATTAAAAAGTCAATTTGGTTTCGTTGATTTTTTATGAGTGCCATGTCAAATGGCTTGTTTAATATCAAAATCTAAATATTAAAAATTCAAAGCATGTGAAATAATATCATTCTTTTGAATTAATTATAAATTCAAGAGAATGATATTATTTCATGATTAAATTATAATTACAGATCTGCATTTTTTAAACAAATAACCTAACAAAATCAAATGAGAAGTAAAAACTTGTTGCTCTTTTCAATAAATGAAATTAATCAAATTGTTTTTTAATTTAAAAACTTTTTTCACAATCTATGCCATGTTTTCAATTTTGCTAATCTAGTATTATTTCATCATTAGCAAGCAGACCGTATGCACACTGAAATCAAAACATTTTCACACTAAGTATTTACTCTGTCTCACCACTAAGACGAGTTGTGACACAAGGTCTGTTTTTAAAGTGGGGACCCAAGTGTGTACGCACGGCCAAAAACAAAAATTGCCAGCAGCCCCCTGCAACTGTGGGTGTGTGCTGGCCTTGGTACAAGCATTGATCACACTTTCTGGTGCAATGAGAGGGCGTGGTTTCAGGCAGCTGTTCCCCAAGTCTGGGCACCTCTCGGTATAATTTTCCCCAGTTGTGACTGTCCTTTGAAAGAGTTGCCCCTGAGCACAATCTGCCCAAAGGCAGAGATGCAACTGAGAGATGACAAATGTGTTACAAGAGAGCAATTTACACACTGCATAAATGTGTTACTCAAGAGAGCAATTTACACAGTGTATTTACTTGACACCCCACTGAGTCAGGTAGTAACACAAGGTTAGTTCTTAATATGGAAACCCAAGTGTCTTCACTCGGGCCACTGGTCTTAGCTCATCAGAGTTGTTCTAAGCTGGATAGAGCCAGTCCAAGCTAGTCATAGCTGTGGGACTACCAGCACAGGGACAGATCCCTGTGCCTGATAAGTATTAGAATGTGAATACCACATGAGAGAGAGGAATGTATACATTTTATTTGCTCTATCTCCCCACTAAGACGCGTTGCGACAAAATGCATACACCTGGAAAAGGAACAAAAATTGCCCACAGCACCTACAATCATCGGTTGCACTGACCTCAGTGCGAGCACCAATCCATCTTTCTGGTGCAACAAGAGGGCACAGCCTTGGGCAGCTCTTCCCTAGGGCTGCATACCTCTCAGTATAATTTTTCTCAGTTGCCACTCTGTCCTTTGACAGAGTTCGCCCTGTGCACACTCTGCCCAAAGACAGAGCTGCAAATGAAAGATGATAAATAGGGTGTTATGAATTAATCAAAATCAGTTTACACACTAAAAGCTCAATATCTGTATATTATCTTCTTCTAGGTAATATCACTCTTCAGGTTTAACCAATTTGCATATTGATTTTTAAAAAGTTTATTTCATTAATTAACTGTCCTTCATTACTGTTCTTTTATGTGAGGATTGTTTTGATTTTCATATCAAAAATAGTTCTCTTTAGGGATATTGTCTTATATAGTGCAGAAAAGTGTTTGAAATTTGCATTTTACTCAGTTTTCAACAAGTTGGCATCAATTTGTAAAACTTTCCTAAACAAGACAATTTAGGAATTAAATGTTCATTTAAAATTTTTGTTTCAAATATTTCAAGTAGTGAATATATCTTACTTTGCAAAACAATAGCAAGCATGCAACACCTTCTAGTTTTACTATAAAATGGATCTTTGGAAATTTTACTATAAAAATGTATTGTTGGTAACTATCAAAAAAATGTGTTGCTGGTAATTTTACTTAAAAAGTTTATTTTTATACTTTCCTAATGTTTTGATTTCTGTTTGAGAGTTCACTGTTTGTCCATAGTTGGGTCCCTAACAGGTGCTACTACCCTAGATCAGGGTGAACCTAGGAACAACAGAAATTGTGAAGTGGTTAAATGCTCCTCAAAACGTCCAATTTCCCGATCAGAAGTCTTGCTGTCAGATGTTGTTGATAGTCATCCACAAGACCATAGAACATCAAGTTAAAATTCAAGTCCAACCTCTTGCATTCACTTCATGGGAAAAGCATTTCTTTTATTCTCAGCTGTGATTAAATTAACATAGAATAGATCTTTTTAATCTGGATTGGCTGCCACTCTTGGTAATAGATGTCATACTCTACTTCGA